>CM069158.1:37108540-37708540 GCA_035221665.1 Okamejei kenojei
CTGGTGGGTGTTGTGTACAGGCCACCTAACAGTAGTAGTGAAGTTGGGGATGGTGTCAAACAGGAAATTAGAAATGCGTGTGACAATGGCAAAACAGTTATGGCGGGTGACTTCAATCTACATATAGATTGGGTGAATCAAATTGGCAGGGGTGCTGAGGAAGAGCATTTTTTGGAATGTATGCGGGAGAGTTATCTAAATCAACATGTAGAGGAACCAACGAGAGAGCAGGCTATTTTAGACTGGGTATTGAGTAATGAGGAAGGGTTAGTTAGCAGTCTTGTTGTACATGCCCCCTTGGGCAAGAGTGACCATAATATGGTTGAGTTCTTCATTAGGATGGAGAGTGACATTGTTAATTCAGAAACAATGGTTCTGAACTTAAAGAAAGGTAACTTTGAGGGTATGAGACGTGAATTGGCCATGATTAACTGGCAATTAATTCTAAAAGGGTTGACGGTGGATATACAATGGAAGACATTTAAAGACTGCATGGATGAACTACAAAAATTGTTCATCCCAGTTTGGCAAAAGAATAAATCAGGGAAGGTAGTGCATCCGTGGATAACAAGGGAAATCAGGGATAGTATCAAAAATATTCCCGATGTTGGGGGAGTCCAGAACCATGGGTCACAGTTTAAGAATAAGGGGTTGGCCATTTAGGACTGAGATAAGGAAAAACCTTTTCACCCAGAGAGTTGTGAATCTGTGGAATTCTCTGCCACAGAGGGCAGTGGAGGCCAATTCACTGGATGTTTTCAAGAGAGAGTTAGATTTAGGTCGCAGGGCTAACGGAATCAAGGGACACGGGGAGAAAGCAGGAATGGGGTACTGATTTTGGATGATGAGCCATGATCATATTGAATGGCGATGCTGGCTCAAAGGGCCGAATGGCATACTCCTGCACCTATTTTCCATGGGTTTTTTGGGATTTTTTGTCCTAAAATGCACCATTGCACGGGGCCCAGTCCCACAAAATAAGAAGCAAATGAGGGAATGGATTACAGAGTACATACCTTGCTCATGAACTCAGTCACGATATACAGCCCCTTGTCCAGAATAACTCCCAGTAACTTCACCAGGTTCTTGTGCTGCAGTTTACTGTTTTAATAGAAGCAAGTGAGAGGGTAAGAACTTCCACTGTTGGGTCAGTTTGTTCTTTGACAAGTTTGAGTTTAGTTTATTGCATGTGTTCCGAGGTACAGTGAAAAGCTTTTGTTGCGTGCTAACCAGTCAGTAGAAAGACAACACATGATTACAGACGAGTCGTCCACAGTGTACAGATACATGATAAAGGGATAACGTTTAGTGCAAGGTAAAGTCCAGTAAAGTCCGGTCAAAGATAGTCCGATGGTCACCAATGAGGTAGATAGTAGTTCAGCACTGCTCTCTCGTTGGTGAGAGGATATTTCAGTTGCTTGATAACAGCCGGGAAGAAACTGTCCCTGAATCTGGAGGTGTGCATTTTCACACTTCTGTACCTCTTGTGGGAGAGGGGAGACGAGGGAGTGACCGGGGTGAGACTGGTCCTTGATGATGCTGCTGGCCTTGCCAAGGCAGCGTGAGGTGTAGATGGAATCAATAGAAGGGAGGTTGGCTTGTGTGATGGTCTGGGCTGCTACCCTCACACAAACCAACCTCCCATCCGTTGACTCCATTCTGCCTCGGCCTCAGCTGGGTGTTAGGCAGACGGAAGAATATCCACATGGTGCCTGTTCCAGTTCTTTACTTGATAATTCCATGTATCAAGTACAAGATGGGATGGGAGAGAATGAGGGAACACTCCCAGGACTTGGTGATCCTCAGACTAGGATGTGGAAAGGATGTTTCCGCTGGTGGGAGAGTATAGGGCCAGAGGTCACATCCTCAGAATTAAAGGGCACTCTTTTAGAAAGGAGACGAGGAGGAACTTCTTTAGTCAGAGGGTGGTGAATCTGTGGAACTCATTGCCACAGAGGGCTGTGGAGGCCAAGTCAGTTGATATTTTTAAGGCAGAGATAGACAGATTGTTGATTAGAGCTGGTGGCAAGGGGAGGAGGCAGGAAAATGGGATTAGGAGGCAGAGATCAGCCATGATTGAATGGCGGAGTAGATTTGATGGGCCGAATGGCCTAATTCTACACCTATAACTTGTGAACTTGGTCGGACTTTACTGGTTTTAAATTGCACTAAATGTTATTCCCTTTATCCTGTATCTGTACATGATTACAAAAGGCTCGTCTGTAATCATGTATTGTCTTTCCGCTGACTGGTTAGCACGCAAAAGAAGCTTTTCGCTGTACCTCGGTCCACAGGGCAATACTAACCTGAGGTGAGGGTTATAGTTTGCTTAGGGTGAAAATTGGGGCTGATGCTCCACCTAGTGGCCACATCCAAAACTAAAACCCACAGGACCATCCATGACTTTGAGATTCTGCTTCTCATTAGATCTACTCCGCTTTGTACTTTTAATTCACACAGGAGTATAAGTTTGCCAGTCAAGAACCTGCCAATCTCAACTTTAAAAATACCCAGTGACTTGACCTCCACAGCCGTCTGTGTCAATTAATTCCACAGATTCACCACCCTCTGACTAAAGAAATTCTTCCTCATCTACATTCTTAAGATAGTCACAGAGTGTAGAAACAGGCCCTTCGGCCCAACTTGCCCACACCGGCCAACATGTCCCATCTACACTAGTCCCACCTGCCTACTTTTGGTCCATATCCCTCCAAACCTGCACCTGAGTAACTGTTTATTAAATGTCGGGACAGTCCCTGCCTCAACTACCGCCTCTGGCAGCTTGTTCCATACACCCACCACCCTTTGTACAAAAAAGTTACCCATCAGATTCTTATTAAATCTTTTTCCCTTCACCTTGAACCTATGTCCTCTGGTCCTTGATTCCCCTACTCTGGGCAAAAGATTCTGTGCATCTACCCGATCTATTCCTCTCACGATTTTATACACCTCTATAAGACCCCACCTCGTCTGCACTCCTAGTAATAGAGTTCAGGCCTGCTCAACCTCTCCCTATAGCTCACACCTTCTTGTCCAGAAAGGTGTGTTGGTATGATAGGACTCTCCGTGACACTCTCTGTGACTCTGTGTCTCTGTGTCTCTGTGACTCTGTGTCTCTGTGACTGTGTCTCTGTGACTGTGTCTCTGTGACTGTGACCCTGTGACTGTGACCCTGTGACTGTGACCCTGTGACTGTGACCCATGACTTTGACCCTGTGACCGTGACCCCATGACCCTGTGACTGTGATCCTGTGACCCTGTGACCGTGACCTGTGACCCTGTGACCCATGACTCTATGACCCTGTGACCCTGTGACTGTGACCCATGACTTTGACCCTGTAACTGTGACCCTGATCATGTGACCCTGTGACTGTGACCGTGACCCCGTGACCCTGTGACCGTGACCCTGTGACTCTGTGACCCTGATCATGTGACACTGTGACCCTGTGACCCATGACTCTGTGACCCTGTGACTGTGACCCATGACTTTGACCCTGTGACCCTGTGACCGTGACCCCATGACCCTGTGACCCTGATCGTGTGACCCTGTGACTGTGACTGTGACCCTGTGACCCTGTGACCCATGACACTGTGACCCCTTGACCCTGTGACTGTGACCTTGTGACCCTGTGACAGAGCATAAATGAGCGCGCTGAGGAAGGGAGGGTGGGAACTTTGAGGAACATCACTTACGTCATGACAGACGTTTCATCCAGGAAGGACTGAGCCATGACATCGCATTTGATGTTCTTCACAGCCACTTTCTCCCCGATGTACTCCGCTTGAAACACAGCTACAAGAAGACAAAATGCAGATCAGACACAAACCAACCTCCTTTCATTGACTCCATCTACACCTCACGCTGCCTCGGCAAGGCCAGCAGCATAATTAAGGACCAGTCTCACCACCGGTCACTCCCTCTTCTCCCGGCTCCCATCAGGCAAGAGGTTCAGAAGTGTGAAAACACACACCTCCAGATCACCATCACAATAATAATCATACTTTATTAGCCAAGAATGTTTTGCAACATACGAGGAATTTCATTTGCCATACAGTCATACCAATAAAAAGCAAGACACACAAAATACATTTTTACATAAACATCCACCACAGTGACTCCTCCACATTCCTCACTGTGATGGAAGGCAAAAAAAAGTTCAATCTCTTCCCTTCTTTGTTCTCCCGGTCTGGAACCTCGAGCCTTCCGTTGACGGGGCGATCTTGGCTCACGTAGCCGGCGGTCGGGCCCTCCACATCGGGGCGATCATGGTCTTGCATCGGGGGTAATCTCAGGTCCCCCGCGCCGGGCGATCGGACCCCGGGTCAGGGCTGGTGTAACCTCCTGCGACTTTGGAGCTTCCCGACATCGTTCTCTACCTGAGACTGCGAGCTCCTCGATGGTGAAATCCGCAGGCTGCGGTTGGAGCGTCGATCCCAGGCAAGGGATCGGCTCCGATGGTAAATCCACGGCCCCGCGGTGGGTCAAAGTCAGTCCCGAGCAAGGCCGCCAGCTCCATGATGTTAGGCCGCAGAGCGACCGGAGATTCGATCCGGAAAACAAGCGCATCTCCGGCAAGGTAGGAGATTGAAAAGGGTATCGATTTCAGATGATCAGCCATGATCATATTGAATAGCGGTGCTGGCTTGAAGGGCCGAATGGCCTACTCCTGCACCTATTATTCTATGTTTCTATGAACGAGTTGCTCAACCTGTGAGTAATCTCGTTCAGAATTATGTGACAACCATGGAGAATGAAGATATAAAGAAGGAGCTGTGACAGGAGCTAATGAAGATGACTTTGCACTTCCTGATATTAAGGAAGTCCAGTGTTAGACTTCCAAGGATACATATTGTACAAGGAATCTCATGGAGAAGTCATATGTGGCAGGACAATGTGAAGATATGAATCCTTGTGTCACAATGCTGTCGATCGACTGCATGAAGTGGGGAAGGGGACCGGTCGGTGCAGGAGTGGATCCCAGTGGATCAGGAAACAGAACGCTGCTTAGACACAAAATGCTGGAGTAACTCAGCGGGTGAGGCAGCATCTATGGAGGAAGGAATGGGCGACGTTTCGGGTCGAGAACCTTCTTCAGACCCAAAATGTCTCCCATTCCTTCTCTCCTTAGATGTTGCTTCACCCGCTGAGTTTACTCCAGCATTTTGTGTCTACCTTCGATTTTACCAGCATCTGCAGTTCTTTCTTACACAGAACGCTGCTCCAGCACTCTGTGAAACGTCACCTATCCATGTTCTCCACAGATGCTGCCTGACCCGCTGAGTTACTCCAGCACTCTGTGAAACGTCACCTACCCATGTTCTCCACAGATGCTGCCTGACCCACTGAGTTACTCCAGCACTCTGTGAAACGTCACCTACCCATGTTCTCCACAGATGCTGCCTGACCCGCTGAGTTACTCCAGCACTCTGTGAAACGTCACCTATCCATGTTCTCCACAGATGCTGCCTGACCCGCTGAGTTACTCCAGCACTCTGTGAAACGTCACCTACCCATGTTCTCCACAGATGCTGCCTGACCGTTCATTGGGGACAACATTAGGAATGTCAAGGCAAGAACTTCAAGGAGCAGGAACAATGCAGCACCTCACAAACTAGCTGCCCACCCGCCCACTCCAGCAGACACTACCTGCCCCGTTTATGGAGGTCTCTACCGTCACCAGGTCTCTATGTCCACCTCATCGGTCACTCAGCGTCCACCACCAGACCGAGTTTGAAGTGAGGCACCCTCAACCCTGGGCGACTAACTCAGACCGAGTGTGGACAGAGATACACAACCCACCCATGGACCATTCAACGAGCAGGAAGCAATTCATTCAACACTCACCTCCAAACTCCCCCTCGCCAATCTGATCTCCTAATATCAGCTGCTGAATATCCAGTAGCCAACCAGCTGAAAGAAACAAGGGCCGGAGTGAAGGAAAGACAAGAGCATCTATTTAAATGTGACAACGGAGCTGCACATGGAGCAAAGTCTCACCGGTTAGTTTACGTTCCAACGGGATTTGGGTTTACTGTGTAGTTAGGTTTAGTTCAGTGCGTAAACAGACCCTATGTCCCATCCAGTCCACGCAGACCAACGATCCCCGCACTAGGAAGACCATTGACAACCAATACTCAACTCAAACCACCAGTGAACAGTAGTTGAGAGTTGAGAGGTAGTTTGGAGGCATCTTGTACATATCTCATATTTTATTTAATTCACATGTTTAATCAATAATCTTTTATTATTAATGTTTAATGTTTTATGTGTCATACCTAACTGTCACTGTATGTTGTTGTCACTTGCGGGCGGAGCACCAAGGCAAATTCCTTGTATGTGAATACTTGGCCAATAAACTTATTCATTCATTCTCTCTGTGAGGTCTAGGGAGTGGCGGTGGTTCCTCTGGGGCAGATCTCTGGGCAGTAGTGTCTTGGATAACCTGCCCTTGACCCAGCATGCCAGCACCTCTACTCTCTGAGAAATGTAAAGAGATTTGGCAAGTCACCCAATACTCTAACACACTTCTGCCGATGTAGTGTTGGAAGTAACCTGACCGAATGCTTGGTCACCTGGTCCGGCAACTCCAAATATGCAGGAATACAAGCGGCTGCAGAGAGTGCTGGACTCAGCCCTCCCCACCATCAAAAATGTCTAGCTTAGCCTAGACATACACAAGGAAACAGGCCCTTTGGCCCACCGAGTCAATGCTGATCATCGATCACCCGTACACTAGTTCTATGGACAGCACATGGGGGGGGAGGCAATTTACAGAATTCTTGATTAGAATGGGTGTCGAGGGTCATGGGGAGAAGGCAGGAAAATGGGAGGAGGAGGCAGAGATCAGCCATGATTGAATGGTGGAGTGGACTCGATGGGCCGAATGGCCTCATTCTACTCCTATGATTTGTGAACTCGTGAACTTGTTAAGTCAACCAAGCACACTGTGCCCATCACCCACCTAGGAATAAACAGCTGGGGAGGGAATTCAAGCAGTTGATTCATTCAACAACGGCCTCATGGTGCGTTTCCTGTCGCAACCTCTACCATGAAGCAGATTGTAGGAACAGAAAACAAACGAGGTCTCATGTAACCTGCCTGCGGTTAATGAATCTGGAAATAGCGCTGGTGGTTGGCGGGGGGAGGGGGCGGTGGAGGGAGGGGGGGGGGGGGTTCCACACTGGCTGTGGTTTGTTCAGCTGCACAGGAAACCATTCGCTGCGGCACCGAGCTCCAATGGGACAGGTTGATATTAAATCACTGTTGAGGCGATTGGTCATTTTGCAAATGGCTCCAGTGTTTGCATCAAACCACCAGCCCAGCAAAACGTGGCGGGATTGGATAGCAGAACTGGGCAGCGTGGGAGAGTTGCTGCCTCACAGCGCCAGAGACCCGGGTTCGATCCTGACTGGGGGTGCTGTCTGGACAGAGTTTGCACGTTCTCCCCGTGACCGCGTGGGGTTTTTTTAGGTACTCCGGTTTTCTCCCACACTCCAAAGACCTGCAGGTTTGTAGGTTAATGCGCTTCCATAAATTGTGCCTCATGCGTGTAGGATAGTACAGGTGGACAGGTGGACAGGCGGACAGGTGTACAGGTGGACAGGTGGACAGGTGGACAGGTGGACAGGTGGACAGGTGGACAGGCGGACAGGCGCAGACAGGCAGGGACAGGGCGGACAGGCGGACAGGCCAGGTGGACAGTACAGCTGAACAGGCGGACAGGACAGGTGGACAGGTGGACAGGTGGACAGGTGGACAGGTGGACAGGTGGACAGGTGGACAGGTGGACAGGTGAACGTTGGCAGGTCTGGACTCAGTGAGCCGCATGCTCAGTTTCTATACTGTACCTCTAACTCTAAATTAAACTAATATTTTGTTGTCCATTCATTATTGCTGGGTTAAATCTGTCCCTGACAACTCCATGGGAGAAGGTTCATGAGAAGGAGTGCAGTGGGTTTAACGCTCCTTGTCCCCCACGCTGGTAATATCAAAGACCAGAGGGCACAGGTTTAAAGTGAGAGGGGCAATGTTTAAGGACATGTGCGGGGCAAGTTGATTCTTACATCGAGGGTGGAGGGGGCTGGAACGCGATGCCAGGGTGGTGCTGGAACCAGATACGACAGTGGCATTTTAGAGGCTTTTCAATAAGCACATGGATATGCAGGGATTGGAGGGGCGTGGGTCATCTAGAGGCAGATGAGGTTAGCTTATCTCGACACCACGCTCGGCACAGACGTTGTGGGCCGAAGGGCCTGTTCCTGTGCTGTTGTTTTCAGGGAAGGGGGCTCGCCCACTGCAAACCACCGCCAGCCTCCACTGCCCACGTTGCACCCCAAGGTGTGTGGATCGCAGTTCGGCCTCTACAGACATCTGCAGACCCACAAGTAGACGACCCAATGGAGAGGAGAGTCATACTGGTTTCGAGTGACTGCCGATTAATGATGAGTTTTCTACATTCTACGAAAGCTCACACCTCTTCACCTGTTGTGAATGGGCATCAAATATTGGCCTTGCCAGCCGTGCCCACGTTCCAAACATGAAACATAAAATACCAGTGGCGTGCATCCTGAGACGGGAAGGGCAAAATGTCATTTCATCCTCCCAAAAAAAGCAAGTCGAAAATAGTTTTAAAATAGGAAGAGTGAGAGTCATCTTCTTATCGAGTCCACACACAAGATTAGAAGTTGTTCAGCCAGACCTGAACACGCTTCTCTGCATCTGCACACAATGGCGTCTGTCTTGTCGCTTCTTGTGCGTGGTGGTGGAAAGATTAGTGGAAACTGGGCCAATAATAGACAAGACAAGACAATAGGTGCAGGAGGAGGCCATTCGGCCCTTCCAGCCAGCACCGCCACTCAATGTGATCATGGCTGATCATCCCCAATCAGTACCCCGTTCCTGCCTTCTCCCCATATCCCCTGACTCCACTATCTTTAAGAGCCCTATCTAGATCTCTCTTGGAAGACCGCGATGTGAATGATCTGTCCTTGACCCCAGACTGAGAGGGAAAAAGCCTCTTCCCACCAGGAGCAGAGGGGAAGTGGTGGGAAAGGTGGAGAGGAAACGAAAAGGGAATGAAAGAGGAGCTGGTCTCACAGTGGGCTCACCGCCCTTGTGAAACGTTGACTCGATGTATCTCCACAGCGCTCCAACCAGTCTATCATTCACTTAACGCATTTGAGTTCACATCACGTAGGTCAACAATGGGCAAGGACATGAATTGAGATGAGTTTTATTTTACCCTTTTTAACTAAAGTTGTTTTAATTACATTTGAAAAAACAAAATACCTTCATCCATAAACACAGTCTCCAGCATCCCGATATAGTCGATTCATTAGTTTGGTTTATTTAGTGTAGTTTAGTTTAAAGATACAGAGTGGAAACAGGCCATTCAGCCCACCCAGTCTGCGCCAACCAACGATCACACACTAGCGGCACCCAACATACCAAGGACAATTTACAGAAGCCAATTAACCCACAAACCTGCACGTCTTTGGAGTGTGGGAGGAAACCGCAGCTCCCTGAGGAAACCCACGAGGTCATGTGGGAGAACGTACAAACTCCGTACAGACAGCACCTGTAGTCAGGATCGTAGCCAGGGCTCAGGCGCTGTAAAGCAGCAACTCTACCGCTGCGCCACTGTTGCCGCACTTATCCTCTATAACGTCTGAGGACCAAAGATGTAGTTTATTATAGACGAAACATGAAGCTTCTATAAATGCGCCTGGCCCACGCACAGTATTACAGCACCTTGTTCACTTTCACGTGTTTACCTTTAGAGAACTCCTCTGCCGCTGACTTGGTGCCCTCCTTTAGTTTGGGTTTTGTTAGCCTGGTGATAAGCCCGCATGCATCTATCCTGTAATACTAAATAAAATAAAATGAACAAACAAACGGTTAAACTATTTGGTTCCTTGCCGCTTGAGGAGAGAGCCGCCCAGTGTGGATGGATGGGGCAGTCACACGCTGCAGTGTGGCTGCGGGAACACTGGGCGTGTCGCCAACACTGAGGTCAGGACAAACGTTGTGAGGAGCTGTTCCTTCACACATCTGCACCATACTCACACCAGCACCACCACCCACAGAGCATCCTCGCGGGGTGGACATCACTGGTCCCAGCATCATTGTGGACTGACAGCACCAGTCAAAGGTTCAATGGAATATTGGGGCACAAGAATAGAAGTGGCCGCACGGTGACGCAGCGGTAGAGTTGCTGCCTCACAGCGCCAGGGACACGGGTTCCATCCTGACTCTCTCCCCCTCACCCACGTGGAATTTCTCTGAGATCTTCGGTTTCCTCCCACACTCCAAGTAGGTTAATTGGCAAGGGATGAATGTTAAATTATCACTTGAGTGTGTAAGGTATTGTTAGTGTGCGGCGATCACTAGTCGGCATGGACTAGGTGGGCCGAAGGGCCTGTTTCCGCACTGTATCTCTAAACTAAACTAAAAAACGTTCATAGCTTTCAACCTTACCATCGTTCAATTAGATGAAGGTATATCTATCCCTTGACTCTTGTCTCTCTACCTCAGTTACATTACTGGTCACCATTACTCATCACAGGGCCAGTTCCTTCCATATATCACAGGTTTAGGCTCTCAGATCAAACTTCCATCGCTCTAAGTCCCTCCCCCCAGAAACCTGATTAGTACGGGAGTCTGGGGTTTTGGGCGGAAGGCAGGAGAATGGGGTGAGGAGGAAGAAATAGATCAGCCATGATCGAATGGCGTAAACTAGATGGGCCGAATGGCCTATTCTGCTCCTATCACTTATGTCGTGCAAATCCACATTCCTTAAACTCCCTCCAACTTCCTCTTTTCCCATACATCTTAAACCACGGTCCCTCAGCCCTGATATCTCCTCAGGGAGCTCGGTGGCAGATGTTGTGGTAATGCTCCTATAGATACAGCTCACAGCTAACAGAATCAAGGGATATGGGGAGAAAGCAGGAACGGGGTACAGATTCTGGATGATCAGCCATGATCATATTGAATGGCGGTGCTGGCTCGAAGGGCCGAATGGCCTCCTCCTGCACCCTA
This sequence comes from Okamejei kenojei, assembly GCA_035221665.1. Taxonomy (NCBI): domain Eukaryota; kingdom Metazoa; phylum Chordata; class Chondrichthyes; order Rajiformes; family Rajidae; genus Okamejei; species Okamejei kenojei. Next base: position 37,119,582 of record CM069158.1, read on the forward strand.
TTGTTTATGTTTCTATGATATCCTTGGGGCACAAGGGTGTTTGCTATATGTATTTTTGAGGAGAATATTAACAGTTATGAGACTGAGGTAGAGAGACACTTTTAAGAATGAACCTTAATCTAAATGGACGATGATAAGACTGAAAGAAATGAACGGACATTTATATTATAGACACAATAATGCTGGGGTAACTCAACCGGACAGGCAGCATCTCTGGAGAGGAATGGGTAATGTATCGGGTCGAGACCCTTCTCCAGACTGAGAGGTAGGGGAGGGCTGAGGGGTCTGTTTCCACACTGTATCTCACACTCTATGATCATGTACTTGTGTCTTTTGGACGTTGAGCATTGCTCCGTCTTCACAATAGGGCTGAACTCTTGTGGAAGTCTGCCAAAGCAAATTTACTAGCCCCTGTTCCAATACCTAAAGGGGCTGCTCCTTGCCTTCTGGCTGCACTTCACACCCACCACCCTCACCTTTTTGGACACCCTGTGCGTAGGGGAGAGGGTAGGGCCGAGGATGTCCTGGTTGGGTTGCTCCTGGGCCTGGCCGAGCTGGCCATCCGCGGGTCACAGCGCCAGGCACCGAGGTTACGCCCGCGCCCGGGTGGCGTTAGAGAGGGACTGCGCGCTGCCCACGGGCATCCTGGGGGATTTCCGGGACTGCTGGGCACCGCGGGGGGTGGGATGTTAACGGCGGCAGCTTATTTGTCAAATTTAGCAAGGAAATTATCTTGCTCAATATTTCCCATGCACAAACTTTTCTGCATAGCAGCTCTAAAAAGCATTTTATAAGGCAATTTCACTTCCCCTTTCACATCCCACAACCCCCGAGACATTGTGTTTAAGAAAGAACTGCAGATGCTGGAAAAATCGAAGGTAGACAAAAATGCTGGAGAAACTCAGCGGGTGAGGCAGCATCTATGGAGCGAAGGAATGGGTGACGTTTCGGGTCGAGACTCTGAAGGAATAGGTGACGTCCATAGATGCTGCCTCACCCACTGAGTTTCTCCAGCATCTTTGTCTGTAACCTGCTCTTTTTTCTATATTTCAACTATTTTTAAACTTCTGCTATCTTACTTGCTTAACAATGTTTCACAAAAATACTTCCCAAAGCCCACACTCTGAGCTGGGTAATATTTCCATGACACTCTACGTGACAAAATTAAACTGGTTAAGTCCAGGGGCAGGAGTTGATTGCATGGTATTTATACCAGTGCTGGCTCGAAGGGCCGAATGGCCTACTCCTGCACCTATTGTCTATTGTCTATTGTCTATTGTCAGTCAACACCTATGATTAGGTGATGCAAACATTCTAATTATAGAGCGAGCACCCCCACTGGCATCACCCATAATCACTTTAGTTTAGTTTAGAGATACAGCATGGAAGCAGGCCCTTCGGCCCAACGAGCCCGCACCGACCAGCGATCACTAACACTCCCTACACACACTAGGGACAATTTTACACTTAAAATTGCAGCGTAGAGAAGGTTAATTCCTGAGATGGCGGGACTATCATATGCTGAGAGAATGGAGCAGCTGGGCTTGTATACTCTGGAATTTAGAAGGTTGAGAGGGGATCTTATTGAAACATGTAATATTATTAAGGGTTTGGACATGCTAGACGCAGGAAACATGTTCCCGATGTTGGGGGAGTCATGAACCAGGGGCCACAGTTTAGGAATAAGGGATAAGCCATTTAGAACGGAGATGAGGAAACACTTTTTCACACAGAGAGTTGTGAGTCTGTGGAATTCTCTGCCTCAAAGGGCGGTGGAGGCCGGTTCTCTGGATACTTTCAAGAGAGAGCTAGATAGGGCTCTTAAAGATAGCAGAGTCAGGAGATATGGGGAAAAGGCAGGAACAGGGTACTGATTGGGGATGATCAGCCAAGATCACATTGAATGGCGGTGCTGGCTCAAAGGGCCGAATGGCCTATTCCTGCACCTATTGTCTATTGACCTTATGATATCCTGCTATTCACACTCTTGCATTGAGTAAAACTGGAAGTAAAGGTAGCACGAACAGTCATTCGATGACCTACCTCGATGAGTTCAATCAGGTTGTAAAAATAGTTGTCTTCATCGATGGTGAGTTTATTATTTTGATAAATAACGCGGTAGTGACTGACTTCCTCCTTCGAGCTGACACACAGCACATAGTCTCCGGGATGGCGAATGGACTCTCGAACGAGGAAGAGTCCATCCTCCGGAGGGTGGAGCACCTGGACAGCCTCTTCACCACTGATCTTCCCGTGGAACCACCTCAGAGAAGGAAGAACACACAAACGTGAGCAAGCAGTCCGTGTCTTGACCCGCTGACTTACTGCTGCACTCTGTCTTTCCGCTGACTGGATAGCACGCCACAAAGGCTTTTCACTGTACCTCAGTACATGTGACAATAAACTAAACTATTAACGGTCTTCTACGCAAGAGAAACTTCTTGCTTGTTGTATCGCAACGTTTAAGAAAAATTTATGTTAAATATTTTTATTAGAAGTACGTACATGTTAGTAGAATATACTTCTCACATACATTCGTAATTTTATTAATATTAACAATTATGTCTTATATATTTCTATACTTTTTTTTTGCAAGTAAGAAAAGATAGAGAAAAATAAAGTAAGAGTAGAAAATCAAAAATAAAGAAATGAATGGAGTATTAAAAAAGTTATCCGTTTAAGAAACATTTAGACAGATACATGGATATGACAGGTTTGGAGGGATATGGAACAAACGCGGGCAGGTGGGACTAGTGTAGATGGGGCATGTCGGCCGGTTTGAGCAACTTGGGTCGAAGGGCCTGTTTACATGCTATCTCACTCCATCACTCATGTCCTTGTGTCTCTAAATGTTACATTCAGATTGGAGTGGTTTTATTGTCTTTATTATTTTAAGAAACTGAATTACTTTAAGAAACTTAGCATTGTTGCATGTCAAATGTCAGGACAGTTTAAACAGGGTGGCACAGTGGTGCAGCGGGTAGTGTTGCTGCCTCACAGCACCAGGGACCTGGGTTCAATCCTGACTACGGGTGCTGTCTGTATGGAGTTTGTATGTTTTCCCCTTGACCTGTGTGGGTTTGCGCTGAGATCTTTGGTTTCCGCCCACACTCCAAAGATGTACAGGTTTGTAGGTTAATTGGCTTGGTAAAATTGTAAATTGTCCCTAGCGTGTGTAGGATGGTGTTAGTTTTCAGGGATCGCTGGTTGGCGTGCACTCGGTGGGTCGAAGGGCCTGTTTCCGCGCTGTATCTCTACACTATAAACCAAAAGAGACACGAGTATGTCATATGTCATATGAGGCAGCGACTCCTGTAGATCCCTTTGATGGAGGGGGGTCAGTACTGTGATGGACCTTAGATGGTGGGGGGTCAGTAGGCGAGATGGAGTTACAAGTTACACCTCAGTGTGTTGCAATTCCAACTGCCCAGTGAAAAGTGGACAGGAGAGAGAGTGAGATAGTGGAGCGGCTGGGAGAAAGCACACTCCGTGATAGGTGCAGGGAATGCCGAGGAATTAGAGTCATGAATCACACAGAGAACTCACTTGTCCCGCTGTGAATGGTCAGTTCTTTGAAAGACCCGTCCATTCTTCTGCCCTTCACTGTAAAGCCCCTGTCCCACTGTACAAGGTAATTCAAGAGCTCTCCCGAGTTTAAAAAAAAATCGAACTTGTTGTAAGTACGCAGAATGTACGTAGCGACTACGTCGGAGCTCGGGACGTCTCTTAGCGGTTCGTAACGCCAGCAGCAGGTTCCCGGGAAATGCGGTCAACTCGTGAAGATTTTTCAACAGTGAAAAATGTCCACGAAAGCCTGGAGTACCTACGAGCGGCCATTACCATAATTCTCCGAGTTCAAATCAGGGGAAACTCGGGAGAACTCTTGAATTAGCTCGTACAGTGGGACAGGGGCTTAACAACACAAACGTTACCTCTGAAACAGTCACCTCCACCTCATTGGTGATTGTTGGACTATCTTTGATCGGACTTTACAGGCTCTACAGGCTTTGCCTTGCAATTTCCCGTATCATTTTATCTGTACACTGTAAATGGCTCGATCGTCTTTCTGCTGCCTGGACAGCACGCAGCTATACCTTTCACTTTACCGTGGTACACGTGACAACAAATAAAACTAAACTCCCATGTGCTTATTGGCGGCCCAATAATAGCACACATTCATGATAATGTCCAACTTTATTTCATCAAATACACTGGAGCATTTCAACAGCCAGTTGCTGCTGGCGTCTGGCTTTCTAACTCGTGCCCTAGCGAGAGAGAGAGAGTCTTTGTGTGGAACCGTAATCCCACGTAAAGGGCGGCATGCACATCTGCTGGTGACAGTTATAAATGGCATGAATTAATAATGGCTAATCTACATCCTTCTTCTTAAAGAAGCAAATGCAAATATAGTGGTTAGTGGAGCAATATAACACACCAGTATAAGGTGTGGCATTTATTATTTTACTGCATGTGGGAGCACATAAACTAAACAGGTCATGCACAGTTCAGGTGTAGCCAATAACATTTCCAATTAGCGGGTTCTTGGTTCTTGGTTCTTGGTTACTTGGTCCTCCAAAATATTCCAACTGGAATTTAAACTGGAGGTGGTGTGCTGGGTTTGGCTTGCAGCCACGACCTGCACGTACGATAATAACCTCCAGCGGACACCTCATCCTTCGCTGGGGAACAAGTCCCTGATCGGGTGAACGTGGAGGAGAAGCCACCGGTGGAGACTGGGCACCGGGTAGGCAGGGATGGTGCCGGCACCGGCAGACGGATCGCTGGAGCAGCATTCGCAGAGCGCGAGGGAAGACCGGCGGGCTGGTCCGGGTCGGGACGTGGAAGTGCCGGTTTATTAACCGGGAGGTGTTGGCGGGTTTGCCGATAAATGCCGTTGTCAACACTGACCAAGTACGAGCGTGGTTCCGCGGTTGACCCCAGAATGACTCAGAGGCGGTCGTAACCTCGCAGTGACCACAAACGGACAACCTGTCCCTTGTTGAGCGGTTGAAGCAGAGAGCTGGTTTATCGTAGTATTTTATCGTAGTGTTGGAGCCGGGATTGGATAACTGACGGCGCACTAACTTGTGGTTCTAATAGTTGCTTGGCCATAGGCAGAGTGGAGCGGGTTCGCCGTGACATGAGCCGTTCGGCTGCAGATCCCAGGAGAGGGTCGCGGACGATGTTACGTAGGTTGAGTAAGTCAAGATAAACATCAGAGCCGGCTCATCATCAGACAGGTGTACTGACCAGGGGCTGGTGGCCGGTTTACTGAGGGTACTGACCAGGGGCTGGTGGTCGGTTTACTGAGGGTACTGACCAGGGGCTGGTGGCCGGTTTACTGAGGGTACTGACCAGAGGCTGGTGGTCGGTTTACTGAGGGTACTGACCCGGGGCTGGTGGTCGGTTTCGACCGTGATGGGGTTGCCAAAGATAAAGTCCTTGAATTTCCTGCACGCTCAGGTTACTGCGAGTAGCTCCTTTTCGATTTGAGCGTAGCGCTGTTCAGTGTCGGGCATGGTACAGGAGCCATGGGCAACTGGTCTGGAGCCCTTTCTGTCGTCTTGTAGGCAAGCAGCGCCCAGTCCATACTGGGAGGCATCACAGCGTTCAGATCGCAGTCTCCTTTGGATGCGTGGGTTCGTATCCCACTTCTGACACCATGTTTATTGGCGGGCCAATAATAAAACACATTCATGATAAAGTCAACTTTATTTCATCAAATATACTGGGTCATTTCAACAGCCAGTTGTTGCTGGCGTCTGGCTTCTTAACGAGAGAGAGAGAGAGAGAGAGAGAGAGAGAGAGAGAGAGAGAGAGAGAGAGAGAGAGGCCTGTTTCTGCATTGTATCTCTAAAGTCTAAAGTACTTCCTTAATATCAGTTGCATCTTGTTCTTTCTCCAGCTGTGATTACAGACTACCACGCAGTTCCTCTCGGCTGGCCAAGGCTTCATATGGCCAAGGCAACAGGTGGCAGGAAGCACCTTGCTGCCTGAGCTACCAGGAGAAACGTTTCTGGTTGTGTAAGTCAAACTATAACATTTCTGGAGAAAGAGGATGTGTGCCGTTTCGGGTCGAGACCCTTCTAGTTTTGGTCTAAAGAAGGGTCTCGACCCAAAGCATCACTCGAAGAATAGGATACAGTTGAGAAAAGCCAAGGGATAACTCAACTGGAAAGTGAGACGTAAGATCAAAATATGTCTGAATCAGTCTGAAGAAGGGTCTTGACCCGAAACGCCACCTATCCATGTTCTCCAGAGATGCTGCCTGACCCGCTGAGTTACTCCAGCACTCTGTGTTTATGATCCCAGGGTATATTCTTTGGGGACTGGGATTGTGGGATCAATGCATCTGAGGTTTAGTTTAGTTTAGTTAAGTTTGATTTAGTTCAGTTTATTTTCAGTGAAAAGCTTTTGTTGCGTGCAGACCAGTCAGTGGAAAGACAAGACATGATAATAATGAAGTCATTCACAGTGTGCAGAACCAATAACATTTAGTGCAAGATAAACCCAGCAAAGTCCGATCAAGTGGATCTCTGCGTGCTGGTCCCACAAGTGGATCTGCAATCACCTGTTACAATCTGTTAAAGATGGAACTGCAGATGCTGGAAAATCGAGGGTACACAAAAGGCTGAAGATGGGTTTCAGCCCGAAACGTTGCCTATCCCTTTCGCTCCTTAGATGCTGCTGCACCCGTTGAGTTTCTCCAGCCTTTTGTGTACCCACCTGTTACAATCTATTGATTCCATTGACTCCATCCGCATCTCACGCTGTCTCGGCAAGGCCAGCAGCATCATCAAGGACGAGACGCACCCTGGCCATTCCCTCTTCTCCCCTCTCCCATCAGGCAAAAGGTACAGAACTGTGAAAACGCACACCTCCAGATTTAGGGACAGTTTCTTCCCATGCAGCTAGTATCAGGCAACTGAACCATTCCACCAGAGAGCAGTCCTGAATTACTATCTACCTCATTGGTGATCCTTGGACTGTTCTTGATCAAAGATAGACACGAAAAGCTGGAGTAACTCAGCGGGACAGGCAGCATTTCTGGAGAGAAGGAATGGGTGACGTTTCGGGTCCAGACCCTTTTCACACTCATATCTTTGATCGAATGTTGCTGGCTTTACCTTGCACTAAACTTTATTCCCTTATTACGTATCTGCACACTGTGAAGGGATCGATTGTAATCATGTACTGTCTTTCCGCTGACTGGTTATCACGCAACAACAGGTTTTTCACTGTAACCTCGGTACATGTGACGATAAACTAAACTGAACTACTGGCACGGTGGTACAACAGTAGAGTCGCTGCCTCACAGCGCCGGAGACCCGGGTTCGATCCTGACTACGGGTGCTGTCTGTACGGACTTTGTACGTTCTCCCTGTGACCTGCGTGGGCTTTCACCAGTTTCCTCCCACACTCCAAAGATGTACAGCTTTGTAGGTAGATTAGCTGGGTAGAAATGTAAACTTGTCCCTAGTGTTGTAGCAGTGTTAGTGTGCGGGGATCACTGGTCGACGCAGACGCGGTCGGTCGAAGGGCCTGTTTCCGCACTGAATCTCTAAACTAAACTAAACGGGCCTTTACCCAGGTGGAGATCTCTCCTGAATCCCAGCCACTGTTTAAGCCACCATGTCTGAGCTAATAAATGGAACAGTACTCACGGCATGAGGCTGATGTTGGGGTCAACACGAACGGCCTCCCGCTCTCGTAATTTGCTTCTGGATACTAGCCCTTCCTCCTGGGTCTTGTTATTCTTTGCCCTGTACAAACCTTTGCTCTGGTTCAAATAAATAAGACGCAGTCAGTTAACCGGTGAAATTAGACATCACACAGCTACATCTTTCATAGGAGCAGAATTAGGCCATTCAGCCCATCGAGCATACACCGTCATTCAATCATGGCTGATCTCTCTCACCCTCCCAACCCCATTCTCCTGCCTTCTCCCCGTAACCCCTGACACCCGCACTAATCAACAATCTGTCAATCTCCACCTTAACAATACCCAATGACGACCTCCGCAGCTGTCTGTGGGAATGAATTCCACAGATTCACCACCCTCTGGCTAAAGAACTTCCCCCTCATCTCCTTTCTAAAGTTACGTCCTTTTATTCTGAAGCTGTGGCCTCTAGTCCTACACTCTCCCTGTACTGGAAACATCTTCTCCACATCCACTCTATATAAGCCTTTCAAATTTAAGTTTATAAAACTTATAAAGGCCATTGTCTCATCTCTGGGTATGAAAGCGAAGGGAAGATTAACTGAGGATCCTGTCTGTGGAGGCCAATAATTAACTCTTGATTCTCTTTCCTGCATTTTCTGTTTCTTTCTCAGAACTCCTTCATCTGCGGTATATAGTTCAGGAATCGCGGAAAGATGTTTTTTGGCCAACACCTACTTACTTCAACAACAACTTCTATAATGGTCAGGATGTCCCCTTTGTGAAACGGGAGCTCATCTTTCTTTGGGCATTTACAATCATACTTGGTTACACATTGGGTTCCACGATCCCAGCCGTTCTGCAGAAAGAAACAAAAGAGGATTTTAAATATCAGAATTAGCTGCCGTATCAAAGAGGAACGATGAACAACATTCGCTCATTCCGACTGGTTTCTGAGATGCTAACTGCCTCTGAGGAAGGACTCACAGCAAAGACCAGAACGTCACATTTCAACGTTTACCGTGACATGTGGAGATATCTGAGAATTCCAGCCGCACAATGTGCTGACCTCCGCAAGAAAGGGCACCCATCTCTTGCAACACTGTGTCCATAAGGTCATAAGTTATAGGAGCTGAATAAGGCCAATCGGTCCATTAAGTCTACTCCGCCATTCAATCATGGCTGATCTATCTTTCCCTCTCTGTCTTTTCCCCATAACCCCTGACACCCGTACTAATCAAGAGCCTGTCTAACTCTGCCTTAAGAATATCCACTGACTTGGCCTCCACAGCCTTCTGTGGCAAAGAATTCCGCAGATTCACCACCCTCTGACTAAAGAAATCCCATATCATCATCTTGTTCCTGAAGGAACGTCCTTTAATTCTGAGGCTGTGCCCTCTGGTCCTAGACTCTCCCACTAGTGGAAACATCCTCTCCGCATCTACTCAATCCAAACCTTTCACTATTTGGTAATTTTCAATGAGGTCCCCCCTCATTCTTCTAAACTGCAGTGAGTACAGGCCCAGTGCCGACAAGTGCTCACCATATGTTAACCCACTCATCCCTGGGATAGAAACATAGAAACACAGAAACATAAAAAAATAGGTGCAGGAGTAGGCCATTTGGCCCTTCGAGCCTGCACCGCCATTCAATATGATCATGGCTGATCATCTAACTCAGTATCCTGTACCTGCCTTCTCTCCATACCCCTGATCCCTTCAGCCACAAGGGCCACATTTAACTACGTCTTCAATATAGCCAATGAACTGGCCTCAACTACCTTCTGTGGCAGAGAATTCCACACTCACCACTCTCTGCGGGAAAAAATCAAGTAATAAATCTGCCCAGTCTGGTGCTCTACTTGTTATGCAACACAAACTCCGCACCCAGGCATCTGCTGCGACGCTTCCTGCAGCTGCCAAGCCTGCAACCACTCAGCACTGAGGTTAACACGGACATAAAGCCTGGCCGACCAGAGGTTCCTCCAACACTATAAACCCCGGCAGGAATTGACAATGTTCGAGAGATGCCGAGCTGTGGGGTGGAGAATGGTGGGGAGAAGGGTGATGGGAGAGAGGGTGGTGCTGGAGGGCAGTGGTGGCGGAGGGTGGATGCAAAGGGAGACAGTGCAGGGAGGGAGGTGGTGGAGGGAGGATTGAGTTGAGTTCAGTTTATTGTCCCGTGTACCGAGGTACAGTGAAAAGCTGTTGTTGCGTGCTAACCAGTCAGCGGAAAGACAATACATGATTACAATCGAGCCAGTAACAGTGTACAGATACAGGATAAAGGAAATAACGTGAATAAAGTTAGTGCAAGATAAAGTCCAGTAAAGTCTGATCAAAGATAGTCAGAGGGTCTCCAATGAGGTAGATTGTAGGTCAGAATGAGCTCTGAGCTCTGAGCTACAAAATACTATATTATTATTGCACTATATTTGTTATTCATTGAACTTTTTATTTCCCTTCCCCCGTTTACTATGTTTTCATATTCACATATTCTGTTGTGCTGCAACAAGTAAGGATTTCATTGCCCCATCCAGGGCATATGACAAAGAACATTCTTGACTTGACTCTTGAAGATGGTGCAAGGGGAGAGATGGTGTAAGGAGGAAGGAGGCAATAGATAATAGACAATAGGTACAGGAGTAGGCCATTCGGCCCTTCAAGCCAGCACCACCATTCAATGCGATCATGGTTGATCATCCCCAATCAGTACCCCGTTCCTGCCTTCTCCCCATATCCCCTGACTGCTATCTTTAAGAGCCCTATCTAGCTCTCTTTTGAAAGCATCCAGAGAATCTGCCTCCACCTGCCCCCTGAGACAGAGAATTCCACAGACTCACCACTCTCTGTGTGAAAAAGTGTTTCCTCGTCTCCATTCTAAATGGCCTACCCCTTATTCTCAAACTGTGAGGCCCCTGGTTCTGGACTCCCCCAACATCAGGAACATGTTTCCTGCCTCTAGTGTGTCCAAGCCCTTAACAATCTTATATGTTTCAATGAGATACCCTCTCATCCTTCTAAACTCCAGAGTGTACGCCTAGCTGCTCCATTCTCTCAGCATATGACAGTCCCGCCATCCCGGGGCAGAGGGAGGTAGACATTGGAGGGAAGGAGATAGTGGAGAGAGGAAGATTGTGGGGCAGAGGGTGGTAGGAAGGGACGATGGTGGAAGAGAATATTGGGGGAGCAGAGAGGGGGGGTTGAATGGTGGGATTTTTCTGATCGTTCATTGGGGAGATGTAGATCAACCATGTTAACCTCTGTCAATATAACCTTCACCACATATATTATGTATGATACACATTCCACCATGTAATCCAGTCTGGGATTTGGAGTAAGAATGCAGATACTGATAACAGCCTGCTGGTCCCTTAGCTCGGCAGTCTGTAAGATGCTGTAACGAGTGCAACAGTATGTATTATTCTCTCTGCATAGATTTTAATACATGCTTTGTGGTTCACCTAATACTTTGTAATGGTTTGATTACAAAACAGGTCCAGCTGAGAGTCTGACTTTAACCCAACCTTTCACATACACGTCCTGCACATTCATGCCAAATGATTCAGCTGAGTTGCGATCATGGGTTTATTGAGTCGCTTGATGACGGGGATATTGCAGAATCCGTGACTACAACTCACCATAGACATATCAGGCCTCCCCTCTCCTCATGGACGCTCGCCACACTCTGAAGGTCGATCAGCCTGAGCGAGAAAATGGGAATATAAATGCAGGAAATGTACATAGATTTATAACTCACATGTATCAACTTTAAGAAAGAACTGCAGATGCTGGTGAAATCGAAGGTAGACACAAAATGCTGGAGAAACTCAGCGGGTGAGGCAGCATCTACGGAGAGAAGGAATCGGCGACGTTTTGGGTCGTACAGGTTTGTAAGTTAATTGGCTTCGGTAAAATTGTAAATGTCGCTAGTGTGTGAGTAGGATAGTGCTAGTGCTCGCTGGTCAGCGCGGATTCGATGAGCCGAAGGGCCTGTTTCCACACTGTATCTCTAAAATAAACTAAACTAGACTTGCAGCCCAGTTTAACAGGAGTATTAGATTATTGCAGTAGGAGTTTGCAGTCTACGAGTTTTAGGTCTCCATACTTCCTGTGTGTGTCTGCTGTCCTACCTGATCTGCAGTGTAGTTTGAGCTCTGCTAAAAATATGCGCTCACAACTGCGCTCAATACTGGAGGCAAATGGACAACAGTAACTTGAAACTAAGTGTGCTACAGCTCGCATCCTTGGCATTGTCTTGCAAAATCCTTTCATCTCAGCCAGTGCGAGAAACACACATGTCTTCAGGAGCCTCCCAGAACAGGGAAAGTGGAGGGGCTTGGATCAATTTTACTGGACTTGTTTAGGTCAACTCCCATCTCGATGATTTTACACTTTAGAGGCACAACGCGGAAACAGGCCATTCAAGTCCGCACTGTCCGAACATCGCCCCATGCACTAGCACTACCCTACACGCTACGATCAATTTTGGGTAAGTCAATTAACAATGGCTTGTTCCCTTTATCATCGATACTTTTTTGCATATCTTTCATTCATTGTTCCTTATCTCTCCACATCACCGTCTATATCTCTCGTTTCCCTGATCCCTGACCAGTCTGAAGAAGGGTCTCGACCCGAAATGTCACCTATCTCCTTCGCTCCTTAGATGCTGCTGCACCCGCTGAGTTTCTCCAGCCTTTTGTGTACCCTCGATTCTCCAGCATCTGCAGTTCCTTCTTTAACAACCTAAAAACCAGTATGCCTTTGGAATGTGGGGGGAAACCGGAGCACCCGGAGACAACCCACGCAGGTCACGAGAACGTACAAACTCCATACAGACAGCACCCGTAGTCAGGATTGAACCCGGATCTCTGGCGCTGTGAGGCAGCAACTCTACCGCTGCGCCACCGGGCTGCGCATAATCGCCATAGTCCTTGACGGTCTTCACCACATCTCAAGATGGATAAAATGTGAAGTTCATTGCCTGACACACAACCTCCCCAAATCCATTGATGGGATTAAGGAATAAATAATCACAATACAAATCCTCTTTGCTTGCAGTAATGTGCAGCTAAAGTAGCCTTCTAATTGGTGCCCAAGCAAATTCTTCCCAATACAATCTGGGGCATCTGGTAGTGAGCTTTACCTGAAGATTATAAACTGCTGATATTTAGATTGTGGAATTAATGCTTCTTAATGGATCTTCACGGCTTTTAGCTGGAATTGGACACTGGATTTCCTCACTAACTGACCCCAGTCTATTAGGATTAACAGCCTCACCTCCTCCACTCTGACACTGAACACCGGCGTGCCAGCCCTCTCCTCTACTCCCTCTTCACCCACGACTGCGTCCCTATGCATGGCTCCAACGCCATCATAAAATTCGCTGACGACACCATGGTGGTTGGACTGATCAGTGACAACGACGAGTCAGCCTACAGGGAGGAGGTCCAGCACCTGGCAGCTTGGTGTGCCAACAACAACCGTGTCCTCAACACACAGAAGACAAAGGAAATCATTGTGGACTACCGGAAGACCAGAGGCGGCAGACACACCCCCACCCACATAAACGGGACTGAGGTGGAGCGCGTCTCCAACTTCAAGTTCCTCGGTGTACACATGTCTGAGGGTCTGTCCTGGTCCCTCAACACCGTCAAACTGATTGAAAAGGCGCAGCAGCGGCTCTACTTTCTGAGGAGGCTTAAGAAAGCTCACCTGTCCCCTCAGATCCTGCCCAACTCCTACCGCTGACCCACAGAAAGCATCCTGACCACCTGCTTCACGGTTGGTACAGCGGCCGCACCACAGCTGACAGGAAGGCACTGCAACGGGTGGTGAAAACCGCCCATCACATCCGGTGCCCCGCTCCCTGCCTTGGCTGTCCTTCACCGCACACGGTGTCTGAGACAGGCTGACAAAATCATTAAGGACCCCTCACACCCCAACCATGGACTGTTTGCCCTCCTCCCATCAGGGAGGCGGTACAGGAGCCTCAGGTCTCGCACCAGCAGGATGAGGAACAGCTTCTTCCCCAACACCATCACCCTGCTGGACTCACAGGCCCGGAGCAACCCCCCCCCCCCTTCTCATCAGTATTATTTATAATTTATATAATTTATAGTTAAGCTCATATTCACCAGAATATAGCACATGTGAATCTCTTGCACCTTAACAACTATCTGTATATATGTGTATGCCTATGTACATACACCAGTATATCCTCATTTGTATATATTGTCCTAATCAGCACTTTACTACTTTGCACCCGGGTTCGATGCAAAACTGCATTTGGTTGTCCTGTACTTGTACTGTGTGTAATTGCAATAAAGCTGAATCTAATCTAATCTAATCTAATTTAATTATATCAAAATACGAACAAAATAGCGTTTACGGCACGGTGGCGCAGCGGTAGAGTTACTGCCTCTCAGCGCCGGAGACCCGGTTCCATCCTGACTACGGGTGCTGTCTGTACGGAGTAGGCACGTTCTCCCCGTGACCTGCGTGGGTTTTCTCCGGGAGCTCCGGTTTCTTCCCACACTCCAAAGATGTGCAGGTTTGTAGGCTTTGGTAAAATTGTAAACATTGTCCCTAGTGTGTGGGATAGTGTTAGTGTGGGGGATCGCTGGTCGGCACGGACCCGGGGGCTGAAGAACCTGCATCACTGTGTTTAGAACAGGAGGGACACAGTTTCCATACTACAGGGACATTTACAGACTGCCTCCATTTCTGGCAACATCACACGGCTGGCACAGTGGCACTGTGGTAGGTTCACTGGCTTCTGTAAATGATAAGTTGTCCCTAGCGTGTAGGATAGTGTCAGTGTCCGGGGTGATCACTGGTCGACACGGGCTCAGCGGGCCGAAGGGCCAGTTTCCACGCTGTATCTCTAAACTAAATTGATATCTAAAGTGAGAGTAGCTTAATTTTGCAAACTGGCCGGTGGCTGAAATCCTTCAATGAAATTGAAAACTGTAATTGAAAAAGTAATTCTAATTATGGGTGGATGAAGGAAGCTAGCTTTACAATGTTAATTGCTTCCCCTAATGCTGCCTAATGAGGCCTTTACACTTCCTGCACTCGGTGAAATCGACGTGCTTTTTCACAGAGAAGTCTGCACCACCCAACAAGAACATGGCTCCAATAGCTGATGCTATCTCTCTCCCCAAGACTGGACGCACTCAGCAAGACAAAGGAGATAGTGATCGACTTCAGGAAGCGAAGCGGTACACAGACCCCAGTTTGCATTGGTGGTGCTGAAGTAGACATGGTTGAAAACTTAAAATTCCTCGCAGTCAATATCACCAACAACTTCTAGACCACCCATATTGAAGCAACGAGGTGGGAGATTGCAACCTTCACGTGCTCCGCCCTGTTTCGACTAATGCAATCAACTCGACGTGCACAAACGTAAGATCAAATAGAACAAGTTGTCCGACAACTTTAGGCTATGCACGCCACACGACAGAAGAAGCAATGAACAAGAAGGCAACACCAACGCCTCTGCTTCCTTACAAGGCTGAGGAAGTTCGGCATGTCCCCACAACTCTCACCAACTTCTACGGATGCACCATAGAAAGCATTCTATCAGGATGTATCACAGCTTGTTTTGGGAACAGCTCCATCCAAGACCACAAGAAATTGCAGAGAGATTACAAAGAAATTACGAGGAACTTGTTTCCGCGCTGTATTTCTAAACTAAATCAACCAATAGTTTGGCTGATTGTAGGAAACTCGAAGTAGAAAAATAAGAAGATTGAACATGAGAAATCAGCAGCAGGAATCTGCCATTCGGCCCCTCTAGCCTGCTCCGTCATTGCATATCTTCGTGGCTGCTCTGCTTCAAGCACTATCTTCTCTTCTCCGGCAGCATTACATAGACCTGATCTTTTATAAAGCTGCAACTTCCTCTTTAAAGACCCTGATGATTCAGACATCACAATCCTTAGTAGAGAATTCCCGGTTCATCACCTCCTGCAGGAGGATCCAGCACACCACAGTTTTCATAAGATCATAAGTGATAGGAGCACAATTAGGCCATTCGGCCCAACAAGTCTACTCCACCATTCAATCATATCTGATCTATCTCTCCCTCCTAACTCCATTCTCTTGCCTTCTCCCCGTAACTCCTGACACCCACACTGATCACAAATCAATCTACCTCTGCCTTAAACCGCTGTCTGTGGCAATGAGTTCCACATTTGCCCTCACCTCGTCACTAGGTCCCCCCCCCACGAATGAGTTTTGTACAGGAGGAAACAAATGTCATCGACTCATTTAAGGTGTGCAGGGATCGCTGGTCGGCATGGACCTGGTGGGCTGAAGGGCCTGTTTCCGTGCTGTTTCTCTAAACTGAACACAACCTGTTTCTCTAAACTAAACTAAATCACAAGGTCACATGAAACTAAATCACTTTAAAAGGTCAGGCTACATAAACAGGTAAATATTAAGGATAACATTACACAAAACAATTGTAGAAATCTCAAATAACAGGAAGTTGTAAAAACTCAAGCAGTTTGATTTCATGAAACAATACTTCCATTTTTCATTTGTTGCTTATATAATTTTGTGTTGTTCCTCTATTTGTACATTGTCTGAATTGGTCGCAACTTGTCTGTCTCTCAATTCATCCGTTCATTTATCTTAAAAGCAGTGGATTGGCATACTTTTACGAATCTATTCTATGATGATGTTAGACATTTAAAATTCCACGCCGGCTGATTGCAACTTCAGCAGAGGGTGGGACGGCTGCTCTGTGCAGTCGTGGTTCCATAACAGGACTCTCTTATTGAGGCAGCAGAAGGAAATAATGTTACTCAAAGCTCAACGGATGACTTGCACCAGAATATGAAGGAAAAGAACAACATTAATTAAAACCACCCAGGGAATAACTTAATTGGAAAGTGAAACATATGGTGAAATTAAGTCTGAATCAGTGTGAAGAAGGGTCCCGACCCAAAGCTCACCTGTCCTTGTGCTCCAGAGCTGCTGCCTGACCCGCTGAGATACGGCGTGCAACCAGCATCTTCGGCCCATCGAGGCCACACCGACCAACCATCACCAGTACAATCATTCATTCCAACACACTCGGGAAAATTTACAGAGGCTAATTAACCTACAAACCTGTACGTCTTTGGAATGTGGGAGGAAACCGGAGCAGCCAGTGGAAACCCACACAGGTCACGGGGAGGACGTGCAAACTCCGTACAGACAGCACCCGTAGTCAGGATCAAACCCGGGTCTCTGGCGCTGTGAGGCAGCAACTCTACCGCTGCGCCACCGTGCCGCCCTGAGTTACTCCAGCATTTTTTTAATCAAAATAATCCAAATCCTGACAAGAGAAAGGAGTCAGGAAGTGGGCCTGATTCGATCGATCTGCATGATCAGAATCATCTGTAAATATGAGCCCTCCGGTCAGAGCGCGAGTTGAAACAGTCACACCGACATGGGACCAATCTCACGGGATCAGGGCGGTTACTGTTCAGTCACATGGCAACAAATTGAATCAAAGAATCACCCGTTCACACAGCACGGAAACAGGCCCTTCAGCTCAACCTGCCCACACCGGCCAACATGCCCCATCTACATTAGTCCCACCTGCCTGCGTTTGACCCATATCCCTCTAAACCTGTCCTATCCATGTACCTGTCCAATGCTTCTTAAACCTTTAGTTTAATTGGTTTATCTAGTTTAACTAAAAATTAGTAACTCATTTAAATTAGTTAAATTTGGATTTACAGTATTTGTCCCTCAGCAATAGAACCTCAGGAAATATCCTCATTAGAACCAGCGCTATTGAGTCTAGAGTGTGTTACTGTCATCCATCCTAAACACCCTCTCTCTTTCTATGTATGCATAATATGGAAACATAAAAACATAGAAAATAGGTGCAAGAGGAGGCCACTCGGCCCTTCGATCCAGCACCACCATTCATTGTGATAATGGCTGATCGTCCCCAATCAATAACCCGTGCCTGCCTTCTCCCCATATCCCTTGATTCCACTAGCCCCCTAGAGCTCTATCTAACTCTCTCTTAAATCCATCCAGTGACTTGGCCTCCACTGCCCTCTGTGGCAGGGAATTCCACAAATTCACAATTCCCTGGGTGAAAACATTTTTTCTCACCTTAGTCTTAAATGACCTCCCCATTATTCTAAGACAGTGGCCCCTGGTTCTGGACTCGCCCAACATTGGGAACATTTTTCCTGCATCTAGCTTGTCCAGTCCTTTTATAATTTTATATGTTTCTACAAGATCCCCCCTCATCCTTCTAAACTCCAGTGAATACAAGCCTAGTCTTTTCAATCTTTCCTCATATGACAGTCCCGCCATCCCAGGGATCAATCTCGTGAACCTACACTGCACTGCCTCAATCACAAGGATGTCCTTCCTCAAATTAGGAGACCAAAACTGTATACAATACTCCATATGTGGTCTCACCGGAGCCGTATACAACTGCAGAAGAACCTCTTTACTCCTATACTGAAATCCTCTTGTTATGAAGGCCAACGTTCCATTAGCTTTCTTCACTGCCTGCTGTACCTGTACACCAACTTTCAGTGACCGGTGTACAAAGACGCCTGAGATAATAATCTGCCCCCATGTTTTTGCCACCAAATTGGATAACCTCACATTTATCTATATTATACTGCATCTGCCACGCATCTGCCCACTCAATCAACCTGTCCCGGTCACCCTGCAACCTCCTAACATCCTCTTCACAGTTCACACTGCCACCCAGCTTTGTGTCATCCGCAAACTCGCTAGTGTTACTCCTAATTCCCTCTTCCAAATCATTTATATATATGGTAAACAGTTGCCTTGCGGCACTCCACTCGCCACTGTCTGCCATTCTGAAAAGGACCCGTTCACTCCTACTCTTTGCTTCCTGTCTGCCAACCAATTTTCTATCCATGTCAACACCCTACCCCCGATACCATGTGCTCTAATTTTAGTCACCAGTCTCCCGTGCAGGACCTTATCAAAGGCTTTCTTAAAGTCTAGATACACTACATCCACTGGCACCCCTTCATCCATTTTACTTGTCACATCCTCAAAAAATTCCAGAAGATTAGTCAAGCATGATTTCCCTTTCATAAATCCATGTTGACTTGGACTGCTATCCTTTTACTGCTATCCAAATGCCCCATTATTACCTCTTTAATAATTGACTCCAGCATCTTTCCCACCACCGAAGTTAGGCTAACTGGTCAGTACAGGGATCGAAGGGCTGAATGGCCTACTCCTGCACCTAATTTCTATGTATTTCTATGTATTTCTAATTTCCCTTTTTCTCTCTCGCTCCTTTCTTGAAAAATGGGATAACATTAGCTATCCTCTAATCCACAGGAACTGTTATGAATCTATTGAACATTGGAAAATGATCACCAATGCGTCCACTATTTCTAGAGCCACCTCCCTGAGAACCCTGGGATACAGACCATCAGGCCCAGGGGATTTATCATCCTTCAGTCCCATTAGCCTACCCAATACTATTTCTCGCTAATGAAAATTTATTTCAGTTCCTCTACTCTCTTAGATCCTCTGTCCTCCAGTACATCTGGGAGATTGTTTGTGTTCTCCTTAGTGAAGACAGATCCGAAGTACCTGTTCAACTCTTCTGCCATTTCCTTGTTGCCCATAATAATTTCACCCGTGTCTGCCTTCAAGGGACCCACATTTGACTTTGCTACTCTTTTTCCCTTAACATATCTAAAGAAGCTTTTACTGTCCTTCTTTATATTCCTGGCCAGCGTCCCTTTGTACTTCATCTTTTCAGACCGTATTGCCCGCTTTGTTTCCTTCTGTTGTCTTATGAAAGTTTCCCAATCCTCTGGCTTCCGGCTACTCTTTGCTGTGTTATACATCTTTTCTTTTAATTTTATTCCATCCCTAACTTCTCTTGTTAGCCACGGTTGCCTCCTACTCCCCTTAGAACCTTTCTTCCTTTTTGGAATGAAATGATCCTGCGTCTTCCGGATTATGCCCAGATTTTCCTGCCATTGCTGTTCCACCGTCATTCCTGCTGGGATCCCTTTCCAGTCTACTTTGGCCAGCTCCCCTCTCATGCCTTCATAGTCCCCTTTGTTCTACTATATACATATATATTAGAAACAAAATGCTGGAGTAACTCAGTGGGACAGGCAGCATTTCTGGAGAGTAGGAATGGGTAATGTTTTGGGTCGAGAGGTCACCCGAAACGTCACCCATTCCTTCTCTCCAGAGATGCTGCCTGTCCCACTGAGTTACAGCATTTTGTGTCTCCCTTCGATTTAAACCAGCATCTGCAGTTCTTTCTTATATATATACACATATATAATAACATTTAATGCAAGGTAAAACCCAGTAAAGTTGAATTAAAGACACTCAGTCTCCAGATGGGAGGTCAGGACCAGATGGGAGGTCAGTTGCCTAAT
The DNA here is from genome assembly GCA_035221665.1 of Okamejei kenojei. Taxonomy (NCBI): domain Eukaryota; kingdom Metazoa; phylum Chordata; class Chondrichthyes; order Rajiformes; family Rajidae; genus Okamejei; species Okamejei kenojei. The sequence goes on from CM069158.1 coordinate 37,139,654, forward strand.
AACAGCTACCGGAAGAAAGTGTCCCTGAAGCTGCATGTGTGGTTTTCACACTTCTGTATCTCTTGCCTGATGGAGGAGGGGAGAAGAGGGAGTGACCGGGGTGAGACTGGCCCTTGATGATGCTGCTGGCCTTGCCGAGGCAGCGTGAGGTGTGGATGGAGTCAATGGAAGGGAGGTTGGTTTGTGTGATGGGCTGGGCTGCGTCCACGAATCTTTGCAATTTTTTGTGGTCTTGGATGGAGCAGTACCAGATATATGGTACATATATATATATATATATATATATATATATATATATATAAACACATACATACACACACACATATAAATATATATATATGTGTGTGTTTATATATGTATATACTGTATATATCGAGAGAGAGAGAGAGATAGAGATAGATTGTTTTGCATCATATTGTTTCCAGTGTACTATGTTTACATATTCTGTTGTGCTGCTTCAAGTAAGAATATATAAAAAGTAATGAGTGTCGAACAGGTAGCCCCAGCCCCAACGTCCGGCTACTCCCCAGGACAATGTACAACTGGCTGTCGGCCTCCACTCCACTGACAGATTATTGAGACTTTCAGCTACGGTTCAGTTTCTTGTGTTGTTCCCAGTGCGGGCAGAATCGGGGCCAGGGTCCCCGAGCCACGCTGTCGGGGGGGGGGGGGGGGGGGGGCATATTGCAGGGACATCATCTCGTGGATGAGATACTGACTCGAGCGATCGACAGCTCTCTGGTTGAGAAGGGCCATGGCAATGTTTTGAAGAAATGCCGATGAGTTTTCCCTCGAGTCCCAGCTGATGTATATTCCTCCTCATTCTGATACAATGCTCCCTGGTGATCTTTACATTGCTGTCCTTGAAGCCTACCAAAACCACCAGCCCAATCTGCACATTGATGTTGCGGTGAGTTGGAAAACAAGTACATTCCATCTTCCATAAAAAATGCCATGTAAACGCTATCGGGATTAGGGGCAAACGTAAGCAAATGGGACGCGCCTGGATGGGATGTCATGGCTGCAATGGATGAGTTGGGCTGAAGGGCCTGTTTCTCTGCTGTATGACTCTAAATTCAAACAGTGCTTCTTTGAACATTTATAACATGTAGTTTTGGTATGGGAAGGATCATGTTGCTTAAGGGGTCTATCCCTGTAGGGTCATATGTTGGAATGGAGCGGCTGGGCTTGTATACTCTGGAATATAGAAGGATGAGAGGGGATCTTATTGAAACATATAAGATTATTAAGGGTTTGGGCTAGAGGCAGGAAACATGTTCCCGATATTGGGGGAGTCCAGAACCAGGGGCCACTGTTTAAGAATAAGGGGTAAGCCGTTTAGAACGGAGATGAGGAAAAACGTTTTCACACAGAGAGTTGTGAGTCTGTGGAATTCTCTGCCTCAGAGGGCGGTGGAGGCCTGTTCTCTGGATGCTTTCAAGTAAGAGCTAGATAGGGCTCGTAAAGATAGCGGAGTTAAGGGATGTGGGGAGAAGGCAGGAACGGGGTACTGATTGTGGATGATTAGCCATGATCACATTGAATGGTGGTGCTGACTTGAAGGGCCGAATGGCCTACTCCTGCACCTATTGTCTATTGTTAAGAGAAGGGAGTAGATATCAGAGCAACTGAAACACAGCTGAAGACTTACAGCGAAGCATCCCAGCACAGTTTGGGAACAGCTCCATCCAAGACCGCAAGATATTGCAAAGAATTGTGGACGCAGCCCAGACCATCACACAAACCAGCCTCCCTTCCATTGACTCCATCCACACCTCACTCTGCCTCGGCAAGGCCAGCAGCATCATCAAGGACCAGTCTCACCCTGGCCACTCCCTCTTCTCCCCTCTCCCATTGGGCAAGAGGTACAGGAGTGTGAAAACGAACACACACCTCCAGATTCAGGGACAGTTTTTTCCAGGAATTATCAGGCAACTGAACCATCCTATCACCAACTAGAGAGCGGTCCTGATCTCCCACCTGGAGACCCTGGTACTATCCTTGATCAGACTTCATTACTGGGCTGTAATTTGCATTAACCATTATTCCCTTTATCCTTATCTGTACACTGCGGACAGCTTAATTGTATCATGTATTGTCTTTCCGCTGACTGGTTAGCACGTAATGTGACAATACTTCAGTACACGTGGCAATAAACTAAAATGCTGCTAACCTTTAGACGACAGATCTGATTTCATGCCCTTTGACTCTAAAGCATATTTGAATTTGCAGAAGGAAGTGACTGTAATGAATTTACATCATGTTGCTTACAACATAACAAGGTCTTGCCGTTTTCCAGCTACTCTTTAGCTCAGTACATCTGTTGGGAGGTAAAAATAGAAAACAGCTCTTACCAGCTGGGGTTGGTCGAGGGTGTTGCTGCAGTGATGTTTCCTCACATCCCTCTCCAACAACCGCTGAAGCTCCCACTAATCTGTGGCAGCAAAACTCACTCACCAAGTTCAACGGCAGCCTGGTAACAAAGCAGGAAGTGCTTGAATGCAGACAGAATAGGCACATGACAACAACACACACTCACGCACCTATATACACCAGGGCCAGCCTTAAGCCGATTGGAGCAAATTCTCCCAATTGGGCCCCATGCCTAAGGGGGGCCCCACGTTAATTATCCGTATATCGTACGGAAATACAACTTCGCTTTGTTAAATAAAGATTTTTTTAAAAACATTCGCCATATGAATTTTTTTACAAAACGAACATGGATAACAACCGCTGCACGGCGATCAGACACAAACAATTTGTTAACTACTACTGTAGCACTTGTTAACAGCCAGTAGTTAACAAGTAGTTATACAATGTGTCATCAATGCATCGATCCACATTCCTCAGTAAATGCAATTGTGTTTTGAACAAGTATTAATGACACTGCGTTCCTTTGAATATAATTCACGCGGCGTAATTAATACTTGTTCAAAACACAATTACATTTACTGAGGAATGTAGATCGATACATTGATGACACATTGAGAATTTCTTAAAACTCACCATCATGATTGAGGGCTTCTTGGTGAGCTTCTTGGTGTGCAGCAGGTTTGCCATTCAATTTACCTACCGACCCACGTTGTGTCTCTCTGTCTTTCGCTCTCTCCCTCCCTCTCTCTCGCTCGCTCGCTCTCTCTCCCGCTCCCCATCTCGTCTCTCTCTAGCTCTCTCGGCATTCCCGGAATCATTGACATTTTGCAATAGACAAAAATGCTGGAGAAACTCAGCGGGTGAGGCAACATCTATGGAGCGAAGGAAATAGGCAACGTTTCGGGTCCAAACCCTTCTTCAGACCCGGCCCGAAACGTTGGCTATTTCCTTCGCTCCACAGATGCTGCCGCACCCGCTGAGTTTCTCCAGCATTTTCATCCACCTTCGATTTTCCAGCATCCGCAGTTCCTTCTTAGACGTGTTGCAGTGACGGCTGCATCTGCGGTTCCTTTCTGTTGGGGGAGGGGGGGTCCTGGCCTGTGGAGGCTCCTGATAATTGATATGTTCCCTCCGTGGGTGCTGCCTTCCTCCAGCACTGTGTGTTTTTGTTTGGCTCTGAAGTTGAAGGTGGACCTCCATGTGTCTACCTTCAACTCCCTGTCTGTGGCTCAGCGGGACGGGCAGGGGCTCTGGGGAGAGGGTTGCGTTTCGGGTCGAGACCCTTCTTCAGACAATCACAAGTACTCTCACCGACGAGAGTTCAGTTCAGTCTGAAGAAGGGTCTTCTCTCCAGAGTCATTGCGCTGCCTGCCCTGCTGAGCTATTCCAGCTTTTGTCGATCTTCAATTTCAGAGTTAGATAACATTTCTCACGGGGGGCTTATAGCGTCTACCTCCCCCTCCTTTTCTTAAGAAATTGAATCTACAGCACATTCCTAATGGGAAAGTAGTGGGCAGAAAGGCATGTCATGTGTGGTTTGAAGAGCAAAAACTTGTAGTTTATTGAAAAGTTGAGGAAAAACAAGGTGTACAGAGTTGTTTATTGGTTACAATCTGAGGAGTATGATGATGCTACTGATTATGATTTGCCAAAGTACCAGCTAGCAACTGATCTCCATAAAGACCTGGTCTATTGCTAGAAAGAGTAATTTATTTACCTATCTGTTACAGATTATATAGCATATAATACCATAATATTAAAGTTCTGATCTTGAGAATATCACATTTTTGAATTTTCAAGGCAGTCTGGGTGTTTATTACTATTTCCGTCACAACGGTCAGTTTTGTAATTAGCTACAATTAGGTAATTAACTAGTTATATGCTTTAATTTCAGGTCATCCAAGTAATATGTTTTATATATGTTTCAGAATGCTTCAATCTATAATAACTGAAAATTTCATTCAGTTCTCTTAATCTTTAAGAGAGTTATGGGCTTTTGACTGTCCTCGATCACAGCTTTTGTGTTAAGTCGATGGAAAAGCAACAGGGAACAAGATGCTAATTTCCGAGTATGAAAATGGCCATAACCTTTTTAATACTGAAGATATGAAAGTGAATTAGGTGTCAAATTAAACTTCTTTTTATGCTTTATCTGATGGGATAAATTGCAGACTTGATTTTTTAAATCTCAAGATTTTGTAACATTGCTAGAAAATATACCTGCATCTTGGAGGCTGAAGGTCAGGTTGTTAGCCAAGAAAGATGGACTTTGTTATCCCTCAGTACAGCAACATCAAGAATGTTGAGGAATGTTACATGATAAGGAAATAGCGTTTAGTGCAAGGTCAAGCCAGTAAAGTCTGAGGGACAGCCGGGAGAAACTGTCTCTGAATCTGGACCAGTTGATCTACAACAACATTTTTGCCAACCATTTGCAGCTTTGGTTAAAGCTGTCTTGTTCCTGATGGCAGCTTCATATTTCCAAACCAGCTATGCAGATAAGGAATCTGATTCAGTTTACCCAAATAGAAAGATGCCAGTGTATCTCCCAAAACAACATCCATTAATTATAGACACAAAGTGCTGGAGTAATTCAACGGGTCAGGCAGCATCTCTGGAGAACAGTCTAACGAAGAGACCTACAACGTTACGTTTCCTGTCCATGTTCTCTAGGGATGCTGCCTGACCCGCTGAGTAACTCCAGCACTCTGTGAAATGTCACCTATCCATGTTTTCCAGAGATGCTGCCTGACCCGCTGAGTTACTCCAGCATTTTTGTGTCTCTATCTTTGATTTAAACCAGCATCTGCAGTTCCTTCCTCCAACTTCCTAGTTGTCAAGTGTAGAAAGATTAAGCTCATGAACATATCCTCTGCAGCCATCAGCTAGATACTGTGACTTTGTTGGGCAGGGTAATCACGCTTGTAAATAGGTTTCCACCAAATGTCCCCCAAGTTATGAAGACAGAATGGGAGAAACCCAAGGGAGATTCCTGGCAGTTAATTTTGGAATAACACCGAAACAAAAATAAATGCGCAAGTCCCAACTCACTCCGTGTTTGCCGGCCTTATCAGTCCTAGACAGCTGGACCATAAATACAGGCCAACCATGCCGCAGGCAATGGCATCAACGTCATTACGCCCATTCCAATCTGATGGTGAATGGAGATGGCTGTGGATAAGATGGGTAGACGTTCTGAGAAGTGGTTTCTGAAGTTGTGAACTTTACTTTGGAAATGAGAATATTTTGAGGGAAATTCATTTAATTTTCAAAGTTTTAAAGTGACTTGGCTTTATTTTGCACGAAACATTGTGTCCTTTACCCTCTATCTGTGCGACGTGGATGCCTTGATTGTAACCATGTATTCAAGAGAGAGTTAGATTTAACTCTTAGGGTTAACAGAATCAAGGGGAGAAAGCAGGAACGGGGTACTGATTCTGGATGATCAGCCATGATCATATTGAATGGCGGTGCAGGCTCGAAGGACCGAAGGGCCTACTCCTGCACCTACTTTCTATGTTTCTATGTTTCTATGTACAGTCTTTTCTTTCACAGGACAGTACACAAACAGAAGCTTATCACGACACCTTTCTACACGTGTCAATACTAGACTGAACTAAACGGCCCAAGAAAATTATTCTTTATTCAAAAAGATTTTTGAAAAGGGATAGATTTTGAATTAAAGATCAACGATCGAAGAGTCTTACTCAAAGAGCAGTTTCATTAAAGAACAGAAAATATTGAAATTATGAGCAGTTCAAGCAATAAATACAGAGGAAGGAATGATGTTTGCCGGCACGTTGTCAGAATGGGAAAAGATTGAGGCAATAAACATGTTCTAAGATGTTGGAAAAGTAGGAATGGAATAAAGTACCAAAGAGACATAGAGTGAGAGCCTCTAGTTTTTGTGAAAGTTTGCATTACAGAATGGAACATTTCCCATTTTGGTCATAAGGTCACCTTTCAATGTCATCATGGCTGATCATCCAGAATCTGTACCCCGTTCCTGTTTTCTCCCCATATCCATTGATTCCGTTAGCTCAAGGTGCTATATACAACTCTCTCTAGCCTGAACTCAGTGGGTCAGGCAGCATCTGTGGAGGAAGATGAAGATTCAGCTTCTTCACCTATCTTCAGACGGACGCCTGGTTATAGGAAGGATGTCAACAAAATAGAGAGAGTACAGAGGAGATTTACTAGAATGTTGCCAGGGTTCCAGCAACTATGTTACAGAGAAAGGTTGAACAAGTTAGGTCTTTATTCTTTGGAGTGCAGAAGGTTAAGGGGGAACTTGATTGAGGTCTTTAAAATGATGAAAGGGATAGACAGAGTTGACGTGGATACGTTTTTCCCATTGAGGGTAGGGAAGTTTCAAACAAGAGGGCATGACATGAGAATTAAGGGACAGAAGTTTAGGGGTAACGTGAGGGGGAACTTCTTTACTCAGAGGGTGGTGGCTGTGTGGAATCAGCTTCCAGCAGAAGTGGTGGAGGCAGGATCGATTTTAACATTTAAGAGTAAAGTGGATAGGTATATGGACGTGAAGGGAATGGAGGGGTATGGTCTGAGTGCAGGTAGATGGGACTAGGGGAAAACAAATGGTCGGCACGGACTGGAAGGGCCGAGAGGGCCTGTTTCCGTGCTGTAATTGTTATATGGTTATATGGTTATATGGTTATATGGACAGACGTGGGGGGGGAGGAAGGTGTAAAAGTGAGGTGGGGGTGGGCAAAGCCTGGCAAGTGATAGGTGGAGACAGGTAAGAGAGGTGATTGGGAGATGGGTGGAGCAGGTGACAGAGGCTGGAGGTGTAAAGGGCGGCAGATATGGAGAGAAGAGGCGTGAAATGTAAAGGAGAGGGGTGGATATGGGTGGAAGAGGCAGGCTGGGATGAGGGGGGGGGGGTTGTTAAAAGGGAAATAGGGTCTCGGGGATAAGATGGACATAAAAAGCTGGAGTAACTCAGCAGGACAGGCAGCATCTCTAGAGAGAAGGAATGGGTGACGTCTCGGGGATAAGAGATTAGCATATTAAGGGTTACGGACCAGGATGGTGGAGCACTGTGTGTGGGGTGATGGGGAATGATGGAGAATTTAATGTCGATCCCATTGGGTTGTGGACTACTCAGTCCATACGAGGTGCTATTCTCCCAGCTGTGCGTTGCCTCGGTCTGGCAGCCGCCATTCATTTCACGTACCTGCCTCCTTTTCACCTTTGGTTCCATTTCATCTCCAGCCTCTGTCACTGACTCCAACCAACCCCCTCACCTACCCCCACCCATCACTCGCCAGGCTTTGCCCCATCCACCCCTCTCTATTCCAGCTCTCTCACTCCTGCTCCCATCAGTCTGAAGAATGGTCCTGACCCCGAATGCTGTCTGGCCTCTTCCCTCCACAGATGCTGCCTGACCCATTGAGTTCCTCCAGCACTTTGTGTTTTGCTCAATATTCCAGCACCTGCAGTTCCTCTTGTATTAAACATTCGTATCGACCAGTGCTTCTCAGATAGTGCAAGTTTATCCCAGATAATCTCATTACAGTAACATTATTTAAAAAACAGGGCAAAGGTTTGGTTCAGAGGGTAGTCTGCAGCATTCTTTATTAAGCTGAAACCCGTGGGCCGTCAGTCAATTTCCTCCCGTCAGGTTCAGTAACACCAAGCAGGCAGGAGTGACCACACCTCTCAACTCAGCTTCTGCAAACTTTGAGTGTGCAGTTTTTCTAAATATGGACTAGTGTTTATATAAGCAATGCACTGCAGATACCTGAAATAAATCACAAAATACTACAAATATGCGATCAGATAGTACCGACAGAGAGGGAAACACGGGTAATTGTTCAGATTTATGAAAGGTAGAGAAACTCAGCGGGTGAGGCAGCATCTATCGAGCAAAGGAATATTCAGCCTCACCCGCTGAGTTTCTCCAGCATTTTCTCTACCTATTTTTCCAGCATCTGCAGTTCTTTCTTAAATGTTCAGATTTATGATGTCAGTTCTGATGAAAGATTTGAGATAGCTATTACAAATATGTAAAAAAGAATTGTTGAAAGAAAATATCTCAATTTTTCATGTTCATAAGTTTCTTAAATGATAGGAGCAGAATTAAACCATTCGGCCCATCAAGTCTACTCTGCCATTCAAGATCTATCTCTCCCTCCTAACCCCATTCTCCTGCCTTCACCCCATAACCCCTGACACCCGCACTAATCAAGAATCTATCTATCTCGGCCTTCAAAATATCCGTTGACTTGGCCTCCACAGCCATCTGTGGCAAAGAATTCCACAGATTCACCGCCCTCTGACTAACTAAATTCCTCCTCATCTCTTTCCTAAAGGAACTTCCTTTAATTCTGAGGCTGTGACCTCTGGTCCTAGACTCTCCCACTGGTGGAAACATCGTCTCCAAATCCACTCCATCCAGGTATTTTTGAGATTCTTTGGATAAATTATAATGGTGAACAGCGAAGCAGCAGAAATGTTAGACAAATGGTTTTGGCTTTCTACAAAAGAAACAAAGAACCTGTGTAATACTCTGGGGGCTGTGGACCCCGTGAAATAAAAGAGAAACAGCACGGAGATCAATAGAACTAAAAGCGGACAAATCCACAAACACCTTAAACAAAACTAGACGTCGCTGGGAATACTCAGCAGGTGGGGCCTCGGCTGTGGGAAGAGAAACTGAACCAATGTTTCAGCTCCAAGACTCTTCATCAGAGAGGAGCAAGCGGATGAGTGGCATCAGCTGAGACACTTGTGGGAATGTCTGCCCAGTCCTCCTCCTTCCCTTCCCCCCCAACTCTTTGTAGATCAAACTGATCACCTTCACTTCATGTTTCCGGGCTTGATAGCTCAAGATTGTTTTTAGTTTAGTTTAGTGATACAACCTGGAAACAGGCCCTTCGGCCCACCATGTCCATGCCGACCATCGATCACGTACATGCTAGGGACAATTTACAGAAGCTAATGAACCTGCAAACCTGCACGTCTTTGGAATGTGGGAGAAAACCCGAAGCACCTGGAGAAATCCCACACGGTCACGGGGAGGACGTACAAACTCCGTACAGACAGCACCCGTGGTCAGGATCAAACCCGGGTCTCCGGCGCTGTGAGGCAACAACTCTACCGCTGCGCCACCGTGACGTTCCAATGGGGATGAATGGATCCCTGAGTATTTTACAAACTCCTGTCCTGATTCCCCTTAATCCTAATGCCAACATTTCAGTAACTAACGAACGAGAGATAATACTACATGAAATGCTGCCCCTGTGTAATATTCCTCCGAGGCTGCTTGAATCAATGCTCAGAAAATTAACTCTTTAATTCCTGGGGTTATCTGGGACTGTGGTGGATCCACAATCCTCAAAATAAACCCCCAGTTAAATATGTAGGAAGGAAGTGCAGATGCTGGTTTACACCGAAGATAGACACAAAATGCTGGAGTAACTCAACGGCAAGTTGGAAAAACTGCACAACGCATATTGGTGTGGGAAGGAACTGCAGATGCTGGTTTACACCAAAGATAGACTCAAAAACCTGGAGTAACTTAGTGGGTTAGGCAGCATCTCTAGAGAAAAGGATTAGGTCACCTATTATGTTTGTCCAGAGACGCTGCCTGACCCGCTGCGTTACTCCAGCTTTTTGTGTCTATCTGCACAAAGCATGTCTCTAAATTTGGAAATTTTCCAATCGCTGAAATGGTTTTTGTTTTACTTTAAAAATCCAATTTTAAATTGGCAATCCAACAGGTAAGAGGACATACAGGTCAATATCTCAGCACCAATCACTGGCAGACTATCAGCTCAACCCTGTATCCACGTTAAACATTGGACGTGAGATGCTCAAACATCACTGAATTGTAATATTCACCACTGTCACGCTGCCTGAGATTTCAGAAGAGTGCAACTGCTAACGTCCTTCAACTTCTTCACTAATCCACGTTTATCACGACTTAACCTTTAAGAAGGAACTGCAGATGCTGGAAAATCGAAGGGATGGTGGGACTGTCATATGCTGAGAGAATGGAGCAGCTGGGCTTGTACGCTCTGGAGTTTAGAAGGATGAGCGGGGATCTCATTGAAACATACAAGATTGTTAAGGGCTTGGACGCGCTAAAGGCAGGAAACTCCCCGATGTTGGGGGAGTCCAGAACTAGGGGCCACAGTTTGAGAATAAGGAGAACGGAAATGAGGAAACACTTTTTCTCAGAGAATTGTGAGTCTGTGGAATTCTCTGCCTCAGAGGGCGGTGGAGGCCGGTTCTCTGGATGCTTTCAAGAGAGAGCTAGATAGGGCTCTTAAAGATAGCAGTCAGCGGATTTGGGGAGAAGGCAGGAACGGGGTACTAATTGGGGATGATCAGCCATGATCACATTGAATGGCTGGCTCGAAGGGCCGAATAGCCTACTCCTGCACCTATTGTCTATTGTCAATTGAAGGTAGAAGGTCTCGACCCGAAACAGCACCTATTCCTTCTCTCCATAGATGCTGCCTCACTCGCTGAGTTTCTCCAGCATTTTTGTCTATAAAGACTTAACAATAACTTTCCAGTTCACTTCAATACTAATGTAAAATGGTTTGCTGCCTTGGTTCACAGTGGAGCTTGGTTTGTGTTTCTAAATAATTTGATCAATTTCTCTCCTGGGGTAAATAAAATTCGATCATATCGTATCGTATTGTAATTCTAAGAGCCCCCCCCCCCCTCCCATTTCCCAGTCGCGACCACACAACGGGAAGAGATCAACCAGAATCCTCATGCAGCATCGAAACAAGGACAATCGTATAACAAGTCTGCTTCCGTTGTTAGTCTTGAGACAATCTTCTTTTAACCAGCTCACCAAATGACAGGCAGACAGAGAGAGAGGGAGAGAGAGATCTTACAAGCAGCAATGGGTGCAATTATTTACTTACCGCTTGAGGTTTCACGGGGAACTGGTGATGATGAAGCACGCACTCACTGTCTGCCACTTACCAATGTTGCAGCAATCTTGTTCTTGAGCAACTGGCAGCAGCGCAGAAACTGTGCAGAATCGTTCCCCTTTCATTCACCAAGAACTCGCATCTATGGTTTCTGGGAGGCAGGCGGCCAATGAGCATTCCCACACCACATTTCCCCACGAACCGTGCGTCCTGTTGGTTACGGCTCCACCAGATCACACCCTCTGATCTCAACTCCAGACTCGACAGCTTTAGAGGATGTTTCTTAACCTAACACAGGGATATTAGCTCAGAAATATTTGCCAAAAAGATTCTGTCATTAGCACTGGTTTAGGGAAACTGATCTGAGATTACCGCCTTTACCTAACAACACAAAGTGTTGGTTTAACCCATCAGGCAAGGACATGGATAGAATCATAGCTATACTGTGGAAACAGGCCCTTCGGCCCAACCTGTCCATACTGACCAAGATGCCCCATAGACGCTAGTCCCACCTGCCCCCGTTTGGCCAACATCCCTGGAAGCCGTACCTGAATAAATGTTGTGATAGCATCTACTACCTCCTCTGGCCACTCTGTGAACCACTTGCAAACCACGGTGGTGCAGCGGTAGAGCTGCTACCCGAGACCCGGGTTCGATCCTGACCACGGGTGCTGTCTGTACGGAGTTTGCATATTATCCCCGTGAGCTACATGGATTTTCTCCAAGATCTTCGGTTTCCCACACTCCAAGGACATAGAAACATGAAAAAATAGGTGCAGGAGTAGGTCATTCGGCCTTCAAGCATACCGCCATTCAACATGATCATGGCTGATCATCCACAATCAGGACCCTGATCCTGCTTTATCCTTTCTCTCTCCCTCCTTTCTTTAAAAGTGGAGTTACATTGGCTACCCTCCAACCGAAAGAACATGATCACCAATGCATCCACGATTTCTAGGGCCACCTCTTGAGTACTCTGGGATGCAAACCATCAGGCCCTGGGGATTTATCTGCATTTAGTCCCAACAGTTTACCTAACACCATTTCTGACTAATGTGGATTCCCCTCCCTTCCTCCATCCCACTGGATCCTCGATCCCCTAGTATTTTCAGGAGATTGTTTGTGTCTTCCTTACATACAAAAACAATATTTTAGATCGTTTTTGTATTCCCCGCAAGTTTTCTTTCATGCTCTTTTTTCCCTCTTAATTAACCCTTTTGTCCTCCTCTGTTGAGTTCTAAATTTCTCTTAGTCCTCTGGTTTGTCGCTTCCTCTGGCCAATTTATTTGCCTCTTCCTTGGCTTTAACTCTATCCTTGACTTCCCTCGTCAGTCACGGTTCAACCGCCTTCCTAGTTTTATTTTCTTCGCCAGACATGGATGAACAATTTCTGGAGTTCAACCATGCGGTCTTTAAATCTTCGCCATTGCATCTCCACTGTCAACCCTTTAAGTATAATTTGCCAGTCTGTCCTAGCCAATTCCCTTCTCATACATTCAAAGTATCCATTATTCAAGTTCTGGAATTAACCATGTCACTCTCCATCCTAATGCAGAATTCCACCATATTATGGTCACTGTTGCCCAGGGCCTTGCAGAAGATCGCTAACTAATTCTTCCGCAGTCTAGGGTGGCCTGCCCTCTACATATTGGTTTAAAAAACCTTCCCGTATACATTCCAGGAAATCCTCCTCCTCGGCGCTGTTACCAATGTGGCTGGCCCAACCTATATGTAGATTAAAGTCTCCCATGATAACAGCAGACATTCAGGTTTGTAGGTGTAGGGGTGTAGGGGTGTGTGTGTGTGTCTAGGGGTGTTTACACTCCCTCACACTACACAGAAGTCAGAACCTAGAAATAGCAGCATGATCAGTTCATGACACTTTATGTCATTGGCATTTTGTTAAGTCTCTTGCAGGGAACCAGACCACTCTGTACCAGCGAGAAGATGGTTCATTAAGCAAGTGTGTCCGAGTCAGAAATAATTGGATTTTTAAGTAACATTTTGAACCGCTCCAGCTGGCTTTTCCCTTACTCTATAGCACTTCCTCTGGGTGGCTATTGATCTGCGTAGGCTGGTTGGTTAATCTTGCATCCCAACTGTGGGAAGTATTTACAGTTGATTCAGGTGCTGAGAATAGATACAAACTTCCCAGCTGATGAAATGTCATCAGCAGCAAAATAAAACAGGAACAAGCACTGTGGTGAATTATATGGAAGGAGGAGTCAGACTATCCGGTTGTTTAATTTAAAAAAAGACTCAACTCACTAAAGTAACAAACCCAGGCAAACCAGCTGTTGATCTGTTTTACAATGAAAGACCAAGCGTGGATCAAGGGCAGAGGTCACACACGCACATTAGCAAGTGAACCATGCTGACAATAGACAGTAGGTGCAGGAGTAGGCCATTCGGCCCTTCGATCCAGCACCGCCATTCAATATGATCATGGCTGATCATCCAAAATCAGTACCCCATTCCTGCTTTTACCCCATATCCCATGATTCCGTTAGCCCCCAAAGCTAAATTTAACTCTCTTGAAAACATCCAGAAAATTGGCCTCTACTACCTTCTGTGGCAGAGAATTCCAGATTCACAACTCTCTGGGTGAAGAGGTTTTTCCTCATCTCAGTCCTAAATGGCCGACCCCTTATTCTTAAACTGTAACCCCTGGTTCTGGACTCCCCTAACATCGGGAACATTTTTCCTGCATCTAGCCTGTCCAAACATTTAAGAATGTTATATGTGTCTATAAGATTCCCTCTCATCCTTCTAAATTCCAGTGAACACAAGCCCAGTCGACCCATTCATTTTACATATGTCAGTCCCGCCATTCCGGGAATTAACCTGGTGAACCTACACTGCACTCCCTCAATAGCAATAATGTCCTTCCTCAAATTAGGAGACCAAAATTGCACACAATCTTCCAGGTGCTGTCTCACCAGGGCCCTGTACAACTGCAGTAGGACCTCCTTGAACCTAAACTCAAATCCCCTCACAATGAAGGCTAAAATGCCATTGGCTTTCTTCACTGCCTGCTGTACCCGCATGCTTACTTTCAGTGACTGGTGTACAAGCACACCCAGGTCTCATTGCACTTCCCCTTCTCCTAATCTGACACCATTCAGATAATAATTTGCCTTCCTGTTCTTGCCACAATAGTGGATAACCTCACATTTATCCACATTATACTGCATCTGCCCACTCACCCAATCTATCCAAGTCACCCTGCAGCCTCATAGCATCCTCCTCACAACTCACACTGCCACCCAGCTTTGTGTCATCAACAAACTTGGAGATGTCACATTTAATTCCCTCGTCTAAATCGTTAATTTAGGACCCTAGTCTCTGAATTAACCACGTCACTCTCCATCCTAATACAGAATTTCGCCATATATATGGTCACTGTTGCCCAAGGGGCTTTGCACAAGATCACTAACTAATCCTTCCGCATTACACAATACCCAGTCTTGGATGGCCTGCCCTCTCGTCAGTTCCTCTATTGGTTTAAAAACCCATTCCGTATACATTCCCCGAAATCCTCCCCCTTGGTGCGGCTACCAATTTGGTTGGCCCAATCTCCGGATGCTTACTCCTGCACATATTGTAGATTGTCTATTATCTCTGGAGACACAGATAGGTGATATTTCAGGTTGGGACTGAAGGGTCACTCACCCGCTGAGTTTCTTCAGCATTTTTGTCTACCGTCATTTTTTACTGTGAGCGCCCACTATCTTCATTAGTTCTTTCTTGGCCCCAAATGAACCCCATCACTCCACCTACCACTGTTCACTGGCCTAAGGAACATTTGTAGATTCATTTTTCACCGGTCCTTTCTCATAATCTTACACCCTCTTATTTTTGTGTAGACATCCTTGAAACGTTCTACAAGCAGCCTAACTCTCCCCCCACACCCCACCAATCTTTGGCAGGCATTTGTTCAGATGCAGAATACTTGTGGAAATCCAGCAATAGACAATAGGGGCAGGAGTAGGCCTTTCGGCCCTTCGAGCCAGCACCCCTATCCAATGTGATCATGGCTGATCATCCCCAATCAGTACCCCGTTGCTGCCTTCTCCCCATATCCCCTGGCTCCGCTATCTTTGAGCCCTATCTAGCTCTCTCTTGAAACTATCCAGAACCGGCCTCCACCGCCCTGAGGCAGAGAATTCCAGACACAACTCTCTGTGAGAAAACGGGGTTCCTCATCTCCGTTTTAAATGGCTTACCCCTTATTCATAAACTGTGGCCCCTGGTTCTGGACTCCCCCAACATCGGGAACACGTTTCCTGCCTCTAGTGTGTCCAACCCCTTAACAATCTTATATGTTTCAATAAGATTCCCTCTCAACCTTCTAAACTCCAGAGTGTACAGCCGCTCCATTCTCCCAGCATACAACAGTCCCGCCATCACGGGAATTGTTAAATCAACAGGTCTAGACCTGAAGCATTGCCCATCCATGTTCTCCAGATCAACTTGACATCCACCAAATGCTGCTTTTCTTGTGGTTTTCACCATGGATGTTGGCTTTGGTTTCCCCGATCTTTTCACCTTGTGGAATTTACCATGTCTGTACATGGACCATCTGCTTCCTCAGGGTCGACTGTTGTTCACTTTTGCTTGGCATACTTGTACTAACTCAACTCAGTAAAATCAGTTCTGCAGCAATTCTGTTCTCTTAGTGGTCCACCTACTTTCGGTCTCTATAATTCGGTCACTACTTCCTAAATGTTCTACCAAAGCTTGCTTCACTAGTTTGCTTCCTTCCTCTTCTGGCAACAGATATACTAGCAACTCAAAGTCTCCGGCACGCTTCATCAATTGCTTCCTGTGCCTGCACCTTATTTTATTACCAGCTCTGTACATGTTTGTGACAGGTGAAAGTCCCTGGTTTTACAACTCAAGGGTTTTTGCACATCTCCATAATTTCACAGCAATTTATGTTCAGGTTTAGTTTATACTTGTCACGGATACTAAGGTACAGTATAGAGCATGTTTTGTTGTGTGGTATCGAGTCAAAGGAGTTGAGACCAGATCTGTAGTCCAAGCCCAGCAGCAGCTCAGTTTATTGTCAGACTGAGGTACGGTAAAGTTTTAATTTCTGGCTAAAAAACACAAAGTGCTAGAGTAACACAGTGGGTCAGGTAGCATCCCTGGAGAACGTGGAACGGGTAACATTTCGGGGCGGGACCCTTCCTCAGACGTAGGGGGGAGGGGGGGAGCTGGAAAAGGGGAGAGGCAAGACCTTCACGACAGGTAATAGGTTGCCACAGGTGAGAGGGGGTTACAATAGGCAGATGGTTGGACAAAAAAATCCAAAGATCTGAAAGGAAAGTTCTCCAGGGATGTTTGTGAACAGATGAGCTACTCCAGAACTTTGTACCCTTTTGTGTATTAACCAACATCTGCAGTTCTTTATTTCTACATTTCTTAATTTCTGGTTACGTCAGTTTAAAATATGTTTCAAATGGATATTACAAATGATCAGAATGTCAACCCCATCCTCCATACAAGAATGAGTTGCACCCCATTAGTAGATAGTGCTTATACCAAACGAAGTATGCATAGCTACTTAGAACGGATTCAAGTAGGTATTATTACTCAGCTATCAATGCTAAAGTACTGTTATGTACGCTCCCAACGAGGGTGGTTGACTGGTGTTAATGTTTGCTGCCAGTTGCAGCTGACACCACCTTACTAGTTACCCTGGTATCTGGATTCAGAGTTATCTCAAATATTTAATCCAGGAGTATCTGGAGAACAAAATGACCACACAAATAACCCTTTGATAACAGGGTATCACGTTGAAGTAACTTTATTAACTTACCAAAGTATGTCTTGCAAACAAATCCCGCATCTCACTGGGAAATAATCGGCCACTATGCATTCAAAAACATATTTACAGAAAATCTGAATGCAACAAAAGCACCGTCAGAACATGCAGTCATTGGATAAGGATTTTATTTCCCAGTTATCTTCATAGAGTTGCATTGTTTGAACAGCTACGTCCAAACAAAAAAAGGATCCAAGTACATGGAGATCCTCTACACTGCTCCTTCTCATTAGCACTTTTACACTATTTCAGTAATGTAATACATAGCCAACAAAAAAATTGAATACACTTGTATTTTTAAATACCACAGAGCTGAGGACAAAGCCACATTTCAATAGAAATAACACTTCCATAGGTAAAACTGAGTCAGGTACACTTACAGTGGGAGGCATTTCCTACCTATACAAATGTCAATAGTGTAACCAGTTAAACTGTACATTTTATGCACAAGAGATTTTATAGTTATGAGTGCCAAGCAATTTTGGTGCACAAGCTGTCTTGAGTCATGATATCCACAGTGTCAGGACAATTGAGCACCTAACCAACTGCTGGGAAGATATATTCGAAAGGGTGAAAGGTGTCACAAGGCAGACGTGGCCTGTTATAACATTAGCTGAAGATTACTTTAAAAAGATTCACTTTCCCCACTCCCAGTCTCACTACACCAACCTGTAGATAACCACATACAACCAGATTTTTGATTCCTGCCCTGTCCGACAACCCAATTCACATAGAACCCCTCCAATTAGATTATTAGTTGATTTTCCAGTTTAATTGTTTTACTAAAAACTAGATTAGTAAATTGTTTTGAATTAATGAATCACTTGTGGGTTCTGCTGGATAATAAACATTTTAAGAATGTTTAAAACAATTAAATCATTTGAATTACAAAGCTGGGGAGAAAAATGAATAGACTATTGAAACTTCCAAAAATCGAAAAGAGACCTGAAGCTTAAAAAGGTATTTTTGCAGACACACAGATGATAAACACTGCTGAAAAACATACATGCAAAAAAGGTTGAGGATTATAGGAATTCTCTTTTGTTTTCAAATAGAGCTACAAAAACACTTCAGTATCTAACCAAATATCAGGCCGAGTAGTTGGGATTTGTTAAAGTGAACGAAACTAGGAGGAAAAGACCCGATTCTGGCATCAATAAATAGCGAAAGATAATTTCAAACCAAGCAGAAGAGCCGCGTTAGGAGTTAAGCCAGTCAAACCAATATTGCCTGAAACATATTTCTGAAGTTGTAAACCTACCTCTCTGGCTTTGGCTAAATGGACGTCAGTGTGTCAGTAAAACAGCAATGTAGTGTACATAATGGTTTATCCGAGCTGTGGATGGCTTCGGATTTTCTAGCTTAGTACTGTGCCACACATTTAATGAACACCAGCCACACCCAATCAGTAAGTTTGGGAAGTTTGCACAACTATTTAAACAAAGTCCATGTGCTTAAAAAGTGCTCCTGTAGAAGATCACGATGAATAAAGCATAAGGTATCTTCAATAAGCTTCATTTAGCAGCTCTTGACACAGAATGGGGAACACTGGCACTTCAATGTTGACATCTGCCAATATAGACACTGCATCTTCGATATCAATGCGTTTAAAACATCTCGGCTATTTCAACTAATTCATGAGAAGAAAGCAGTCTCATCTGATTCAGAGAAGCATGGAGTCAACTTTGGTTTTGAAATTATGAAAAGGTGGGTTTCCAGACCAGGTCGACACACTGGCCAAAGGTTTAATTTTGTCGAGAGTGGGGTAGGAAGAGAGGGAGTGAGGAAAGAGAAAGAGAGCTGTTGCCATAGGCAACGTGATCCTCATGGAATGATGCAATTTATTATTCAATAAGCAGTTTAAAACAAATCTACAGTACATTGTTATTCAAGTAAAACACTAAAATTGCAAATGTCTCAGACTAAACAGCAACATATAAAAAAATTGCAATCTTGAAAACTTAGCATGACAGAGCAGTTCTAGACGTCACCCGCGTCACTGTCCTTTTTGTCCTTCTTTCCATCGCCTTCCCCCTCTGCTGTTTCACTGGTGTCCCGTCTTCGCTTGCGGTTCCTCATGTTGAACCGTGGCTTGGGCTGGGGAAGCGGGTCCATCCCAAGAACTTTGTGAATCTGCCTGAATGCGAGCAACCTCAAGGCGTGCTGGTGGATAAAGGCAGAGCGAGGATAAATGGGCAAAGGCAAACTATCACCACCTCCCCACAACACTCCCATTCATTGACCTTTATTAAGACAAACAGAAAAAGTGATCTAACCAAAGCTGCTAAAAATTGTCATAAAATCGACAAAAACTCCAATCTCTTGTCATACGCCGTGGAAACAGGTCCTTCGCCTAACATGTCCATGCCGGCTAACATGCCCCATCTCCACTAGTCCCACCTGCCTGCGTTTGGCCCATATCCATGTAAACCTGTCCTATCCATGTAACTGTCCAAATGTATTCTAAACGTTGTCATAGTACCTGCCTGAACTACCTCCTCCGGCAGCCCGTTCCATACACCCACCACCCTCTACGAGAAAAGATTGCCCTTCAGGTTATTTTTCAATTGCTTCCCCTCAACCTTAAACCTATGTCTTCTGGTTCTTGATTGTGAATGACTGTGCACTTACTCATCTATTCCACTCATGATCTTATACATATCACCCATCTATAAGATCACCCCTCATCCTCCTGCGCTCCAATGAATAAAGTCCGAGCCTGCTCAGCCTCTCCCTATAGCTCAGGCCTTCAATTCCTGGCAACATCCTCTTAAATTCTCTCTGCACATTTTCCAGCTTAAAGAGTGCTCAGAGTTCTTACAGCACTTCTAATTTTCACTTTATTTTTTCAGCTTCATTTCATTTTCTTGAAATAATTAATTAGACAATTTCATAAAAATTATGTTACAATGTTATCTTCTGTACAGTTGGACAATATAAAGACTTTTGTCAACACCATCTTTTATACATCTAGAAGCTTGACATTGTATCTTGTTTGCATGAAAATTAAAAAAAAAATGATGCTGGCCACGCTGTGGGAAGAGAAGCCAGGCTAATGCTTCAGCTCATAGACCCTTCATCAAAATATTTGTAGGACCATTACATACCAGAGGGCTGGCCCTCAGTACCTGCTGCCATTGCATTTCTGTAGAGAATGTACCACGTGCAAAACACCTTGAAGACACTAAAGAACACAAAGTGCTGGAGTAACTCAGGGGGTCAGACAGCATCCCTGGAGATGATGGATTGCTGGCATTCTGGGTTGTGACCTTTCTTTGGACCCGAAACGTCAGCTATCCATGTTCTCCAGAGATGCCGCTAGACCTGCTGAGTTACTCCAGCACTTTGTGTCTACTGGTGTAAACTAGCAACTGCTGTTCCTTGTTTCTTACTTGTGCACTGGCTGTAATGTCCTCTCTTTGCTGGTGGCTCATGCAAGACAGGGCGTCGGACTGGTCCTTTTCACAGGGATCTAGAAGTCCAGGACCATCTGTCACAAGGAAATACAAAACACAGTCAAACACTGTAATCAAATGTGAATTAAAATAAAATGCAACTAACCTCAACATGCATAAAACTGGTTGATGTTACAGGGATAAAACCTATCATTTCTGTGGCATCAAAAATCTTGCTGCGCACATGTTAATCTTGGGGAATTTACACACGATTGAAGAATAATTCACAAATGATTGAATTAGCATCCAAATATATCCCAGATGACGTATTTTGTGACAGTGGTTATTCTACATCCCGAACAACCTGCAGAGCAAGGAGGCAGCAACACCATGTCTCGACTGCAGTGAAGGCCCTTCATCTGTAGGCTGCAGTTTCAGCCTTGGGTGCTTGATAGCAGCTGATAATTATATTACATGTACAGGCCGATAGATGGCGTTTAAAATGACATATTTTGTGAGAGAATGGATGTAGGAACAACAGGTGCTTAACACCCACCTCTAGCTTTATTAAGACTTAATACAAAAATCCGATCTTTCTTCATTCTGTTAAGTTTTTTTAAAATAAAGTAGTTAATATAAAGATTGGAAGGAAATCTAATTTTGCTAAAGTACATAGTGAAGTCAATAAGCATACACACAGAAGTACAATAGTACAAGAAGTCAGAGTGATACAATGACATGCTGGAGTCTATTGCTTGATTTTCTTAAATAAACTATTGGGACTTCTGGCAACAAAGCCTTCAATGTGATCTTAAAAAAAATTAAGATTCAGGAATGATAAATAATTCAATCCATTTCTCATCTCATTACCCCTAAATCATCTATCAGAAATGCAGTGGAAGGCAGCCACATGGATGTACAGTGGGCGAGATCTTATCCTTTTAATCTCCTGCACCTGGACTCTTATCCAGGCCGCAAGAATTCTGCATGAAATTAGCAAAATTTCATCTACTTTCATCTGATAATGTCTATAATTTGGCTTAATATTGACAATCTTGTTCAGAATGGCCACAGAATAACTGATACCGCCATAGAAAACCTATTGCAGTACCTCGCAAGGGAAAGTCAGAGATAATCCCATGGTTGGGGTAGTCAACTCAGTAACCGAGGTGCTGAAACTGACTTTGGACTGCTTTGCGACAGCTCAAAGAACTTTAAATAACAATATAGTTATCCTTGACCAAAGTGCTTATTACTGCCACTGGATGCCCCAAACACAAGATGGTCCATTTCTAACGTGCAAAAAATGTGCAGAATTTTGGGAAAAAAAGGATAGGAAATGCCTTGCACAAGATATAGGCCAAAAGACGATTCACTCCTAAAACAAGCAAGAGACACCAACCTGGAAGAAGAACGCCAGAGGCAATAGATTCCAATACCCTCCGCATTGCATCACCAGGACTCAATGGGCCTGAAGAACTGCTAATGGCTTTCTCCACAAGCAGCTCCATAGCCTGTTATTTTCAAAAAAGCAATGTGGAATTAAAATTGATCTGAACCCATGTTCACAGTTGTGAAATACAGTATACACCAAGTAAGTTGACTGCTTTTCAGAACAGCAGTCAGTACCAATACATAAACTCAACTTAAAATATCAAGTGGAATAGAACGACTGAACTGAAAAAGCAAATCTGGATTTATAAAGACAAGTTCAATCTCTGCATCAGAAAGTCAACACAGTCTAAAGTGGAGGAGTGCTGGAGGAATTAAAGGCACCGGCAGCCAATGAGAGAAATCAACAAGGTAACAGCCCATTTAGAAGGTCAACCATATAAAGAAGAGGCGAGAATGAGAATAAAGTCTCCGTGTCCAAAATAAATTAATAGGCAAAAACAATAAAAGGGGAGAATAAAGGATGGAGCCAACAGCAAGAGCAGGTGGCTGCTATTTAACTGATTGGTGAAGAAATTACAACCTTGAAATATTGAAAGAAACCAGATTGATACTAACCCCTCAAATGTCCAATAATTGATGAGGTCATAATCATACAGGATGGAAACAACTTGTCATGTTGATCAAGATGCCCCCTTTAAGCCAGTCCTATTTGCCCAAAGTGGGCTACGAGGAATGGGCAGTCCCACCTGGATGTGGCTGAAAGCATTGTAGTAAAACAACCTTTGAACGTACCTTAGTACAGAGAAAAGCAAAAACCACTAGGGTTTCCACACCTGCACTGATATCCAGTGGTTTGCCCAAAACTACTCAATAAGGAGGTGAATAATCTTAGCCATATTGTTCTGTGTGAATAATTGCTCAAAATTCAAGTAAATAGCCTTGTGTAAATAAGTTTGGTGAGAACTTAGGTGCTGCCATATCCATGGCAAAAAGCAAAAATTGGGGGGGTGGAAGGAAAAACCTTATGCTTTTACTAGTATCACCTCAGATAGCTTTTGCATACACACCCAGTCAGGTAGGGCTCCCCAAGTTGGGACACGCTGGCACAGGTCTCGGAGTATTCGTATGATGATCACACAGGATTGCAAGCCATTAGCCCTCGCCTTCCATTTGCAAAGGAAATGATAAATTATTCATTAATATCAAATGCACAATGCAGAGGTATGACTGAGTGCTCGTCCATTCACAACTATACGATATATATATATATATATCTAAGTTTTTAAAAGCACACAGTTAACTATGCAAGAGAATTAGCAAATAATTCTAGAGATATTCAGCAGGTCAGTTGGTAGCTGCGAATGAAAGACAGAGACACAGAGAGAAGGAATGGGTGACGTTTCGGGTCGAGATCCTTCTTCAGACTGAATGAAGGACAGTTCAGATGGAGGGGGTTTCAGTACAATTTGTGAAAGATCATCCACCTGAAAAATTAATTCTGTATCATTCTCCTCAAATGCTGTCTGACCCACTGACTATTTCTAGATTTCCAACAGGTGAAAGTTGTTTTGCTCTTCACTTTGCGGCAAAGTTTGCGGATGATGCGATAATAGGTGGAGGGGGCAGGTAGTGTAGAGAAAGCAGGGACTCTGCAGAAGGACTAGGGCAGGTTGGGAGAGTGGGCAGAGAAGTGGCAGATGGAATAGAGTGCAGCAAAGTGTATAGTCAGACATTTTGGAAGTAGGAAGAAAGGCGTAGACTATTTTCTAAATGGGGGGAGAATCCAGAAATCGGAGGTGCAAAGGGACTTAGGAGTGCTGGTGCCGGTAGTAAAGAAAGCAAACTCAATGCGAGCATTGATTTCACAGTGGGTTGTATACAAAAACAGGGATGTCATCTTGAGGCTTTATAAGATGCCTACAAATTGCAGAGGGAAAGTTTCAATTAAACAATTCCAGTTCTGTAGATTGGATGAACACCTCTTAACTACCAAGGTTTATGCTCAATGCTTGACTTCTAAAATATATTTTAATTTTCTGGTATTCCCAGGTGATTAAACCATTGGTACAAAGCACCATCAACAGCTGTAGAGATAAAATGGCAAGTTAATGACTGTATTCCCGTCATTGCTGTAGGAAGAGAAGCTTATTTCAGTTCCTTTTCACATTCTGGGAGAATTTGTGCATGTCCTGAATTTTCTGTCTGATTTCCAGCAATCTCCCTTACCATCTTCCAGAAAGTGAACAGATTTGATTGAGTCACTCAATATAAATTTATGGACCTGTTCATAATAGGATCAGGTCAAGTCATGCCACTCCAAAGACAGATTTGGAGGGGAAAACAAAAATTCATAGATTCGCCAATGACGATATAAAATTGACAATCATAAAATCATAGCCCTGCCTCTGCGGCCATAAGTATTAGGAGTAGAATTTAGCTTTTTGGCCTATCAAGTTTACTCCGCCATTCAATCATGGCTGATCTATCTCTCACTCCCAACCCATTCTCCTGCCTTGTCCCCATAACCTCTGACACCTGTACTAATAAAAAATCTATCTCTGCCTTATAAATATCCCCTGACTTGGCCTCCACAGCCTTCAATGGCAAATAATTCCACAGATTCACCAGTCTCTGACTAAAGACATTTCTCCTCGTCTCCTTCCTAAAAGAAAGCCTAAAGATATCGACACAAAGTGCTAGACAGTATATATTTACCTGGAACCACTTGGCATGCCGAAGGGCAGCTAGACTCTCCAGGCATTTTTGCTTGCTCAATACATCTGATGGATCCTGCATCGGGTCAGCTGTTGCATCTTAAAAATAAAGAGTGAATAGTCCCAAAGCAACAATTAGTTGATCGTAAGCGAGAGCTAAAATACTGAACAAGCCACCACTCAACCAGTTTGCTTCAGTTTTGAGAAACTATCGGGCGAGCAGAGCTTTAAGGGAATAGAATTACATTTTTGTTTAAATAAGAGGGAAATGTTGTTTGTGTGTTTTTTAGAGCTAGGTTGTGGTACTTCTATAATAACTATGACTTCATGCCATTGGGGAATGTTGTGGCCAGGCCACATCCAGCCAGTGATTCAGGTAAACATCATTGACACACAGATTTCCTCCCACCGCAATGTTGTTCAAAATTCGTGCTTGAATCTCACCCTTGTCTTTCACAACATCATCTCGCATTACAGGAGAGGTCAGCAAAATTTTGACCTGCATCTTGGGCTCTTTATTCGTAGAAAGGACAATGCACGATTCCTCTGGGCAGGTTTTCAATTCATACAATTCTTCTGTTATGGTCTGTGGATCAAAAATGAAAAGACCTGAAGATTATTAATATTCTCTTGTAAATTGTCGCATATGGTGAAACTTCAATGCAGCAAGACCAGTAACAATGGGTGAATGGTGACAGGGCTTTGCAGTGATGTTTCACTCTCACAGTCAGAACAATTTGCCACCACTCACCTCGACTGTTAAGGGCTTGGACACGCTAGAGGCAGGAAACATGTTCCCGATGTTGGGGGAGTCCAGAACCAGGGGCCACAGTTTAAGAATAAGGAGTAAGCCATTTAGAACGGAGACGAGGAAACACTTTTTCTCACAGAGAGTGGTGAGTCTGTGGAATTCTCTGCCTCAGAGGGCAGTGGAGGCAGGTCTCTGGGTGCTTTCAAGAGAGAGCTAGATAGGGCTCTTAAAAATAGTGGAGTCAGGGATATGGGGACAAGGCAGGAACTGATTGGGGATGATCAGCCATGATCACATTGAATGGCGGTGCTGGCTCGAAGGGCTAAATGGCCTTCTCCTGTACCTATTGTCTATTAACTTGCATGTTAGCATTTGGTTGAGGCACTAGAGGGTGCCTGTGGAACAACATCCAAACCTTCAGAAGAGGTATAAAAACAGCTTCCTATCAGGTCATTTGGCTGTGTTTCCCCAATTTGTATAACTTATAGAATGAAAACAATTGGGATTGGATTTTAAGTATTTTTAAAAATGGAAGGAGTTTCGATAGAAAATGGGTTCAAATCTGCACATGAGAAGTGCAATGATTCTCAAAACATGAACTGAGCCATAATACACTATGTGTAGAAAGGAACCTCTAGCATTATACACTATGCCTTGCACACTTATTTGACATTGTAAAATAAGCATATTTGACAAACTAACTAAGACATTCAGATTTCCCCAATGTTCATTAAACACGGAAAACAATATCATTTAAAAGTTCAATTAAATTAATAAACATGGTTACCATGAGCTGTTTAGGCAGGTTGCCTGAAATTTTCTCCAGTAGGGATTTTGTGGGTTTGTGGGCAGAGAGCAGGATAAGATTAACATTCCGATCTCCACGCAGAAGCAATCCTTTTGCCAACACGCCAACACGCATGACTCCTTTCAACACACGTGCTCCAAGGTCAGTTTTTCTGTGAAAATATGGTAGGAAGATCTTTAAATGCATTTAAAATCTGACATAACAGGCCACACACTGGCCATTAGAGTTCAGCAACCCAGTTTAATTTCTGACCTCTTGTACTGCGTGTAATTTGCACTCTCCTTGAGACCACCGGGTGGCGCCGTACGATGGCAGCCTCGCCAACAGTCTGTCTCGTCCCTTTCTCTCTGCTATTTTTAGTCTGTCGTTAAATATTGTTTTAGTGTATCATTAGTTTTATATTATGCGGGGGGTGGAGAGAGGAGGGGAAGCTTTTTAAAATCTCTTTCCTTGACGGAGATGCCACTTTTCCCTTATCGTATCTCCGTCTGCACTATGCCCTAACATCGTGGAGCTGGTGCCCTCTTGCCAGGGATCGACCTTGGGAGCTCCAACTGCAGGGGCCTGCGGATAAAACATCTCGCAGCTGGCGGTCCCTTTGCGAGGAATCGACCTCGGGAGCTCCAACTGCGGGAGCCTGCGGACTTTAACATCGCGGAGCTCGCGGTCCCTGGATAGGGACCGGCTTTGGGAGCTCCAGGCCGCAGAAACTTTGACCGCCCTGATCACGGGAGCTTCAACCGTCCTTGGACTATCTAAACCTCTTGTAACCCCTTCCATCAGCCAAAAGATATAGAAGTGTGAAAACGCACACCTCCGGACTCAGCGACAGTTTCGTCCCAGCTGTTATCAGGCCATTGAACCATCCTACTAACAGTGATCCTGAGCTACTATCTACCTCATCAGACACCCTCGCTCGGACTATCTTTGATTGCACTCTACTGGACTTGCACTAAACATTATTCATGTTATCATGTATCTGTACACTGTGGACGGCTCGATTGAAATCATGTATGATCTTTCCAATGACTGGTTAACACGCAACAAAAGCTTCTCCCTGTACCTCGGTACACGTGACAATAAACTGAAGGTAGACAAAAGTGCTGGAGAAACTAGCGGGTGCAGCAGCATCTATGGAGCGAAGGAAATAGGCAACGGCCCGAAACTTTGCCTATTTCCTTCACTCCATGGATGCTGCTGCACCCGCTGAGTTTCTCCAGCACTTTTGTCTACTTTCGATTTTCCAGCATCTGCAGTTCCTTCTTAAACACAATAAACTGAATTCAAATCAATAAGCATTACCACTTATTTCCAAGATCACTTCTCAGTTTCCTCTGGCAATGAGCAACAACCAGTCCCACAATCGTTCAAACAGACAAACAAGTGGCCGAAAGAATACTGATACTACAGTGTACTGTCCAATCTATAAACATAATAACAAAGATATTATGGCTGAAGGAAATCTCAAATAAACATAAAATACTGCAATATTCATTTTGTCTGTCAGTATTTATGAACAGATAATTTTATTTAAATTGTCAATTATCTTTGTAAAGTGTTAGAAAATACAAGTTTTACAATTGCAAATAAAGCGGAGAGGGAAGAAGTGCATGGAAGGGAAGGACTTGGATAAGATTCCACCTGTTGAGTGCCCCCCTGAGTATACTCAGGTCAGAGTATACGTGAAAAAATAATCTTGCCAGTGAACAGGTTAAATGAGCAAAGAATTGTCGGTGCAAAAGGAAAACAACTTGATTAGGAAGTACAGTTGGCAGGACTAGCATATATGGTGTATTATCTCCTACGACTTAGCTGCATTGAACTATCCAATGTGAACGGAGATCATTTCTAGTCACCATATTACAAAAATGACACCGTATTCATGAAAGGACAGAACAGATTAATAGCAGAGTTTTAGATGTAAAATACCACTGGATAGATTTTCTGAGGAGAGATTTAACTGAGATTTATAAAATTAGTAGGTCAGAAAGGAATAGAAAGCATCTATTTCCTATAAAAGGTCAAGAAGTAAAGGGCATCTCTTGGAGAAATTGAGCAGGTTATTTTCGCAGAGAGTGGTGGGGATCAGGATATTTGCAGAGTAGAAAGCTGCATCAGACACCCAGGTAAGCATTTCTGTTATTCACAAGGCCAAGTGCTGTCACTGACAACACAGCAATCCAGAGCTGAAATGTGGGAGTAGGATACCTTTTTTTTTTACATACAAGATTTGTACAGATTCAATGCACACAGTGACTCATTTTTATTCGTACAGTCGGAATTTCTTTTCAAGAAAGAGGTCTTTAGTTATGTACCGTTGTTGGCAAAGATAATCGTCCATTCTTTGAACAGGAAGATTCGTCAAATTTGTTAACTGCGGTTTTGATAAAATTGGGCAACTATTTCCTTTGGTGATTTTATAACATGCACGCCAACGAGAAGAACTAAGTGTAAAACTCTTGATAATCTGGCACATTTGCGACTTTGGTGATGCTAAACTGGCAGGCTATATTTCCCAGACAACTGGATACAATTGCATTTAATAATCCAATACACTGACAACTCTTTTAATTTGTATTATTTTACAATTTCACTATTTTTATATATTTTCCAATGAAACCCAATAAAAATCACAGAATGGTACAATGCAAAAACAGGCCTATTCAACCTTCCTCATCCATGCTGCCTGAATTAAGCCCATGCCAACCTGAACCTTTCCTGTATAGGAACAAATGCCTGTCCAAATGCCCAACATCGCCTCTGGCAGCTTGTTCCAGAAAACCGTCAGACCCATGTGAAAAACATATCCCTGGTTCTAATACGTTTTAAAGAGATTGCAGGAACTGGGATAACACTGCCATCTATCTGACAAACTAGAAACTGGAGCTGGTAGGTTCTGTCCAAAATAAGGAGCTAATGTCTGCTATCAGCAAATAATGTTCTGTTGCGTTATACTCAACCATCAGCACAATAATGGAAGAGGCTGCCAACATATTTATCAACAACTTACTAATCATCTTCACACCATGTAGCTTCAGACTATGTTGCAGCCTTTGGTCCAAACTTAGTCAAACACTACCTTGACATCACTCTTACCAACCCCCTGGAATGCAGCGGTTTTTGTCTAAGGACACCCAATAAAATGTGTTAAATGCAATGCAGCAAAATTGTGTTTAATGGTTGGATTCATACTGGGAGTGTTGTACCAAGCCCTGAAGGTTGATAACCCAAGTCCCAAGACGTTGCTTCTCAGGATAATGTTACCATTCATTTCAATAACGTTCCTGCCATCATAATGTCAAAATGTCCCTGATGACTGATGCTCCGTTTCATATGGAATTTGGATAGACACATCCATGCCCACACACAGCAATAACTGGAGAACATTCAAGTTTGGGCCAATGCGCCAGGAAATTCCATCCCCAACAATAACATGCAGCATCTATCTGCCACAACCAATAGTGAATCCTGTGCCTACCAACAACACAGCAGTGTGTCACCACTGGCCACATAAACACCATGGTTACCATAGGAATAATAGGCTTGCCTCCACTGTGCTAAAGTCTTTGCAACATCTACAAGTCGCATGTTAGCAGTGTGAGGCAATATACTGTACTTGTTGGGATAGTACAGCTCCAACAAGAATCAAACTTACTACCACCCAGGGCAGAGTAACCAACTGCATTCGCACCCAATCCTTCACCGTGAGCATTCAATCTACACATCTGCCGCAACTGCTGGAGTTACTGCAGTAAAGAAAGTCTTTGTCGTAAATTGGAATTTCTACCACCCAGAACAAGGGAAGCAGGAATTTCGGAAAATAATCAATCACTCCCTTCAACATGTATGTAAATTTGATTAGGAAAGATTCCCTTGTGTTGGATCAAAACACACTATAGCAAGACCTACAGTCTTGTGCATGGTGCATTAGATGGTCTGGGACACCTGAAAATATTTTGCTTGGTGCCGCTGTATTTCGTTCACTAACGCTGAGATTGTTAACTTACAAATTGTCAATATGCTTCTTGACTAATCAAGTTTTTTGTCTGCAGACTACAATCAAGTCCTATGTGGAGAACATGGACAGTAAGAAATTAAACTGAGGATGCAGCCGGCCATTCAGGTGGTTATATTTCAGGCTATCATCTAACAAGGTGTATTCTAAT
The DNA here is from genome assembly GCA_035221665.1 of Okamejei kenojei. NCBI lineage: Eukaryota > Metazoa > Chordata > Chondrichthyes > Rajiformes > Rajidae > Okamejei > Okamejei kenojei. The sequence continues at coordinate 37,170,001 of CM069158.1, forward strand.
GCCTCGTTAAAAACATTGTTACACAAGATCTACTTATTTTAATGATGGTGGTGAGATTTTACAACGTGAAAAATGTTACAGATTATATATCAATTGCTGAATGTCATTTTAGAAACATAGAAAATAGGTGCAGGAGTAGGCCATTCGGCCCTTCGAGCCTGCACCGCCATTCAATATGATCATCCAACTCAGTATCCCGTACCTGCCTTCTCTCCATACCCCCTGATCCCTCTAGCCACAAGGGCCACATCTGAAACTCCCTCTTAAATATAGCCAATGAACTGGCCTTAACTACCTTCTGTGGCAGAGAATTCAGAGACTCACCACTCTCTGTTTGAAAAATGTTTTTCTCATCTCGGTCCTAAAAGATTTCCCCCTTATCCTTAAACTGTGATCCCTTGTTCTGGACTTCCCCAACATCGGGAACAATCTTCCTGCATCTAGCCTGTCCAACCCCTTAAGGCTTTTGTAAGCTTCTAAAAGATCCCCCCTCAATCTTCTAAATTCTAGCGCGTACAAGCAGAGTCTATCCAGTCTTTCTTCATATGAAAGTCCTGCCATCCCAGGAATCAGTCTGGTGAACCTTCTCTGTCCTCCCTCTATGGCAAGAATGTCTTTCCTCAGATTTGGAGACCAAAACTGTACGCAATACTCCAGGTGTGGTCTCACCAAGACCCTGTACAACTGCATTAGAACCTCCCTGCTCCTATACTCAAATCCTTTTTACCCCAGTGTGGTGTTGCAAACTTGTGTATTGTTTCCTGCTATATGGTGTTCATTGCAGTAATGACAACAATGATGTGATTTCCTTTCATTTAAAAGATATGATCACATCTTCCTTGTCCAGTATTTTTATTCTGTGGTATGAAACTGTCAGTGTATTTCTTGGGAAGTCTAGTCCAGATACAAGTTCCATGGAGTCCGGCTTTCCTACAGGAATGCTTTGGTTATTCCACCGAGATCTCTACGCTTCCTTGCCAGTAGAACACTTAACTCAAGTACTCCTAAGTGTTTTCCAAAATAATAATTCCATTACCACATGCGAGTGCAGAAGAATTGTCTGAAACATTCAGAGCCAAATTCTTTCAGTAACAAGTGCCAAACAGATGACCCATCTGGCCTCCTGCCAATAAAGCAAATACTATGGGATAAGGAGACATCCAAGCAATGATACTAAAGATCTATGCTCTAAAACAAGCTGCAGCGCCAGTCATACACACAAAGCGCTGGTCAGGCAGCATTTCTGGATAAAAAGGATAGGCGATATTTTGGGTTCGGACCTGAAAAGTCACATATCCTTTTTCTCCAGAGATGCTATCTGACCCACTGAGTTACTCCAGCAATTTGTTTCTATCTTTGGTATAAACCAGCATCTGCAGTTTTTTGTTTCTGCAGCTCCAGTTGCATTGTTTGCTGTACAGATACAACATTACTGTCCACGCAACATTGTGGAACGTTGACCAGGTACGTCCTCTTCACAAAAAGCAGAACAAACTCAGCCTGGCTGGTTGTTGACCAGTCTATTATCAATCACCAGCACCCTGATGGAAACCATCTTGGACAGTTTCGCACTCATCAAGAATCTACTCACACTTGCCTGGCTTGAGCTTTGCCAGGACCACACAAGTCCAGATATCAATGCACCCTTGTTCCAAACATGGACCAAAGAACTGAACTCCCCAGAAGAGGTGAGAATGACTGCCTCTGACATTAAAGGTGGACAAATATGCTGGAGGAACTCAGCGGGTGAGGCAGCATCTATGGAACCAAGGAATAGGTGACATTAGAAGGGTCTCCACACAAAACGTCACCTATTCCTTCGCTCCATAGATACTGCCTCACCCGCTGAGTTTCTCCAGTATTTTTGTCTACCTTCCATTTTGCCAGCATCTGCCGTTCCTTCTTAAACATTTCGCCTCTGACTTTAAGGCATCTTGGTAAAACTGAAGTCAATGGGCAAACGGAGGTTATCCCAAAGGTTTCATTCAATTCCTTCCACAAAGGAAGGTGGTTGTGGTTGGCAGTGATCAGCCATTGTAGTCTAAAGACATCACGAAAGGATTTCCTCAACTGCTTTAACAATGACCTTCCACCCTAATATTCAGTTCCATTTGTAACTCCACATCAAACAGAACATCCTCTGCTTGAATGCAGCAAGTTGTAGGCCAGTTTCAAGGATGACCGGTGAAAGGCATGTAATATTCACACCAGAGTGTCTGAAAAGAGATAATATAACCACTACTCCTGGATCTCACTACCATTACCAGTGCCGGGTATTGCCATCCATCAAAAACTAAGCTGGGCCTGCACACAAATACTATGGCAATGGAGCAGATATGGTGAATAACTTGACACCCTAGGTCTTTCCCCCATCTACCAGGTACACATCAAATAAGTCTCATCCATACACACTCTGCTCGTGTCTGTATGGATGCACACCAACAACTCTCAATAAGCATCACAAAATGTGCAGGTAGGAACTGCAGATGCTGGTTTAAACCAAAGGTAGACACAAAAAACTGGAGTAACTCAGTGGGACTGGCATCTCTGGAGAGAAGGAATGGGTGACGTTTTGGGTTGAGATGCTTCTTCAGACTGTCTGAAGTTACAGGATTAAGTACAGTTCTAAATTAAGTGCCAGCAACCGCTCTCTCTCTCTCTCTTTTTATCAGAATAATCCAAGCTATAAGGCCATTCCATTGCACGGAGCTGCTCCATGCTGGGAATTCCATACCTACTCATCCACTGGTGCCTGAGGTCTATTTGTTTGGACTTTTAAGTCCTTTGCTTCTGTCTAAACATTTACGGGCGTTTGGCAGGCATTTAAGACCAATTCTGACCTCTCAAATCATGCAACTTCGAAAAAGTTCCTTTATTGGCGATTAATGACAGGGATTAACCACTGCACTCAGTCACACGTTCATCATCATCTTTTTCTTAGTACGCCAATGTTTTCCATTATGTTTAAACCATCGTCAACCTTTGCAGTTGAATTTTCCGTCAGTTAAAGACAAAGGTATTTTTGGGAATAATGGCTTTTTGCACTGATGTCAAATTCAGGTGAAGATTTAGATATTTAATTTTTTTAGGTTGAAGTCTAAAATCAGTCAGTCCAGGAAACAAAACTGAGGACTGGTGGAAAAACAAAAGCTAGCCATGAACGTCTGAATAAGTGTCTTGACCCAAAACGTCACCCATTCCTTTTCTCCAGAGATGCTGCCTGTCCCACTGAGTTTTCCAGCTTTTTGTGTCCATCTCGAGAAGCATCATCCAGGACTCAGCCCGCTTGATTGGTACCTCCTCTATCACTGGTACAATAGCCGCTGCATGTACCATCTACAAAATGTCCAGTAGCTCCTCACTCAGAACCTCTCAAACCAACAGCTACTACCACCAAGGACGATGCATGGGAAGACAACGGCCAAGTCCAAGTCTCCATCCAAGTCATGCACCGCCCTGAGCTAGAAATATATCATAGAAACATAGAAAATAGGAGCAGGAGGAGGCCATTCGGCCCTTCGAGCCTGCACCGCCATTCAATATGATCATGGCTGATCGTCTGCTATCAATAACCCGTGCCTGTCTTCTCCCCATATCCCTTGACTCCACTAGCCCCTAGAGCTCTATCTAACTCTCTCTTAAATCCATCCAGTGACTTGGCCTCCACTGTCCTCTGTGGCAGGGAGGCCGCAGGAAGGAATCATGTGTCCTTCATTGTCACTAGGTGGAAATCCTAATCCAAATCCTGGTACTCCATGCCCATAAATCATTGTGGGAATACCTTCACCAGAAGAACTATCGTAGGCGGCACACCACATCCTTCTAAAGGATTATTAGGGAAGGGAAATAAACGCTGGCCTTTTCAGCAACACCCAGGTCCCATGACATGAAAATATTAAAAAGTACCAGCAAAGTCTTATGTACTAATTTAATAACAATTGCACATGATGGGTGCATCTAGAAGGCTCATTGGATTCACAACTCATATTTCTTACCCCTTCTCCTTATTCTCTCCATCTTTAAGGCCTTCCTGTTCAGAAATAACATCAGACACCAGTTTGAGAGCGCGCTCTGTTTGAGATACGATCCGTTGCACGGCCTGCAATTCTTCCTCTGTGGGATATATGTTAGCATGTTTGGCCATGATGTAGCGATCGTCTGAGGAATCCGGACGACGAGGTGGCTGAAATATTTAAAACAAGATTTAATGTTTAGCCACTTACATGTGTCACAACAAGTACACCGTCCCTATGTCTTTTGATAAATGGCAAAAATATGAGCCAGAGAACCTGACAGGAACTTTTATCAGTTCTCAACAGCATATGTTTCTTTCAGTGTATTACTGATTCATGAAGGGTTACAGATACATTAATAATGTTCCATGTGCTTTAGTAATGTGTTCCTTTACTGTCATATCTTGGGATTCTAGGGATTGTGAAACAAAGATGACAATGTTTCAGTAGCTTTTTTAATATTATAGATGGAAGGCTAAACTTAATTGCGCTCTCCATGAATTAATTTATGTTTAGTGAATTCAATGCTTGAATGCAATCATTGCTACTGGTTATTTATGAGTATATTTTTGGGATGGAAGACAATTATGATTAAACTAAATAACAGCATTTGCGATTCCAAAGACCTACAGGTATGCAGGTAAATTGGCTTGGTAAATGTGTAAATTAGTGTGTCCCTAGTGTGTGTAGGATAGTGTTAATGTGCGGGGATCGCTGGTCGGCGCGGACCCGGTGGGCCGAAGGGGGTGTTTCCGCACTGTATATCTCGAAAGTAAACTACGTAGGGCCGCTTGAACGAGTGTGATTTACCGTGAGAGCAAACATACCATGGGAGCAGGTGCTTGCAGCATGCCCAATCGTCCCATGAGTGGTGGCGGGTGCCAGTCTGGAGCTAACCTGCGACGCTGTTCTTCCCAATAAATGTGTTCTTCCTCCACCCTCCTCCAATACAGCTCTTCTTCGTAACGTCTGCAACAGAGTACAGAAGACATTTAAAGCAGGAACGTGTAGGAAGGAACTGCAGATGCCTGTTTAAACTGAAGATAGGCACAAAAAGCGGGTAACACAACAAAAGTAATTCAGCGGGTCAAATGAATGGGCGACGTTTCGGGTTGAGACCCTTCTTCAGACTGAGACTCAGGGGAAAGGGAAACGAGGGATATAGACGATAATGTAGAGAGAGATATGGAACAAATGGATGAATGAAAGACATGCAAATAGTAACAATGATCAAGAAAAGGTGGAGCCCACAATGGCCCGTTGTTGGCTGCGGGTAGGTGATGACAAGTTACAGAAAGTGAAACTCAACAGGACGAGAGTGAAACTAGCATGACTAGGGTGGGGGAGAAACAGAGAGAGAGGGGATGCAAGGGTTACTTGGAGAAATCAATAGGGCCAGCTGCGCTGTATTTCTGTTTGTTTTGCTGATTAAAATGCTGCATTAACCTCATTTCCATTCGCCAGCGTTCTTCCTCTTCTCTCCTTCTCCAGTATTCCTCCTTCTGCATTTGCTTTCTCATCTTCTCCTCGTGGATTTTCCTAGCACGGATACTTGGTTTTATTTCAACCTGAAGGTCTGGATTCACTTTTTTCTTTAAATCAAAAAGAGAGATTTCATTTCACTAAAATCGTTAAAAAAGGCTTGTTATGTTTAATTATTTTAAATTGCAGCACATGAGAATCCAGACATTCACATTCATGCAATTCAGCAGGAACAGGAGTTTGATTTTATGTTGATCTTGTTTGATTTTTTAGGATCGCTTAAACTAAACCAGTTAACCTAAATCCATTCCTAAAACAGTATTTCCTCTGCTTACAATGAAGGAAACATTATAAATTGTCAAAACTGCCAGAGCAGATCAGATGTCTGAAATGGAAAGACAAGGTTAATGTTTCAGGTGCGATTTTCAAAAATCCACCCAAAAGCTTAACCTGTTTTTTCAGAAGATAAGACAAAAAGCTGGTGCAACTCAGTGAGACAGGCAGCATCTCTGGAGAGAAGGAATGGGTGACGTTTTGGGTCAGACCCTTCTTCAGGCTGTTTTTTCAGATGTTGATGGCCAGCTTTTGTTTTTCCACCAGTCTTAGTTTTGTTTCCTGGACCTACTGATATTTTATGACTTCAACCTAAAAAATGTAAAATATCTAAATCTTCACCTGAATTTGACATCAGTGCAAAAAGCCATTATTCCCAAAAAATACTTTCATCTTTAACTGATGGAAAATTCAAGTGCAAAGGTTGATCATGGTGTAAACATAATGAAAAACACCGCCGTACTAAGAACAAGACGATGACGAACGTGTGACTGAGTGCAGTGGTTAATCCATGTCATTAATCGCCAATAAAGGAACTATTACAGAAGTCGCATGGTTTGAGAGGTCAGAATTGGTTTCAAATGCCTGCCAAAAGCCCAGTAAATGTTTAGACAGAAGCAAAGGACTTAAAAATCCAAACAAATAGACCTCAGGCACCGGTGGATGAGTAGATATGGAATTCCCAGCATGGAGCAGCTCCATGGAATGGAATGGCCTTATAGCTTGGATTACTCTGATAAAAAAAAAGAGAGAGAGAGAGGTTGCTGGCACTTAATTTAGAACTCTGTACTTAATCCTGAAGTACCATTTTAAGAACTGCTTTAAGTATTTCACATATTTATACGGAGCTAATGCAGATGAGCAATGCCATTAAGTTTGAGTTCTGGGTGTTATGAGGAAATTAGCTGCACCAATTAGCTGGGCAAACTCAGATTTTATTCGTGTCACCACTGGCAGTTGCTAATTTTAAAGCTAAGCAAGCTGCTGGTAGTAGAGGAAGCCGAGACTGAGATTGGTTATTTGATGCAGTATTTTAGCCTGGTCAACTAAATGTGGACACAGAAAGTGCTGGAAATACTTAGCATTGGTGGAGAGAGAAATTGAGTTTATATTCAGGTTGATTACCTTTCTGATCATCACCCACTCAAAATGTCCAGCATTTTTCCTCCGCTAGATCCCTGATTCACCTCAGCCCACAGGAATCTCCAGATCTGTCAGCTGCAACTCAAGGCCTTCACATTTCTCTCTCAGCCATAGAAACATAGAAATTAGGTGCAGGAGCAGGCCATTCGGCCCTTCGAGCCTGCACCGCCATTCAATATGATCATGGCTGATCATATATGATCATAAAGCCATGAAGATCATAAAGCCAGCACCACATCACCCAATCTCTCTTGATCTCCTCCCTATTACAGATATTCCATTCATTATATTTATCCTCTGGCTTCCCTTCTACTCAAAACATGTTTGATTTTAAACTTTTTATTGTTCCTTTGACAGGTCATTGACCTAAAACATTAACTAGTTCTCTTTCTCTGCAGACACCAACCTGAATATTCCCAACATTTCCTCTTTGTATTCCAGATTTCTATTTAAGTTTTGTTTCTTGAGTGTGCACACCCAGATTTGTGGGCCAATGTTTTTGTGTCAAAATAAAAGAGGACCTTAGTTTTTTTTCTAAAACATGCCCAGAATGATTTGGCATTGTAAACAATGGCAAGTCACAATCTACAGGTGCAATCATTAGAAAGAAATACACCCATTAATTTAGTTTAATTATCTAGTGAGCTCTTTTATATGTTCCAGACTGAACTGGAGGCAGCACCTAATTACACATGCTCACAATGAGACATTGTACTCATGCCATTGCAATCATGTTAACAAGTCATCGCATGTCTGTTTGTGGGAAATACACAAGCCAGTGAGAGGCAGGAAAACAATTCAAACTAATACTAGAGTGTAAAATAGTCATTAACTGTAAGCAGACTCTAATCAAAACTGTGAGCCACTTACTAATTTAAACAAGATGTTCTTTCTGCTAGGTACAAGTGAGTGATTTACTAAATTTAAATGGAACAAATAAAATATTATGAAAATTTGTGCTTTTATGCTCCATCTTTCGTGTTGAGAAACATTTGGAGACCAGACATATGGATCCATAAAACAAGGATTTTTGAAACTAGAGATATAGCATATTGCAGAAGTCAGGGATTAAATGCAATATGAGGAGATATTCTCAAATTTGCAGCAACTAAGTAACTGTGAGTAACAGAGCAAGGATTGGCCCGCTCTAGACTGCACTGTCTTCACCCTATATCAACTGCAAACAAAAATAGTCGATAAGGCTTGTTCCATACATCCAAAACAAGGCTGTTTGTGGTCATATGTATCCTAAACAGACATACTACAAACATTATGCCCTGTATACCAATTTTCCATTTACAAAATTATATTATTCAGCAAAAAAAACAATAAAGGGCCTGTCCCGCTTACGTGATGTTTTCGGCGACTTGCCGGCACCCGTCATGGAACACATCGTATGATGGTGAGCAGTCGCCCAAAAAGTCGTATATTTTTCTGGTCGCCGCTGGAGTTTCAACACGTTGAAAATTTTCGGCCACCTGCTGCGACTATGATGGGTGCCGGCAAGTCGCCGAAAACATTGCATAAGTGGGACAGGCCCTTAAGCAAGAGTACTGAACTTATACCATAATGAGACTCTTACCTTATACTGCAACCTATGCCTGCGACCTTTCAAATGCATATCTTTTGCATTAGGATCATTGAAGCTACATTCACAAAGCTTGCAATGAAATCTGATCACTTTTCCTTCATCATTGCGGACCTATGTCCAAATACAATTAATAAATATATGAACAAAGTAGAAACATAATAAAGGCTGCAAAATAAATCAAATATACAGTTCTTCTGGGATGCAGCCTGATTAGCTGAATTACCTCTTGTCTATTAACCAGCATCGATAGGTTGAAACATAAGATTCTGAAAAGGCTTTAGAGGTTAGGCACTAAGTGGGAGAAATCAAACTTGAGAGGTGTGTAGCAATATATGGGACCATCCATTCAAAGAACTGGAGGAATTTCTACTTTCACCATTGCAAATTGTTAGTATTCTGTAATCCAGGGATAGAGGAGGGCGAATTATTGAATGTATCCAAGATTGACGCAGATTGTTGGTTGATGTGGAATTTTGGGAAACATAAGAAAGCTAGGTACACGATCATGACAGTCACGACGTTAGGCAAGGTTTGTGGATTAATCTGGATTGCTCTTGTTCCATTTCTGATATTCTAATGGCCAGTACTTTTACCGCCTGTCATTGAAACACTTTTTTTTTTAAGTTTTTTTTTTAAAGTCTGCTTCTTTGTACTAAATGAAACATCATATGTTAACAATACTTTAATCATAGCTGTGTAAAAATCCAGTTATTCATGAGGTGACACATCTGAACGCCACGTTCTCTTTGATTTACTTTAGTTTCTTTACTTGAGGCTACATCCGTCTCCAGGAGAACAAGTGGTATTATGCAGGCGAGAATTTAAAGTGTGTTTGATTTTGTTAATTAATAATAACTTTTAATTAAAATAATAGTTAAATTATGTCCCTTCAGCTTTCAACAGCATGTCAAAATCCTTGACACCGTACTTGGTCAAGTGCTACATCGACATGAAGAGCAATCATTCACCGCACATCCACAATTCAGCCCTTTTGCCCATGTTTGGATTAAGACTGTAATGAGAACTGAAGTTGCCCCAGAACCCGACCGAGTAACAGTTTGGATGTTATTAGCTGAGTAAATAGGAGCTGAAAGTGTTCCCAAAATCTTGGTCATGAAAGCCAAGGATCATGAATAAGGAGATAATTGGCCAGGTGATGTCAGCTGCATACTTGTAGACAGGAGTTACCTTGGACATGTTTCTATATTGGTAGATAGATGGCAGTGTTGTCACTGTACTCTAGTTTGTCTGGAAACTTGGCTAGTCCTGAAGCACACATTGACTAGGGAGATGGAGAGGGTGAATTCTACATGAAGCAAGCTGCACAATATACATTTTGGAGAGTCAAAGATATTCTCAGCTCTCTACTGGCTCTCACTCAGTTGTAGTTTAGTTTAGTTTAGCCCGGAAACAGGCCCTTCAGCCCACCGAGTCCGTGCAGACCATCGATCCCCACACACGAGGGACAATTTACAATTTTACCAAGCCGATTAGCCTACAAACCTGTATGTCTTAGGAGTGTGGGAGGAAATTGAAGCACCCGGAGAAAAGCCATGCAGGTCACAGGGAGAACGTACAAACTCCGTACAGACAGCACCCCTGGTCAGGATGGAAGCCGGGTCTCTGGTGCAGTAAGGCAGCAACTCTACCGCTGCGCTCAGTTGTAACTCCTGATATTTCTAACATCTCACTATAGAACTCTTCAGATGACAATATTGATCGTGCTACCTTTCAAAAAACAAACACTGGTGCTGGAGTAACTCTGCGGGTCAGGCAGCATCTCTGGAGAAAAAGGATAGGTGACGTTACGGGTCGGGACCCTTCCATTGGGCTGGGCAACAAACTCCTACAAATCCAACCACCATGTGCCCTACAGGAGGTCTGCGGATACTGGATTTCACTTATTCTATTACAACACGGTGAAATCTATATTAGTTTGTTCAATTGAGAATAGTTACAAATAACACATTTAAGAAAATATTGGTTACAAGGAGTTTTCATAATAAACAGGTGAAACAAATGGGAGATTCCTTATGAATTAATAAATTATTCTCAAATGTCATGATGTACATTAAGAGTTTAAAAAAAAACATTTTCCAATCATGATTCAAATTTCCCCTTCTCTAGAGCGTTGAAGAATAAATATTCAAGATATAATTTGTAGAAAAGGTACCTCTTCTACATAGTCGTGGCCTACTGGCTGTACGTCATTCTGAAGCTGCGCTGGGATAGTGGAAGCTGGTACTGTTGCTGCCATCTGGTCACTCCTGAACTCCTGCATCTGAGACTCTGGCTTTGCGTTTGGGACTTTAATATCTTCCACTTTGTTTCCCATCGACTGCAATTTGCTTCCTCCTTTGAATTGGGAAGAGAAGTTTTGGAAACTTATTCAAACATAAATCAGAATGCAGTGTGTATTTGCCACTACGTGCAAATTCTTATGCTGAAACTAGAAATTAAGGATCAAACACACAACGAGACCTGGAACTTCTCAATAGGCGCAGTATCACCCTTCAGTACGACAGCATCGGCACGCACAGTGTAAAGCTAAAGTCTAAGCCAACATTATTCCAGAGTGGTGTAAATAGCTCCTATTCCATTGCCCTGAAATCCACCTCTTTTCTCTTCATTAATCAATCAGGATATAAAAACTCTTCCATTACACCGTAGGAATTTGGATTCCCCCAAAAATTTATACAATGCAGTTTCACATATTTACTCGATTTTACTATGAATAAAATGTTGTAATATTGCAGAACAAGTTGTAAAACACCATTGATTTGACAATATAGAGGGATTATTGTGTGATAGCTACTTATAATGAACAGGTAACTCCAGACTATTGGACATCTCTAATTAAAACGTATAATCCAGATTCCCGTTAATTTTTGTACAACAGAAATCCCACTTTGGAAAAAAAAGGTAATTCTTAAAATAACAGTACACAATCCTCTGAGAATATATAGCACAAAAACATGTAGATGATTCCACTAGGTTCCACAGCTCAATTCCTCCCAGGTCACATTCATTCTTTTGAAAAGATGCTCTGTAGCACTTTGCACAAGTATCCAAAACAGTAAGGGAATTCAGCAAGAGGTCAAATATCACGAACACAGGGCAGGTACAAAATAACACGGGTTAATAGGATGGTATCCACTGATATAGAACAGAAGAGCAGAGTGATGATACATTGGGAAATATATCCTTAAACCTGAGTTACTCAGAAAACATGCAGATGCAGCCTACAGTTGATGAGGCAAATGGCATATTAGCCTTTATTGCAAGTGCTTTGAGTATGTAGGCATGAATGTCTCACCACAATTATACAGCAGCTTAGTAGACCACATCTGGAATATTCTATTCAGTTGTTTTCTATTCCTTACCGAGAAAGAAAACACTTGCCTTAGAAAAAGTGCAACAAAGGCTCACCAATTCCAATTGTTGATTTGTGTTGGAAGCGAATGGATCGATCACTATAGTTTAGAAGTACAAGCAATCTCAAAGAGCTACCAAACTCTAGCAAACTGGAAGCAGTGCACAACGTCCCTGAGTTAGGGTTTGGTTGGCTTCGGACCACATATCAATCTCAGGATTTGCACTGAGACAATGAGAAATATTTTCACTCAGTTTGACAAACCTACTGTGTTCTCTACCCGAGAAGATGATGAATAAATTTGAGAAAGATAGAATTCCAGACACAAAAGGCATCAATGTATGGGGATAGAGTGAGGATATGGTATCTGGATAGTTTAAGCCTATTGAATAATGGAGCAGACACAAACGGTCAAATGGCCTACTGCTACCTTTCTGTTTTCGATGCATGCAGACTGATCTATCATTCTTGTTCTCAACAGAGTAACACTCTGGCTATACAGAGTAACTCTGACTATACAGAGTAACAATATTTAGATTTAGAATAGGCCAAAGCAGCAAAAAAAGCACATTTAAAACAATGCCATATGTTTAACATACCAACAAATGTTATTTTGGGCGTTACCGGTTTCTTCACAGCTACTGTAGGTGGCTTGCTTGTACTGTTAGAGAAGGCAGCAGCTGGCTTTGGAGGTATTTGGCTGGCTGCTGGTACTGGGGGTGCGGTGGTAGCAGCATTGCTCACTGTTTTATTCACTGCAGTTGATGTTGAATTCACTACCACCGGCTCTGTAGAGGGAATTGGCTTACCCAATTTGGTGTGCAATTTAACAACCTGCAGCAGAGGAACACAAAACAGTGAAAACACATTTCAATTTCAATTTCAATTCAATTCAACTTTAACGTCATTGCACAGATACAAGTATGGGTACAACGAAATGCAGTTTAGCGTCAGTTCGTAGTAATAGCAATATAGAAATAAATACAGAATACAGACAATGTGGACGGAGAGACTGGAGAAATCTATCGGCGGGACTCCCAGTTCAGCAGTGTGATGGTGTTGTTGTAGAAGCTGTTCCTCATCCTACTAGTGCGGGACCTGAGGCTCTGCCTCTGCAGAGGCATTTAACCTCTGCACCAGAATGAGACTCTTGGAGAACGAAGGGTGCAATTTGTTCTGAAGAAACTTACTCTCCCAAAGCATTTCAATTCAGCAAAGCAAGCGCTATACTAAGAACTTGAACTTTCACATCTAGAGGGGGATTTGGGAAAAAAGGGACAAGCATGTACAAGTATATTCCGCAATATGTCCTAGATCAAAGAAAGGGATCTTTTATATTCAATTTAATACCGAGCCAGGTTGAACATTCCTGATTATAGTATGTAATAGAGGCAAAGCAAAATGCTCAATATGGGAAACATAGAACATAGTGATTTGTGCACAGGTATAAATCTGCCACACAAATTGCTGTTCTTGAATTTCAGGTTCACCAGCATTCACCCTGCTGTATATCATAAATACAAAACAAATTTCCAAAACAACTGTTTTTCCCCATTAGAATTAGCCCACGTGGCTCTGAGCCCTTCCCTGTCATACAATGTTATTATTAATTTTAATGTGAAATTCCCCACCCATCCCCTTATGTTTGATGTTTAGTCTTTCCATTTTTGTGATTCAAAAATGTGCACCAACCAAACACAACTTTCAGTGGTGAAAATGTCCAAATATTTATAATGCTTCAATCACAGTTATAAGTGATTAATTCCTTATCATAAGACTAGGATCCTGAATTCTACATTAATTAACTTTTTTTTTAAACAAATGAAATAAAAGAGTATAGTAAGCTTTCAAAATCCGTAAACAATGGTATCAATTAACAAAGATTCTTGAACTGAGGTCTCAAGCTCTGCAGTATGAGCTGAAGATCAGGAGAGAGTGGATTAAGCTTCACATACTCAACAAGAAAGCTGCTTGCATTAGCTGTTATGATTACCTAGCAATCAGTTATCAGATTTGGGAGACTAGATGTGTTGACCTGTCATTTTAACTGTTGATAAATGTGCCGTGTACTTTCGGCATTTTCTACGCTCATGTACCTTTTGGTGCTTGGCACCTCGTATGTGTGCAGCATAGGCATCTGCCCCCGTACAGGACACGTCACACAGTTCACACCGCAACTGGCCTTGAGCACCGCGTGGTCCGCTGGTCGTCTGACTGCCACCCTTTAATGCTGCTTCTTTCTTCTTGTGCTTCTGGCCTTCCAAATGTTCTCTGTAAGTCTTGGGGAGGGAAATGGGATTTGGTGGTTGAGGGTGGGGGAGAGAAGGAGAGACACAAATCAGAAAACACAAATCTCTTAAAATTTTGAGGACTTCAATGATAGGTTCAGATGAGTGAGCAGCAATAAGGCAAATAGAGAACAAAGTTGAAAAGTATGAAGTTACTCATTTTGGTATGTCATAAGATCATAGCGATAGAATTAGGCCATTCGGCCCATCAAGTCTACTCCACCATTCAATCATGGGTTATCTACCTCTCCCTCCTAACCCCATTCTCCTGGATTCTCCCCATAATCTCTGACGCCCGCACCAATCAAGATAAAAAAATGCTGAGTATTTCTCAAATACCTAGAGCCTGTAAACATGAATGATCAAATATACCTTGGCATTCCGATACACAAGTCAACGAAAGCTGACTAACACAGATGCTTGAGACAAATAGTACATTGGCATTTAATGCGAGATGATTTTGAGTACAAGAGTAAATATGTGTGAAGCTTTTTAAATGGATAAATTGGGTAGGAAGATACCAGAATCATTTTGAATAGAGTTTAATTAAAAAAAGACAGATGCTCAAATCTTTTGAAGCTAGACTAAGGTTAAGGGCCTGTCCCACTTATGCAATATTTTTCGGCGACTTGCCGGCACCCGTCCTAGTCGCAGCAGGTGGCTGAAAATTTTCAACATGTGGAAAATCCAGCGGCGACCAGTAAAAGGTACGACTCTTTGGGCGACTACTCACGCCCATACAGTCGTACCTTTTTCTGGTTGCCGAAAAAAATCGCATAAGTGGGACAGGCCCTTTAATGTTGGTGATAGGACCTAAATTAATCACATGGATTTAGAAGGAGGAACTGTTCTTTCCTATAATGACTATATAGATAGTAACAAGGTTCTTTCCAAAGCAATTACCTGTGGACCAGCACAGCTAATTTTACAGACATCACAATAATGCAGCTGTGGTTGTTTAGGTGGTGGTTTTGGTTTTTGTTGTTTGTTCTGGAAGGCAGGTTTTTTGATGAAAGTGCTTCCTGTGTTAGCACTAGTAGTCCCGGTTCCAGTGGTTGTCCAGATGGTGGCAGGGGGCTTCTGTGGTTGTTGATAATATGATGTAACGGCAGGGTAGACGGCAGCTTCATAACCGGAGTAACTTGACCCTAAGAAAGAGGGTAATGGTGACTATAAACTACTTCACGGTATGAATATTGGCAATTCTAGTTTAATCAGCAACGTCCAAAGTGATAGAGCACCACCGGTTAAATACCGTAACCGTGCAATTATTATTGTAGTGTTCATTTCCCAATGAGAGAGCACTTCCTGATGTTGCTCTGCTTTGCATTGGGGAACGAAAACCTGGAAAACCTATTACATGCCGACTAACATCAGTAACTGATGATATGCAACTTTGCATTCATGAAACATCAGCTTGTGTTCACAGAAAGTGTTGGGATATAGCGTATAATGACATAGGAGCTGTAACGTTATTAGGAAATAGGCAGGGATGCATCAAAATAACATACATCGCATAAGAACTACAGAAAGAAATCTACACAAAAGGGGCATATT
Organism: Okamejei kenojei; assembly: GCA_035221665.1. Classification (NCBI taxonomy): domain Eukaryota; kingdom Metazoa; phylum Chordata; class Chondrichthyes; order Rajiformes; family Rajidae; genus Okamejei; species Okamejei kenojei. Next base: position 37,185,781 of record CM069158.1, read on the forward strand.
GATTTTACTCGTCCTAATGGCATAGATAAGTGCCGTGCCAAAACGATAATGGGTAAATTCAAGTATGAGATTGACTTACCTGAATAGCTAACGGGTGTAGTGTTGTACGAGGGTGTCTGTGTGTAAGATACAGCAGCGGTGGCCACTGCTGCAGTGGGCTGCACACTGGGTTGCACTGTTGTCACCACAGGATACACTGTGTAGCTGGTTGTAACTGGGATTGGAGCAGGCGCTGGCTTTATTGCAGTAACTTGCCTCGACTGTTGCGTTTGTGTGTACGGTGTTGCGGTCTGGCTGAAACTGTTTTTTGGAGCTACTGAAAGACAAAAATAAAAAAGGGGAAAACATTGACTAGTTGATATAACTTGATTACGCAGAGACACGGGGGGATTTAATTTCAGATTTGATAATAATGCACTCAAATGCATTTGCTCAAAATCATTCTTTGCACAAACGCGAATATTAAGCATGTCTGATTATCACCAAAATATGAACTGGTATATGTAAATATTGTTCTTGTCCTTGCATAAGGACACTCATTTTCATTGGTACGTACATGAGCTGACCGTTCCTTGTCCCTCTTTCACACAAAGAATTGAGTGCATTGGGCCAAATGCTTTGACAGCTCACTGGCATGTCTACAGGGAAATGGCAGTTCACAGCAGTGCCCACAGCAGTGTGTTCCAGACTTCTGTGCTGATAGATGGTGTGTCAACGTGATCTCACACGCATGACTTAGTTGATGAACTGAGATCACCATCATCATATATCAGAATGTAAGATAGACACAAAATGCTGGAGTAACTCAGCGGGTCAGGCAGCATCTCTGGAGAAAAGGAATAGGAGACATCCTGGGCCGAGACCCTTCTTCAGACACCTTCCTCTTCTCTCCTACTCAGAATATACTTATTTAAGCCAGCTATATCTAATTGATGAGCAACTACGTAGGGCAGGTGGATAGCACGCAACAAAAAATTATCACTGTACCTCAGTACACGTGACAATAAATTAAACTGTTGAAAAACTGTTGTGCGTCAGTAATAAATTTAAACATCTAAAGTGCATTAACCTTAGTAGATCCAAAGTTGCAAACAACTTTTATTATGTTGCACTTTTTAAGTCACACGATGTACTGGAACTGAAGGAGCGGGGCATTATACCATTTATTAATATCACTATGTTACCTTCAGAAAAAGTGTGAAATGTAATTGTTATTCAGAACTTTGAGGTTATTTTTATTTATATTTTGCATTTGATGTTCCCATGGAACATTGTTTCTTCATTTTTTTTGGGCGGAAAATTAATCATGATTTTAAAAGTATTATGTTCAGAAAATGTAAAATGGATATGCAATAGCTGCAAATGTTAATGCAATTTCGATGATTGAAATAAAGATGTCAACTATATATGCAAATATTATATTGTATGACTTTATAAATACATTCAAGTAATATCAAATAGGATTTTAATACTATTATTTACAATTAACAAATGTATCAGAAATGCAACAATTAAAAAAAAGCCTAAACAATTCCAGCAGCTAAGGAACAACTCGTGCAGGCTACCTCTTGTATGCCCACGTTACCCTGCTATTTGCAGTATTATGTAGCCAAAGACCGTTGGCACGAACACTGGTTCTCCTTATCAATGGTCTTAAGGAAGATAGAAAAAATGCTGGATAAACTCAGCGGGTGAGGCAGCATCTATAGAGCTAAGGAATTGGTGACGTTTCGGGTCGAGACCCTCCTTCAAACTGATGATTTTGTTAAGAGCTCCTGAACTTTTGTGGGTTTTGTGTTGATCTGCACATGGGACTTTAGCTGAAACAACCCAAAACGTCACCTATTCCTTCGCTCCATAGATGCTGCCTCACCCGCTGAGTTTCTCCAGCATTTTTGTCTACCTTTGATTTTTCCAGCATCTGCAGTTCTTTCTTAAACAATGGTCATAAGGAACTCTTTTCAGCAGCCTGATCAGAAGCGAGGTGTTTTGTCTATCTTCTTGATTTTGGAGAACTGCAGTAAATTCCAATTCTCCATCACCTTCTCCTGCAGAGGAGGTGGGTCACGAGGCCGAATGCAGAAGACCCCGTGGGCCACGACCTGTTGGGGGGGGGGCGCCAAGCTGGTCCCTGCCCGTCCGCCAAAGACTGAGAGAAAGGAGCCGGCAACGACGGGTGCAAGGAACAAGGCTAGTAGGCGAGATAATGGGGGTCTTGCGTTACGCATCGTCAAGGTCGGCTGGATGCGACCACTCAACTACAAACGTGGATGGGCGAGGAGAGGGGCGCTGGTTAACTGGACAATCTGGATGAAGACGAGGGCTGGGGGTCCTGGATCACACCCCAATCCATAAGACCAAGATGCGCGGACGGGACTGGACTGTTGAATGGCACCAAAACCTGGCACCTCTTGCTTGCGGTCTCAGGGGATTATTTCTGTACACTTTGTTAATCGGGGATTATGCTTGGGCATGGCAATACTTTCATCAACAAAAAAAACGCAAAAAAAAAAAAAAATTCCACTGCAGGGTTGGACGTGATAGTAGAGCACCACTGAATATTGACATCACGTAGTTCAGCAATGGCCAGCATGCAACATGAAACCTTTTCCGGCTATAAGGCTCCGGCTCAATTAGCTAGATCGTCACTAAACCAAGTTCTGGATTTTAGTTAATGCTCACTGTAACGTTAAATGTAGGAAACAAGTCACTTACTTGTTTGATAGTAAGAATCAGTGGCCGTATGCTGGGGTTGAGCAGCAGCTGAGACAGGTTGCTGATAATATTGTTTGTCGTAGCTCGGTGCTGTTGCTGTGGAGCGTGTGTAACTGTAACTATCCTACATTATAGACAAGAATAATACATTAATGACCACAGCACTAAACCTGCAGGGCACCACATATTAAACTATCCTCCACCATAAAGAATTCTACGTGTGTTCCGAGAGGTGTTGACATTTTGCAAAGACCTTTCACACTCTGCACTAAACTCTGAGCACATGGTATTGGAACCATGTGCGTGCAGTCACCCATTGAAGGTGGCGTTTAGCCATGGCCATCGCTAAGGAAGGATGACATCTTACAGCACAACTCGCACCTTTTTATCATCAGGGAGAGGGTGCACTATTTCCTTACTAACTGTTTTAATTAAAGTTAAACACCATTTGAACTGAGTGCATATTCCTTTTTGCAGTGCAAGAGTGCACTACTCATGAACCAGACCAACACGGTTCAAGTGTTAGTAAGAAAGTGTAATAGTATGCTCTGTGTAAAAATCTAATTATTTATTTGAACTGTAGGTGATGGATTGGAGATGTGGAGATTTGGGGATGCAAAAAGAAATAATCCAGTGAATTTAAAAATCTTGGCCTAACAAACACAGTGAGCGAAGGGGGGGTTTGATCTGAATTACTGAATTAACAATGGCAGACATGACAAGCAATGTATTGGCTTGGATTAAGAACATCACGTACCATTGAGGATTGAGGCATGTGTGATATTTCTTACAGAGCATATGGATTTGATTATAGTAAATTTGGCTACAGACAACACTGACCAGCTATTAACTGATTACACGTCCAGTGTGATATAAAAACGCAGGGTAGTCTACGGCCACCAAAATAACATGTCAAAGTTATCAAAAGTGTGGCCAGGTACAGATGCACACCTGTCAGGTGTAATTGTCATACCACTCGTGACCTGGACCAGCACCATCAGCTTTGTTGCCGATTACTTAGATGATCAAGGTCACCACTGGTATTATAAAAGCACAGATCGTACAGAAGCCAGTTGTGTGCCTTATGTCCATTTTATATAAACATATATTTCTCTTAAAATAAAGACAATAGTTTTGCAAATGAACAAAATCCAATTCAAACTTTATTTGCTACATTCTTTACACTAATTTTTAAAAACGCGATGTTCTGTGCTGACAGTTTAGCAGCTATCTACCTTACATACAAAGTTAATTAAGCTTTCTCCACAAGCACCTTAGATGAACCATAGATCAAGTCTGTCATCCAACCCCACTCTGTCTTGTCCGAATTTCCTCCTTGTGCGTAGTACTGCTGCAGAAAGAAACTTTGTGATTCATCGTGGCAAAATCAATGCCAAAATATATATACGGTAGATATAAACACACAAACTAAGATTCAGTAAAGATCTTGATGTGGGTTAAAAGATTTTTCTTCAGTGCCTTTAATACAATTCTTCTCTGGCTACACTTGTGGAAGCAAAGTGTGCTATTGTGATAAAAAAAATCTAAAATAACGCAATTAAGCAAAATGCATACCCGTTCAGACTAATTCATCGGATTTTAATTTATAAGGCAGAACACAATTTTCAAATACTTGATTGTTTAGATTGAGGGGGTTGAAGAATGGATGGTGGTTGGGGTAGATTGGAATTTGATAGTTTAAATGTTATTTTTGAACAAATAAAAAAAATAGCAGTCTGCAATCCTTATGTGGTTGAAACATTGAAATAAATGATTTTCTGTCATAGGTCTACACTATTAGACATTAGATGAGTGTCTGATAGTCCATGTGACACTCATGCAATTATAAGAAAATCAGATAACACATGCCGTGTTACACCTGACAACATTGAAGAACCACTGTGACATTCATATTAAATATATTCCATTTATTAGCACACAGAGAATACGTTTAATCTACCACCACTTTTCACTATATGCATCCAGATATACAACTCTAACATTAGCATTGTGGATAGTCGCTTGTCAAAGTGATCATTACAGCTGATATATTAATGCTGGGATACTGATACACTGTTGTCATGATGCTGTTAAGATATTGCTTGCTTCCAAGATAGGTAACCACACCTACAAGGTTAAACATTTGGCGCCGTACGATGGCAGCCTCGCCAACGGTCTGCCTCGTCCTTTTCTTCTTTTGTTGTTTTTAGTCAGTTGTTAAATGTATATTTTACTGTATCTTTAGTTTTGTATTATGTAAGGGGTGGGGAGTTTCCTCAAAGGAGATGCTACTTTTCCCTATCGTATCTCCGTCCGCACTGCGGCCTACATCGTGGACCTGGCAGTCCCTTTGCAGGGGATCGACTTTGGGAGCTCCAACGGTGGGAACCTGTGGACTTAGCATTGAGGACCTTGCGATCCCTTTGTCAGGGATCGACGGGGAGCTCCAACCGGGAGACTGCGGACTTAACATTGTGGAGCTGATGGTCCCTTGTTTAGCAATCGACTTTGGGAGCTCCAACCGCAGGAGCTTCGACTGCCCCGATCGCGGGAGCATCGATCGCTGGCTGCGGGAGCGTCGATCACCCAGACCGCAGATGATTCACTTGCCCCGACCACGGGAGAAAAGGAGAGATGATAAAATGTTATTGCCTTCCATCACAGTGCGCTGTGGTGGATGTTTATGTTAATTTTTATGTTGTTGTGTGTCTTGGTGTTTTTTGGTATGACTATGGCAAATCAAATTCCTTGTATGTTTTTACATACTTGGCTAATAAATTAATTACAATACAATATTCAAACAAGGTCGATTTTGGTTAGTGATGTTGAGGTATTCTCGTATTGGAATAAAATTGTTCAGAAATTAAGTAGTCATCTGCAACATTGTGGTCTTCTCAATGTGTCAGATCAGAGTTTTGATGAGGACCTAACTATTTGACAGTGTGATATTTATCCCCCTTGTCCACAAGTCGTTCTGCAGCATCAATAGGATCGGCAAACAAATTAGAAAGTATGAATACTACATGAAAACATTTCACATAGGAACCTGAACTCTCAAGCTACCAAAATGGTGAACAATTTTAGGGGTAGCTTGATCCATCAAAAAGTAAAAAGAAACAAGAACAATATACTTATTTTCCAGAGACCACAGTTAATGCTGGTCTCAACGTGTGCACAAGCTAACAGCCACCCTGGTTAAAAATTATGAATCTATCAACTGACACAACTAAAAACATACACACCAAATAATGCATGTACAATGAATACCAGTCCCCAGGGTGCAAGGCTCAGGCATAAACGCTCACCCAAGGCTCCCCATCACGTCAAAGAATCATGTGCAGCACAGCATCCGATTCTTGATTCACCTTTCCCAACTGAAAGCTCAACACTCATCATACAGGTACACACTAGAATAGCTGCTTGCAAATGATAACAGCTGTAGAAGCAGGAGGAGGAGGAGGAGGAAGTAAAAACGTTTTCTTCTGGAGCAAGAATACTGGAGTAAGAAGTTACCACCTTTGCTTATTAATTGTTGCATAAGATATTGAAAGGTTCTTCAAATTGGAATTTCTTTAAAACCACACATTTGAATAGTTTTCTTCTATTTTTTGCAAATGAATTTCCACAAATTCAGTCACCAGCATTCTAACTCTTAAGGCATAGTCGGTCGGGACAGATTACCACAAAGATGTTTGCAAACAATTGGCCAATCTGACCAGCTTCATTTTCTACTCTTCCAAGGCAAATGCCTTTCTGACTAGGTGTACTTTCAAATGTTTTTCGTTCCTCAACATTTACCACTTGGTGCATTTTGAGTTTTGACCAATCTAAGTCTCCAATAACCTTTGCACGCCAAAATGCACTTGCCTTACAGTTTCTTGCAAATTTTAGAAATATACTGTTGTGTTAAGATGTTAATTAAATGTTACATATATTAAACTAAAGGCCACTATCTAAATTTTTTATCTGAACGACACCATTTCTATTCATGAAATTCAAAAATGTGCCATTCCCATGCTATTTGAGAGAGTCTCTGTAATTTACCTTATTATGTGTTGAAAATCAGAAAGATGATGTCAGCTCTACGCAACATTTAGCTTTTGCGTGGTGAGCTTTTAGTTACATTTGATGAACTTAATCTGGCTCCACATGTCTTCAACAATTTTGGATCAACTCTTCATTCCCTTATTTTTTGGATAAAATAATTCCTGAAGTTCCTATACTTCACCTGGAATCAACAGTGGCTAAGTGATTAAGAAATTAGGGATTGGGAAATTGAAAGGATTGATGACTAAAAGAGTAATAGGACTTATTAGTCTGCATTCCAATAAGTGGCCCTAAAAATAGTGAATGCCTTGGTACCATTTTTCAACATTTCCTACATCAGTTCTTATGTATTGGGAGAATAACAAAATAAACCTCACTATTTAAAAGAATTAGAAAGAAAACAGGAATGGCAGACTGGTTAGCCAGACATTTCTGGGGAAAATGTTAGCATTCATTGCTAAAGATGTTACAGCAGAGTATTTGAAAATCAATAACATAACCGGTTCTAGTCATTCATGAGAGAAATCATGCCAGACATATTTACATTTTTTTTGATATAACTAACAGAGTTAATGGGAGAACCTGAAAGCTTCAGAAAGCTTTCAATAAGATTACAAATAGGTGATTAGTGTGTTAAGTTAAAGCAATGGGTTTGGGGGATAATGCAGTAACATGGACAGAGAACTGCATGCAGTTGAGAATCAGAGGTTCTTTTCTGAGTGGCAGGTAGTGACTAGTGTTGTAATGTAGGGTGCAGTGTTAGGACTCCACAATGATGATTTAAACAAGAAAACTATTACCTCCACATCTGTGAACAACAAAGCTCGATGGCAGTGTGAGCAGCGAGTAGGATACAAAGGACCCAGTGCGATTTGGATAGGTTGAGTCAACGGACAAATGCATGGCAAATGCAATAAAAATAGAAAAATGAGGGATAATCGGGGAGGTCATGTACTGAGTGGCCAGAGATTAGGAAGAGCTGAGGTGCTACAGGCTTGGGGTGATTTTGCACACCTGTTGAAAGTAAACATGCAGGTACACACATCTGCAATATGTATTACAGACTTACCCGTAGTAACCATTGAAACAGAGCAGATTGCTTTCCCAAAACAAAGAAAGAGCACTTAATCTAACAATGCACTGAAACAGTATTTTTTGCATGGGGAGAAATTAATTCAATTTTACAATAAAGCATGTTGGCCAATTACATCCTACAAATATCAAAACTAATATAGGTAGGGCATACGTCATGCTACCTATGCATGCAATTCCCACCTGTCAGCCGCAAGACATTTCATCAAGACAATTCCACAGGTTTTAAATCAGTTGCTGCTGTGTAATCTTCTCGTTACTAGTTCTAATGAATTGGGTAGCCATGCATTTTTTGTTGGAACCAGCATATTATTCAAACGATTGACTTTTACTATCATTACATTAGACAATAGACAATAGGTGCAGGAGTAGGCCATTCGGCCCTACTAGCCAGCACCATTCTTCATGAAGTTAAAGAAAAACCCATATCAGCTTTGATTAGAGCCAAACACTGCTTTATTGTAGAATTGAAAGGTTATTTAGAATAGAGCAAACAAGTTTTCTATTTGTACAGAAGGAAGCAACACACACCGATTGTATATTCCGGATTACCCTCTGGTTATCACACAAGTATCAATACTGCTTATTGCCAAAACTAGAATCAGAAATTATATAAATGCAAGAAATAAAATCTACATTAGGTGACAAACTTTTATTTTTTAATTGCTCTTTACAACAAATAATAAAATATAGCAACAAATATATTTTGACACCAAAGTCTTCATAAAAACTTTAAGGCATTGCACATTTGCCATTTCAGGACCACACATATGAACACTGCAGATTTCAGTTCTTTACGTAATTTGAGACAATGCAGATCTCAAAAATTGGTCTGAGGAAACAATTCATAAATGGGGCTTGCAAAACTGACAGAACAGAAGGGATCTATAAGTGATCCATCCAGGCCCTTAACGCACTCCATCATTCAGTTAGATCACAGGTAATCTGCAACTCCATGGAGCGATCTTCCTTCCACAGTCCCCATCCCTGATAAATGCTCATTGTTCAGTTTCGAAATTTCTAATTGACACAGCACCCATAGAGATTTGTAAAAATAATTCCAGATTTGAAATAAACTTTTCAGGTCAAATTGCTTTCCAATTTTATTCATAAATGGTTGGTCTCTGCTTTAAATGATAAGACTTTAATTGAAATCGCAACGCCTCCTGGGTGAGATCTTCACATGTAACATTATTTCACCTAAAACCTTTACATCTCCACCCCCCCCTTCCACCAATGGTAAGCAAGTAACCATTATTTAAATTAGCAAAAATATCCATATAGCAGTAACCCCCAAAAAACAGCAATTTGTTTCATAATGTCCCTTAGACAGTGGATGATTTCAACATTTGCGTTTACCTGTACAGTACTGACAAGGTATGCAGCCATTTCAGCGGGTACCAAAATGCAATAGCTTTATTTAAATTAGTAAACCCCACAATGTTGTTAGCAAGTCTCATGCCATTACCAAATTCTATCAAGTGGTCCAATCAAAATGACTGCATTGGGACACAGGCAAAATAGTTTAGCATTTCCCATTACAGAGCAGAAAGCATTAGAACAGAATACAATGGAAGAACCTACCTCCAAAACACAGGACCCCCTCAGGGTGCCTGGCAGGTAAACTGCTGACTTTACTCTGGAGCAGGAAATGCTATATTGGTTACCTGGTAGTTTTGTGTTGTAGCCGGTGTTTGTTGTGGTGCAGCTTCCGGTTGCCTCTGCCCGTAGCTGTAGTCTGCCACAGAATGTGCTGTTGGATAGCTTCCATATGCTGCCGAGGTCACTGGTCTCACTGCTTGTGTGGCAGGCACAGGAGCATAAGCTGCAGTGACTGTGTGGGCCGTTGGTGGAGCTTGCTGTACGGTGTAAGTGGCCGGTGTGGATGGGTGGGAATATGCAATGCCAGTGGCAGGCTGAGCACTAATGAAAGCAAAGTCAGAAGAAACAGTCAGTCTAAACAAAAGGAAATCATTTAGACATTAAAAGTAGACTTTGTGTTTAAAGGGCAGCACGATAGTCCAGCTAGTGGAGCTGCTGCCTCGCTGTACTAACATGCGGTTTTAATCCTGACCTTGTGAACCGTCTGTGTAGAGTTTACACAGTTTTCCCAGTGACAATATAGTTTTCCTCTGAGTGCTTCAGTGTCCACCCACAGCTCAAAGATGGGCTTGTTGGTAGGTTAATTGGCAGTGTATCGGTGGGAGATAGAATATGAGCAAAGTTTGTGAGAATAAAATGGAATTAGACAAGATTTGTAGATGTGGGATTTTTATCTTCCAGGCCAAAATCCCCTGACAAAACAGCATCAATAGGTTCAAATTAGTTATTTAAAAAATAAGATCATTTATTTATCCAATTCAAGCTCTGTGGCCCAGGAAGCTTGAAAAAAAGTACTTGGCATTATTTCCTCACTGGTGAATTAATATCAAATGTTAAATTATATTGATAACACCAATTCTATGGTAATTTATAGATACACTGAGGTGTGGGCTTTGCTGCAGCATCAGCGAGAGCAATAGTAATCAATGATGCCCTGGTCTTTCACAGCTTCGCCCCCAACTTAACAAAAAGAGTAAAGTTCATTAAGTTATGGGATCAGATTCCATGGGGAAATTAACTAGTCGGTAAAAGGAGAAACCAGTTTCAGTAAAAAGGCTCAATAACCAGATGCAAAATAACTGGCACCAAAAATATGTTGTTGTTTTTGATGTCGTGACTTATGTAGAGTTGATGAGCACTGGCTGAAGGGATAGTGGAAGTTAATTCACTAATATTTGACGTGAATTGAATAAATGCTTAGAAGCAACAGTCCATTGGTCAAATGTTTAATTTTATTTTTGTCACGTGTATTGAGGTATAGTGAAAAGCTTTTTTGTTGCATGCTATCCAGTCATGATGAATGGGTTAATTAGCTGTTGCTTTGACAAGAACTAACATTAGCAGAATTGGTAGGAAAGAACTGCAGATGCTGATTTAAATCAAAGATAGACACAAAATGCTGGAGTCACTCAGCAGGGCCAGCAGCATCTCTGGAGAGAAGGAATGGGTGACGTTTCGGGTCGAGTCTGAGGAAACGTCATGACCCGAAACGTCACCCATTCCTTCTCTCCAGAGATGCTGCCTGTCCCACTGAATTACTCCAGCATTTTGTGTCTACCTTTGATTTAAATCAGCATCAGTTTCGTTCCTACACAGTTCAGCACTGTTCTCTGGTTGTGGTAGGATAATTCGGTTGCCTGAGAAAAGCTGGGAAGAAACGGTATCTGAATCTGGAGGTGTGTTTTCACACTTCTATGCCTTTTGCCTAATGGGAGGGGGGAGAAGAGGGAGTGGCCAGGGTGCGACTTGTCCTTGATTACGCTTCTGGCGTTTCCAAGGCAGCGTGAGGTATAAAATAAGTCAATAGAAGAGAGGTTGGTTTGTGTGATGGTCTGGGCTGCATCCACAATTCACTGCAATTTCTTGTGGTCTTGGATGGAGCTGTTCCCAAATCAAGCTGTGATACATCTTGATAGAATGCTTTCTATGGTGCATCCGTAGAAGTTGGTGAGAGTTGTGGGGACATGCCGAACTTCCTCAGCCTTGTAAGGTAGTAGAGGCGTTGGTGTGCTTTCTTGCTCGTTGCTTCAAGATGGGTGGTCTAGAAATTGTTGGTGATATTGACTGAGAGGAATTTGAAGTTTTCAACCATGTCTACTTCGGCACCACCAATGCAAACTGGGCTTCCTGAAGTTGATCACTATCTCCTTTGTCTTGCTGACATTGAGATAGCTGAGGTAGGTACTAAAACATTTAAAACACATTTGGACAGGTACTTGAATAGGAACTGTTTAGAGGGATATGGGCCAAACACGAGCAGGTGGGACTAGCAAAGATGGGGCATCTAGGTTGGAATGGATTTGATGCGCCAAATGGCCTGTTTCCATGTTTGCATCAGCATATTGCAAGTAAGAATAAAAACAGAAAATGATAGAAGAAACAGTTAATGTTTTAAAAACAATGATCCATCATCTGAAAGATGAAAAGTTAGTAATGAAACAGGTTTGAAGTTGCAGAGGTATAAGAATGATGGAAAGAACAAAGGTAAAATCTATGTGGTGATGAAGAAGAGTCGACTTGAGACCGGTTGTGAATGGGCTTTGGTTGCAGTTCATATGCTTTTTCATGGAATACAGCAGACAGCAAGGCCACCCATTTATGCTAGCAACTTTCTAATTTCCAATGAGATTCCTCCCCTCTTCAGCATTTTATTGGGATGCAAATGTACTACAAAATTCACAGAAAGTGAACCTTTAATTGTTAGACCCTTTATTCTTTATACTGGTAGAAATGATAAATTGGCTTCAGCATGACTTCACTTTTACACACCAACAGCTGCTCTTGAAGACGTTGGAAAAATGAAGATGTTACTTTAGACTTCCTTGACCACGTTCAATGGAGGTATACGTGGCCAACGCCTCCGGCTGGCACTGTGGCCCAACAGGAGCTCCATCCCTTTTCTATACAAAGCTAACAAGCTTTTGATGGATAGTGCCAAACTTTTGATGGATAGTACATTTCACTAGCAGTTCTAACTCACTGAAACCTTCGATTGGCAAGCAGTGTGGAAAATACAGGGTTGAGGCATAAATACCAAAGCTTTAACTGACTTGAATATTTTAATTCTTTTTGGGGGAATTGACTATCCCTGGCAAAGCCCAAGATGCTTAGTATTTTGAACTGTTGCAATCATTGTAGGTGAGGGTGCTTCCAGTGGCATGGTGGGAGTTCCACAATTAATACTCAGCAATAAAAAAGGACTAATACATTTCCATCAGGACATTGCGGCACTGAGGAAACACAAATGTGATGCATGTTCTAACACACTTGCCTAAAGATCCGAGGGAATGGATATTTAAGTTTCTGAATGGGTTACCAATCAAGCAGGCTACTTTGCTCTGGATGACAATGAACCTCTGGAGCATTATTGCACATGCATTCCTCTACGTTAGATCATTAATGAAGATGGCTCAGCATAGGATATTGCCTTAAGATACTCGTGAAGTGATGATTAGGAATAAAGACGACTGATCTCTAATAACAACAGCTCTTCATTACGTGGGGCTGGATTCCAAACATTGAGGAGCTTTCCCCAGTGAGTTATACTTTTACCAAGACTACTTGATGCCACACCTTATTCAAAACTCTCTTAAAGCAAGTGTGATCACTCTCAGATTACTTTTGCATTTCAGCTCTTTAGTCCATGTTTGGACCAAGGCTGTTTTGAGGATCTGCGCCCAGGTGGTCCTTGTGTAACCCAAAATGGGCCATTATGTCATTTCAGTCCCAAATATTAACCATATATTCTGAAAATATGCTTCAAATTCCAGATCTTAGACTCCTTCGACCCCGTGCTAATCTTTAACAAAACTGATGGAATACAAGGATCGGAACAAAAGCAAATTGTGAGAGCACAAAAAAAACCCATAAAGGAATAGACGGTTGAGAAAATGGGCCAAAGATGGGAGATGGAGCATAACAGTGAAATGCAAGATTACATGCCATGTCAGGAAGAACAGGGAAACCATATTGGCCAAGATCTTCCATTTAATAAGGTATCGACTCCTAACAGAATCAACAATAGGATGCAAACTTCAGGAGATATCGCAGGACTTATGTTCAGAAATCTGTTTGTTCAAACTGCTGCCCTATTAGTTTGAAAGTACTTGCTTTATTTAAAAAACATTTAAAATCCAATTATAATTTTTATTAGTTGATTTGTTTGAGATCGAATGCCTGTAACATTCAGGAGCTGCTTACAACTTGTAAAGAGGAGATTTGGTATTACTGGCCAACATGGGTATCCACAGAAGCTTCCAAATACAAGTGACTAGCTAGGCGGGTGGCACAGCTGCTGCTTCATTGCTCCAATTATCATATTCAGTTCTGACCTCCAATGCTACTCAGCTTGCACAGTGACTATGTGGGTCTCCTCCAGATTCTAAACTTTCCTTCGACTAAGACATGCAGGTGCGTGCGTTAAATGGACACCTACCATTTAAATTGCCTCATCTAGGAGCATGGCAGAATCTCGTGGGACTTAATAGAAATGTGAGGAGAATAAAAGAACATTGGATCTGTGTAAATGGCTGTGTGATGGTAGATTCAAGTGGTGACGGGTAAATACGATTCAATGAATAAGTGACGTTAGTGCATTTTGATAGTGGGAGCAGGAAGAAATTTGGGCAGTATCTGGAATGTCAGCCTTTGAGAAACAGGATATGGTGCACAACTTTTGTTGCATTCATACAATGTATTTGTGAAACTGCAGCTCAAATATGGTATATGGTTTTAATTTTCTTATTTAAAAGGAGTGAAAGAGAGGGTTCACCAATTCAAGGAATCAAAGGGTCATCTTACAAAGGTGAGCAGGTATGGCCTACATTCATTTGAGTTTAGAGGGAACACTGATATTGAAATATATGATTGTGTTTGTCAAGACAAAGGGCAAATGTTTTCCCTCTGGTAAAATCTAGAACGTAGGGACAGTTTTTGAATAAGCAGAAATTAATTAATGGCAGAAATGACGTGATGTTATTCCTCGGTCTTATGAATCACCCACACAGCAATGAATGCTTAGTCTTTAAGAATATTCAAGTATGAGAAAAAATTGCGCTGTTACAACAGAATCAACGGTTATGGTCATCAAGCATTAAGAGTGGAGTTGAGGCCAGCAATCAGATCAATCATCTAATTGAATGAACAGTATGTACGTCACCTACTGTTGCTCCTCATATTCATATGAATAAATCTAGTGAACCTTTACTGCAATGCGTTTAGTGAAGTGCATCCTGAAGCACGAAATCACCTTTTTTTTGTATTCATAGGAAGAGGACATGGTTGGCAAGAGTTTACCAGAATTTACATCCGCCTCCAATTGTGCATACCTACTGGTTACCATCCCTGTTAGGCAGGGAGTTCCAGGGCTTGTTCCTTCATTTAAAGATAATACTGGACCATAGTCAAGAGGGAGCACGTTGAAGGAGAACTTGCAAGTGATGATATTCCCATATGTGTTGTCCTTTTGATGGTTGAACTCACAGATGTGGGAGTTGCTTTTAATATATCCTTGAGCTTGACCTGAAATATTGGCCAGAGCACAGCCAATATTTACCAATGGGTCAGAAAATATATTTTAGGATTGTGGATAAGCTACCATCAATAGGACTGCATTGTTCTGGGAGATATTGAGCTTCCCGATTATTGTTAGAACAGCACTGAGCCAAAAAGAACAAAGAACATTCCACCGCAGTCATGCTTTTTAACAAATAAGCATCAAACCACTTGGGGTGATGGAAGATAAGGCATGTGCCATTGGCCATCCAGCCGTTGACCTGCTCACACCTTATTTATCCCATGTAGCCACACTATTTGCCACTGTGCAAGCTGTATAGCATTGGAGGTTAGAACCGCCGTGGTGGGGTGGGGGGACACAAAAGGGGGAGCTGGCGTGCTTTGTAACTTTGCCACTGCCATAGGTGGCTGCTATTTGTATACATTGTTTATGCAAGCAAAGAACCTCACTGTGCCTAGATACATGTGACAATGTATTCCTATTCCTAATCAGTGACGGGAAAGCCATGTCCAAGATGATGGAGAACTGATTAAACTCTCAATGAGTCTCCAAATTATTAGTCTAGGCTGTTTTTTCACACTCCAATATATCCTTAACGATAACAGCATCATACATACGGTCTCATCATAGCATACTAACAAAGAGCACGTCACCATTCAATAAAGCTCGACATATCGTTTTGTTCCTTACTGTTTAATCTACCTGCATTTAATTTACAAATTAGCCAAATACTCAAAACTAATAATGATTCAGAACAGCCCAGCAATCTGGAAATTATCTATTTATCCTTACTCAGTTCCTGTTCTTCTTTATCATACCAATACACTCCAAACTCTATGAACTATTATTTTCTATAATAGCTTCACAAATAACATCTTCAATACCTTCAACCCTAGCACCTTTGAAAGGATAGATGCAAAATACTGGAGTAACTCAGAAGGCAGCACCTCTGGAGAACATGGATAGGTGACGTTTCGGATCGGGACCCTTCTTCGGACTGGTCCTTTGAAAGGACATTCATTATAAGAGTACAGAGGAAGAGTAATAATCTGAATAGTGCCAGAACATATCTTGCCCTCAACATGAGCAAATCCAAGGAGCCTATTGTTGACTTCAGGAAGGGAAAGCCGAGGATCCATGAATCTGTCCTTACGAAAGAACGGCGGTGAAGACAACAGCTTCACGTTCTTGGGCGTGCACAGCTCTGAAGATTAGTACCGGGCTCAACACACTGTTACAGTCACAACAGAAGCTCATCAACGCCTCTACTTCTTTAGAAGATTGAAGAGTTTCAGTACGTCACCAAATGGTCTATAAACTGTCTACGGTTAAAAGCATATCGGCTGGTGCACCATGGACTGGTTAAGTAACTCAAATACCCAAGAACTAGAGGCAGCAGACACTGGTGAACATGACCCGATCCATTACATGTATTGAACTCCTCACTACTGATGGGATCTAGAGGGGCATCAAATAGGCAGCAAATATCAAAGATCCACAACATCCTGGCCATGTTCACATCACTGCTCCCAAAGGGAAGGAGCTACAGTAGAACCATGACCGCCAGTTTGAAGAACAGCTTCTTCCCAGCAACCACACTACACAAGCCTAACCACAACCCTACTATAATGACTGTTTAGGTTGCAGTAGGTATTTCAGTTTGCATTATTATGGTGGTTACCTCGTATTACAGATAACTTATTATGAATTATTCTATGCTTATTTGTTGTGCTGCTGCGTTAATGTGCCTGTAAAGCTGCAACAAGTACGAATCTCATGGTTCTATTCACTGTGCACATGGCAATTAAACTTTTAGACTCCTCGTGAATGCTGACTCCCGATTAAGATACAATCTAAGCTTGCGTGTTTCTTGTATGTATTCCAATTTCCCGGGTGAGATTCCAACATTTTCCTCTAAACAAGAATACAACTAGCATCTTTGAACTCAGACATGCAAGTAACCAGTTGCAGATTCGTTGTCCTTTCATTTCTAAGCTTTGATTTTTCGATTCTATCTCCTCTCCCATCACATTACATCTTGTCGGCTGCCACATCCAAAAGCCCGTCATTAGATAAGTTCTAAATCATATTCAATGCAATTTTCAATTCCAAATCCAGTATTAACACAAAATCCCATTTTCCGCATGTCAATGTTATTTTATGAACTCATAACCGACACATGCTCAAAATGAAACAATGCCAACTACACAATTGATTCACATTTTACACACACCACTCTTTCATGATGCTTGATGCTTGAATTTAAGCCTAAACAATTCCTCGCTCAACTCCATTTGACAGTCTCTCCCTCTCTCGAGCACAACTGTAAGTAGAAGCAGAAACCCAGGTCGGCTCGCCAACAGTGAATGGATGTGCAATGTTATACTGCAATACCAAAATATAACTTTCACTAACCTCCATTCAGTTTCTATTATGCACAAAATATTTCAGTGGGTACAGCAGAAACCAAAATCTCTGAACAAATATTATTGTGCTTCCTTTGTCATTCACAAAGTACCAACATTGTAAACTACTTAAAGGTTGGACAAAATGCTGAAGTAACTCAGCGCGTCAGGCAGCATCCCTGGAGAAGGTGGGTAGTTGATGATTTGATCGAGGGTCTTCTTCAGTCTGAAGAAGGTTCTCGACCCGAAACTTCACCTGTCCATGTTCTCCAGGGATGCAGCCTGATCCACTGAGTTACTCCAGCTCTTTGTCTTCATCCCTGGTAAACCGCAGTTCCTTGTCACTATGCCTTAACATAACGGTTTCTCATTAAATTCCATTTTGATCAGTAATGCAAATGTGACACGAGGGAAAAAATGTGTAAACAGTTGGAACAAAATGGGCTGGTGAAATAAAATTGGAAAATAATTAGCAGAATATTTTTTATCAAAAAGGCATTGCACTGAAACACAAATTATGGAATAGTAGCATCAATGGCATAGGTGACCATTAGGCCTACCGAAACATCACCCATTCCTTCTCTCCAGAGATGCTACCTGTCCCACTGAGTTACTCCAGCATTTTTTGCCTATCTTCGGTTTAAACCAGCATCTGCAGTTCCTTTCTACACACTAAACTAATTGTGAGAGGTCGTGCAAAATAAATGATGATCATATGGGAATGATCAATTTCCTCTAAGTTATGTTACCAATACAAAAGGGTGGACGTAACAGGTTTACAATTATGTCTGAAACGAATGACGATTTCTATCTGCCAAGAAATCTTTGAACCAAAGGCAGACTATGCTCTACAATTACATCCAGACATTTTTATTATCAGTCATGATCTGTTACCCAGTTGGAAACTTTGGGGATTTATAATTAGTTAATTAAATCAGGCAAGAATAGAGTTCACCAAGCATAATGTGTAATATTATATAATCAAATTAAAATTGTACTCCTAAAAGTGAAAAATTAAAACAATGCTTGATTTAAGATGAGCAGTCCTTTTCATTCCATAGGGATTAGTATTGAATTTATTGTTCAGACAATCAGAGGTCATTCATAATTATAGAAACTGGTTTTAGTGTGATTGAACGGGACAGGTTAGGAAGGGGATATTTTGCATAATTCAAAAGGACATCTTAGATCGCAAGGAAAAAAATGCATATTTAAAATTATAGTTTGTGGAAAATTTTATCTTCCTTCTCATTGTCAGCATCTTTCTTGGGAAAATACTAAAATTGAATCTTGATACTTTCTCAAGTGGATTTAAAAGCTTTTAAGGCATTACAATTTTTGAAGATTGGGAGAATCCTCAAAATCTATCCCCCAAATCACAATTTTAAATTTAGGGTATTTGTGGCTTTTGCAATCAACATTCCCTTAGAATGACACGACACTGCCTGAACTAGTGCACCATACAAATAGAATCTATTCTTTTCCAGCCCCCCCCAACCACACACAATCTCAGCTGGCATGAAGTATGCTTAAAAAGGTATGTTGTGTAAGTATGTTGTGTTCATTAAGATGGGATATTTTCATCACCCAGATAGGTATAAAAGTTCTCAAAGAAAATGAATACTAAACTGTATTAAACAATTATGACTCACTGAAAACTGGATAAAGACCAGTCGCTACATTGCCAGAGGTCTGTATACTTGGTTAATTAATTGTAACAAAGCAATATACTGAATAGGATCACAGAAATGCTTGAGCAACAAGTTTTTAAAAAAAGTTTCCATGAAAACCACTGTTAAAGATTGGGTACAGCTAGTCACCAACTCTTATAAAGAGGTACCAGTCATGGATCACTTGGTGCTTTTCTAACTCTAGTTGGCTATGGATGCAAATCCACAAATGAAAAAATGCAGTTCGATATAAGAGATTGCTGAACCTTCAGAGGTACTGATTTTTGCATTTTGCAGAAACATAGATGGTTCTTCCTGCTCAGGCAGATGCAATGGAACATGTGATAATAAAAGCTGGATTCCCCATGGCAATTAATTATCCCTAAGTAAAGACCACCGAAGCCCATCGTCAGTCATTGCCACATTGCTATTTCTGGAACTTTCCATCTACAATTCGCTTACAACATTTCCTACTCATTGGCCGTTAATCACTTTGGGATGTCCCACAGTCATAGAAGGTGCTATTTACATGATTTTTTAAAATTAAATTAGGAAGATATAAATTATAACGGAAATAAGGTATTAGAGTTCAATGGTACAGATTTAGCTAGCTGTAATTATTTACACTGTGCGCCATTTTAACAGAATTTCTTAATCCTCCCCATTAAAGAATCCACATGAGAATCATGATGAATTTTACATAAATATTAACTGCCTCACTTGATCATAAAAATTGCAGTTAAACAGAAATTTCTGCTATCTACCTTTCTGTATTGACTGCAATTTACCTCGCTGTTAAGCCAGCAGCCTAGGTACGAACGGGCATGTCATTAAATTTGAAAGGTGTGTTAATTGTGAATTTGTGGAGAATTGTGGTTTATCCACACAGAAAACTGAATGTATATTTCGAGTGACGTCAATCACAATGAATTGTCGAGTGACGTCAATCACAAAAATTGATTATGGTAAAAACCTGAAAAGCAAAACACATATCCGTCTCTATTTACAGTTCAGAACTATCTGAAGAAGGGGCTCGACCCGAAACGTCACCCATTCCTTCTCTCTAGAGATGCTGCATGTCCCGCTGAGTTACACCAGCATTTTGTGTCTACCTCAGAACTATCAACATTCGTCTGTGGGGTCACAACACACTTGTCAAATGTTCAATATTCTGCCCATTTGTATCAATGAAGAGCAGCTTTTTTGGATCAGTTGATAGCCGGAACGAACACTGAACTAAGTAACCTTGAAAATGTACATGAAATATTGATGGTTTTTCACAAACTCTGGCATGCCAAAGTGGATACGGCAAAGGTGTATTTCTCCTGAAACATTAGGGAAGTTGTCACATTTCATTTCACAGTCACACTCATGGAACCACCATACAATTCCAGGTGTCAAATATAACTAATATATCAAAAGCAGGAAACTTTACAAATTCAATCTTAAATTTATGATGACGGAATAGAACCAAGAACAAGGTGGGTGGTGGCTAATAAAATTAATCTGACACTGCATATTTCCAAAAATATCAATTACATAGGAATGATTTACACAATATAACTGCACCAATTTACGGATAAGTTGGGACGAAAGGCTTGCTTCTGTGCCGTACAGCTCTGTTCCATTAATGCAGAAGCTCTTATGGAAAACCTTGAAAACTTGATGACTATCGCAATGTATCCATAATTCTCAATCTAAATTAAAAACATACCTACAACAATTGTGAAAGTAGTAAATTTCTCACATTAAACTATGACTTCTTGTATCTCATTAGGATAACCATGCACCTAAATAACATCAAATTCTGGTGTAACTCAGCGGGACAGGCAGCATATCTGGTGAGAAGGAATGGGTGACATTTTGGGTTGAGACCCTTCTTCAGATTCGTCATGAGGAAAGAGAATCAAGAGATATAGACAGTGATGTAGAGATATTTAGTACAAATGAATGAAGGATATGCAAACAAGTAACAGTGATATAGGAAACAGGCCATAGTTAGCTGTTTGCTAGGTGAGAACAGGAACTTGGTGCGACTTGGGTGGGGGAGGGATGGAGAGAGAGAGTGAACAACATCTCTTGGCATACTGGCTATGTGACACAATTTAACAATAAAATGGGGGGGGGGGGGGGCAATCCCGTATAATTCTATATAATTCTGATCTGCAAAGACAAGAGATGTCAGATATAGGAGCCCAATTCAGGTTGGACATGGTAAAATCAGCTGAGATATGCAGATTAGTGGAAAAGATTGGCAACCTTTTGTGCCCGAATTTCATTAAAATAAATCACCATCAAACCTTCAATTAAACTTTAATGAAACGCTGTTCACTTACAACATAGCCACAGGTAACAGAATGTTTTGGGATAATAAGGCTGTGGAATTCCTACTCAAAAACACTGCTCTCTTCAACTAATAATTACATTCTCTGAATATTATGTGTTGCTGTAACAAAGCTCACAATTGAATGAGTCATACAACAATATCACAAATCAATAACAAGATCTATATTCGTACAAGAGAAATGGGGACAAAGAAACTGAGAATTACAAGTCACATTGCAAAACAGCTTTTCATCAAACATCCCTTCAGCATTTTTAAAATCTCCCATTGCCCTTTGTAATAATCAAAGGCAAACTGTAGCCCACTCTAGCAGAGGACATTGTTAACGCAGGACAATCTGACATGGACCTTTGTATCTCGAGATTAAGTTATATTTTCAAAGTTAAGGTGGAACCTGAACACCTTTAACAACTCAGTATCTTTTAACTCCAAATCGCATTGTACCATGAATGCCTCTGGTGAGACAATCTAAATTGTCGATCCTTGGGTAAACAACAAAACACTATAACTAAATGCACAATGTACTAGAGAAACCGGTTTCATTCAAGAGAGAGAGGGAAAGAAAACAAACTCTATGCCCCTCCCTTGAAGCAGTAACGGTGCATCCTCGGGGCAGCAATGTCTACGGTAAACGGGGAACGAGTCTGTAGCGGGAATAAAGGCCTGGACAGACCCCCCCGGTTCACCCCCACCCGGCCTCAGAGCTGCCCAGCAGGGAGGGAGGGTACAAGGTGCAGATGCAGGCCGGGGGCCGGGGGCTGCTTCTGCCCCAGCGTGGAGCAGGGGATGGGGAATACGCCCAGTGTTTCTGCACGCCTGGCGGAGAGAGCGGATCCCAAGGCCAGGGCCATCACCACCTCCATTTTACACACACACAGTCACAGAGATGGGGAGAGGAGAGGGAGGTAGCGGTGGTCGCCGCGTATTGAAGGATCCGGCGAGGAGGGAGGGGATGCGGGGGGAGAGGGGGTGAGGGGGGCTCACTCTGCCCGTGCCCGTACCCGTGCCCCGCTGCCCGTACCTGTACTGGGCGCCGCCATGCGCGAAGCCGTAGTAGTTACTCGCCGCCATCTTGGCGTCTTCGCCCAACCGGCCGGGCACTGGTCACGTGGGGGAGAGGAAACTTTATTAGCACCGAGCCGGCGGACAAGGAACAATGTGGACACAAGACACACACACACAGGGTGCTGGGGTAACTCAGTGGGTCAGGCAGCATCCTGGACAACATGGTTAAGGTCATCAGTGATAGGAGCAGAATCGTAGCTCAGGGCTAACGGAATCAAGGGGGAAAAGCAGGAGCGGGTTGCTTATTTTGGATGATCAACCATGATCATATTGAATGGCGGTGCAGGCTCGAATGGCCTACTCCTGCACCTACTTTCTATGTTTCTATGATCACATTGTATGGGGGTGCTGGCTCGAAGGGCCGAATCCAACACCTATTTTACTATGTCTCTAATTAGGGCATTTGGCCCATCAAGTCTGCTCCGCCATTCAATCATGGCTCATCTATCCCTCCTGCCTTCTCCCCATAACCTCAAGCATCTATCCATCTATCTCTACCCTAAAAATATCCATTGACATGGCATCCACATCCCTTCTGTGGCAAAGAATTCCATTGGTGACTTGGTGACGTTTCGGGTGAAAACCCTTCTTCAGACTGAGAGTCGGGGGAAAGGGAAATGAGAGATATAGACGGTGATGTAGAGAGATATAGAATAAATGAATGAAAGATAGTACGGGTGCCAGGGGTTATGGGGGTTGAGAGGGAAAGGTAGATGAGCCATGATCGAATTGCGGAGTAGACTTGATGGGCCAAATGGCCTAATTATATTCCTATTCCTTATGACATTAGGAAAATAGATGGACTTTTATAATAATCTATATTCTCAAGGTGTCTTATTAATAGTTGCATCTTATACCATGTTTACTCAACGTGATATAAATGACTAGACTGCTGTTCTGGGATTTGTACGTGACTAGGGTATTAGGTCGGGCCTTGGCATAAACCAGAATTAAGCTACCATTCTCACTTGATGGGACGAATGGCCTAATCAGCTATCACTTATGAAGGTGTATGCAAAAAGCAACAATGATCAAGGAAAGTCTATTGTTAGTTGTGGGCTTGGTGAAAACGAGTTGTACAATGAAACGTGCCAGGACGACAGTGAAACTAGTACAACGGCGAGGATGGTGGAGGGACGGAGAGATGCAAAGGTTACTTGAATGAAGGGTTACAGTCTACATTTCCTTATCATTGTCTGCTTTGATCTGTGGTTTTCCCACCATACCCTTCCATATATCTAGACTTCCTCCCCTCTGACTCTCAGTCTGAAGAAGGGTCTCGACCCAAAACGTCACCCATTCTTCTCTCTACAGATGCTGCCTGTCCCGCTGAGTTACTCCTGCATTTTGTGTCTATCTTCAATGAACAATGACAATCCACACACAACCCGAGCCCAGACAGAGTGCAGGGAGACGCTGGAGTCCCCCCAGTAACCCCGCAGGCCAGGCACCACCCTGGAGGACATGCACCAGTGACCTTTTGGGTTGGGACACTTCCTCGGACAGAGAAGTGTTCCACCACAAAAAAAAAGGATTGACAATGAGTGCTGGAGTAACTCAGTGTTTAGGATAAAATGGATGGGTGACATTTTGGGTCGAGATCCCGGTCTGAAAATCAAGGCATGATTCATGTGTCTGAAGAGTCCCGACCCAAAACATCACCTATCCTTTTTCTCCAGAAATGCCTGACATACTGAATTACTGCAGCATTTGGTGTCCATCTTTGCTAGGTCAACAGTTAAATTCTGACATGTGCCGATAATGGAACAATGACATTCTTACATGCAGCAGCATAACAGGCCTGTAAACGTAATACACTACTACACACATTGATAATAATAAAAATCCAATCAATTAATAGCCATAATACTGGTGCGTAAAAACTCCAAAGTTTAGAAAGACAGACACAAAGTGCTGGGGTAACTCAGCGGGTTGGGCAGCATCTTTGGAGAAAAAGGATAGCTGACGTTTCGGGTCGGGACCATTCTTCAGATAAACCCTTTGTGCAATCAAAGATATCCTATAGAAGTTCATAGTTGAGTTTAGTGTTGTACAGTGTTCATGAGTCTGATTGTTGTTGGGAAGAAGCTATTTTTGAACCTGGTGAAGCCAGGAGCCTGAAGGTTGTCTGGACTCCTGTACAACCTTCCCAATGGCAGAATGAAAAGGACAAACCTCATTTCAGGACCCTTCCTCAGATTAACCGAAGGGTCCCGACCCAACCGGTGAGTGCGTTCAATCTACAAAAATTGTCTGACCCACTGAGTTCCTCCAGTACTTTTTGTTCGAGATTACAGCAGTTCTGGGAAGTATTCCGACCGACTAAACGTCAGCAATGCTGCGATTTAAAACACCGCTCAACACCACTGCAAACATTGTCAATTAAATCTGGAGCAACACGGCGCCCATCTGCACTGTTTGGGAGTCTGTGGAAGGGTCCCAATCCAAATCATCACCTATCCTCTTCCTCCATAGGTACTGACATGTAGAAACCCAAAGACAAAGTGCTGGAATAACTCAGAGCTCAGTAATATCCTAGCTATGTGCTCCGGAGGACTCAGTCTAGACCATCCCCACCACACAAACCAACCTCCCTTCTATTGACTCCATCTGCATTTCATGCTGCCTCAGCAAGGCCACTAGCCGCTGTGAATGGCCCAATTGTAATCATGTATTGTCTTTCTGTTAACTAGTTAGCACACAACAAAAGTGTTTCACTGCACCTCGGTACATGTGACAATAAGCTAAACTAAGCATAAATTAAGCATAAAGGACGAGTCTCACCCCAGTCACTCCCTCTTCGCCCCTCTTCCATCAGGCAAGAGGTATAGAAGTATGAAAACGCACACCCCCAGAATATATAACAATTACAACAAGCAAACAGGCCATCTCGGCCCTTCTAGTCGTGCCGAACACTTACTCTCACCTAGTCCCATCTACCTGCACTCAGACCATAACTCTCCATTCCTTTCCCGTCCATATACCTATCAAATTTGTTTGTTAAATGACAAAAACGAATCTGCCTTCACCACTTCCACTGGAAGCTCATTCCACACAGCTACCACTCACTGAGTAAAGAAGATCCCCCTTTAACTTTTGTCCCTTAATTCTCAAATCATGTCCTCTTGTTTGAGTGTTCCCTACTCTCAATGGAAAAAGTTTATCCACGTCAACTCTGTCTATCCCCCTCATAATTTTAAAATCCACTATCGTCCCCCCTTAACCTTCTGCGCTCCAAAGAAAAAAGACCTATCTTGTTCAACCTTTCTCTGTAACTTAGGTGCTGAAACCCAGGCAACATTCTAGTAAATCTCCTCTGTACTCTCTCTATTTTGTTGACATCTTTCCTATAATTTGGCGACCAGAATTGTACACCATATTCCAGAATTGGCCTCACCAATGCCTTGTACAATTTTAACATTACATCCCAACTTCTATACTCAATGCTCTGATTTATAAAGGCCAGCACACCAAAAGCTTTCTTTACCACCCTATCTACAGGAGATTCCACCTTCAGGGAACTATGCACAGTTATTCCTAGATCCCTCTGTTTAACTGCATTCCTCAATTGGCTACCATTTACCATGTACGTCCTATTTTGATTTGTCCTGCCAAGATGTAGCACCTCACACTTATCAGCATTAAACTCCATTCAGGGACAGTTTCTTCCCAGCTGTTATCAGGCAACTGTCCTTTCACCAACTAGAGAATGGTCCTGAGCTACCATCTACCTCATTGGAGTCCCTCGGACTATCTTTAATCAGACTTTATCTTGCCCTAAATATTATTCCCTTTATACTGTATCTGTACACTGTGAACAGCTTGATTATATTCATGCAGACATTCCACTAACTGAATAGCACACAACAAAAAGCTTTTCACTGTACCTCGGTACACGTGAAAATAAACAAAACTAGTGTTTGACCCGCTTAATTGCTCCAGCACTTTGTGTCTTTTTTTTTTGTAAACCGGCATCTGCAGTTCATTCTTTCTGCATTGTTTTGGTGCAGAATGTATTTTTAAATGTATGTGAACCAATTTCCCATGCAAGATGCAGTTCACAGCCCGTGTTAGGAAAGAGTGCGGGGAAGTAGCAGCTCAGGAACCTATCTCGCTTGGGCAGCCAGCGGTATGAACATTGAAGAAACAAAAAACTCCAGATGCTGGTTTATACCAAAGATGGACACAAAGTGCTGGAGTAACTCAGCGGGACAGGCAGCATCTCTGGAGAACATGGATAGGTGACGTTTGAAGTCAAACTCAAAACATTACCTATCCACGGCCTCCAGAAATGCTGCCTGAGCTGCTGAGTTACTCCAGTATTTTGTGTCCATCTGTGGTATAAACCAGCATCTACAGTTTTTTGTTTCTTCAACGTTGAATTTTCTAATCTTTTCTACCTACATATCCTCCCCTCCCTTGCCCCATTCCTCCACCCTAGTCGTTTAGCTAATTCCACAATTTACCATAGATGGACACAAGATGCAGCAGTAAATCAGAAGGTCAGGTAGCATCTCTGGAGAAAAAGGATAGGCAACATTTCAGGTCGGAACTCTTCTTCAACATGTTACCTATCCATGTTCACCCGAAATGCTGCCTGATCCACTGAGTTACTCCAGCACTTTGTACCTATCCTTGTCCTCCAGAGATAGACAGAAAATGCTGGAGTAACTAAGCGGGACAGGCAGTGTTTCTGGAGAAAAGGAATAGGTGATGTTTCGGGTCGCGGTACTTCTTCAGACTGAGTCAGGGGTGAGGGAGTCAAGTGATGTGGAGGGGTAAGGTATGAAAATGACAGATGGAAATATGGAATAGTTCATTGTTAGCAATGGGGAAGGTGACAAGGAGACATACAATCAGTAAAATTAATCAGAAGGACAGTGAAACTAGTCGGAGAATTAGGATGGGGGAGGGGCAGAGAGAGAAGGAAAGCACGGATTTCGTGAAGTTAGAGAAATCAAAATTCATACCACTGGGTTGTAAGCTGCCCAATCAAATCATGAGGTCCTGTTCCTCCAATTTGCGTTAAGCCTCATTCTGACAGTAGAGGCCCAGGACAGAAAGGTCAATTTGGGAATGGTAGGGGGAGTTAACCGGGTTTAGCAACCGGGTGATCAGGTAGGTTTAGGTGGACTGAGTGGAGGTGTTGAGAGCTTGCGCTTGATCTTGCCGATAAAGAGGAGTCTACACCTGGAACTGTGGATACAGCAGATGAGGTGCCTCACCTGAAAGGACCTTTGGGGTCCTTGGATAGAGTCGAGAGTTACTTACAAAATTCTTAAGGGGTTGGACAGGCTAGATGCAGGAAGATTGTTCCCGATGTTGGGGAGGTCCAGAACAAGGGGTCACAGTTTAAGGATAAGGGGGAATTCCTTTAGGAACGAGATGAGGAAAAGATTTTTCACATAGAGAGTGGCGAGTCTCTGGAATTCTCTGCCACAGAAGGTAGTTGAGGCCAGTTCATTGGCTATATTTAAGAGGGAGTTAGATGTGGCCCTTGTGGCTAAAGGGATCAGGGGGTATGGAGAGAAGGCATGTACAGGATACTGAGTTGAATGATCAGCCATGATCATATTGAATGGCGGTGCAGGCTCGAAGGGCTGAATGGCCTACTCCTGCACCTATTTTCTATGTTTCTATGTTTCTATGAGAGGGGAGGTAAAGGGACAGGTGTTGCATCTCTTGCGGTTGCAGGGGAAAGGACCTGGTGGGAAGTGCCTGCAGAGCAAGCAGAGATGCTGCCTGACCCAGTGAGTTTCTCCACCGATGCTGCCTGACCCAGTGAGTTTCTCCACAGACCCAGTGAGTTTCTCCACAGATGCTGCCTGACCCAATGAGTTTCTCCACAGATGCTGCCTGACCCAGTGAGTTTCTCCACAGATGCAAGAAGGGTCTCGACCTGAAACGTCGCCTATCTCCTTCGCTCCTTAGATGCTGCTGCACCCGCTGAGTTTCTCCAGCTTTTTGTGTACCCTCTCCACAGATGCTGCCTGACCCAGTGAGTTTCTCCACAGATGCTGCCTGACCCAGTGAGTTTCTCCACAGATGCTGCCTGACCCAGTGAGTTTCTCCACAGATGCTGCCTGACCCAGTGAGTTTCTCCACAGATGCTGCCTGACCCAGTGAGTTTCTCCAGCACTTTGTGTCCATTCTTTGCAACAGTGAAGCCCAGAACCGGAAGTGTCCGCCCCCGTGGTCCGTGTTTCCGGTGGGTGGGGGGCGTCGATCACGGACACTTCCGGCGGGAGCGGAAGGAGGGGGAAGCGGCGGCGGCACCGGGACCGGGGACAAGGCTGCGGCCCCGCTCCTCACCCCGGCCCAGCCCGGCCTCACCCCGGCCCAGCCCAGCACCGCCCGGCCCGGCCCGGCCTCCGCCAGCGCTCAGCGCCGAGCAGCGGCCCGCCCGTCTCCCACCTTCTCTCTCCCCCTCCCCCCACTGCCGGGGGGACTGCAGGCAGCGCGGCTCCGAGGCCCCGGTAACTCACCGTAAGCGAACGAGACTATCGGACATATGGGAATCATGGGCGTCCGTGCGTCTGTCTGTCGGCCTGCCCGCGACCTCTCACCCCGCGCCCGCCGCCCTGCGTGCTGACGTCACGGGCAGCGCCGCGCGTGCGCACCCGCTCCGGGGGCGGGGCCTCGCCTGCGGCCGCTCTCATTGGCTCAGCCAACCCGCGCCCTGCAGTGAGCATTGGTCCCAATAGACCAATCCCATCACACCTGCCCATCCCCCCCCCCCCCCCCCCCCAGACCAGCCCATCCCCCCCCAGACCAGCCCATCCCCCCCCCAGACCAGCCCATCCCCCCCGACCAGCCCCCCCCCCAGACCAGCCCATCCCCCCCAGACCACCATCATCCCCCCCCCAGACCAGCCCATCCAGGACCCCCAGACCAGCCCATCCCCCCCCCAGACCAGCCCATCCCCCCCCACCAGACCAGCCCAGACCAGCCCATCCCCCCCAGACCAGCCCATCCCCCCAGACCAGCCCATCCCCCCCCAGACCAGCCCACCCCCCCCAGACCAGACCCCCCCCCAGACCAGCCCATCCCCCCCCCAGACCAGCCCATCCCCCCAGACCAGCCCATCCCCCCCAGACCACCCATCCCCCCCACCAACCAGCCCATCCCCCCCCCCAGACCAGCCCATCCCCCAGACCAGCCCATCCCCCCTCCCCCCAGACCAGCCCACCCCCCCCCCCAGACCAGCCATCCCCCCCAGACCCAGCCCAGACCAGCCCATCCCCCCCAGACCAGCCATCCCCCCCAGACCAGCCCATCCCCCCCAGACCAGCCCACCCCCCCCCAGACCAGCCCATCCCCCCCCCCAGACCAGACCAGCCCCCCCCAGACCAGACCAGCCCATCCCCCCCCCAGACCAGCCCATCCCCCCCCCCCAGACCCAGCCCACCCCCCCCAGAACCAGCCCATCCATCCCCCCCCAAGACCAGCCCATCCCCTCCCCCAGACCAGCCCATCCCCCCCCAGACCAGCCCATCCCCCCCTCCCCCAGACCCAGCCCATCCCCCCCCCAGACCAGCCCATCCCCCCCAGACCAGCCCATCCCCCCCCAGACCAGCCCATCCCCCCCCAGACCAGCCCATCCCCCCCCAGACCAGCCCATCCCTCCCCCCAGGACCAGCCATCCCCCCCAGACCAGCCCATCCCCCCCAGACCAGCCCATCCACCCCAGACCAGCCCATCCCCCCCAGCCCAGACCAGCCCACCCCCCCCCAGACCAGCCCATCCCCCCCCCCAGACCAGCCCCCATCCCCCCAGACCAGCCCCTCCCCCCCAGACCAGCCCATCCCCCCCCCCAGACCAGCCCACCCCCGACCAGCCCATCCCCCCCCCCCAGACCAGCCCATCCCCCCCCAGACCAGCCCATCCCCCCCAGACCAGCCCATCCCCCCCAGACCAGCCCATCCCCCCCCCCCAGACCACCCATCCCCCCAGACCAGCCCCCTACCCCCCAGACCAGCCCATCCCCCCCAGACCAGCCATCCCCCCCAGACCATCCCCCAGATCCCCCCCCAGACCAGCCCATCCCCCCCCCCCAGTACCACCCATCCCATCCCCCCCCCCCAGCCCCATCCCCCCCCAGACCAGCCCATCCCCCCCCCAGACCAGCCCATCCCCCCACCCCCCCCCAGACCAGCCCACCCCCCCCCCAGACCAGCCCATCCCCCCCCAGACCAGCCCATCCCCCCCCAGACCAGCCCATCCCCCCCCAGACCAGCCCACCCCCCCCCAGACCAGCCCATCCACCCCCCCCAGACCAGCCCATCCCCCCCCCAGACCAGCCCATCCCCCCCCCAGACCAGCCCATCCCCCCCATCCCCCCCCAGACCAGCCATCCCCCCCCCAGACCAGCCCATCCCCCCCCATACCAGCCCATCCCCCCAGACCAACCCCACCCCCCCCCCGCCCATCCCCACAGACCAACCAATCCCATCACACCAACCCCCAATAGACCAACCCATCCTATCAGACCAACCCATCGCATCAGACCAACCCATCCTATCACACCAACCCAGCCCATCACACCAACCCATCCCATCACACCAACCCCAATAGCCCAACCCATCCCATCAGACCAATCCATCCCATCAGACAAATCCATCCCATCACACCAACCCATTCCATCAAATTAACCCATCCCAACAGTGAGCATTGGCTCCAATAAACAACCCCATCCCAACAGACCAAACCATTCCAATAGACTAACCCGTTCCATTTGGCCAACCCATACCAATAGACCATCAGACCAAACTCTCCCAACAGTGAGCATTGGACAGACTAACCCATCCCAACAGAGTGCAGTGAGTATTTTCCCCAAATAGATAGACCAGCCCATCCAATCAGACCATGCATCCCAACATACCAACCCATCCCAGCAGATCACTCATCCCGATATGCCAACCCACCACATTAGACTAACTCATCCCATCAGATCAAACCACCTCAACAGTGAGCATTCGCTCCAACAGACCAATCCATGTCAACCCCAACAGGCCAAACCATCCCAACAGAAAGGCTTGAATATTTGCCCCAATAGACCAACCCACCTCAACAAACTTGCTCCAATAGATTAACCCATCCCAAAGGAGAACAGTGAGGGTTTTTTTTCTAATAGACCAACCAATCCCAACAGGGAGCAGTGAGGATTTGCCAGCACATGGGATCATGCGGTAACCAATACATTTAATTAAGGGGCCTTCCAGCAAATGCAGTGCAACTCTGATAATCAGGTATGCTCAGGACCTTGTCCCAGATTGGCAGTTATTCTGGAATATTGGATGTTATATCCCAACATACGTTTAATTAATCTTGTACACAATATAATATCTCCCAGTGAATTTAAAGGCTGAGATGGAGATGGGGTCCTGGACGGTATGAAGGGAGCGTGTAAACAGGAACTGGGGTCAGTTTAAAGGAAGTGAGGGGACTGGAGCTTTGCTTAGTTTGAAGGTAGTTTGAGCACTGGAGCCCCAGTGGGTTTACAAGGATCAAGAGAATTTTGGAAGGGATCATGCATGGGAATTTGGTGAGTTGAAATTGAACATTCAAACATTGGTAATCAACATTGGTAATGCCATGTTAGGATTTTGAAATATTTATGTGTTGGATTATCTGAAATTTACTATAGAGATAGAACAGCACTTCCAAGCCTTTGATATCTGGATAATTATCATCTGTTTTAGCTGGAATGACAAATTTCCATCAGAGTAACTGAACGATTATTAGGAGTAATTATTTCTATCCTCTTTCTTCCCTCCACTACCCTCCCCCCACCCCAACACTCACCAATCCTATGCTGGAGTCTGAGAATCTTTGGTGTTTACACAGCAGAGCCGTGTGGCTTTGAGCATTGTATGTGGTAACAATTGGGGGATATTTTTAGTACGCATCTATTATCCAAACACCAAAATCAATATGTCGATTTTTGATCCTTCCCAATATTGCTGGTGCTCTTGAAAAGGCTACAGCTCGAGGGTTGACAAAAATGCTGGAGAAACCCAGCGGGTGAGGCAGCATCTTTGGAGCGAAGGAAATAGGCAACATTTCCGGCCGAAACCCTTCACAGAGTTGAGTTTATATTATTTTAGGTAGAGCTTAGCTTGGATCATGGTGGAAATATATAGTTATTTGATGTGAAGAACTATGTGCATCTTCTTTCTTTCCTTGTTTTCACGTGGTCCCACTTTTCAACAAACATCAGGTATGATTCATTCAAAGCTTCCCCATCTCTGACTTCATGTGTCACGCTCGAGATTCAAGCACAAAAGTCCAGACTGATGCTTCAGCACAAGCCTGATGGAAAGCTGGACTGTGTATCGCCTTTCAGATGAGAAGTTAAGTTCCATCGCTCCCTATCGTGAATGTGAAAGTTGGCATGGCACCATTTTGGAAGAAGCACAGGGAACTATTTATCCATCGACAAACATTTATTAAATGTTACAAATGTCTGAGACATTGGCATGTGCAAGTTGGCTCCCTGTTACCTACATTCAAGAATGAGCCCTTCAAACATACTTCACTGCTTTGCAATACCTTAACAACAAGTCCATTTCTTGGTAATAAAAAACTGCAGGCTCTGGAATTTTGTAATGGAAACATGGTGCCAAAACTCAGCAGGTCAGATTGCACCTCTGGAAAGAAAAACAGTCAATATTTTAGGTTGTGGTCTTTCTTCAGGACTGAGAAAGTGATTAACGAGATAATCCAGGTAACAGTGATAGTGGAAGAGGGCTATGGGTGGACTTGAATAATCCAACACATCCTTGGCCTGCATTCTTCATCCAAACCTCTGGACTTCCTCTCTTAAACATTATTACCTCGATCTTTCCCCTTGATTGCTGTTTAAATATCTTGATTCAGGTCATCTGATATGTTTCTTTAAGCAGCTGAGTGTCTAATGATATTTGGTAATATTTCTGTGAAGCATCTTGGCATGCTATGCTACTTAAAGCGGCTTTACAATATTGAGCTGTTTCTACTAGGGGGTATACAGCTCTGCACTCAGCAACGCCTCAGGACCAATTAAGGATGGGAAATAAATATCAATAACATCCACTTTCCATGAATAAATCCATAAATTAAAAAAGATGTGACACTGGAGTCAAGGAATGCCTCCAGGAAGATGAAGGTCCTTTGGAATTCCATGGCTCTGTTCTTCGGCATTGCTATGACCAGCAATAGAGTGATTACTTATGGAAACAGTGAAGCAGCACTAAGTTCACAGAGAAACAATATCTTCAAATTTAAATATTTCAGTGTGGAGGAGATTGTAGAGAGAAGAGATGTAGAGCCATGGAACAATTTGAAAACAATTAACGAAGTGTGTCAATAAATGGGAAGATTGCCATCTATAACAATGACAAAACCCACCCAACAAGTGAATACAAAAAAAGCTTGAAGAATGGTCATGACCCGAAACATCATCCATTCCTTCTCTCCAGAGAAGCTGCCCGTCCCGCTGAGTTACTCCAGCATTTTGTATTTCACTACCAAGTGAATACAAAACACAAGTTGTAGTCAAGGAACTGCACATAGAACATAGGAAACAGGTGCAGGAGTAGGCCATTTGGCCCTTCGAGCCAGCCCTGCCATTCAATATGATCATGGCTGATCATCCAAAATCAGTACCCCTTTCCGGCTTTTTCCCCATATCCCTTGATTCCCTTAGCCCTAAGAGCTAAATCTAACTCTCTGTTGAAAACATCCAGTGAATTGGCCTCCACTGCCTTCTGTGGCAGAGAATTCCATAAATTCACAACTCTCTGGGTGAAAAAGTTTTTCATCATCTCAGTCCTAAATGACATACCACTTATTCTTAAACTGTGGCCCCTGTTTCTGGACTCCCCCAACATCAGGAACATTTTTCCTGCATCTACCCTGTCCAATCCTCTATGAATTTTATATGTTTCTAGAAGATCCCCTGATCCTTCTAAATTCCAGCAAATACAAGCCCAGTCGACGCATTCTTTCATCATATGTCAGTTCCGCCATCCCAGGAATTAACCTAGTAAACCTACACTGCACTCCTTCAATGGCAATAAATGTCCTTCCTCAAATTAGGAGACCCAAAGATGCTGGTTAGATTTTTTTTAAGACACTAAGTGCTGGAGTAACTCAGTGGGTCAAGCAGCATCTCTGGAGAACATGAATAGGTGACTTTTTGGATTGGGACTGCTTGACTGTTACCTCACATTTTACCCTCAACATCCACTACTGGTATGTCATGCTGTAGTGTGTATTATCCACAAGATGCCGTCGCTCTTCTAGGCTACTCCAATAGAGTGTAACAAACCCATGACCTCTGGGAACCATCTTCTGCCGGTTTCTCTTCAAGTAACGCCATCCTGATTTAAAAAAATATATCACTGAACTTTCGTTGTTGATAAATCTTGTTCCCGAAACTCCGCTACTCCATGGGTTTGGGAGCTTCTTCACCAGAAGGTCCATAATGGGTCAAGTAGGTGGCTTACCAGTACATTTTCTCAGGCATTTAGGGATGGACAATACACGTTGGCTCTGCAAACATTCCCTCAACCTGTAAATTTGTCCCTGTACCTCAGTACACGTGACAATAATAGAACAATTAAAATACCAATGTAAAACAAAATAAGTAGTTGCAGAGGGTACACAAAAGGTTGGAGAAACTCAGCGGGTGCAGCAGCATCTAAGGAGCGAAGGAGATAGGTGACGTTTCGGATCGAGACCCTTCTTCAGACTGGTCAGGGATCAGGGAAACGAGAGATATAGACGATGATGTGGAGAGATAAAGAACAATGAATGAAAGATATGCAAAAAAGTATCGATGATAAAGGGAACAAGCCATTGTAAGCTGTTTGTAGTGAAGCTAGTGAAGCTAGTGCGACTAGGGTGGGGGGGAGAGAGATAGAGAGAGAGGGAATGCCAGGGCCCGAGGGCTGACGGAGAGGTGTGAAGGGGAGACAGCAAGCGTTAACAGAATTGAGAAAATTCAATGTTCAAGCCCAGAGGATGCAGACTCTCCAAGCGGAATATGAGGTGCTGTTCCACCAACTTGTGGTGTTGCTCACTCTGGCCGTGGAGGAGGCCCAGGACTGAGAGGTCGGATACGGAATGGGAGGGGGAGTTGAAGTGCTGAGCCACTGGGAGGTTGGGTAGGTTAATGCGGACCGAGCGGAGGTGTTCGGCGAAACGATCGCCAAGCCTCCGCTTGGTCTCACCGATATAGATCATTTGGCATCTGGAGCAGCGGATGCAGTAGATGAGGTTGGAGGAGGTGCAGGTGAACCTCTGTCGGACCTGGAAGGACCGCTTGGGTCCCTGAAAGGAGTGGAGGGTGGAGGTGAAGGGACAAGTGTAGCATTTCTTGCGGTTGCAAGGGAAAGTGCCCGGGGAAGGGGTACAGCGGGAGGGGAGGGAAGAATTGACAAGGGAGTTGCGGAGGGAGCGGTCTTTGCGGAAGGCAGACGGGGGGAGATGGGAAGATGTGGCGAGTGGAAGGGTCACGTTGGAGGTGGCGAAACTGGCGGAGGACTATGTGTTGTACTTGCCGGCTGGTGGGGTGAAAGGTGAGGACCAGGGGGACTCTGCTCTTGTTGCGAGTGGGGGAATGGGGAGAGAGGGCAGTGTTGCGGGGTATGGAGGGGACCCTGGTGCGAGCCTCATCTACAGTGGGGGAGGGTAATCCCCGTTCTCTGAAGAATGAGGACATTTGTGATGACCTGGTGTGGAACACCTCATCCTGGGAGAAGATGCGGCGTAGACGGAGGAATTGGGAATAGGGGATGGAGTCCTTACAGGAAGCAGGGTGGGAGGAAGAGTAGTCCAGGTAGCTGTGGGAGTCAGTTGGTTTGTAGTGGATGTCGGTCAGGAGTGTATCACCTGCAATAGAGATGGTGGGGTCAAGGAATGGTAGGGAAATGTCGGAAATGGTCCAAGTGTATTTGAGTGCCGGATGGAAGTTGGTGGTGAAATGGATGAAGTCAGTCAGTTGTGTGTGTGTGCAGGAGGTGACACCAAAGCAGTCGTCGATGTAACGGAGGTAGAGGTCAGGGATGGGGCCCTGGTACGCCAAGAACAAGGATTGTTCGATGTACCCGACAAAGAGGCAAGCGTAGCTGGGGCCCATGCGTGTGCCCATAGCTACGCCTTGTGTTTGGAGGAAATGGGAGGAGTCAAAAGAGAAGTTATTGAGGGTAAGGACCAACTCCGCTAAGCGGAGGAGGTTATCAGTGAACGGGTATGGGTTGCTCCTCTGGTTGAGGAAGAACCGGAGGGCTTTGAGACCGTCCTGGTGGGGGATGGAGGTGAAGAGTGACTGGACGTCCATGGTAAAGATGAGGGGATGGGGGCCTGGAGAATGGAATGCGCGGAGCCGATGGAGAGTGTCTGAGGTGTCTTGAACATAGGTGGGGAGGGATTTAACAAAGGGGGATAGGATGGCGTCAAGGTATGTGGAAATGTGTTCGGTGGGGCACGAACAGGCAGAGACAATGGGTCTGCCAGGGCGGTCGGGTTTGTGATTTTGGGGAGAAAGTAAAATCGGGCCGTGTGGGGCTGGGAAAGATGAGGTTGGAGGCTCGGGGGGTAGGGAGCCGGAGCTGATGAAGTTGGTTATGGTGCTCGAGATGGTGGCCTGGTGTTCGTCAGTGGAGTCATGATCCAGGGGTAAGTAGGAGGAGGTGTCCGAGAGTTGGCGCGCGGCCTCCGCTTTGTAGAGAATGACCTGCCAAACTACCACAGCACCTCCCTTGTCGGCGGGTTTGATAACTCAGTCTGGGGTGTTACGGAGTGAGTCGATGGCAGTACGTTCGGGGGTGGAGAGATTGGAGTGAGACAGGGGAGTGGAGAAGTTGAGGCGGTTGATGTCCTGACGGCAGTAGATCGACGCGCCTGACGCAGAGATTCCCTGAATTGGCATCAGTACTTGAAATAAATTATTTTACTGATTGCAAGAAAAGAGGTTTACCTTAATTCTTCTTTGGATTTATTAGTGACTATCTCATATTTACAGTTTGTAGCTTTAGTGGAGTAGATCTAGAGTGCTAATTCCATGTATCCAGTATACAGGGTTCCTGAAGATACAACCTACACATTTGTTCTATATCGCTCTGTATCACTGTCTATATCTCTCGTTCTGAAGAAGAGTCTTGACCGGAAACGTCACCTGTTCCTTTTCTTTAGAGATGCTGCCTGACCCGCTGCGTTATTCCAGCTTTTTTGTGTGTATCTTCGATTTAAACCGGCATTTGCAGTTCCTTCCTACTCAACCTATAAAGGTCCTTCCCAGGTTAAGATCCCACTTCTGACACCATGTAGGAAATGATCAGACTCACACATAGTGATTAGAAACCATAGTCTTTCATTAGCAACTCTGTGGAGGAAACACAAGGTGCTTTCATCTCCAACATGCATTCAGCTGGTCTACTAGAGAGAGAGAGCTCACTAATAAACCTGTGGGCGGACCAGTAGTATGAGTGACATAAGGAATGTGCAACAGGCATAATCTGTGTGGTGACATATACAGTGGCTTGCAAAAGTATTCATACCCCTTGAACTTTTCCACATTTTGTCACGTTACAACCACAAACGTAAATGTATTTTATTGGGATTTTATGTGATAGACCAACACAAAGTGGTGCATAATTGTGAAGTGGAAGGAAAATGATACATGGTTTCCAAATTTTATTACAAATAAAAAACTGAAAAGTGTGGTGTGCAAAAGTATTCAGCCCCCCTGAGTCAATACTTTGTAGAACCACCTTTCGCTGCAATTACAGCTGCAGGTCTTTTAGGCGTATGTCTCTACCAGCTTTGCATATCTAGAGACTGAAATCTTTGCCCATTCTTCTTTGCAAAATAGCTCAAGCTCAGTCGGATTGGATGGAGAGCGTCTGTGAACAGCAATTTTCAAGTCTTGCCAGAGATTCTCAATTGGATTTAGGTCTGGACTTTGACTGGGCCATTCTAACACATGAATATGCTTTGATCTAAACCATTCCATTATAGCTCTGGCTGTATGTTTAGGGTTGTTGTCCTGCTGGAAGGTGAACCTCCGCCCCAGTCTCAAGTCTTTTGCAGACTCTAACAGGTTTTCTTCCAAGATTGCCCTGTATTTGGCTCCATCCATCTTCCCATCAACTCTGACCAGCTTCCCTGTCCCTGAAGAAAAGCATCCCCACCCCTGCTGAAGAAAAGCATCCCCACAGCATGATGCAGCCACCACCATGTTTCACAGTGGAGATGGTGTGTTCAGGGTGATGTGCAGTGTTAGTTTTCCACCATACATAGCGTTTTGCATTTATGCCAAAAACTTCAATTTTGGTCTCATCAGACCAGAGCACCTTCCTACACATGTTTGCTGTCCCCCACATGGCTTGTGGCAAACTGCAAATGGGACTTCTTATGGCTTTGTTTCAACAATGGCTTTCTTCTTACCACTCTTCCATAAAGACTCGATTTGTGGAGTGCACGACTAATAGTTGTCCTGTGGACAGAATCTCCCACCTGAGCTGTGGATCTCTGCAGCTCCTCCAGAGTTACCATGAGCCTCTTGGCTGCTTCTCTGATCAATGCTCTCCTTGCCCGGCGTGTCAGTTTAGGTGGACGGCCATGTCTTGGTAGGTTTGCAGTTGTGCCATACTCTTTCCATTTTCGGATGATGGATTGAACAGTGCTCCGTGAGATGTTCAAAGCTTGGGATATTTTTTTATAACCTAACCCTGCTTTAAACTTCTCCACAACTTTATCCCTGACTTGTTTGGTGTGTTCCTTGGGCTTCATGATGCCTAAGGAACATTGTTTGTTCACTAATGTTCTCTAACAAACCTCTTCACAGAGGATTTCACAGAACAGCTGTATTTATACTGAGATTAGATTACACACAAGTGGACTCTATTTACTAATTAGGTGACTTCTGAAGGCAATTGGTTGCACAGGATTTTATTTAGGGGTATCAGAGTAAAGGGGGCTGAATACCTTTGCACACCACACTTTTCAGTTTTTTATTTGTAAAAAGATTTGGAAACCATGTATCATTTTCCTTCCACTTCTCAATTATGCACCACTTTGTATTGGTCTATCACATAAAAATCCTAATAAAATACATTTACGTTTGTGGTTGTAACGTGACAAAATGTGGAAAAGTTCAAGGGGTATGAATACTTTTGCAAGCCACTGTATATAGTATCGACGCACTAATCTACAGCTCCATTCCTGAACAATGTGCACATCGGAAATATGGTGGCTTGGGAATATATTTAAATAAAAACAGACCGACCAAGGGCAATGTGTAGTTTCATCCAGGCCATTTAACTCAACCATTCAGACTTCACTGCAAGAAGCAATGAAAGTGCCACACGGTTGAAGATGCAAGCTGGCCCGCAGCGACCAGCAAATCCATCCTGCCAGTCTCCCAAACACTTGTTCGTGTGCGGAGGTCGTACAGGAATTAGCATTTGTAAGCTTCTCACTGTACCTTGGTACACCTGACAATAAGCTGAACCAAATTAGTGAAGACCTTTAATGCAATAAAACAGGGTGCTTAGCTCTGTCTACCTACAATAATCATCGTCAGAGGTACACATGTGAATCTTAGATTGGACAACAGACATCTCACATTATTACTTTGGAAAATGTTTTAAGTCAAGTTTCATCAGGAGAAGAAAATAAGAAACATATAATTTACCTGTATGTTACATCTGTGAGTGAGTAGCAGCATTTGTCAGACACGTGTATGAACACACTGCCAATCTTCAATTCCTTTCATATATTTTTTGCTGGTCCTGTGCCATTTTCATGATGTGGGCACGCTTGCCAAAACCTGAAGTGATTGCTACACATTAGCTGCACACACACACTGCAATTAAACATTTGCTCTGGAAACGTGAAAGTGGAACAAAAACCTCACTGTGCTCTCCTCTCAAATGAATATTCATAGTTCCAAAATACAACATCTGGAGGATGCACAATATTCAGAGAATACTGACTGACTGCAGTGCACAAAGAAATGGGTGTTTGTGTATATCACACCACTATTTCCCCACTTCCTCTGAGCCCCCATAAATAGAGACATTTTAAACAATATCCCGTTTATCGATCAGTCCATTCACATCACGTTTCATCTTGGTACCCTCTCATCTAGTGAAAGAAACAAAAAAAGCCTATCATTCAGCATTGCTGCCCCCGAAAATACAAGCCCAACCAACCTGTAACACAACGTTGAGGAAGGAACTGCAGATGCTGGTTTAAACCGAAGATAGACACAAAAAGCTGGAGTAAATTAGCAGGACAGGCAGCATCTCTGGAGAGAAGGAATGGGTGACGTTTCGGGTCGAGTCGCTTCAAACTGACCCGAAACGTCACCCTTTCAGCTTTTTGTGTCTATCTTTAGAACTAATTGTTGACCTGACCCAATGGTCCTCATCACCTTTACTGTACCTTGTCACCTCTACCCTCGTGCACCTTTGCAATCTTGGATGTTAAACATTGTTTTTTCATCACCTAACCCTGGAGGTGAAATCCACAACCTCATAACTCTCAAAAGGAAGTTGTTTACTTGCTTGCTGTTGTAAGTCTGTTTTAATATATTCATGCTTCCTCGTAATAGATATTTAGATAATTTTGTCCATCTGCCTCAAACAAATTCATCCTGATTTTTCATTGTTTTAGATGCCCAAATCTTATTGCCTTATAAACTCATAGCTTTAGATCCGCCCAATTGTTCATGTCTTTGATCACTCCTGATGACTCTTGAGAGGAATGCAGATATTAGACAAGTACAGAAACAAAGATAGACACACAGAGTGCTGGAGTAACTCAGCGGGTCAGGCAGCATCTGTGGAGATCGCTTCTCGGCCTTTTGGCTAAGATCAAGTGTAGTATCTGTTCCTTTTGTGAAAGAGACTATCTGTTCTTATCAGAACAGTTCTGGCGGTTCCTTGGGGACAAGGGCCGTGGATTGCGGAGCGAAATCGTTGAGGAGTCGGTCGGCTGCAGGCTTAGAGGTGGATCCATGCTGGTTGGGAAACCAACCTAACACCTTATTCAGCCACAATGTCAGCAGGAGCAGGAGCAGGAGTGCAGGGTATTCGGAATACCCTGCGAATAAGCGTCAAGGACCTCAGCAAGGGGAACCCCTTCTCACGAGACCTGTTCGTGAAGAAGGTCTTGCTAGAGGCCTGCAAATTCGAGGCCAAGGACATCTACTGCCTCCAGGATTTTCCGGGTAACGGATATTTTGATGTTACCTTCAAGTATCCAACGGGATGGCAGAAGGTGATGGAAGTCTTCCGGGAGAGGGGAAATGAAGCTCCGCTGTCGCTGCTGAAAGTGCAGCCGCTCTTCACCCTCCCCACCCAGAAGGAAAGGTTCATTACGGTGCACATGTTTTAACCCACATGTGCCCGTAGTGGATGTCCTCACCTTCCTTGCTCGTTACGTTGAGGGAACAGGAAACTGTGTGGACGTGAAGGACATGCACGGGATTTGGACCAGCAAGCGGCAAGTCAAGGTAAAGCTGAGGGTGGACAAGGATGGAGAAATCGTTTCCACCCCCCCTCGGTTTTCGCGATTGGAGGAAACCGAGGGTACTTGAGCTATGTAGGGCAACCCAGGCTGTGCAGGAAATGCAACAAGCCTGGGCATGTGATGGCCCAATGCACTGCAGTTGTCTGCAAAAACTGCAAGATGGAGGGCCATGAGACAAAGGACTGTCAGGCCAGCAAGAACTGCAACCTGTGCGGGGAGGCAGGCCACCTTTACAGGGCTTGCCCTAAAAGAGCCTGCACCTACGCACAGGCAACAAGAGGAGCTGCTGCCAGCACCCCAAAGGGGGGTGAGGCACCCCCCACCACTGCCAAGACCCCAGCAGACAGAGGGAACACGGACGAGGACAGCCCGACCACCTCGAGGCCCAAGTGCCAGAAGGAGACGCCCAGCATCCTGCCCAGGAGGGAGAGTCGATGGAGGAGGGGGAACAGCAGGAGAAATGGACAATGGTGAAGTATAAGAAGAGGGGTCAGCCCAAAGAGCCAAGGCCGGAAAAGAGTGGTAAGTCCAAAAGAAAATCACAAAAAAGGTGTCTTTCTCTTACAGAAGGCAGCAACCTCTCCTCCTCGTCGGAGGATGAGGCGACCGGGAAGTCCCAACGAGGGAGGCAGAGGAAGAAAACGGGGGAGGAAAAGGAGACCGAGAGCAGAGAAGTGGCCGAGGGGCTCCAGCCCCAGGACATCGAGAGCAGCGCAGTGGTTGAGGGGATCCAGGCCCCGGAGACAGGAATCATCACAACGGCAAGTGGACCCCAGCTCCAGGGGACTGGGAGCAGTGCAACGGCTGATGGGCCCCAGCTCCGGGCGACCGGGAGCATTGCAGTGGCCGATGGGCCCCAGCTCCGGGCGACCGGGAGCAGCGCAGAGGCCATTGGGCCCCAGCTACAGAAGACAAAGGAAGCGGCATGCCCAAAAGGGGTGGAACGAGAAGGCCCCCCGCAACGACAACTTTGGTTACGCCACCTGATACTCACCTCACCGCTGGATTCCTGAGCCCAGGAAAGCTGAGGCAATTCACCGAAGCGGGGTGGGGATGATGGGACATGGAAATGGTCAGTGACTCTAAAGACAATGGAGCTCAAACTGGCATCTTTAAACGTGCGCAGTATAAAGAGCACTGCGCGATGTGTTAATGCCTTACAGTACCTGGCCAAGGTCAAGGCAGATGTGACTTTTCTTCAGGAGTGCGGGCTGCCACACCTCCGCTGCTATCGGAGGTGGTCGCGATGGTGGCCCCACGGACTGTCGGTGTGGTCGGGGGGAAATGACTGTCGTGCTTCCGGCCTGGGGATTTTGCTGCGGGGAGGGAACTTCACCATCACTGAGGTCAAGGAAGTGGTTGGAGGGCGTCTCCTTGTGGTGGATGTTATGTACCATGGCTCTCCGCTCCGGCTGATAAATGTGTATGCCTCACCCACGCAGAGCGAGCGGCTGGCCGTTCTCCAGCAGCTCCCAGTGCTGCTGGCCACGTCCCGGCAGCTCGTTCTGGCCGGTGACTTCAACTGCATCATTGATGCGGCTGGACGATCCGGCAGTGCCGACAGCAGACTGGACAGCACGTCCAAGTTCCTGATGGAGATGGTAAAAGACGCAAAGCTGCGTGACGCCTTCAGTGACCCTGCAGGCGGGTCCCAGCCGCAGTTCACTTGGTCGAGATCGGACGGTTTTAGCCCGATCCCGGATAGACTTCGTCTTCACGACGAAGGCCGTCACGGTGAGACACACTGACCTCACGCCAGTGTTCTTCTCCGACCACTGCCTACTACAGGCTTCCTGTCACCTACGGGAGGACCGGAAGGCAGGCAGAGGGACGTGGAAGGAAGTTAAACACGAAACTGTTGACCCCAGAGAATGTCGAGGAGCTAAAGAGGGACTACGCATGTTGGAGAACGGTGAAGCCCCTCTTTGACTCCCCCACACTCTGGTGGGAAGCAACCAAGGAGAACATTAAGAGGTTCTTCATAATTAAAGGGGTTCAGAGAGCAAGACAGAGTCAGAGGGAATTGTGCCAACTCCAGACAGATTTGCAGCAACTGCTCCTTCTGCAGTCGAGCGGGGTGGATGTGAGGGAGGAACTTAGAGAGTTGAAGGACCGGCAAGCTCAGCTCTTCACCTCTGAATCCTCCAAGATCATCTTCGATCTAGGGTCCGCCATGTGGAGCAGGATGAGGACGTGCTCACGTTTCTTCTTCCATAAGGTTCACAGGGGGAGCTCTGTGATGAACAGCCTTAGGGAGGAGGACGGCACGGTAGCATCCTCACAGACAGACGTGCTGAGGATCTGCAAATCCTTTTACACAGATTTGTATGACCAAAAAGACCACAGACAGTACCTCCTCCAGAACTTCCTGTCCTCAATCACGGAGGTCTTGGAGGACAGCAAGCGGGAGAGTCTGGACCAACCACTGACCCTAGAGGAGCTGACTGGCTCTATCCGTTCCTTTGACTCGAATAAAACTCCCGGAAGCGATGGCTTACCGGCTGAGTTGTATTTGGCTCTGTGGGACTGGATGGGCCCGGACCTGCTAGAAGTGTACAACAACATGCTTCTGGCCGGTAGCATGTCAGACTCCATGAGGAAGGGCAACATCACCTAATCTACAAGCAGAAGGGGGAGATGAAGGACATAAAGAATTGGAGACCCATAACACTCTTGAATGTGGACTACAAGATCCTGTCCAAGGCCATCGCCAACCGGGTCAAGTCTGCTCTGGGACAGGTGATCCACCCGGACCAAACCTGTGCTGTACCTGGCAGGAAAAATCTCAGACAGCCTAGCGCTGCTGAGAGATACCATCGCCTACGTGCAGGACAGACGGGTGGATGCCTGCCTAGTCAGCTTGGACCAGGAGAAGGCCTTCGACAGGATTTCGCACACGTACATGAGGGACGTGCTCTCCAAAATGGGTTTTGGGGAGGGAATCAGAAATTGGATCAAACTGCTCTACACCAACAT
This sequence comes from Okamejei kenojei, assembly GCA_035221665.1. NCBI lineage: Eukaryota > Metazoa > Chordata > Chondrichthyes > Rajiformes > Rajidae > Okamejei > Okamejei kenojei. Next base: position 37,230,733 of record CM069158.1, read on the forward strand.
CCGTAGTGCAGTCCAAATCAATGGGTGGGAATCAGACAGTTTCCCTGTAAGGTCTGGAGTCAGGCAGGGTTGCCCTCTCTCTCCTGTCTTGTTTGTCTGCTGTATTGAACTTTTGCTGAATCCATCAGGAAGGATGCGAGCATAAGAGGAGTGACATTGCCAGGCAGTGGGGGCATTCAAGTAAAGACCTCCCTGTACATGGACGATGTCGCTGTCTTCTGCTCGGACCCAGGGTCGGTTCGCAGACTGATTAGTATCTGCGACCAGTTTGAGTCGGCCACGGGAGCCAGGGTGAACCGCAGGAAGAGCGAGGCCATGCTCTTTGGCAACTGGCCCGACAGATCTTCCGTCCCCTTCACCATCAAGCCTGACTTCTTGAAGGTGCTGGGGATCTGGTTCGGGGGGGCTGAGGCATGTAACAAAAATTGGCTGGAGCGGATAGCCAGGGTGGGGAGGAAGCTGGAGCTGTGGAGGCAACGGTCCCTCTCCATAACGGGAAAGAATTTGGTCATCAGGTGTGAGGTGCTCTCGGGGCTGCTGTACTTGGCACAAGTGTGGCCTGTCCCTCCCTCATACGCCACAGGGATCACCCGGGCCATTCTTCCACTTCATCTGGGGGGTCGAGGATGGACTGGGTTGCGACGGGCCACAATGTACAAGTCGGCAGACAACGGGGGTAAAAGCGTGCCCAACGTCGCCCACATTCTGATGGCCACCTTCGTGTGTGGCTGCATCAGGCGGAGTGTTAGAGCCAAGGCACGTGGGCACCAAGTGTCACTACCTGCTGAGGTTTCTACCTGTCGCCGGTGTTGAGAAGGATGGGCTGGCGCAGGTGCCACGCAATGTGCCAGTCAGCTGGACATTGCCGCCCATCTGTCGTCGGTGGAAGGGTTCCTCGGACCAACACCTTTGACCACATGTCCATCGGGCAGTGGTCAGCACAGAATGTCCTGCAGGCACTGCAGGGAAAGGTCTCTATGGACCCGGTGGCGTGGTTCCCTGAGCAGACTGCCCAGCTAGTCTGGCAAAATGCCTCATCGCCAGAACTCACCAACAAGCACCAAGACCTGGTTTGGCTGGCGGTGTGAGGGGAGCCTCTCCAGTCAGATCCTTCCTGCACCGTCGGAACTTCACTGCCAGCGCACGCTGCCCTCGGGACGGCTTGCTATGGCGAGGAGACGGTTGCCCACCTCTTCACAGAGTGTGGGTTTGCTAAAAGAGTCTGGAGAAAAATGCAAGGGTCCCTGGTACGCTTTATCCCGAACAGCTCCGTCACAGAGGGACTCTGTGATTTACGGACTGTTCCCAGGGGACACCATTCAGAGGCTGACATCGAGTGCTGCTGGAGGGTCATCAACTCGGTAAAAGACGCCCTTTGGTCTGCCGAGCATTGTTCACCACCCCAGCAGAGCGAGATGTCCGTCAGGGAATGTTGCCGACTGGCCCGCTGCAGACTGCAGGAGTACGTGCTGAGGGACGCACTGAAGCTCGGTGCAGCCAACGCCAAGGCTCGGTGGGGGAGGGCCACAGTCTAAGGCCCTTCCGCTGCTGGACATGGGGGGTACAGTATTGTGGAGACGCCCCTCAATATAAGGGAAGGTATCCCACGCCATTGTGGCATGAGTGGGGGACTGATTTGTGGAAACTTGGGAAAAATAAAATGTCTAAACTGTATTGATCTATTGTACAGCCTCCGAAATGTCGGATGGATTTTCCGCAAGGTTAATGTATTGTATATATTTATCATTCGAATAAAGTATATTTGAAATTAAAAAAAAAAAAAAAAAAGCATCTGTGGAGAACATGGATAGGTGACGTTTCACAGAGTGCTGGAGTAACTCAGCGGGTCAGGCAGCATCTGTGGAGAACATGGATAGGTGACGTTTCACAGAGTGCTGGAGTAACTCAGCGGGTCAGGCAGCATCTGTGGAGAACATGGATAGGTGATGTTTCAGGTCGGGTCTCTTCTCCAGACACATGAATCATGCCTTGCTCCTGTAATTGAATATGCTGTGAAAAATCTTAAACTGAATGCACGGATGAAATATGAGACACTTAGATGCCAGACGACAGCCAGTCATATTTCACGTGGGCAGCTTACAAGCCAGTGGTATGAATATTGATTTCTCTAACTAGTAACTCCTGTATTCCTTCTCTCTCCATCCCTCCTCCACCCAAATCGCACCAGCACCTCGTTCTCACCTAGCAAACAGCTAACAATGCCCTGTTTCCTTTATCATTGTTACTTTTTTGCATATCTTTCATTCATTTGTTCTATATCTCTCTACATCACTGTCTATATCTCTTGTTTCCCTTTCCCCCGACTCTCAGTCTGAAGAAGGGTCTCCACCCAAATCATCACCAATTCCTCCTCTCCAGAGATGCTGCCTGTCCCGCTGAGTTACCCCTGCACATTGTGTCTATTTTCACCATTCCTTAAAGTTTCCCTGTTTCTCCCAGCATCACAGCTTAAGGTGTCCCCCTCACACCTGCATTTCCCCCACACCTGCATGTCCCCCACACCTGCATGTGCCCCCCACACCTGCATGTCCCCCACACCTGCATGCCCCCCACACCTGCATGCCCCCCCACACTGCATGCCCCCCCACACCTGCATGCCCCCCACACCTGCATGCCCCCCACACCTGCATGCCCCCCACACCTGCATGCCCCCCACACCTGCATGCCCCCCACACACCTGCATGCCCCCCACACCTGCATGCCCCCCACACCTGCATGCCCCCCACACCTGCATGCCCCCCACACCTGCATGCCCCCCACACCTGCATGCCTCCCACACCTGCATGCCTCCCACACCTGCATGTCCACCCCACACCTGCATGTCCACCCTACACCTGCATGTGCTCCACACTTGGCATATCTTTCCTTTAGCTTTTTTTGCAACTTGAAGCCAATTCATAAACACCCAACACCTGTGGAACTGTAGCAACTGCCAAAAGATATCAATAGCAAGGATATGATCATCTGGTTGGATTAATGGTGGTGGAGTTGCAGCTTTTGAACCTGTTCTCACCCATGTAAGACTCAGAAAAGACAGCAAGCGACTGTGATAAAAACAGGTGTGCACTGTGACTGACTTGGATAATTCTAAATGTTTAAGAAAGAACTGCAGCTACTGGAAAAATCGAAGGTAGACAAAAATGATGGAGAAACTCAGCGGGTGAGGCAGCATCTATGGAGTGAAGGAATACGTGACGTTTCGGGCCAAGACCCTTCTTGCGACAAAAATGCTGGAGAAACGCAGCGGGTGAGGCAGCATCCATGGAGCTTCAGGTCTCGACCCGAAATGCCGCCGATTCCTTTGCTCCATAGATGCTGCCTCACCCGCTGAGTTTCTCCAGCATTTTTATCTACCTTGGATTATTCTAGTGGACGTTTACTGCACCCACTCATCTCCTGAACAAAACACCAGCTCAATCCATCCTACAAATAAGTGTGTGGGCATTAGGAACTCTACACTCCAGGTGATTATGAGCTTTGTTTAAGAAGGAACTGCAGATGCTGGAAAATCGAAGGTAGACAAAATGCTGGAGAAACTCAGCCGGTGAGGCAACATCTATGGAGCAAAGGAAATAGGCGACGTTATGGGTCAAGATCCTTCTTCAGACATATCCTTGATCATATCCTTGCTGATTGATATCTTTTGGCAGTTGTTACACTTTCACAGGTGTTGCGCGATTTATGAATTGGCTTCAAGTTGCATAAAAAGCTAAAGGAAAGATATTATGAGCTTAATTGTTTGGTGAGTATCTTGAAGGGATGGATAATGAAAAATGTAGAATTTTGTAAGCATAATTAGAGCAACACTTTATATTTGCATCTGAAAAAGTCCGGTGCAATCATCTTGTTGATTCTCCACGAGCCCTGGGCTATATTCATGCTCTGCACAGTCTCTGCAGCTGCTGGATATATATTGCGTCTACACCACAAAAAATCTTGACCCTCTACCCGTGCCATTTTCTTTCTTTTCGGTGAAGAATATTGTTTACACGTTGGTGAAAGCAGGTGGAGTAGAAAAAAGGGGGGGGGGGGAGAAAGTGATTCAAACAGGATCAGACCTTGTGAAGATAAAGAAAGGTGTGATATGGAAATCAAAATTGAATAATATATTCTGATGACTTTTGCCGATTGGATGGTGTGCACAGATTTCATCACAGCATACCACCAATGGGGGGATGAGGCTGCTGCTGCTGCTGCTGATGTGACTGCCAATCTGAGCACCACCTCTCTACGCAGCACAGACCCAACGGCAGTCTGCTGGCAGGGAGAAAAAAAACAAGCTTGTGATTGGCATCTGCACTCATAATGTTGCTGAGAAACAGAGCTGGCCGAGGGAGGTTGTCGATGAAGTGTGGAGCTTAGAGCCAGCTGCGCGAGCTGCTGTTCTAGCAATTAACAATTGAGATTGTGTAACAAACGGAGGGAGGAATACACTGGGAATGGACAAAAGGACCATTTCTTAATAAAAAAATAAGGAGCCACAAAGGATAACACAAAGAATGTAAGTATCCTTTTAACTTTGACATTTTAGTTGTTATTTCGTTGCTGCCCAAATGACTCACTCCTCCCCCTTTATCATTTGATGCTGCAGGTTGATTTTTCCAGGTTTGTTATAAATGTTGTCTCTTTCATCCGCCTAGCTACTGGATGTTGTTTGCCCTCCATCTTTGGGATCGTGATGGGGACCAGCGAGGCGGCACTTCGCATGGACAACGTTGAGCTGAAAGAGGAGTGGCAAGATGACGATTTCCCCAGGTTAGCTGTCCACATGTTTGCACATTAACATGCACGCTGATTGCTGACAGCCCCCTCATTCTCCAGTGGCATCACTGCTGCTGAAGCTGCAAGCCCTCAGAGACCAAGCCGTGCTGTCAATATTTATGCTCTTAACTCCTTCACTGCCTGCCTCAACACTTTTAGTATAGTTTAGAGATACAGCACGGAAACCGGCCCTTCGGCCTACTGAATCCACACCGACCTGCGATCACCGCACACTTACACTATCCTGCACACACTAGGGACTATTTACAATTTTTTACCAAAGCCAATTAACCTACAAACCTGCATGTCTTTGTAGTGGGTTCACATTCATCGCCTGTCAAGACTGACCTTGCAGACTTTTAATAATCTTAAACATCAACTTCTGATTGTGGCACGGTGGCACAGCGGGTAGAGCTGCTGCCTCACAACACCAGAGACTCGGGTTTGATCCTGACCTCGGGTGCTGTCTGTATGGTGTTTGCACGTTCTCCCTGTGACTGCGAGGGTTTGCTCCAGTTTCCTCCCACATCTTAAAGACGTGGGTTTGTAGGTTAATTGGCCCTCTGTAAATTGCCCCCTAGTGTGTAGGGAGTGGATGGGAAAGTGGGATGACATTGAACAAGTGTGTGCGGGTGATCGGAGGTCAGCGCGGGCTGAAGGGCCTGTTCCCATGCTGGATCTCTAAACACAACTAAATTTGCTTCTGGAAGGAATGACAATCTTCTCTCTGATCCAAAGAGTGGGGGAGGGTTCAAGTAGGAAATGGAAACCATTGGATTTCTCATCCTGATAACTTGGATCCCTGGTGGGAAATGTGCTCTGTGTGGGTGAATGTTGGAGAAGGTATTACTGTGAAGCATTGCAATGTTCAGGCAGTTCAATAGTCTACTGTATGTGATGTATCAAACTGGTAACCAGCTTGGACAATGTTGGGCCCACCGTCCATTAATGTCTTCAGGAGAGAAAATATTTGAGTAAAAATAATGACTAACTTAAAGGTAATTTTTGTAGCCATGGATCAAATAATACAGCCCACTCTTTTTGAATCAGTTCATGATAAATATTAACACCTGCATTCCCATTGTTTCTTCCCATGCAGCCAAATAACTGCATACAATCAGTGACATAGGCGTACACTGACCACTCTTATATAAGCAGTTGCAGCCAAGTACTCCATTCATTTGCCAGAAACAACAATTTAACGATGAACGGTTGCAGGACAGGGTCCAGAGGAGGTTTATGAGGATGTTTCCAGGGATGAGTGGCTTAACATATAAGGAGCATTTGATGGCTCTATCCTGCACTCGCTGGAGTTTAGAAGGATGAGGGGGAATCTCATTGAAAGTTATTGAATAATGAAAGGCCTGGATAGCGTGGCTATAGAGAGGATGTTTCCACTGGTGGGAGAGTCTAGGGCCAGAGGGCACAGCCTCAGAATAAAAAAACGTATATTTAGAATGGAGATGAGGAAGAATTTCTTTAATCAGAGGGTGGTGAATCTGTGGAATTCATTGCCACAGATGATTGTGGACCCCAAGTCATTGGGTATTTTTAAAGTGGAGATTGTTAGGTTCTTGATTAGTAAGGATGTCAACAGTTATGGGGAGAAGGCAGATTGAGAGGGAAAGACTGATCAGCCATGATTGAATGTTGGAGCAGACTTGATGGGCCAAATGTTCTAATTCTGCTTCTTTGTCTTCTGATATCAGACAAGTAGCCACCTGCTGTTGCAAAACTAAAATAGAAAATGCTGGAAACAGTCAGCTGGTCAAAACTGCACGAGTGATCAGAAAACAATTATTAATGAATGGCATAGATAGAGTGGATGTGGAAAGGATGTTTCCGCTGGTGGGAGAGTCTAGGACCAGAGGTCACAGCCTCAGAATTAAAGGGCACGGTTTTAGAAAGGAGGTGAGGAGGAACTTCTTTAGTCAGAAGGTAGTTAATCTGTGGAACTCATTGCCACAGAGGGCTGTGGAGGCCAAGTCAGTGGATATTTTTAAGGCAAAGATAGACAAATTCTTGATTAGAACGGGTGTCAAGGGTTATGGGATAAATGAGAGTAGGAGGGAGAGATCAGCCATGATTGAATGGTGTAGTAGACTCAATGGGCCGAATGGCATAATTCTACTCCTATAATTTGGGAACTTGTGAATTACCACCTTCCAGTTTTGATGAAGGATGCTTGTCTCAAAGTGTCAGTGAGTCTCTGCCCCGACAGATGTCAGATGGATCTGCCAGCTGCTTCTAGCGTTCTAAGATTTTGTTTCAGATTTTCAGCATCTGCAGGTTTTTACTCTAGCCCACGCTCCTCCAGTTATGATAGCCACAAACGGAACTGTTGGAATAGACAACTGGACATTAACAGGTTCAGAAACCCGCTAAAAAATACCTGAGGGGCCCAGAGGTTTATAGATGGTATCATGGTACATAAAAGAACATTTATTGCCACATGCACCAATTAAGGTCCACTGTGTATGTGGCAACAAATGTGAACTTGAACTTGAAAAGCAAGTAGCATATAAACTTTGAATTGAATGTAATCCTTTATCTGCCATCTGTATTTCGCCAGAGTATTGTATCTTTATGGAAAGGCTAGAAAAACATTTCAATTCATGGTAGACACAAAACGTTGGAGTAACTCAGCGGGACAGGCAGCATCTCTGGGGAGAAGGAATGGGTGCCGTTTCGGGTTGAGAAACAGCTCCTTCAGCCCACCGAGTCCGCAATGACCAGCGATCCCTGCATATTAACGCTACCCTACACACACTAGGGACAATTTACATTTACACCAAGCCTATTAGCCTACAAACCTGTACCTCTTTGGAGTGTGGGAGGAACCCGAAGATCTCGGAGGAAACCCACACAGGTGACAGGGAGAACGTACAAACTCCGTACAGACAGCACCCGGAGTCAGGATCGACCCTGGATGTCTGGCGCTGTGAGACAGCAGCTCTACTGCTGAGCCACCGTGCTGCCTAGCTAGCTGGGTCAATGGGTCTATAGCTGGGTGACCAGGACTGCAACATACTCCCAATGTGGCCTCACAAACGATTTGTACAGCTGCATCATCTCACAGTTACTGCACGTATATTTTCCATTCTCCCTTTCCTATTTACATCTTTTCTAATGAGATCAACTGCAGAGAACAAGCTGTTACGACACCCCTACATCCAGACCGATGCCATACAAGACAACCACAGATAGACAGGAGAGAAGGAATGGGTGATGTTTCGGGTCGAGACCCTTCTTCAGACAAGACATTCCAGTTTCTCCTCTTCGCTAATCCTCCCTCGGTCTGCCTTGGTTTTTTCCACACTGCTCCTTCCTCTGGATCTATGCTCCCCTTTCCCAGCTCCAAGGTAAAATCATTGGATTGAAGCCTTCTCTGTCCACTGATGCTGATTGACCTGCTGAGTCTGATCAGCATTTTCTGGTATTACTCCAGATTTCCGCATTGCAGGTTCTTTTGCCTTTCAACGTTACTTACAGTTATGGACTTGAACCCCTGCCCAGTTACACAATGGAACTATTACTAACTCCTACCATGAAACCAGGTTAACCACTGATAGACACAAAAAGCTGGAGTAACGCAGCGGGAAAGGCAGCATCTCTGGAGAAAGGAATCAAAAACAGTCTTAAGAAGGTTCTGGACCCAAAACGTCAGTCATTCCTTCTCTCCAGAGATGCTGCCTGTCCCGCTGAGTTACTCCAGCATTTTGTGTCTATCTTCGGTTTCAACTAGCATCTGCAGTCACTTCCTACACATTTCAATTTATGGAATGGTTTGATGGTACATATAAGGAGAAACCACTGGCAAGAGAGTTGTTAATCACCTATTAGAGCAATGTGATTAAAAATAAAAGATTAGGAGAATTATTTTATTATTTAAGACAAGAAGAAATCACTGCGTGAACGTTTGCTGGAAAAAGATACAAATGTAATTTCTAAGAATTAATTAGTTATATAGATCTATATTTGAAATGGGGGGGAGAGATTAGGGGCTTTGATGAAATAGCTAGCATTGACATGATGGGCCAAATAGCCGCCTTCTGTCCTAGACAACTATATCCAAAGGATGACATGGAAAGCAGCTCAACATGAAGCATTGACACAAAATGCTGAAGCAACTCAACGGGCCAGACAGTATTTCTGGAGAGAAGGAAAGGATGATGTTTTGGGTTGAAACCCTTCTAGTCTGAAGAAGCGTCTCGACCCGAAATGTCACCCATTCCTTCTCTCCATAGATGCTGCCTGTCCCGCGCAGTTACTCCAGCATTTTGTGTCAACGCTTAATGTTGAGCTGCTTTCCATGTCAAACCTTGGATTATTTGCAATGTTTGCAACCAGTTGCAACTGGACGTGGGGATGTTGCAGTGAGATTGGACCCCTGGACTCAGATCTCACCTCTCCCTGTACCACTCCGTTGGGGAGGTTTCATAACTTTGCTCCATGGAGCCACCTAGTGGCAGGAATCTGCAGCTGGACCATCATCTCCAAAGTTATCATAACAATCTAGCGTAGTAAATGCTGGCAGAAATTTTTAACCAAAACTGTCAGATTACGAAGTGCATATTCTGCGCAATGTATTTCTAATAAACCATGCTTTGTTGCGTTTTATCCTTATATTTGTTTTTACCGTGGCTTTGATAGAGCTGAGTTCTCGTTTGGCCATTTCGGAGTCAACCACATTGATCGAGGTTTGGTATCACGGATAGGACAGGCTGGATAAGAATGGTACATTTTCTTCTCAAGTGGCCTGCCATTCAATGTGATCATGGCTGATCATCCACAATCAGTATCCCGTTCCTGCCTTCTCACCATATGCCCTGACTCCGCTATCTTTAAGAGCCCTATCAAGCTCTTCAAAGTATCCAGAGAACCGGCCTATATATATATATATATATATATATATATATATATATATATATATATATAATTTGGCTGTGGCCCAAATTCAAGCAAATGCGACTAGCCCAGTATGCCAACTGGATCGTAATCGATAAGGTGGGCTGAAGGGCCTGTTTTTGTGCTGTAGGGCTCTATAATTATCTGCAAGATTTCTGCAAAGAGCTCAAATATTGCACTTAACTTAGAGGACCCCACTGGCAAGTTAATGTAAGTTTTCGGGAACTTTGAAGACTATCCAATGCCCTTCAATAACTTAATGCAAGTGGTTGAATTTATTTTCTGCAGCATATATTGGAATCAGAGGTAGTGCGTGTGAGTGGGAATCCAGAGAACCTTTGGAAAGTCAACATTCAGTGTCTGTTCTTACATTTCCCAGAGGTGAGATGCCAGCAGGGTGAGAAAAGAACAAAAAAAAATGTAAACAAAGAAATAACCAAACATCTAGCAAATCTTGAGCAAAAAAACATAGTGGGTCAGGCAGCATCTGTGGAGGGAAGGAATGGGTGACGTTTCAAGTATTGATATTTTCAGACACAGTGATACAGCGTGGAAACAGGCCCTTTGGTCCAACTTGCCCACACCAGCCAACATGCCCCATCTACACTTGTCCCACCTGCTGTGTTTGGCCCATATCCCTCTAAACCTAAGATGGTCACAAGATGCTGGAGTAACTCAGCGGGACAAGCAGCATCTCTGGAGAGAAGGAATGAGTGACGTTTTGGGGGGTTACCATTCTTCAGACCTATAAACCTATTTTCCCTCTAAACCTATCCTGCCCATGCACCCATCTAAATGCTTCTTAAATATCCATGTTTAAGAAGGAACTGCAGATGCTGGAAAATCGAAGATAGACAAAAATGCTGGAGAAACTCAGCGGGTGAGGCAGCATCTGTGGAGCGAAGGAAATAGGGTTGAGACCCATTTTCGGGTTGAGACCCATTTTCGTCTATCTTAAATATCCTTGGACTGTTATACTGAATATCTCTTTGGCATGCCATAGCAAACCCTCCCTCAAAGGAGATGTGTATCCTTTCCACAAAGCTAAATAATACTTTGTTATTGAGGTCATTTGCCTCAGTCACAGAGATCAGCAGATGGTTGTTCTGTCTGTGCGACTGAAGTGGAAACATCAGCCTCATTGAGTTAATGACAGGAGCCTGAGATCACAGCAGAGCTGATCAGCATTACTCTGACATGGTGACATTAAAGATGCAATTTGTTACAGATGCAGTTCCCTCTCCAATTCAAATGGAGTTCCAAATAGACTACTTATTAATTTATATTTCATCTAATTGATTTGGCCTGTACCCCACATAATGTTGAGCCTTTCCTTTATGTGGTACAGCATCAGAGAGGATTTTAACTTACTGATTGGATTGTTAACATCGTTCAGCAGTGCTGCTACTGGCATTAAGCTGGATGACATAACATGTATGGAAGGTGAATGCATGCTAAAAAATTGAATATAAAAAGTCAATGTGTTGATAGAATGGAGCAGCTGGGTTTTAAACTCTGGAATTTGGAAGGATGAGAGGGGATCTTATTGAANACATGTAAGATTATTAAGGGTTTGGACACGCTAGAGGCAGGAAACATGTTCCCGATATTGGGGAGTCCAGAATTAGGGGTCACAGTTGTAAAATAAGGGGTAAGCCCTTTAGAACGGAGATGAGCAAAAACTTTTTCACACAGAGAGTTACGAGTATGTGGAATTCTCTGCCTCAGAGGGCGGTAGAGGCCGGTTCTCTGGATGCTTTCAAGAGCGAGTTAGATAGAGCTCTTAAAGATAGCGGAGTCAGGGGATATGGGGAGAAGGCAGGAACGGGGTACTGATTGTGGATGATCAGCCATGATCACATTGAATGACGGTGCTGGCTCGAAGGGCCGAATGGCCTGCTCCTGCACCTATTGTCCATTGTCTATTGTCTAACATTATAAATGACACTTAAATTTTATACCTTGCACTCTGAAGCTGATTCTATTCAGGGCCGTCCAGCTTCATATCATAGCCTCTACACTTACAAATGAAGAATGATCGCACTGGTATCAGAGGATGACAATGGCACCTAGACAGCAGCAAGAATTTAGCATATGTTTGACAGCTGAAGAAACCCTTCCATTAGCTGAAATTACAGTAATAAAATATTTCAACCAGAATCAAAGGCACTTTTAATTTTTGCTTCCTGTATCATTCAAAATATAATTGATTTAATCGCAGTTGTCAACAGAATCATTCTGTGTGGTGAATGGAAGACGCTATGAAATACAGCTGACAGATAGAAATCAGCTTTTTTTGTCCAGGATTAATCCTTTGTTCCTCTCAGCGTAAAGACATGTCGATCCCTGAGGTGATGTTGGACATGCTCAGTCTGCACCCCACTCATTGGCACTGCCTAGCGTCTGCCATTCCCTTCACAATGGGGGTGAGGCTTTGCTAATATAATATTTCCTTACAAGGCAAAATATCCCCTTCGTGTGACAGCAACATTGGAAATGCAGTGACAGGGCTGTCAACCCCAACTGCTTCTCCAGACATGTCTCTGCAAAAAAAGACACAGTTCTGCACAGTGTCTTTACTTGTCTCCTGATGGCAAAAAAAACCTTGCCCACAAGGTAAGATACCATTGCGATCTGAATAGTTCAGTGGAAATAAAGGAATATGTTAATATGTGAACAATTAAAAATATATTTGCGTCCTTCTGGCGTTTGCTGGGCTGATAAGATTTTAATTCTGCTGATGCTTGCGGCATTATGAATATTTGATTATGTGACAGTGTGTAATTATTGGATCAGCCAAATGCAGCGCTGTCTGGCTCTTTATTAGTGGGCTTCCATTTTGAATCCAGCTATCCTGCAGTGTTTATAGCTGGACATCCCTGGTGTACGCTGCTGTGATTCCTGCTACCCTGCACCACTGCAAATATTTGCATCAAGCTGCACGGTCCCAGGGTCATTGGGAGAGATCACCAACATATCGTACCGTTCAATGTAAACTGACAGCTGGTGTGCAGTGCAAAAAACATTTGCAGATTCATTCTGGCACCTTAGAAATGTAGCTTTGACTCTCTCTATGAGTGAATGGACAACCCAGCATGAAACTGAGCACCAGGCCTGCAGCTCCCCAGTTTGTAGTCTTGGTGTCAGAAATAGAAATAAATAGCATGAATTCTTGCCTTTGGTCATTTTCTTTATGGTCTTTTCATAAACTGTGCATGGAATACATGAACACATAGCTTGCCCATGAAGATTCCTTTGTTCACACAGCTACAACTACTCTCAGCCTCAGTAATAACCCGGTTATGTGATGCACAACATTATTGAATAGCATTTCATTCCTAATGGTGGCACAATGGCCTCAGTGGTAGAGTCGCTGCCTCACAGCACTAGAGACCCGGGTTCCATCCTGACTACGGGTGCTGTCTGTACGGAGTTTGTACGTTCTCCCTGTGACCACGTGGGTTTTCTCTGGGTGCTCCAGATTCCTCCCACATAGAAACATAGAAAAATAGGTGCAGGAGTAGGCCATTCAGCCCTTCAAGCCAGCACCACCATTCAATATGATCATTGCTGATCATCTAAAATCAGTACCCCGTTCCTGCCTTCTCCCCATATCTCGTGGTTCCTTTAGCCCTAAGAGTTAAATCTTTCTCCATGTGAAGGTATGTAGGTTCATTAGCTTCGGTAAAGATTGTTAATTGTCCCTAATGTGTGTAGGATAGTCCTAGTGTACAGGGATCATTGGTTGGCATGGACTCCATGGACCGAAGGGCCTGTTTCCGTGCTGTATCTCTAAACTAAACTAAAGTCAACTAAGTTCACAAACAAAGAATGGCCATTTGGCAAGGTAATAGTCAGCACGTATCAGGATATTCAACAGAAGAAAATGGACAAGAGTATTAAGGAATATATGTTGGTATTAACTTGTAGGATGCTCACAAGAGAAATGCCATTCAGGGACAGTTTTTTCCCAGCTGTTATCCTACTGATCCATCCTACCACCAACTAGAGAGCAGCGCTGAGCTACTATCCACCTCATTGGAGACCCTTGAACTATCTTTGATCAGACTTTACTCAGAGTTTATCTTGCACTAAATGTTATCACATTGTTCCCTTTATCCTGTATCTGTACACTGTGGACGGTTCGATTGTAATCATGTGTTGTCATTCCGCTGACTGGTTAGCACGCAACAAAAGCTTTTCACTGTACCTCGGTACACGTGACAATAAACTAAACTCAAACTTAAAACTCAAACTGCGGATTTGAATAGGAAGAGATTGACAAAGTACCTCAATAATTGTCAGATTCTCCTGAGAATGTGTTGCAGGAATTAGCTGACATCCACATTCACTAATGGGAAGCAAAATAATAACCAAGGCAGCAATGTGGCAACGCTCCAAAATGCTTCACAACCAAACAACTCTTAAACTATAACATCGCTGTGCATAAAACAATCCCAACGTTGCAGTGAGATGACTGGCCATTGGAAATCCTGCCGCCCATATGGTGACACACTGGTCAACCTGAGGAGCAGCTTCAGCAAGAGTCAAGAGTGTTTTATTGTCATATGTCCCGGATGGGACAATGACATTCTTACTTGCTGCAGCACAACAGAATATGTGAATATGTAAACGTAGTACATAACGGTCCAATAAATAACAAATATAGTGCAATAATATTATAGTCTTAACTAACTAACAGACCGGATCCACCGAGATGCAGCACAGAACCCCACAGGAGATCCTTCTTCCATGCGGCTATCAAACTGTACAACTTCTCCCCTTCTGTCGTGGGGTAGACTGACTGCCCCCCCCCCCCCCAATCATTACACATCCCTAATCCTTTCCACTCGTCACTTTAATTTCATGTTTCATGTATCGTTCTATCATATCAAAATGGGATCTTATTGAATTGTTGATGATCATTTTTAAAGTGAGATTGATAGACTTTTTGCGAGCTGAGGGGATGGGGTAGATACAGTCAAAGCAGTGGATGAAATCTTGATAGACACAAAGTGCTGGAGTAACTCAGCGGGTCAGGCAGCATCTCTGGAGAGAAAGAATGGGTGACATTTTGGGTTGCGACTCTTCTTCAGGTGAAACCTGGATACAGGTCAGCCAACACCTAGTTGAATTTTGCAACAGTTTTGCAGAGGTTCTTGCTTTCTTATTTTTCCAGCCTTCTGAGATTAGGCAGGTATGGCCTCAGTTTTCAAGGGTGTTGGGGAAACTACTTGGGACATGGTCAATGACTGGTTCCTGAACAAAAGCTAGTGTTCCAATGTCAGAGATTAGACAATCCTCAGGCCACTGCCCATTCCTACTTAGTCTAGTTTAGAGATACAGCATTGAACAGGCCCTTCAGCCCACTGAGTCCATGCTGACCATCGATCACACACTCACAGTACTATTATATTACTCCACATTTGCATCCACTCCCTTCTCACAAGCGACAATCTTACAGACGACAATTGACCTACAAACGCACACATCTTTTGGGTGTGGAAGGAAATCGGAGCATCTGAAGGAAACCCACAGGGAGAACTTGCAAACTCCACACAGACAACTCCCAAGGTCAGGATTGAACCCAGGTCTCTGGCGCTGTGAGGCAGCAGCTCTAGACTTGATGGGCCGAATGGCCTAATTCTGCTTCTATCACTGATGAATTACGAGCTGTGTCACTGTGTAATGCAATTACATTTCTGATGAAATGCTATAATTGTAATTTTGCCTGACAGACCAATACCAGAGGAGCAAATGATGGATGTATTTGGACGTTTACCAGCTTTAGAAAACAGAACTGGTGAGTCAGTCTGCTGTATCGTGTAGTAAATGTGAACTCCTCAGCATCACATGTGTTGGTGGGAAAGTGAACACCTAGCGGGCAGTCATGTGCTACAATACAGAGTAAATCTTACCCTGCTCTGCTCCATTTAGCATTCATAGGCCACACGGAACACTGATTAGGCGCAGAACTAAAACATTTAGCCATTATAACGCAAAACAATGTGGCAGAGGAACGAGCCCTTCTGCCCCCGATGTTTGTGCCGAACATGATCCCATCAGCCTGCACTGATCCATATCCCTCTAATCCCTGCACTTCCCTGTGCCTGTCCAAAAGCCTCTTAAATGCCACTATGTATCTGCCCTGCATTCCCAGCTCCCTCCATCGGCCAACAACGTCCCGGCTACCCTAGTCCCACTTGCCTGCGCTTGGTCCATAACCCTCCAAACCACTCCTATCCATGTACCTGTCCAACTGTTTCTTCAATGATGGGATAGTCCCAGCCCCATCTACCTCATCTAGCAGCTTGTTCCATACACCCACCACCCTCTGTGTGAAAAAGTTACCCCTCGGATTCCTATTAAATCTTTTCCCCTTCACCTTGAACCTATGTCCTCTGGTCCTCGATTCCCCTACTCTGGGTAAAAGGCTCTGCATCGACCCGCTTATGATTTGATATACCTCTATAAGATCTCCCCTCATCCTCCTACGCTCCATGGAATAGAGACCCAGCCTACTCAACCTCTCCCTATAGCTCACACCCTCTAGTCCCGGCAACATCCGCGTAAATCTTTTTTGAACCCTTTCATGCTTGACAATATCTTTCCTATACCATGATGCCCAGAACTGAACACAATATTCTAAATGCGGTCTCACCAATGTCTTGTAAAAACTGCAACATTACCTCCCAACTTCTATACTCAATACTCTGACTGATGAAGCCCAAAGTGCCAAAAGCCTTTTTGACCACCTGATCTACCTGCGACTCGACCTTCAAGGAACCTTGCACCTGTACTCCTAGATCCCTCTGCTCCACAACACTACCCTGAGGCTGACCATTCACTGTGCCCTTGTTCGACGTCCCAAAATGCAACACTTCACATTCTCTGTATTAAATTCCATCAACCATTCCTCCGCCCACCTGGCTAATCGATCCAGATCCTGCTGCATTGTTCACAACCTTCTTCACTATCTGCAAAACCACTAACGTTTGTATCATCTGTATATTTTGGGTTAGAGTAGAGGTTAATTTTGGATGTTAGTGCGGGTTTAGTTTAGTTTAGTTTATTGCCACGTGTACTGAGGTACGGTGAAAAGCTTTCAGCGATACTGTTAACTGTTTTTCTGCCTCTCTTCCTGGCCAGTGCCCCCGAACACGTTGAATATCAACGGGAATCATCCAAAGCGCAAAACACTAGTTGCCCCGGAAATCAACATCTCCCTGGATCAGAGTGAGGGCTCCATCTTGTCAGAGACACCTGACGACCTGGACATCAATGTCGATGATCTGGAGACTCCGGATGAGACCGATTCCCTGGAATATTTGGGAAATGGTAATGAGTTGGAATGGGAAGGTAATTCTAAGGCATTTCTTAGGGTTTCAAATTATTTTTCCCGCCTATTTAAAATGTGAGTTGCCTGTGTAACCAAAGCGATAGTGAGCATGCCTTCATTACAAAAGATCATGTGATAGGAGTGGAATTAGGCCATTCGGCCCATCAAGTCTACTCCGCCATTCAATCATGGTTGATCTATCTTTCCCAACTATCCCCATTCTCCTGCCTTCTCCCCATAACCTAGGAGCAACTAGCAAGTTTGCAGTTGACACAAAGCTGGGTGGCAGTGTGAACTGTGAAGAAGATGTTAGGAGTTTGCAGGATGACCGGGACAGGTTGAGTGAGTGGGCAGATACGTGGCAGATGCAGTATAATATAGATAAATGTGAGGTTATCCACTTTGGCGGCAAAAATATGGGGGCAGATTATTACCTCAATGGGGTTAGGTTAGGTAAAGGGGAGGTACAGCGAGACCTGGGTGTCCTTGTACACCGGTCACTGAAAGTTGGCAGTGAAGAAAGCTAATGGAATGTTGGCCTTCATAACAAGAGGATTTCAGTATAGGAGTAAAGAGGTTCTTCTGCAGTTTTATAGGGCTCTGGTGAGACCAGATCTGGAGTATTGTGTACAGTTTTGGTTTCCTAATTTGAGGAAGGACATCCTTGTGATTGAGGCAGTGCAGCGTAGGTTCACAAGATTGATCGCTGGGATGGCAGGACTGTCATATGAGGAAAGATTGAAAAGACTATGCTTGTATTCACTGGAGTTTAGAAGGATGAGGGGGATGTTATAGAAACATATAAAATTATAAAAGGACTGGACAAGCTAGATGCAGGAAAAATGTTCCCAATGTTGGGCGAGTCCAGAACCAGGGGCCACAGTCTTAGAATAAAGGGGAGGTCATTTAAGACTGAGGTGAGAAAAAACGTTGTCACCCAGAGAGTTGTGAATTTATGGATTTCCCTGCCACAGAGGGCAGTGGAGGCCAAATCACTGGATGGATTTAAGAGAGAGTTAGATAGAGCTCTAGGGGCTAGTGGAGTCAAGGGATATGGGGAGAAGGCAGGCACGGGTTATTGATTGGGGACGATCACCCATGATCACAATGAATGGCGGTGCTGGCTTGAAGGGCCGAATGGCCTCCTCCTGCACCTATTTTCTGTGTTTCTATGTAACCCCTGCGTTAAATATATCCACTGACAGCCTCCACAGCCTTCTGTGGCAAAGAATTCCACAGATTCACCGCCCTCTGACTACAGAAATTCCTCCTCACCTCCTTCCTAAAGGAACGTCCTATAATTCTGATGCTATTAGCATGTCTTTTACATGTGACAATTTCTTAGGCATCTCACCAAAATTGTCTTATATCCTAATATATAAATTCATGTCATAGGAGCAGAATTTGGCCATTTGGCCCATCGAGTCTACTCCGCCATTTAACATGGCTCAACTATCTTTCTCCGTCAACCCTATCTCCCGCTCTTTTCTCATGGCCTTTGACGCCCTTACTAATCAACAACCTGTCAAACTCCACTAGAAAAATACCCATTGATTCGGCCTCCACAGCCTTCTGTGGCAATGAATTCCACAGATTCACCACCCTCTGACTAAATCATTCCTCCGCAACTCCTTTCTAAAGGTACGCTCTTTCAATCTGAGATGTATTCCTTCTCTCCAGAGATGCTGCCTGTCCCGCTGAGTTACTCCAGCTTTTTGTGTCTACCTGTATTACTTTCATACAGGGTTTCAGGAGCATCCTGATGGGGAATCAAAAGTTACGACGTTTGGCTCCATGACCACGAATGGTGAAAAGTAACGGGTAAACTACTACCTGTAAAAAGACCCCCTGCTTAATAATCTCACCCAGAAGTCAGCACTAATCACGCCTACACAGGTTGTGCTGCGGTGGGCCATCTTTCCGTGCTGGATCTTTGGCTCAGTATGAATAAGATATCTTCCCCACATAGCACGAGTGGGCATATGAACTAATTCTGTAATATTCGTCGAGTTCTGTACATGAGTTAAAGTCATAGAATCATAGACTCATACAGCATAGAAACAGGCCCTTCAGCCTACACCGACCAACATGTCCCATCTACACAAGCCCCACATACCTGCATTCGGCCCATGTTCGTCAAAGCCTGCCCTATCCATGTACCTGTTTAAATGTTTCTTAAACGTTACGATAGTCCCGGCCTCAACTACTTCCTCCGGCAGCTCGTTGCATACACCCACTACTCTTTGTGTGAAAAAGTTACCCCTCAGGTTCCTGTTAAATCTTTCCCCTCTCACCTTAAACGTATGTCCTCTGGTTCTCGATTCCCCAACTCTGGGCAAGAGACTCTGTGCGTCCACCCGATCTATTCCACTCATGATTTTGTACACCTCTATAAAATCGCCCTTCAATCTTCTGCGCTCCAAGGAATAGAGTCCCAGCCTGCTCAACCTCTTCCTATGGCTCAGGTCCTCAGGTCCTGGCAACATCCTCGTAAATCTTCTCTGCACTCTTTCCAGCTTGACAACAGAGTTCTAGAGATAAAAAGATAGGTAGACAAAAATGCTGGAGAAACCCGCTGAGTTTCTCCAGCATTTATGTCTCCCTTCAATTTTCCAGCATCTGCATTTACTTCTTAAACAGAGATAAAAAGATGGTCGCTTCAGTTTTCCTGCCAGTGCTAATCACTAATAGGTCTCCCTGCTGGCAGGTCAGTCTTGCAAAACAGTGTCTATTAAATAAAGTATAAATAATGCCTGTGTAATGTGAATAAAGCTTGCCAGCTGTGGGGTGGTTTGGCTGTCTCCTGAGTATCTGACAAGTATTCATTCGGTTACGATGCAAGCATTTAGCATTATCATTTTCAGTATAATGGTGGGTGTTGAGTCTTTCCTTTTGTCTCCACATGAAGCACGAAAAACAGTTCAGCTTTGTGTCTCCTCCTTACAAAATGTTCATCTGACAAGTGAAATATTTTGTGCAACATAACATTCGGGCAAAATACTAATTGTTACAAGAGAGGACAAGTTAAGGGAATAACCTAAGATATTCATGCAAGTGAATTGCAACCTTATGATAGATTTGATTTGCATTGTGACCACTGCACATAACACAACACCAGGGACAGCTGAGTCCCACTGTTGAAAACATCATGGGTGACAGTAAAATACACTACAAAAACTCGTTTGCTATAACGTGCAAGAATAAAAGGACGGACCTTTAGAAAGGAGAAGAGTAGGAATTTCTTTAGTCAGAGTGTTGTGAATCTGTGGAATTCATTGCCACAGAAGGCTGTGGAGGCCAAGTCAATGGATATTTTTAAGGTGGAGATTAATAGTGTCTTGATTAGTGCGGGTCTCAGGGGTTATTGGGGAGAAGGCAAGAGAATGGGGTTGAGAGGGAGAGGTAGATCAACCATGATTGAATGGTGGGCCTAATGGCTCCTATGATTTAGGATCTTATGAATATAAAGTGTGATGCAAATAATGCACTTGAAAATACATGACATTTCAGGAAATGTGCAGTAGATAAACAAGTAATATTTATCTCTAAAAGACACAACGTGCTGGAGTGACTCAGTGGGTCGAGCAGCATCTCTGGAGAACAGTTCCCGACCTGAGCCGACCCTAAACATCACCTATCATGTACTTCAGAGATGTTGCTTGAACCGCTGAGTTACTCCAGCACTTTGTGCTGTTTTTTCTTTGCATAAACCGGCAAGGTTGGGAGAGCTTGAAGGTAATGAAGGGCCCCGAGCCAAAATGTCATATGTCCTGCATTGATGCTGCCTGACCTGTTGAGTCCCTCCAGCAGTTTGTTTCATGCTCAGGTGACGATGTAATATTTGAAGTAGGTGAATGGAGGACATTCACAACGCGTCTTCTGCTTGTCTTCCAGATGATACTCCAGTTGCAAGTGCTAAAAATTCTCCCAGTGGAAAAGGGGGCTCTTTTGATGGAGAGGACGGAGAAGCCACCAATGGGAGATTGTGGAGGACAATCATCATCGGAGAACAGGAGCACAGGATTGACATGAAGATCATCAGACCATACATGAGAGTGGTGACTCATGGAGGTAGGAAGCGTCAACCGCAGTGATGGAGAGCCCAAAGAGTTTTAATTCATTCAATTCATGATCTTGTAAGAAGACTAAATTATTCGAAGAATACACTAAACGTTATTCCCTAATCTTGTATCTATCCACTGTAAATGGATTGATTGTAATCATGTACTGTCTTTCTGCCGACTGGTTAGCACGCAACAAAAGCTTTTCACTGTACCTCGGTACACGTGACAATAAACTGAACTGGGATGAAGATAAATGGTCGTTATCTCAAATATGTTGTGCCAAAACAGAACTTGCAATTATCAAGCCTCTCTCTATGTACCCAAGAGAGGGAGAGAGAGGTTTGCAAAGGTGTTACTTAAGTTGAGTTACTTGACTCATAAGGTCATAAAGAATAGGAGTAAAATTAGGCCATTTGGCCCATCAAGTCTACTCCGCCATTCAATCATGGCTGATCTATCTCTCCCTCCTAACCCCATTCTCCTGTCTTCTCCCCATAACCTCTGACACCCGTATTAATCAAGAATCTATCTATCTCTGCCGTAACTCATTGTAATTGTGGCACAATGTTTGGCTCAATGGCAAGCACTGACTGTGATGGCAGAGCCTTAGTTGTGGAAGCTCTGCCTGTCCCGCTGGGTTACTCCAGTGTTTTGTGTCTATCTTCTAACTAACTAACTACAATTAATCCATTTTCTTGTAGGCTACTATGGTGAAGGACTGAATGCGATTATCGTATTTGCTGCGTGTTATCTGCCTGACAGTGGCTGTGCAGACTATACCTACATCATGGAAAACCTCTTCCTGTAAGTGTGCACTGCCCTGCCTGACGAGAGCTGTTCACTTTCTGCTTAGGCTCCAGATATCAACACTGAGGGATCAATAACTCGTCCACCCGTGCATCATTTGAACATTGCTAAGGCCAGGGTCTGAGGCCGACAGTACAGAATAGCTCCAAGCAGAGATCTTCTTCTTCTTGCGAATGAAACATAAACCAAAGGAATAGTTAGATCGCAAGCCGGGTGTTGAGCAGCCAGGTTGTTGTCTCTGTTGGCGTCAATGTCTGCCAGGCCCTGACACAGCTCCATTTGGTGGGTGGTAGAGCGGGCACCCAGTGTTGACATGGTTGGCTGTCTGTTGTTCTGCTCCGCATTCACAGGCTGGGCTCTGGCGCGCTGGCATTGAAACACCAGAGAAGATTATGTAAATAGACGCTCTCTCAGATTCAAGTTTCAGAAACCTCTGGATGAGACGAGAGCAAAGTTTCAGCGTGTGGTTGGTGAAGATGGCAGATTTGGTGACTGCCGTGCGCCCGCAAACCGCAGCAAGGGAGAAGGATAGAGCTACTGGCAAAGGGACAGTGGGAGTTGATGGCTTTCTGCGAGATCCTTCCAGCCAACTTGAATAAGTGGCAAGGATGGAATCAAGCGGGGACAGCGGACTGTAAAAGGATAATGTGACAGGCAGATGGAACAAGAGAATAATGACAATAGACAATAGGTGCAGGAGTATAGTGACAGTTTTGCAGCAAGATGCAGAATACTGAAGAGAAGGTGAATGTCAGCAGTGTGGGCCTTGCAAGGGAAGTCAGCTGGTGCTGGTCAGCCTTTGAACAGAAGTAGAGTTCAGAGAGCAGCAGGTGGCCTCATGAAGGAGCTGAGGTGAGACAAGGCATGAGAGAGATGGGGAAGCCATTGTTTCAGGGCAAGAATGGAAAAGGCCTGACTGGAGGTGTGACTTGGTGGTGAAGGAGAAACAGTCGTGAAGAAGTCTGTTTCTCACCAGCAGCACAATTCACTTGAACAACAGAAAATTAAAATGATTAGGCAAGAACAAATAAGGGTGCTCATGATTGTGTGTGTGACAGTGTGTGTGTGTGTGACAGTGTGGGACAGGCAGTATCTCTGGTGCAACGGAATGGGTGAAGTTTCCGGTCGCGATCCTTCTGCAGTCTCAACCCGAAATGTCACCCATCCCTTCTCTCCAGAGATGCTGCCTGACCCGCTGAGTTACTCCAGCATTTTGTGTCGATCTGCAGTGTAAACCAGTGTCTGCAGTTCCTTCCTACACATTGCTCTGGGTGTGAACATGTTAACCTATAATATCCATGTAGGAATGTAATTGTTCTATCTGGGACATGATGATAAAACACTCTTGACTCGAGCACGATGAACTGCTCTGCGTGTGGCCATGAGACTGTGGTTGATGGAGCTGTTTGTTTTGTTGTGTCAGGTACGTCATCAGCATCCTGGAGCTGCTGGTTGCTGAGGATTACATGATCGTGTACCTGAACGGAGCCACTCCTCGCAGGAGGATGCCCGGCCTGGGCTGGCTGAAGAAGTGCTACCAGATGATAGACAGGAGGTAGGTGTGGGACAGTGGACAACTGCAGCACGAGAAGCACAATCCATGAGATCCACATCCTCTCCTGCAACAAGGCTCAAAGCAGTAGGGTGGCACGGTGGCGCAGAGGTAGAGTTGCTGCCTCACAGCGCCAGAGACCCGCCTTCCATCCTGTCTGACCACGGGTGCTGTCCGTACGGAGTTCGTACGTTCTTCCCGTGACCGCGTGGGTTTTCTCCAGGTGCTCCGGTTTCCAACCACACCCCAAAGACGTGCAGGTTTGTAGGTTAAGTGGCTTCTAGCCATTGTCCCTAGTTTGTGTAGGATAGAACTAATTTTGGGGGAATCGTTGGTTGGTGCAGACTCGCTGGGCCGAAGGGTCTGTTTCCATGCTGTATCACTAAACTAAACTAATGACATTTAAATATATCTCCAACTCCTCTTTTCCGTAATAATATTTTTATTAAAAGGAATCCATCATAAACAACGGTATTACAACTTTTACAATACACAACCAACTTATTTCAATAAGTATACGAATGTTACGAATAGTACTTATAAACTTCTATTTTTTTTTTAAGTAGAAAAAGAAAAGAATAGATTTTAATCAATAAAAGTGGTGATTAAATAATAATTTTGATTATAAAAAAAGTGGAAAAGAAAAAAGAGGAGAAAAAATATATATGTATATGTATAATTCTTGTTATTTATATTTAATTAAAATAAAGTATTATATAGAAAAAAAAGAGAGATTATACTATACATTTTAATAGTAAATAACTATTTCAAATACAATATTAATGGAGACATGTATACAAATCAAAAAGAGAAACAAAGAGTTATTTTCATCTAATCCTGCCGGGTATCCATTGAGTTGTGATGCCAAGAACAGCTACCCCTTCAAATATTCTGTATATGGAGACCATATCTGTTCAAAGAGTTCGAGTTTGTCCATTAGGACAAATCTGATTCTTTCCAAATGCAACGTCTCCAACATTTCCACTGTCCACATTTTAATTGTGGGGGATAATGTTCCCTTCCAAAATTTCAATATTAAATTTTTCCCTATTATCAAACAGTAATCCAAGAAATTTCTTTGGTTTACTGTTAATGTTAGATTTGAATCCGGAACTCCTAATATTATTAATTTTGGATCTGGGTCTAGTTTAATTTTTAAGAACTTCAGAAATAACTCTAAAGATTTCTATCCAATAATAATTAAGTTTTATACATGTTACAAAACTATGCGTTAAATTAGCTTCCAAGTTCTGACATTTATCACAAATAGGAGAAATTGTTTAGAATAAATTCTATTTAATTTCGTTTTTGAGTAATGTAATCTGTGTAATACCTTAAATTGTATCAATATATGTCTAGCATTTAATGAGCAACGATGTATACATTGTAGACTTTCTTCCCAAATTTCCTTCGTTATAGATAAACCCATTTCATTTTCCCATGTTTGTCGATATATTTCCGAAAGTTGGGATTTCCTTATCCAAAATAGTATTATATATATACGCTATTAATTTTTCTGTATTTGGGTGTTTATTAAACAATTCATCTAATAATCCTGGTTTTCTATTTTTATAGTCTTGCATATTTGACTTAATATAATTTCTAATTTGTAAATACCTAAATATGTTATTTGACTGCAATCCATAGATATCCTGTAACTCTTGAAAATGAGAGAAATTTTTCCTTCCTTATAAAGGTGTTCTATCCTTTTAATTCCTAAATCATTCCAATGTTTAAACCCCTTGTCCAATACAGAGGGCCTAAACAAAGGATTATTCATAATTGGCAAACAAAGTGACAAATTATCCATATGTAGGGTCTTAACTATTTGTTTCCAAATACGTCTATAACTATGAATTATAGGGTTGTTACCATACATTTTTTTTTGTACTTCCCTTGGTGCAAAAAGAATTGAACCTACATCAAAAGGCAAACAGTCTTCCTTTTCCATCTTTAGCCAGCTTGGTTCATGATCTAAATTTACCAACCAAAAATTCATATTCTTAATCTGAACTGCCCAGAAATAATATAGGAAATTTGGTAGTGCTAGTCCACCATTTATTTAGATTTACATAGATGTTTTTTTACTTATTCGATGGTTTTTATAGTCCCAAATAAAACTATTAACCAAAGTATCTATATTTTAAAAAAAACATTTTAGGGAGATATAAGGGGATTGCTTGAAATAAATATAACAATTGTGTAAAAAAATCATTTTTATAGCATTTATTCTACCGATCATTGATATAGGTAGTGTTTTCCAATATAAAAATATATTTCTTAAGTTTATTTAATAATTGCGGGTAATTATATTTAAATAGACAGTTATAACGATTTAAGATACGAAATTCCTAAATATTTGAGTTTGTCCGTAACTATTTTAAGTGGGAATTGTTCTAATATATTTAATTTTATTCCAGTTATAGGCATAATTTTCACTTTTATTCCAATTAATTCTATACCCAGAAAATGTACTAAACTTAGTTATAACATTAAATAGATTAGGAATACTAATCTCCGGTTTTGTAATATAAATTAAGATGTCGTCTGCGTATAGAGATATTTTATTCGTTGTAGTTTTTGTATTATATCCATATATTTCTGGTTCTGATCTAATCCTTTCAGCTAATGGTTCTATACCAGAGCAAATAATAATGATAGACAGGAGGTAGGTGTGGGACAGTGGACAACAGCAGCACGAGAAGCACAATCCATGAGATCCACATCCTCTCCTGCAACAGGGCTCAAAGCTAGGGTGGCACGGTGAGCGCAGAGGTAGAGTTGCTGCCTCACAAGCGCCAGAGACCCGCCTTCCATCCTGTCTGACCACGGGTGCTGTCCGTAAACGGATTTTCGTACGTTCTTCCCGTGACCGCGTGGGTTTTCTCCAGGTGCTCCGGTTTCCAACCACACCCCAAAGACGTGCAGGTTTGTAGGTTAAGTGGCTTCTAGCCATTGTCCCTAGTTTGTGTAGGATAGAACTAATTTTGGGGGAATCGTTGGTTGGTGCAGACTCGCTGGGCCGAAGGGTCTGTTTCCATGCTGTATCACTAAACTAAACTAAACTAAACTAATGACATTTAAATATATCTCCAACTCCTCTTTTCCACCTTCTCAATAAATACTTTTGGTTCTTGGATGATTGTATTTATTCATTTTTAATGTTTTCATTAATGTACACTAATTGTTTAATTCATTTCGTCCTCCTTATAAACATTTCTGAACATCAGCGGCATTTGCATTAATTGAATCTGCAGAGTCTCACATCATCTTTGTAACCACATGGAAGTGTGTCAGATGGTGAAGCTGACGGATTGGCTTTGCCATCTGTCGGGAGGTTTTCTCGGCAGCTTCACCAGTTAAACTTGTTTTGCCAGTTCCATGTGACGATGACATCCATCAAGGCCCTTCCCCCATGTCGGCCCATGCAGTGAGCAGCAGGAGGCTTTCATGTGTGGATACACACGAGGCTGGTCTGGGCCCGTCGGTATCCAAGTGGCAAGTGCTGGCAGTGGGCTCGTAAATCTGTCAGTCATAGGAGCAGAATAAGGCCATTCGGCCCATCGAGTCTACTCCGCCATTCAATCATGGCTGAGCTATCTGTCCCTCTCAACCCCATCCTCCTGTCTTCACCCTGTGACCTTTGACACCCGTACTAATCAAAGCTCCTCTCAGCAAAGTGCAGCCCACTAAGTTCACTAAGTTGCATCAATTGCCATTAATGAAGAAGGGTCTCGACCCGAAACGTCACCCATTCCTTCGCTCCTTAGATGCTGCCTGTCCCGCTGAGATTCTCCAGCTTTTTGTCTGCCTTCAATGAATAGACTGATTACTCACTATTAATGAAGTACATAAGTTCAGAGTGATCCGGAATGCTGCATTTAAATCTGGAGACAACGCAGCGTACAAACTGGCAAGGAGTAACCTATCCCGGGGGATCAGGGAAGCGAAGAGGCTGTATGGACAAAAACTTAATAGTCACTTCACAAATGACAAAGACACACGTCGCTTGTGGCAGGGATTTCATACCATCACTGACTACAAGCCCCCCCCACTGCGGATATGCCAAAACGACCCCTCTCTACCAGATGAACTGAACGAGTTCTACGCACGGTTTGAGGTTAAAAACAGCACCCAGACACGTGCACTACTGCCATCTCCCAATGACCAGTCGCTCAGGCTGTCCGCGGCCAGAGTTAAAAAGGCCTTTGCCAGCATCAACCCACGCAAAGCCACAGGGCCGGACAACATTCCTGGATGCGTTCTAAGAGACTGCGCCGAGCAACTGAAAGATGACTTCACAGACATTTTTAACAGCTCGCTCAGCAGTAGTGCCCAACTGTCTTAAAAGTATCCATCGTTCCTGTCCCGAAGAAACCAAACCCAGCCTGCCATAATGACTTTCGACCAGTGGCTCTAACACCCATAGTAATGAAGCGTTTTGAGCGAATGGTTATGCAGCATATCAAAAATAGCCTACCTGCCGACCTAGACCCACTGCAGTTCCACCTACAGAGCCAACCGATCCACAGAGGACGCAGTCTCAACAACACTGAACCTCGTACTGCCACACCTTGATCGGAATAATACTTATGCCAGGATCCTGTTCATAGACTTCAACTCTGCTTTTAACACAATCATTCTGCAGCAGCTGGTGGAGAAGTTAGAGTTATTGGGGGTTGATGCTGGCACATGTAACTGGGTGGGTCCTGAACTTTCTATCGCAACGGCAGCAGACAGTCAGGGTGGGCAGTAGGACATCAAAAACCATAGCTGTGAGCACTGGCTTGCCCCAAGGCTGTGTCCTAAGCCCCCTGCTGTTTAGTCTGCTTACACACGACTGTACTGCTAGACTCAACAACAACTTCATCAACAAGTTCGCTGATGACACAACAGTGGTGGGTCTCATCAGTGACAATGATGAGTCGGCGTACAGGATGGAGGTGGAGCTGCTCACAGGATGGTGCAAATCCCACAACCTCATTCTCAACGTGGGAAAAATGAAGGAGATGGTGGTTGACTTCAGGAGGGCGGGAAAACAACGCCATACACCTCTGCACATCGATGGAGCTGATGTGGAAAGGGTCAGCAGTGTGACGTTCCTAGGACTCCACCTGTCAGATGACCTGACGTCCACGACCAACACCACAGCACTGGTCAAGAGAGTCCAGCAGCGACTACACCCTCTCCGTAGACTACGGAAAGCAGGTCTCCCCACTGCACACCTACAAACCTTTTATAGGGGGACAATCGAGAGCACATTAACCTACGGCATCACCCCTCCTGGTTCGGGAGCTGCAAGGCATACGAACGGCACCAACTGGACAGGATTGTGAAGACCGCCAGCAGGATTATTGGTGCTCCACTCCCTTTATTGCTGGACATATACAGGAAGAGATGTATCAGCAGAGCCATCTCCATCATCAAAGACCCCTACCACCCATCGCATCACATATTCTCCATCCTGCCATCTGGGAAGAGGTACAGGAGCATCAGCTGCAAAACCAGCAGGATGCTCCTCAGCTTCTTCCCGCAGGCTATAAGACTGATAAACGGACTTTTCCCCCTGCCAAAGTATCGCGCACCAAACACCAACCTGGACACACTGAAGCAGAGCCATTGTCGTGTCACTGCCGATTGGAATTCATGATATATGTATTTTTTATTTTTTATTTCTATTTATTTTTTACCGCACACTGAACGGACACTGGTTGAGAAACGTTTTTTCGTTTCCTCTGGGTATGTAAGTACTCAGGAGAAATGATAATAAAGATATACAATACAATACAATGATAGGAGCAGAATTAGGCCATTCGGCCCATCCGCTACTCCACCATTCAATCATGGCTGATCTATCTCTCCCTCTCAACCCCCTTCTCCTGCCTTCTCTCCATAACCCCTGATACCTTTACTAATCAAGAATCTGTCAATCTCCGCCTCCACAGCCGTCTGTGGCAATGACGTGCACTGCGATTAATGATCCAAATAATCACCAAATGATCCATGATGTCTTTTGTCAAAGGCCAGCACCACCCAATATGAATAAATTGCCCTAATCTCTGTAAATGAAGTGTTTCAGTTTTAGTGCATTCCTGGAGCACCACCTGAATCAGGGAAAATTAATGCATTTTCCCAATCGCGATGGACAACATGATAATCATTCGTGAAATACTGCACTAACAACAATGAAAAATTGTACCAATCATCAGAAACAAAAATAGCTGTTAATATGAATGATTTGCTCAAACCACAGTTAATGAATGGTGTCAATTGCTTTTGAAAATTATCATCTCTGTACACAACATGCACTCATTGCGACTCTTTTGCTATTGAGGGAGTGCAGAGTAACGGGCCTGTCCCACTTGGGCCTCATTTGTGCATCATTTACGCGACATCCTAAAAATTGGTTGGCGTGTGGTGACGCACGCATAGCTCGTGGTGAGGCGAGGTGGCGTACGCAGTGACGCGCAGTAACGCGCGGCACCGCAGGATTTTGGGATGCTCAACATCCTCGCGCGCCACCTGGCTGACGTATCCCTTGCGTAAGTGCTCGTGTCCCACGGCGTACGTGTAGCGTGTGGTGACACATGGTTACGCACAAACATTGCCCATGCTAATTTATTATGCGTCAATACGCCGTCGGCGCACCATTTGCGCGTCATTTGAGCACCGCACCACGTGACCACCCGGGGATGAAGCGCACGTAGTTTTGAAAATTTTTCACTGGGAAAATCCTTGCCACGGAGATCGGACTAAGTACGAACGACATCGCAAATGGCTCCCAAAAGAAGCAGGGCCCACGAGCACTTGACGTGCGACTGTCGTACTGCTAGACGATTTTTGCGTAAATGTCGCCCAAGTGGGACAGGCCCTTAAGTTCACCAGGTTCATTCCCAGGGTGGCAGGACTAACATATGATAAAAGAATGGGTCGACTGGGCTTATATTCACTGGGATTTAGAAGGATGAGAGGATATCTTATAGAAACATCAAATTCTTAAGAGGTGGAACAGGCTAGATGCAGAAAAATGTTCCCATTGTTGCGGGAGTCCAGAACCAGGGGTCACAGTTTAAGAATAAGGGGTCGGCCATTTAGGACTGAGGAAAAACTTCTTCACCCAGAGAGTTGTGAATCTGTGGAATTCTCTGCCACAGAAGGCAGTGGAGGCCGATTCACTGGATATTTTCAAGAGAGAGTTAGATTTAGCTCTTGGGGCTAACGGAATCAAGGGTTATGGGGAGAAAGCAGGAACAGTTCTGGATGATCAGCCATGATCATATTTAAAAGCGGTGCTGGTTCGAAGGGCTGAATGGCCTACTCCTGCACCTATTTTCTATATTTCTATGTCTTTTTGCATACCTTGTGTATGGTACGCAAAACAAAGAATTTCACTGTGACGTGTCACATGTAATAATCAAATATCAATCAATTAATCAATCAATCAAAGTTCAAATGTGAAATGTGCAACCCGATATTCTCGCAATTACTACAAAACTGAAAAGCTAAGTTTATCTCAGCGGGTGAGGCAGCACCCATGATGCTATGATGCTGCCTCACCCGCTCAGTTCCTCCACCATTTTTGTCTACGTTCGATTTTTCCAGCATCTGCAGTTCTTTCTTAAAGAGCTAAGTTTATCTCCATTCTTTTGTGAACCTTTGTGCGAAAGTTGTTTGACCATAAACACTGTGGAGGAAGTTAGATATTTTTTGATGTGATTATTTATTTGAAAGTTTGAGTTAATGGGCCCATGTACCTCTCAGATTTGTGTTTAATTTTGGGGAGTTTTATGAAATCCAGCTGTGACCACAGATTTTCTGTTTCCAAACTTACAGGCTACGGAAGAATCTGAAGTCATTAATAATCGTCCACCCATCCTGGTTTATCAGGACTGTGTTGGCAATATCCAGGCCTTTCATTAGGTAAGTCTAACTCTCACATATCTGCTTGACTTTGGTCACATAATGCTAAAAATAACATCCTCACACGTGTGTGTATTGGCTCTGCCAGTAGCTGCAGTGAGTATTATACTGAGTTTCTAGGTTAAACAGAACAAATGTAGTCTCTGATCAGGTGTGGCTGAGTTATGACCAGTTGTAATAGAGGGTCCACAATAACACAAAGCACCTGGAGACAGAGGAACCAGATCAGCCAGGATGCCCAGTGACTCCACTTGAAGGACATCACTTAAAGACTTGGAATCGGGTATGTGGGATAAAATGTGCAAATGTCACAACATTTCGAGGTGTTATTCACAGTGATAAAGATAGCAATAAGCTGCAACTGAGCAGAAGGGACGGATAAATGGCAGATAAAATATATTAATCTGACATGATATACAATGACAATTAATGAGAAGAATTAATAGTAAAATTAAATGAGAACTTACCAGTTTGAAGTTTGATCTTTATTTTATGAGGAGTTGCGATGAGGGATTTTGTGAAGACCCCGCCAGGCACGCATGCGCGTCATTCTTCAAAGCAGCGGTGTGGAATCACAGAACTACCCAGAAATGAACTAATATAGTAAGATTGAAGAGACTCTATTTACCAGTTGACCTTATAGTAGAGGGTTGGGAGCGGAGGGCACTAAATCCCTCATCGCAACTCCTCATAAAATAAAGATCAAACTTCAAACTGGTAGTTCTCGTTTAATCTTACTATTTCATTTCGGAGGTCATGTGAGTGACTTTGTGAAGATTTCAAAGCTCTGTGATTACATGCCCTGGATCACGTCCATGCCCACACATTGTCGTAATACTGATGGAGGAAGTATGTTAACGTAATTTCAGACTTGAACAAGCTGAAAAATAAAACATTATTGTTAATACAACAATAAACCCCTGAACTCGGGGACAAATGTTTAGGGAACAGCACTTAAAACTGACTCCGCAAATGTTGCGGGAGCGGCCACAGGTTAGTTATGAAACCGCTGAAATGTAGTTTCACTGGCCCAGCCCGCTATTGCGAGGACATGATCCATGAACACCTCCATGGTCCTCGCCGCTGATGTGGATGCAGCCCTGGTAGAATGACATTTTAAAATGTTTAGAGTCTTACCTACTGCACCGAATACCACCTTGAGCCATCTGGAGATAGTCTACACCATCACCGTGTGACGTGGGTTTCCATGGCTGATAACAGATCCGCCTCCATATTCCTGATGACCATTTTCAGACCTGTAGTCGCAGGTCTGTGTAGTTTAAGCAACTCTTTTATAAAGAAGTTACTTTATTATGGGTCGATCATTCCATCCAGGTTTAATTCCTGTAGAGACTGGAGCCATTGTGCTGTGTTCAGTGCCATTCCCATCACCAATTTAAAGGTGAGTAAGTCCAGTGGTAAATCCGTCATAGGCGACCAGCTCCTGAGTAGGGTCAACACCACCCTTATATCTCAGGTAATATAATATCGTGGTCGGGGAGGGATGGATAGAACATATCCCTCATAGTTTGGATACCAGCTGGTGAGATCCCACTCCAATGTCGAGATAGGATGACAGTGCACTGCTGGCAATGTATACGGCACTGTACTGAGGGACTCATCATAATGAAGACCCGTGAGGATGCCAGCATATTGGAGATTGTAGCAGATATGTAGATGGTCTAGGTACAGAAACCTCCCATATCCTTATGTAGGTGAGGTCCTGCTTCCTAGTGGACTCTCTCTGCACGATGCTGTATGACGTCCATGGTCCTTTATGTTGCAGAACCTGGTTGCGTTTTCTGAAACACCTGACTGATGAAAGCAGAATGGGGAAAGCATAGAAATCCATTTCCCCCCAATGTAGCGAGAACTCGTCCATCGCCACTGCCCCAGGATCTGGTTCTCAAGAGACACATATTGGTATCTAATGGTTCAACCTGGACGCAAGGAGGTCGATATCTGGTGTACCATATTAGGCTATAATTTTAGAAAATATTTGGAGGTTCAACATCCACTAGGTGTCGTTATTAAATACTTGTGACCTGGTGTCCGCCACTGTATTGAGCTTAACCCAGAAGGTACATAGCTGATTATCCAAAATATTTCTTTCAATGCACCAGAGCCAAATTTAATTTTTTTTTTTTTCGAATTCATCACAAGATATTAACGATATCATCCATAAGGTTTAAATATGCCATCTCAGTGTATTATTTTGAAGATGGACATACCTATGCTGCAGATTAGTGCATTAAGCCCGCAGCCCATGACATACTCCCAGCATTTCTGAACAGTCCCAGCCCTTGGTGCTTGTGTCGAACTGTAACACGACTAATGGGTTTTATGTAATGATGGGATTTAACAATCACAAACATTGCTAATCCACTATTGTAGCTCAATTTATGCCTTGATTGGCGGCTGCATAGGCCCGTAAAAAATGTCCAGCATTCGCTATTAATGCCGAGATTTTGCTCTTTACAAGATTTGATAGTGTAACGGTCCAATTATGTAGCTAGAATGTAGCTACAAGTTTACCAATTACCTTAGCAGCATGTCTAATAGTCGGTTTCCTGGCACAAGCAAGGCTGTTACATGCCTCTATAATGTCTATTGCTTTGTTCCCTGGGATAGTGGCAATCAGACCCATGTATCCCAGAATGTATGTAACCTCTCTCCTACTTGTGAGGTTATACATGCAGCACCTCCTAGAGAACCAGACCCCCTACCTCCATGGCTACCGGCGGGCCTGATGTTCTGGTTCCTGGTGTTCCGTTGAATTGTGTTGAGGTGCTGCCGGTGTGTAGGTCCTTACTGGTTTTTCAGGTGGTCCCCGAGGTCTTGCATATGGTGTTTGTCTGCGCACTGCCGGCCTGCTGGAGGGAGGTGGGTTCATCAACCCGTCTGCCTTCGCCTCCTAATCCAGGTCCTTGACCTGTATTGGCAGGCCCTCACCGAACAGCTGTCTCGGTGGTGGCGTCGCAGATGCCTTGTACAACCCCGCAATATGGGGTTTAGGAGTCGGTTAAATGGCGATATTTCGGGAAGCGTTAACTTCGGGAAGCGTTAACTTCATGACTAATATCGCAAGAGCATCCTCCTGCTCTGCCATCACTTCCGTACCGTCAACCGACCTGGCAAAGGCAGTTATCCCCGACGTCAGCAATTTCTGGATCTTTTGTAATTTCAGCTCCTGTGCCCTTATCCCGGGACTGTTGTTGCCCCAGATGGGCGTGTTGACGGTCGGTACATTCAACGATATGCCGTTGTTTGGGCCTTGTATTTGTTGATCGCCTCGGTAAGGACCTGTTCCTGCAGCTGGTGTGTGGTGAGGTAGTCTATGTAGCCCCTAATTTGGGCTGCAAAAGGCTGACCTGAGTGCTTCGGCTGGGCGAACTTGGAGACCTCATTCAGCAGTTCCTCCTGGGTTTTCTCAGGTACTACAGGTTCCTGCCCCACCCTACTTACGTGTCAGCCAGCTGCTGATCCGTGGCATTCCCCACCCTCCGACTGGTGAGTGTGAACCCGGGCCCACCTGGGTCAACGGGCTCTTCCCGACTCCAGTCTGTTAGTGCCGCCGCTGACTGCCCTCATCCCGCGGTCCGCAATCAGTGCTGAAGCGGCCTGGAGTACTCTGAGAACAGAGTCCCTGAAATGGAAGAAGGACGGCAGGTTAGTTTTTTCTTACCTGCAGGTCCCTGCAGTAGAGGAGCAACGCTCCTCACTGCCTGTCGCTCACATGCGGTCGACGATATGTCACGCATGCGTGCCTGGCAGGGTCTTCACGAAGTCACTCACGTGACTCCGAAATGAAATATAAATTAAATGGCATAGTTTTAAAACAGAGCCTGGGTATTTTGTGTATAAATTCTAGATAGTGACAGGTCATTTTCAGAGAGCGGTTAGTAAAAATATGCCTTTATGTATAAAGGCACAGAGGACAAATACAGGAAGGGTTTGTTGATCCTTTGTATAACACTGAAGATAGACACAAAATGTTGGAGTAACTCAGTGGGACAGGCAGCATCTCTGGAGAGAAGGAATGGGTGACGTTTTGGGTCGCGACCCTTCTCAGAGATTTCTCGACCTGAAACGTCTCACATTCCTTTTCTCCAGAAATGCTGCCTGACCCGCTGAGTTACTCCAGCATTTTGAAGCTATCTTAGGCACTATAAAACAATGGTTGTACAGCTTGTTGGTAATATATATATTGATGGAATTAACACCATAGAGTATTCTTTAATCAACATGTTTCTGCCTGCATTGTTTTTCAGTTTTAAATTCATGAGTAAGATTCAGTACGCTTACACCCTCTCTGAAGTGGAGCAGGTGATTCCGATGGAACAGATGCAGATCCCAGAGTGTGTTTTACAGTACGTATCAACACTGGTGAACACAGGGCCTGTGACACTGAACAAACGGTTACACCATGGTCTGAGACGTCCTTGAAGCTTCTTTCCAGTGGCTTGGTTTCAAAGGCATTTAACAGTGAGATACCAAGCCATAGAAACTAATAAGTCCAACTGCTAATTTATTTACCGTTTTACAGCAATAGGTCATAGTGCAAGGGCTAAGATCTGGATGAGATCAAAGCGTTTAGCCTGGTTTACAGCTTTGGTTTGGATTAACATGAGATCCTGTGGGGAGGTTGTTGTAATATTGGATTTGTGGCCGATAAAAGGAGTCTAAAAAAGCGACGTAGAATGTAAACTCCGTTTTATAAAACCTTTGGTATTTTGCTTCACACTCAGTCTGTGCCCCCAGAACTGAGCGCTGGAGTCGACAGGAAGAAGGGTTAATGTGACATTTGATATAGAGAGGTGTGATTATTACTATTTGTATACAGTACTGCAGTGCTGGGCTCTGGCAGTGATGCAGTGCTAGGCTCTGGCAGTGATGCAGTGCTGGGCTCTGTCAGTGATGCAGTGCTGGGCTCTGTCAGTGATGCAGTGCTGGGCTCTGGCAGTGATGCAGTGCTGGGCTCTGGCAGTACTGCAGTGCTGGGCTCTGGCAGTGCTGCAGTGCTGGGCTCTGGCAGTGCTGCAGTGCTGGGCTCTGGCAGTGCTGCAGTGCTGGGCTCTGGGCAGTGCTGGCAGTGCTGGGGCTCTCTGGCAGGGATGCAGTGCTGGGCTCTGGCAGTGATGCAGTGCTGGGCTCTGGCAGTGATGCAGTGCTGGGCTCTGGCAGTGATGCAGTGCTGGGCTCTGGCAGTGATGCAGTGCTGGGCTCTGGCAGTGATGGGGTACTGGCAGTGATGCAGTGCCTGGCTGGCAGTGATGCAGTGCTGGGCTCGGCAGGATGCTGTGCTGGCTCTGGCAGTGATGCAGTGCTGGGCTCTGGCAGTGATGCAGTGCTGGGCTCTGGCAGTGATGCAGTGCTGGGCTCTGGCAGTGATGCCGTGCTGGGCTCTGGCACGGATGTAGTGCAGAGACTGTGAACATTGGTGCAGGCTGGGCTGAGTGAATGACGCAGACATTGAGCGCTGGGATATTGGGCTCAGGACCCTATCCTGGTCGGCATGGTGACTGTGAACCACTGCTAGAAACTGTGGGGTGGCACGGTGGCGCAGCGGTAGAGTTGCTGCCTCACAGCTCCAGAGACCCAGGTTCCATCCAGGCTACGGGTGCTGTCTGTACGGAGTTTGTACGTTCTACCCGTGGGTTTTCTCCGGGAGCTTCAGTTTCTTCCCACACTCCACAGATGTGCAGGGTTTTAGGTGGTTTAGCTTCTGTAAATTGTCCCTAGTGTGTAGGGTAGAGCTCGTGTATGGATGATCACTGGTCGGTGTGGACTCGGGCTAAAGGGCCTGTTTCCATGCTGTATCTCTAAACTAAACTAAACTGACCTAGCAGGACTTGCTTCATGTTGACAGTTCATCCAGATCCTACCATCTCCCTTGTCAAAACCAGTTGGATGTCAGAGTCATAGTGTGATACAGGCCTGTGGAAACAGGCCTTTTGGCCCAACCTGCCCACATTGGCCAACCTGTCCCAGCTACACTAGTCCCACCTGCCTGCGTTTGGTCCATATCCCTCCAAACCTGTCCTATCCATCATGTGATGTGATGGAAACTGTTTCCTCCCCCTCTCTATGTTTGGCTTAGAGAGCACTGGTGTCTGCAGTTATTTTGATTTAAGTGTAAAAGCATGTGAAGTTTCATAGATCTGATGAAATAATCGATAAATCCCAATTCTTGTAACTTTCAGGTTTGAAGAAGAAAGAATCAAAGCTAAGCGACCGAGGTAAGTAATTGGCCGAGGTAACCTCGACCTTAATGCAGGTCATTAAGTTTCATTGTCTGACTGTCGAGTGTGTATTGCTTAGTTTGTATTGTCCCTAACACTGTTGGCTGAGCTGCTTCACAGTGACCACCCAACACGTCTAGTCTGAAGAAGGGTCCTACCTGAAACGTCACCCATTCCTTCTCTCCAGAGATGCTGCCTGTCCCGATGAGTTATTCCAGCATTTTCTGTCTACCTTTAGTTTAAACCAGCATCTGCCGTTCCTTCCTTTACCCATGGGACTTTGGTTGTGCTGAATTCACAGCTTTTTCATACCATCATGTTATCAATTATTATTAAACAAATATATTTTAATTTCACTTTTATATGTCACACAATGGTGAGGTAAACGTGTTAGTTACCAGTGAGTCTAAATGGCAAAGGAGGCCTGGTATTTTTAAGGCGGAGTTTGACAGATTATGGATTAGTACGGGTATCAAGGGTCATGTGGTGAAGGCAGAAGAATGGGCTGGGAGGGAGAGATAGATCAGCCATGATTGAATGGCGGAGTAGACTTGATGGGCCGAATGGCCTAATTCTGCTCCTAGAAGATGAGATAGAAACTGGTGAGTTTTAGATTGTAAACTGCAGTTTTTTATGTTTCAGCAGTTCAGAACAAGCTGAAACATGCAATCATTCTGGATGCCAGCTCCAGCCACTAACCTACCCACACTCCCAGGAGTTCCATCTCCAACCCGGGCTCGAGCTACAACCCCTGCCTCATGCTCTGGGCTAATGGCTGGCACACAGAGTCCGCTCACACCGCGTTACCGCACACATACCGCGGGTCCGCTCACACCGCGTCACACCGCCCGCTCACACCTGAGGGAGCGTCACAAACGCTCAGCGACTCACACGCGCGTACGCTCGCTCACACGCGTCCGCTCACACTTCCGCTCACACCCGACCATCGCTGCACACCGTCACACCGGTCCAATCACACCGCCTCATCGCTCACACGCCATCGCTCACACCGCGTCCGCTCACCGCGTCCGCCATCGTCACACGCGTCCGCTCACACCGCGTCGGCTGCGCCACGGTGCGCTCATCCGCTCACACCGCCATCGCTCACACCGCGTCCGCTCACACCGCCATCGTCACTAAAATCGGTTCCACTCACCCGCCATCCGCTCACACCGCGTCAACTCACGAGTACGCTCACACCGCGTCAACGCTCACACAGCGTCGCTCACCGCCATCGATACCCGTCACCGCGTCCGTCACACCTCACACCGCTTCCGTCACACCGCCCCGCTCACCCGCGTCCCTCACACCGCGTCACACCCACTCACACGCGCACACCCGTCGCTCACACCGCGTCCCTCACACCGCGTCGCTCACACCATGCGCGTCCGCTCACACGCCAAAATCGCCACGCGTCCGATCCGCTCACACGCAATCGCTCACACCGCGGTCGCTCACACCGACATCGCTCACACCGCGTCCTCTACATAAAACGTCGCCCAACTCGTCCGTCACATCGCTCACTCACCCGCGTACCGCTCACACCAGCCATCGCTCTGTCACACTAACCGCGCGCTCACCGCGTCAACCCCGCCATCGCTCAACAAAACCGCGTCCACGTCACAAC
The DNA here is from genome assembly GCA_035221665.1 of Okamejei kenojei. Classification (NCBI taxonomy): domain Eukaryota; kingdom Metazoa; phylum Chordata; class Chondrichthyes; order Rajiformes; family Rajidae; genus Okamejei; species Okamejei kenojei. The sequence goes on from CM069158.1 coordinate 37,269,974, forward strand.
CGCCATCGCTCGCCCCCCCCCTCACCACCGAGCGACCCCTCACTCCACGCGTCCGTCACCTACCGCCAGCTCCGCGTTCCGATACACCAGCGCGCTGACACCGCGTCCGCTCCGCCTCTTCCGTCACACCCCGTCGCTCACCACCGCGTCACTAATAACACAACCGCGCACTCACCGCGCGCTCAACACACTTAAAACGAGCGTCCAGCTCGACACCGCGGTCACACACACGCGTCGCTCACACCGCCTCACACCGCGCTCACAGCGTCACACGCGTCGCTCACACACCGCCATCACATGCCGCTCACACCGCGTGCGCTCAACCGCATCGCTCAACCGTCGTCCCCGCTCACACCGCGTCCTCTCACCCCGCAGTCCGCGTCACCGCCTCGCTCTCACACCGCGTCCGCCACCGCGTCCGTCACACCGCGTCTTCACGACAATAAACCGCGCATCGCTCACACTGCTCCGCTCACAACCGCGTCGCTCACACCGCCAATCACTCACACCGCGAGCGTCCACTCACACCCACCTGCGTCCACTCATGACACCGCGCTCGCTCACACACCCGTACGCTCACCTAGCCCGCTCTTCGCTCCACACCGCCATCGTCATCATCAACCGCGTCCCTCACTCAAACACCGCGTCCACTCACACCGCGTCCCGATTCACAATAGCCATCGCTCACAACCGCCATCGCTCACACCGCGCGTCCACAACCGCTCCGCACACCAGCCCGCGTCCGCTCACCACCGAGCCATCGCTTTTACACTCCTCACGCACAACCGCGTCCGCTCACATCGCGTCCGCTCACACCCGTCCCTCACACGTCGCCACAATCCGCCATCGCTCACCACCTAGCGTCGCTGTCACACCGCGTCACTCACACCGCGTCCACTCAACCGCGTGCCACCACACCACGTCACGCTCAACACCGCCATCGCTCACAACCTGCCTCGCTCACACCGCCATCGCTCACACCGCCATCCGCTCACACCGCGTCCGCTCACACCGCGTCCGCTCACACCGCGTCCGCTCACACCGCGTCCGCTCACACCGCCATCGCTCACACCGCCATCGCTCACACCGCCATCGCTCACACCGCCATCGCTCACACCGCGTCCGCTCACACCGCGTCCGCTCACACCGCGTCCGCTCACACCGCGACCGCTCACACCGCGTCCGGCTCCACATCGTCCACTTATCCACACCGCCATCGTCACACCACGACCGCTCACACACCGCCATCGCTCACACCGCGTCCACTCATCTCCGCGTCCGCTACCGCGTCCACTCGCATCAGCTCACACCGCGACCGCTCAACCCACGCGCTCACACCGCCTTCGTCCTCACACCGCGTCCACTCAACCCGCGTTCCACTCACACCGCGTCCACTCACACCGCCATCCGCTCACACCGCTCGTCACTCACACGCGTCCACTCACACGTCCCACTCTTCACACCGCCATCGCTCACACCGCGTCACTCACACCGCCATCGCTCCACACCGGTCCAACTCAACCGCAGTCACACCGCGTCCGCTGTCACCGACGTCATCGCTCACACGCCGCCATCGCGTTCACACCTCCATCGCCTCACACCGGCGCCCTACACACCCCATCGCACGCTCACACCGCGCTCACCGCGTCGCTACACCGCGTCCACTCACACCGCAATCGCTCACACCGCCATCACAAAAACCGCTCACGCCCCACCGCTCCACGTCACACCGGCCACGCTCACACTCGGTCACGTCCACACCGCGTCGCACACCGCGTCCGCCCGCGTCCAGGTCGTCACACCGAGGTCCACTTCACAACCGCGTCCCGCTCACACGCGTCCGCTCACAGTCCGCTCACACCGCGTCCACACCGCGTCCAACACACCGCCCATCGCTCACAACCGCGTCCACTCACACCGCGTCCGCCCTCACCACACCGTGTCCGCTCACACCGCCATCGCTCACACCGCGTCCGCCACAACCGCCATCGCTCACACTGCGTCCGCACCACAACCGCGTCCGCTCACACCGGCGTCCGCTCACACCCGCCATCGCTCACACGCGTCCGTCGCCGCTCACACCGCTCGCCGCTCACACGCGCCATCGCTCAACACCGCGTCCGCTCACACCGCCATCGCTCACAAACCGCGTTCCGCTCACACCGCGTCCGCTCACACCGCGCCATCGCTCACACGCGCCAGTACACCGCTCGCTCAACATCTCCGCGCCCGCTCACACCGCGTCCGCTCACAGAGCGTCGGCGCTGACACTGGACAAGCACTACCCTATACACAAGGAACAATTTACAGAAGACAATTAACCTACACACCTGTACGTCTTTGGAGTGTGGGAGGAACCCGAGCACCTGGAGAAAACCAGGGAGAACGTACAAACTCCGTACAGACAGCACCCGTAGTCAGGATCAAACCCAAATCTCCGGTGCTACAAGGCAGCAACTCTACCTGTGCGCCACCGTGATGAGCTGCCATTTATTGCTCTTTCAAGGAGTTACAATGTTAGCTGTAGAATGCTTTCAGTGATTTTTCTGATATTGTTCAACTTTTGTAGATTTGTTGATCAGTACAAGATAGAAAAATAAATGTTTTCCTCTTGCCCTGACTTTACCTTGGAGATAGATTCCACAAATATTCACACTATGGCCACAGTGTGACGTGCCGAGTCAGCAAACTAGAATCCTAACCTGCCCCTCACCATAACACAGGTCACTGGGGAACTGGGCAACAAGTGGGGCAAAGAGTTAGAGATCCCATTGAATATTACCCCTCTTACCCACAAGATCAGTGCAATGAATGAATTCAAGTGCTTGCATTTTCTGGAGCAGACTAATGCTGGGAGTTGAGGTGAAACAAATGTAAAAGTAACAGATGAAGTGGCAACAGGCCGTGTACCAAGGCAGCATTGCATGGAATCACATAGCATGGAAACAGGCCCTTCGGCCCAACTTGCCCACACCAGCAAACATGTCCCATCTACACTAGTCTCACCTGCCTGCATATGGCCCATATCCCTCCAAACCTGTCCTATCCATTTACCTGTCTAACTGTTTCTTAAATGTTGCGATAGTCCATGCCTCAACTACCTCCTCCGGCAGCTCATTTCCTTTTATTAATTAGATTTATTTGGGGTATTTTACAGGACAGAGGAAAATGAAAACACAACTGAGAAAAACAGGTAATATGGTCATTCTTTAATTCAATTAGATTTGTCTATTGTCATTCGCAAGGGTGCAATGAAGTTCCTTGTTCATATGAGTACAGTAATGATAAATACAACAATAAATACAGCAGTGAGTGTAAAGCAGAAGAACGGTGCAAGATTGTGGCACAAAAGCTGCAGGAGAATATTAGGCAGACAAAAATGCTGGAGAAGCTCAGCGAGTGAGGCAGCATCTATGGAGCGAAGGAATAGGCGACGTTTCGGGTCAAGACCCTTCTTCAGACTAGAATATTGGAGTATAATATCAGAATAACCGGATGGGCGAGACTGTGAGTATCGTGTATCATCTTACTGGGTACCAAAAGCGTTTCGCTGTACCTCGGTCTACATGACAATAAACTGAATGTGGCAGCGCCTCCTGCTGGGAGTGTGAGAGAGGTCATTGGTTCAGAATGGTCTCGACCCAAAATTCTCTGAAGAAGGATCTCGACCTAAAACATCACCCATTCCATCTCTCCAGAGATGCTGCCTGTCCCGCTGAGTTACTCCAGCATTTTTTGTCTACCTTCGGTTTAAACCAGCCTCTGCAGTTCCTTCCTCCACAATTGGTTCAGGAGTTGGATAGTATTGGGGGGTGAAGCTGATCCCAGATCTGACTGTCTGAGCTTTCAAACACTTCTCCCACAGATAGAAAGGAGTAAAGCAAAATCAGTACCCCGTTCCAGCTTTTTCCCCCATATCTATTGATTCTGTTAGCCCTTAGAGCTATATCTAATTCTCTCTGATTACTGTTAGCCCTTAGAGCTATATCTAATCTCTCTATAGCTTAGAGCTATATTATTCTCTCTTGAATACATCCAGTGAATTGGCCTCCACAGGCCTTTTGTGGCAGAGAATTCCACAGATTCACAACTCTCTGGGTGAAAAAGTGTTTCCTCATCTCAGTCCTAAAGAGCCTACACCTTATTCTTAAACTGTGACCCCTGGTTCTGGACTCCCCCAACATCGGGAACATTATTCCTGCATTGAGCCTGTCCAATCCCTTAATAATTTAATATGTTTCTATAAGATCCCCTCTTATCGTTCTAAATTCCAGTAAATAGACGCCCAGTTGGTGGGATAGTGGGACAGGCCCTTAAGACCAGAGAATATCTAAAGTACTGAAAAAGTAAGTCTGTTTCTGAAGGGGAAATATGTTAGAGTTGACATTGCATTTTTCTAGTTTGGTTTTGCAGGAACTAATAATATTTTCCTTTCTCTAACTCAGATCTGGAACTGCAGTGGAAGGGCAGGAGTAAAGGTTTGTAGCAAGCAGCTATGATCGGCTGTGGGTCAAATGACTTCCTTCTGTACTATTTCAGCATAAAACTGTGCAAGAGGAAATTGAAACTGCTGCAGCCTCTGTATGCTAACTCGAAATCTAAGTTTGATTTCACTGTTGTCATCATTGTTAACTTCCCATTTTATACCCTCTGATAGCCTGTCTATTGAATCTGCCCGACAATGACCTGCTTCCCCTTATGCTCCGTGTCACTGACTTGGATGGTCCATCAAGTCACCAGCACATTGAATTAAAAGGTTCTTTCACATCCCTCCACAGTCTTGCTTCATCTCCTCTCTACAATTGCCTGCTCCCTTGAATTCTCTGAAGATAGACACCAAATGCTGGAGTAACTCAGTGGGTCAGGCAGCAACTCAGGGAAAGGGCTGCTTGACCCTCCAGACCTCTTGAACTCTCCAGTTCTTTCACTCTGCTTGTGTTAATTCCACCGACCATCATGGTAGCAAATCGTTCAGACATCTTGATCAATCCTTCTTAAATTCCCAGCTACCTCACGCTGTCTCACTTCAGTTTCGTTTAGAGATGCAGTGCGGAAACAGGCCCATCGCCCCATTAAGTCGATGCTGACCAGCGATCCCCGCACACTAACACTACCCTACACACACTGGGGACAATTGACAATTTTACCGTCAATTAACCACAAACCTGCACGTCTTTGGCGTGTGGGAGGAAACCGGAGCGCCCAGAGAAAACCCACGCAGGTCACATGGAGAACGTACAAACTCCGTGCAGACAGGACCCGTAGTCAGGATTGAACCCGGGTCTCTGGCGCTGTGAGGCAGCAACTCGACCGCTGTACTATTGTGCCACCCACCTCTTCTTGATTAAACCTTTAATAATCTTCTCAAAGCCCAATTATTCAACCAGGTTGTATGTCATCTACATCTCATCACGGCTTAATGCTCATTGCTTCATTCATTTCTGTCTCTATTTTTTCAATAACCATTCAGCCTTGTCGTATAAATTGATTTTAAGTCAGGATGTTCCTTCAGCAGGCTTCAGATTTTGCCTGAACGGAAGTACATTTAGTATTTTGAAAAATGTATTCTTATGCGGTATTCTTTGACTAGAGGCTTAAATTCTTAATTATTTGAAACAGTGAGTATGATAGCTTAATTCTGGTTTGTGCCATTTGTACGTGACCTAATAGCCCAGTCACCTACAAATCCCAAAACAGCAGCCGAGTCATTCATATCATGTTGAGTAAACATGGTATAAAATGCAACTATTAGTAAGACACCTTGAGAATCCTTGAGGGCTAAAGAAGGGTCTTGACCCGAAATCATCCATTCCTCTCCAGAGATGCTGCCTGTCCTGCTGAGTTAGTCCAGCTTTTTGTGTATACCTTGAGAATACAGATTATTATTAAAGTCCATCTATTTTCCTTATAACTGTTTGGGAAGAAAATTTAGTGCTTTTACTGTTTCCAGATCTGATGTAATTTGACCCCTATATGTTTAACACTTCACATCCCCTGGAGCAGCAAGGCACTCGGTTGCATCAAAACCACTGCTGAAATTGTGATGACCTTCACAAATCCAGCAACTTGCCCAGAGTGGGGAATCGAGAACCAGAGGACATAGGTTCAAGGGGGAGAAAGATTTAATAGGAACACAAAGGATGGTGTGTGTATGGAACGAGCTGCTGGAGGAGGTAGTTGAGGCAGGGACTATCGCAATCTTTAAGAAACATTTAGACAGGTACATGGATAGGACAAGTTCAGAGGGATATGGGCCAAAAGCAGGCAGGTGGGACTAGTGTAGATGGGCAAGTTGTTCCTACGCTGTACGACTCTCTAACATCAGGAACAAAGCCCACTCCCAGCTTCAAGATGACTCACCATTGCTTTTTTGATGAAAAGCCGTCTCAAAGCCGTCTCATAGCCGTCCAAATCCATCAAGGGATTTTTAATAATTCCAATGGAAACTGCTGGAGATGTGCAGCAAGTCCGGCAGCATTGTGCAGAGATAAGCAGTTAATGATACACGTTTGTGCCTTTAAAGCAGGTTTAGAGCAACGCGTAATGATATAAAAAGTTAATACTGTTTCTTTCTCCTCTCTCCACAGATGCTGCCCGACTTGCTGAGTATTTCCAGCACTTTTTTTTTCCCCTGCAGTACCTTGTTTTTTGTGAATGAAAAAACAATTTCTTGACAGTATTAAAAGGGTTTTGTCCGTGTTGTGAGGAGATGATTTCAGTAATGGACAGTTAAACACATGTGAATATTCGCTCGCAAATATGTAAAATTGCATCGATCTTGACTTGGAAAGTGAACACTGTTCTAGAGTCAGAGTGATACAGTGCGGAAAGAGTCCCCTTGACCCACTGAGTCCACATTAAACCCCATTTACACTGATATTTATGCTGACCCATTTTATGCATCAACTCCCCCACTCAGTTACACTCATCTACACACTAGAGCAGTTTTCCACGACCAACTAACCTACCAACCTACATGTTATGGGATGTGGGAGGAAATGGGAAAAGATCTACTCGAGCAGATCTTCTGTACTTTTGTTTACTCTTCATCTAGACATCCCATTGCTTTTCTGATTATCTGTTAGCCCTGGACAGGCTACAACCCAGGTGACAATTCCCCACTACTTTTGTTCAAAGAACCAGACAGCTGTTTCTATTCCTCGATGCCTCCATGAATCACCACCCTAGTGGGAGCAAATTGTAATGTTATATCCACCTGCTGCTGCTTTCTGCGTTCCCCTAAACTAAATCACAGTAGAAATATCTTTCACACCAACAGTCATCCTCAGCCCAGATACACTTGAAAATGGAAAGAAATGCTGATAATGTGAGAGGGATTAAGAGCCATAAACATTGTCAAAGACCATTGGGTTGAATGAGCTGTTCCTGTATTGTGGATTTGAAGTAATCAGATTTACACCATGTCTAAACATGCAAGAGTACGGACATTATTTTCCAAAATAATCTTTTGAATACAGAATATCATCATAATCATAATTTATTAGGCAAGTATGTTTAGCAACATACGAGGAATTTGATTTGCTGTTCAGTCAAACCAAAAAAGCGACAAGACACAAGTTCCCACGTTGGGGCGGTCTAAGCTCCCGCATCGGGGCGGTCGAATTTCTGCGGCTTGGAGCTCCTGAAGTCGGTCGCTAACCAGGGACCCTGAGCTCCGTGATGTTAAAGTCCGCAGCTCCCGCAAGTTGGAGCACCAAAGGCCGACCCCTGGCAAAGGGAACGCCCGCTCTAAGATGTTCAAGTCCACTGGCTCCACGGTTTTGGAGCTCTGGAAGTCCCAGCAAGAGGCCGCCAGCTCCACGATGTTAGGCCGCAGTGCAGACGGAGATACGACACGGTAAAAGTTGTATCTCACTGAAGGAAAGAGATAAAAGTTTCCTCCACCCGCCCAACCACATAATACAAAACTAAAGATAAACTAAAACATACATTTTACAACAAAGAAGGAAAAATACAAAGACAGACTGTTGGTGAGGCAGCCATCATGTGGCACCCCCTGGTGTTTAATATATTAAGCTAACTAAGTTAGAAGAAAGTAAACCCACAAATGCCAGTGTTGTACAGCAGAGAGGAGGGTACAGATTAGAGCTCCCTATTGTTGGTTTGACCTCCTCTCCTATCCATCGCATTGTGCCACACTTCCCTTGCTATTGATCTCAATGCTTGTGATACCTGGCTGGTGGCCATGCTTCACGTGTGCGCTGAGACAGAGAATGCAACCAGGATATTGAACTGGACGTTAACAGCAGTTGCCGCAAAGTACCTTCACACAGCATCCACTTCCTCATGGAGATTGCAGATTGATAAAGAATTGAAATAGTGAGTTTCCTCACTGGCTCTGGGAAATATCATGCTAATGACTCGGTTAAATGAGTGGATGCAAGTTGGTAGGTAGTTGACAAATAGTCCCTTTGATCCATTTTATTGGGATCTTTTGGGATTTGGAACATGGGCAGGTGGGACTAGAGTAGATGGTTCATTTTGGCCGGTGTGGGCAAGATGGGCCGAAGGGCCTGTTTCCACGCTGTATCACTCTGACTTTTGGTTTATAGTGCTGGAGAAGCAAAACAATCTGACTTTCACTATCAAGGTTGAGATATTCAATCCTCAAGACATTCAATGTCAAATAAAAAGTAATTGAAGTGAGTAGTTTGACCATAAAACCTTCTCATTATCTTTCTGTTCTAGGAGGTTGAGAAGTTTCACGTCATAGATTGGAATTCAGAGAAAACAGGATGAAGTTCTTGGCAAAGTTGTTGTGAAATTTCTGACACCAGTTATATAGTTTGTAAATGGTTGATTTTCACTCTCTGTCGCTGACTATAGGATCCAGACACTGGGCCAGGATCATCTGAATTCTGCCGCCATTAATCATAACATGGAGTTTTGTGGTTCACATCCTCAAATAGAAGTATGTTCGGTTAAGGTCGTAATTCTGTTGTCACCAGATCTCCTTTTATATAAATTATTTAGTACTTTGGTTTTGCCAACCTGGTTCCTCCCCGTTTTCTTCTGAAGCTCCACCATCCATTGCTCTGTCATTAGTCTCAAAGACACCAGCCCCCCCCCCCCCCCCCCCCCCCTCCATTACACATCGGCTTCCATATCCGATGTCAGCAGCATCTTGTCATGGTATCTCAGCCGTCTCGTCTCCGCAACCCGAGACTCCCGCAGTTTCTGAATAAAACCCACAACTGACTGAAAGCTTTGAGGCTTTGAAGTGAATTAAGCTCCAAATGTTCTTAATCCACTTGCCTTGAATTATAAGGATATGCAGGAGATTATTTCATCAGTTGGCCTCTGTGGAAAAATGTGTAGCCAGATAAATGTTTCAAAACACCTGACCCATGATTATTGGAGAAGGGATCTGGTGCTACTTTGTTACATTCCAATGAGTAGTTGGGACTAAGATGGTCAAGTTATTATTTAACAGTACAGTAACGCAATGAAAATCAAATGAGTGCTGTTGTCAAGGTTGGAGCTGGTTTATTGCGACCAGAAAGGTCTCACTTGGGTCGTTTTGATGTAATGAGCTTTGCCAATGCATTGTGTGGACTTTGCAAAGCTCTCCCTGGCTTTTTGAGCTTGCTGGTCACAGCCCAGTGTGCTCCAGTTGCCAACTCTGCTGCTCGGTGGGAGAATTTCGGTCAAACTGGGCAAGTAATCAGCGGTGCCCTCATTGATTGGGTAGCCTGCCATCACTGGATGTCATAACTCACACATGGAGAAGGTGCAAGATGCTGCTGGAAAAGGCAGCGATAGAGATAACGGGGGCAACAGCACACAGTTCTGGAGACAGTAATGGCCAGTGTGCAAGGCCAATCTAGTGGAGCCTGACTCAGAGTGGAGGCAGAGAAAGAAAACTGCTGACAATCACAATTATAACTGCCCAATGATGGGTCATTTACTGAAGTATTTTTTGGTGAATCTCATTGTAATTGTCTGTTACAGTTAACACTTGTATTGTTTTAAACTGTTTTTGATTGATTTCTTCACTACCAATATTCTCAGATAGCCGAGTTAAATTCCAGCTCTGGAATAACTGCTTGCTCCGTCCCAGCAGCGTGAAGGCTTCCTGTGTAATCACCAGCCGCAGACATTGTGACATTTGTTGGATGTATCTATTCCATAATTGTATAATCTTAAAGGTGGCTCCTTGATGATGTTTTGCCTATTGTCTGTTTCAAGACTTTTCGTAGAAAACCTCAATGAAATATGTTGATATTCTCGTTGGGTATCTATCTTACTGACAGATTCTTCACACGAGTGTTTTCAAACCATGGACTTTCCCACATGCAACAGTGGGGAAAGGACAATCTCCCCCAAATGGAAGGGTTCTCTGATCAGTGGAAATGACAGCTCCATCAACTGACTGGGTTGTTCAATTCCAGGAATTGGAAAAGGTCCCACCTTTGAATGACATCTGGGACACCTTCCTGCTCTGTAGGAATTTTGTTTAGTTCAGACATGCAGTGAGGGAACAGGCCCTTCGGTCCACTGAGTCCGCACTGACTAGTGACCCCCACACTAACACTATCCTACACACACTAGGGACAATTTACATTTATACCAAGCCAATTAACCTACAAACCTGCACATCTTTGGAGTGTGGGGAGAAACCGAAGATTCCGGTAAAAACCCACACAGGTCTCGAGGAGAACGTACAAACTCTGCACAGACAGCACCCGTGGTCAGGATCTAACCCGGGACTCTGGCAAATCCTTTTGTGAATGAATCCTGTCATGATGCTAGTATTCAAAATAATGTTTTTGTCCCCTCCTCCCATTTACCTGTAAGATCCAACATCTTTATTGATGGACAATTCTTTCAAAGCCTAACTGGTCCTGGAATGTTGAGCAGGCTTACATTCAATGTTTTAATGCCCTATCCATAGACAGTGGGGAGGCTGTTGGAGTTCTATAGATACATAGACAATAGGTGCAGGAGTAGGCCATTCAGCCCTTCGAGCTAGCACCACCATTCAATGTGATCATCCACAATCAGTACCCCGTTCCTGCCTTCTCCCCATATCCCTCGATTCCGCTATCTCTAAGAGCTCTATCTAACTCTTGGGGTGAGTGATTGACAACAAGCGACCACGACAACCCTACTGAGAGTGAAAGTGGACTATTAGAATGGAACCATCGGGCCGGAGAGAGACACAAAAAGCTGGAGTAACTCAGTGGGACAGACACTTGGGAGTAAAGGAACAGGTGACGTATCGGGTTGAGACCCTTCTTCAGACAGCTTATTGAGCCTGTTGTGTACTCATTTAACCGAGGGCCTGACTAATCAATAAACACCTACACAGCATGCTAGATCCAGAGTGCGAGGGGATTATGAGCTGGGTCAACAACTCTAGCCATGAGTTGGAGCATGTTCCAGTGTTGTGGAGCTGGGGTAGGGTGTCCTGTTCACCAGGGGAGTGACACTGGTGTGGACTGGACATTTAGCCAGTTCAAGCTCCATGTAAACACTGCTCATTGTTCTCAACAAAGAGCCAGCACATCTCCTGTGTAATTGCTGCTGGCATGACCCCGAGCTTCTGGCAAAAATCACTGCATCAATGTTCATTGCTAATTCAGTTACAGTTCATACACAGAAACTGATAGGTAAATGTAACACGCCATAGACACAAAATGCTGGAGTAACTCAGCGGGACAGGCAGCATCTCTGGGGAGAAGGAATGGCTGACGTTTTGGGTCGAGACCTTCTTCAGATAGGCCTTGCTTTCTCCTTCCCCTTCCCAGTTCTCCCACTAATCTTACTGTCTCCACCTACATTCTATCCCCTCCCGACATCAGTCTGAAGAAGGGTCTCGACCCGAAACATCGCCCATTCCTTCTCTCCAGAGATGCTGCCTGACCCGCTGAGTTACTCCAGCATTTTGTGTCTATCTTATATTCTGACAGGTGATGATTATATAAAACTGGTGCTGGGATGGTGTAGGTTGTTGTGTCTCAGTCGGCCCGTTTCTCTGCTCCCTTGACAGCACCTTTCTAAGGCATGCAGCCACGAGGGTTTTCTGTCGAATGTAGTGCTCGACACACTGGAGTGCAATGGCATCCACATCTACATCAAACTTATTTGCAAACAGATGGTGCTGCTGAAGAATCCAGTTGAGGTCACCGGCTCCATAAATACAGACAGACCTACGACGAGAGCCGGTGCACGGAGGGTAGGGTCTGCCTCTCGTCACATCGCCTTCCAAATATTTCCACTTCACCAGCCTTGCCACTGACCTCATGTCACTCACATCGAACTTGTGATGTGAAGGATCTGAACCAGGAGCGCCAGGCATCCGCTGCAGAGTGGCGGATAAAAACTCATCAGGGCTGTAAGTATCTTTTGACCATTCCATTAATTGCTTTGCCATTGGGTGTTTGAAGACGTGTTCAACAAATGGTCTGCTGACCACGATGTAGGCACTGCCCGAGAATATGGAGGTGAAAGGTGGTTTCTTCATCGTATCGGTCTTCACCATTTTCCCATCGATCATGTCAAAGTGGTATTTCCAGCGCTGCTGCTGCTTCCCTGAAACCACCTCAGACTCTAAACTATTCTTCCCATTCAGCTCCTGCAGTTTGTGGACAATCTCCAGGTTGGTTTTGATGGGGAAGTCCATACCACAGATATTGATGTGGTACTTCCAGGTTAGATGTCTCATCAGGAGCTCCTTCATGCAGTTCAGGTCAGCCTGAACCCTGGACCAAGACCCATGCACAACATTCTCCAAAGACCCTGCAATGAAAACGTTTGGTAAGCAGGATGCAATGCTGCGAATCGCAGCTTTGAAACTAGCGGGCGATTTGTTGTCAACATGTACACAGTAAATATTCTGTAGTGCGAAGATTGTTCTCAACAGCCTTTCGAACTGGTCAGCTCTCTCATGAATAACGATAGAGTACGCGATGGGAAATTGCTTCTCATTTACACTGAGAGGAAATGTGATGTATTTTCTCCGTCTCATGAAATCCTCGTAATTGCTTGTAAGATTAATAAAGTAAGAGTCCGTGTGCCTGGTGGCTTTCTGCTGCGCCTTTAATAGATGGCTTTTCTTGATTTCGTTGGCTTCTCCTTGCAAAATAGCCGTACAGTTCACATCGTAGAGAGATTCTGTCGCGATCTCCAGCTCCGAGCACCGTTTGTTACAAGGGCCGGTGGTGAGAAGGTCACCAATTCTCAAAGAACTTTGGAATTTCTCAGGAAAGCAAACTTGAACGTTAGATGAAAGGCCTTTTCTTATAAAGAACTCCAGTAATGAAAAGGTGACACAACTGAAACTCAGGATTAAACAGGATTGCCCTAGAAATCGATTACATTTCCTTGTCATGATGAAACAGACAATAAACTCCAGCAATTCACGTTGTAAACTGACGACTTTGATTGCTGATTCAATGCTCCAATGGACAGCAAATTGGCTCTACGGAAGGAAGCAGAGGGTGAAGGTTGTTTTTCGGACTGGCCTGTGACTAGCGGTGTGCCTCAGGGTTCAGTGCTGGCTCCGTTACTGTTGGTCATCTACATCAATTATTTGGATGAGAACATACAGGACAACGTTAGTAAGTTTGCTGATGATACAAAAGTGTGGGTTTGCAGATAGTGAGGATGATTGTGAAAAATAGCAGCAGGATGTTGATCGATTGGCCAGGTGGGCTGAGGAATGGTTGATGGAATTTAATACAGAGAAATATGAGGTTGCATTTTGGAAAGTCTAACATAGGCAGGACCTACACAGTGAATGAAAGGGATCTGGGGGAGTGTTGTCGAGGGATCTAGGAGTATAGGTGCATGGTTCCTTAAAGTTGGAGTCACAGGTAGATAAGGTGGTCTAAAAGACTTTTGGCACATTGGCCTTAATCAGTCAGAGTATTGAGTATAGAAGTTGGCAGGTAATGTAGCAGTTGTATAAAACGTTGTGAGGCCACATTTAGAGTATTGTGTTCAGTTCTGGGCACCATGATGCAGGAAAGATTTTGTCAAGCTGGAAAGGGTACAGAGAAAATTTACGAGGATGTTGCCAGCACTAGAGAGACCAGAGATGCTGCCTGTCCCGCTGAGTTACTCCAGCATTTCAAGGTTTCAAGGCCAGTTATTGTCACGTGTACCACTTAAGGTACAGTGAAATTCGAATTACCATACAGCCATACAAAAAAAAGCAACAAGCCACACAACTCCATAAAACATAAACATCTACCACAGCGGATTCCCCACGTTCCTCACTGTGATGGAAGGAAAAAAAGTCCTGTCTACCTCTTTTATTCTCCCGTGGTCGGGGCAGTCGAACATGTGTCTATCTTTGGTTTAAACCAGCATCTGCAGTTCCTGCATACATATAACCATATAACAATTACAGCACGGAAACAGGCCCTCTCATCCCTTCCAGTCCGTGCCGACCATTTATTTTCCCCCTAGTCCCATCTACCTGCACTCAGACCATACCCTTCCATCACCTTCCATATACCTATCCACTTTACTTTTAAATGTTAAAATCGATCCTGCCTCCACCACTTCTGCTGGAAGCTCATTCCACACAGCCACCACCCTCTGAGTAAAGAAGTTCCCCCTCATGTTACCCCTAAACTTCTGTCCCTTAATTCTCATGTCATGCCCTCTTGTTTGAATCTTCCCTACCCTCAATGGGAAAAACGTATCCACGTCAACTCTGTCTATCCCTTTCATCATTTTAAAGACCTCAATCAAGTCCCCCCTTAACCTTCTGCGCTCCAAAGAATAAAGTCCTAACTTGTTCAACCTTTCTCTGTAACTTAGTTGCTGGAACCCAGGCAACATTCTAGTAAATCTCCTCTGTACTCTCTCTATATTGTTGACATCTTTCCTATAATTTGGCGACCAAAATTGTACACCATACTCCAGAATTGGTCTCACCAATGCCTTGTACAATTTTAACACTACTTCCCTACTCCTATATTCAATGCTCTGATTTATAAAGGCCAGCACACCAAAGGCTTTCTTTACCACCCTATCTACATGCGATTCCACCTTCAGGGAACTATGCACAGTTATTCCTAGATCTCTCTGTTCCACAGCATTCCTCAATTCCCTACCATTTACCATGTACGTCCTATTTTGATTTGTCCTGCCAAGATGTAGCACTTCACACTTATCAGCATTAAACTCCATCTGCCATCTTTCAGCCCACTTTTCCAAATGGCTCAAATCTCTCTGTAGACTTTGAAAATCTACTTCATTATCCACAACACCACCTATCTTAGTATCATCTGCATACTTACTTATCCAATTTCCCACCCCATTATCCAGATCATTGATGTACATGACAATCAACAGTGGACACAACACAGATCCCTGAGGCACCCCACTGGTCACCTGCTTCCAACCTGACAAACAGCCATCCACCATTACTCTCTGACATCTCCCATTCAGCCACTGTTGAATCCATCTTGCTACTCCGCCATTAACACCCAAAGATTGAACCTTCTTAACCAACCTTCCATGGGGAACCTTGTCAAAGGCCTTACTGAAATCCATATAGACAACATCCACTGCTTTACCCTCATCAATTTCCCTAGTAACCTCTTCAAAAAATTCAAGAAGGTTTGTCAAACATGACCTTCCAGGCACAAATCCATGTTGACTGTTCCTGATCAGACCCTGTTTATCCAGATGCTTATATATATTATCGCTAAGTATCCTTTCCATTAATTTGCCCACCACTGACGTCAAACTAACAGGTCTATAATTGCTAGGTTTATTCTTTGAACCCTTTTTAAACAATGGAACAACATGCGCAGTACGCCAATCCTCCGGCACTATTCCCGTTTCTAATGACATTTGAAATATTTCTGTCATAGCTCCTGCTATTTCTACACTAACTTCCCTCAATGTCCTAGGGAATATCCTGTCAGGACCTGGAGACTTATCCACTTTTATATTTTTCAAAAGTGTCAGTACTTCCTCCTCTTTGAGTCTCATAGTTTCCATAGCTACTTTACTTTTTTCCCTTACCTCACAGAGTTCAATATCCTTCTCCTTGGTGAATACCGAAGAAAAGAAATTGTTCAATATCTCCCCCATCTCTTTTGGCTCTGCAGATAGCTGTCCATTCTGCCTCTCTAATGGTCCAATTTTATCCCTCGTTATTCTTTTGCTATTAATATAGCTGTAGAAACCCTTTGGATTTACTTTCACCTTTCTTGCCAAAGCAACCTCATATCTTCTTTTAGCCTTTCTAATTTCTTTCTTAAGATTATTTTTACATTCTTTATACTCCTCTAGCACCTCATTTATTCCATGCCTCTTATATTTATTGTAGATATCTCTCTTTTTTCGAAACGTGTCCAATTTCCCTTGAAAACCATGGCTCTTTCCAATTTTTACTATTTCCTTTCAACCGAACAGGGACATAAAGATTCTGTACTCTTACAATGTTCCCTTTAAATGTCCTCCATTCTTCTACATCCTTCCCATAAAACAAAATGTCCCAATTCACTCCTTTTAAATCCTTACGTATTCCCTCAAAGTTAGCCTTTCTCCAATCAAAAATCTCAACCCTAGGTCCAGTTCTGACTCTCTCCATAATTATATTGAAACTAATGGTATTGTGATCACTGGTCCCAAAGTACTTGCTATTAAACACTACAACCTCCAAATAAACCCCACTACATAGACTTGGGGGCATTATTTCTGACTTTGCACTATTGTTTTTACAAGAGTATTATATTTACATATCTGTTGTCCTGTTGCAGGTCATTCTTCTATCTGGGGCACATGATAATAAAACACTCTTAACTTTTGAGATGAGGGGATCTGTTAATTCCTCTTCCTCTCTGACTCAACCCCACAAAGTGCTTGTTTTAGCTTCCAGTTCCTGTGTTTTTTTCCAGTACTACTACAGATTCTTTCTACTGCAGTTATAAACCTTAAATACCAGATATAAGTTAAGCACACTTCCATTGTGTTATAACGACCCAAAGTGCAGAAACTAGCCACTGGTTAGTAAGCGATTATTATCGAGTCTGCCGTGCAGGCTCAAAGGGCCAAATGGCCTCCTCCTGCACCTATTTTCTATGTTTATTAATTCGCTATATGAATCTGTCAAAGTGCCAACGTGAACTTTCTTGGAAACCCAAGTCATGAACTGAGATATAAATATTACGACCGTAACTCCATCATCAAATGTTTAAGATATGACTAACTGTGAGCCCATCTCTTTCAGCTCCAGTACACAGATTCGCGTTAAATGTGAGCGGTTTTTAATGTGAACAGATACTTACTTTAGTTTGCAAAGCGGAATCAAAAAGACAACACTCCCCGGAGTTCCCCTTTGCAAGAAGCAGCAGGCAGGCGCTGCTCAACAGATGCCGACCTCGCCAACACACTGAGTGCAGCGACTCACATGCCATTGTGAATAGTGAACGGACCGCTGCAGTGTCAGTGTCAATCAGCCAGGGGTGTTGTTACAACGTCTGAGCCGGGACTCGAACAGAGGGGAGCGGAGAACACGGGTGGAGAGCAGGTGGACACAGAAAACTGGAGTAACTCAGCGGGACAGGCAGCATCTCTGGAGAGAAGGAATGGGTGACGTTTCTTCAGGAGAGTGACGACGTTTCATAAAACAAAAAGATTTATTTACATGAGACATGGTTCATAATTCAGTATTTACAATTTCACATAAAATTAACACGTTGTTTATAAAAAAAGCCCCACTGGTTTAAGTTTTCAGGTGGGGGGTAGATTTAATGGCAACCTGAGGGGTAACGTTTCCACACATAGGGTGGTGGGTGAATGGAATGAGCTGCCGGAGGAGGGAGTTGAGGCAGGGACTATCGCAACGTTTAAGATACATTTGGACAGCTACATGGATAGGACAGGTTTAGAGGGATATGGGCCAAACGCGGGCAGGTGGGGCTAGTGCAGATGGGACATGTTGGCCAGTGTGGGCAAGTTGGGCCGAAGGGCCTGTTTCCACGCTGTATCACTCTATGACTCTATGGTCCCAGAAGACATCTAGACAGCCAGTGGACACCAAGCGTTCAGATCATAGAAACATAGAAAAATAGGTGCAGGAGTAGGCCATTTGGCCCTTTGAGGTAGTACCTCCATTCAATATGATCATGTCTCATCATCTAAAATCAGTACCCTGCTCCTGCTTTCTCCCCATATCCCTTGATTCAGTTAACCCTCAGAGCTAAATCTAACTCCCTCTTGAAAACATCCAGAGGGCCAGTGGGCTGCGTGTTCATATCATCCAGAGAGCCAGTAGACAGTACATTCTAATCATCCAGAGAGCCAGTGGACACAGCAGGTTCATATCATCCAGAGCGCCAGTGTGTTCCAGCTCCAGGGCACGGACGTTTCTCTGGTAGACTGCGGGCACTGGGCTGTACCTGCAGCCCATGCATTAGTGGCACCAGGACGTTGCAGTGCACCCACCAACCCAGGCGTCTCCTGCTGCCCGTCTGTGCCAGGATACGTGGCCCCCACACAACTGGAGATGGAGCTTGTCGTCCTCGATCCCCACCGTCAGCCTAAGAAATGCATTAAAAAAATAACATGTTAATGAGCAGTTGGGAATATTTCTGAAACTGATGCTGATCTCCATAAGATATATAAGTTCATAAGTGATGGGAGCAGAATTAGGCCATTCGGCCCATCAAGTCTACTCCGCCATTCAATCATGGCTGATCTATCTTCCCCTCTCAACCGCATTCTCCTGCCTTCTCCCCATGATCTTTGACACCCGCACTAATCAAGAACCTATCAATCTCCACTTAAAAAATACCCATTGACTTGGCCTCCACTGCTATCACTGGCAATTAATTCCACAGATTCACCACCCTGTGAATAAATAAATTCCTTCTCACTCTCCATTCCAAAAGTACTTCCTTTAATTCTGAGGCTGTGCCCTCTGGTCCTAGACTCTCCCATTAGTGTTAACATTATCTCCACAACCACTCTATCCAGGCCTTTCACAATTCGGTAAGTTTCAATGAGGTGTCCCCTCATCCTTCTAAACTCCAGTGAGTACAGGCCCAGAACAATTAAATGCAGGTTTTGGGCTGTCCATATTTCAAAGCAATTGTATTTTTTTTTGATCAACAAGGTAATGCGAGCACGATCTGCATCTCTTTGCAAAAATAGTTCTGTGAAAACAGATGGCAATGAATAGCAGGAGGTGTATGGAGAGGGTGGTCTGTATGTAGAATTAGGTGCCAGACCAATGGGTTGAAGCAGGGTCAATAACACATAAATACCTCTGGACAGGTACAGAGATAAGGAAAGATTAGAGGAATATGGGTCAAATGTTGGGATCTGGGACCAGCGTACAGGGGCATCTTGGTTGGCAGGAACAAGTTGGGCCGAAGGGCCTGTTTTTATGCTGCATGACTCTATGACTAATCAATGGATCAGTGGATATTTTTAAGGCAGAGATAGATAGATTCTTGATTAGTATGGGTATCAGGGGTTATGGGGAGAAGGCGGCAGAATGGGGTAAGGAGGGAGAGATAGATCAGCCATGATTGAATGAAGGGGTAGACTTGATGGGCTGAATGGCCTAATTGTGCTCCTATCACTCATTAACTTATGAGCATGACTCTAGGACTAGAATACATGAAATTATGTGTAGGAAGGAACTGCAGATGCTGGTTTATACCGAATATAGACACAAAATGCTGGAGTAACTCAGCGGGTCAGCCAGCATCTCTGGAGAAAAATAATAGGTGACGTTTCAGGTTGAGACCCCTTCTTCAGACAGTAGACATGAAATTCTGTTACACTTTACTCAAAACCTTAAGTTTTTAACCAGTTCTCCAGTGGAGTATTTTTTGCTCTGAACATAAGTCCTGGAAGTAATCTCAGACAATAGCAGGAGTTGAGGCTGACGGGACTGGCTTTGGGGAGAGGCATGAGGTTACAATTGAAACATACACACAATGGCTGAGTGAATAGTGCAGCCTCAGTCCTGAACGCTCTTCATTATCGAATGGCATCTGGAATTAATTAGCAGACAATGTCAAACCATCGACTGCAGTAAAACAAAACTGTATTCCTAATCTGGAAGATCAAAGGTACACTCTGGGAGTATCAGCATCTCGTGTTTAGTTAGAATCACATCTCATTTCCCACGCTCTCTCTTACAGTCCCTGCTCCACAAGTACTAATTTTGTACTAATGACCCCACCAACTCTGCTGGGAGTTACACCAGGGACACTTTGTGTAGGGAGGAACTGCAGATGCTGGTTTAAACCGAAGATAGACACAAAAAACTGGAGTAACTCAGCAGGGCAGGCAGCATCGCTGGAGAGAAGGAATGGGTGACGTTTCAGTCTGAAGAAGGGTCTCGACCTGAAATATCACCCACTCCTTCTCTCCAGAGAAACCTTCCTTCCTGTCCGCAATGGACATGAGGGAGGCGAGACTTTCATCCCAGCACTCCTACCTCATCTTCAACAGCGCTGGCCTTTAACATTTGTAATAAATGTTTTTTTTGTTTTGTTGGAAATTATAATGAGAGCATCCGTCTCGAGTTTACTGCCTTCGTGGGTTTGTCAAATGTCAGGTGGACTACAAGGTGATTGTGTTTCCGTGGGACATTGAAATGTAAGACACTGGATCAGTGACTGGAGCAGACGTGAAGCCAACATCACCCTCACCTGTGTCCCAGTCTGCTTTGGTCCACAAGTGGAAGCACTGAAGTGTGTCTATCTGATTGGAAGCCACCGTGATTGAGTTACTGTCAGCTCTGTCTCTGTAAACAAGACCTTTAAATCATAGTATCCAGAGCAGCAACTGCACTGATTGCTGTAGGAATATCGATACGTGCAAATGTGTTTTGAGAAAGCTAAACAAGAGCTGCCTTATACGATGCTTGGGCATTCTCTCGTTGCACACGTCTCTATCTCGTTCAGGTTGAATTAGAATCATAGAATCATGGAGTCATAGAGCGATACAGTGTGGAAACAAGAAACAAAATCCATAAATGTATCTGTGGTACCTCATTAAACTCCATTATAGAGTCTCACAGTGTCGAAACAAACCCTTCGGCCTAACTTGTCCATACCGGCCAACATGTGCCAGCTGCTCTAGTCCCACCTGCCTGCGTTAGGCCCATCTATCTATATAACTAAAAGTCTCATTTTGACCACTTCCTGTCAGCGCTGTATATTGGTTTTAGAAAAAACGATACCAGATATCGCTATTATGTTTGGCCATCTTACTCACAGTCCTCCTCCACTAAGGCAGCCCCGAGGAATTTTTCTGATCGATGAAAAATAAAAAAATTATGAATGTTAAAAAAATCTTGAAGTCAGCTGATTGGTCCTCTCGCCTGTCAATCGCCATGATGAAGGTAACGCCTCTTCCAGGGGGGTGGGGGCAGGACTATAAAACCTTGGATGCCTGGACGTGAGTCAGTCACTCTGGAAGATCGCGAGGGAAAGTCCACAACTGTGATTCTAAGCTGTGAATCAACTGAACTGTGAGTCTGCAATGTACTTGCAATAAATGATTTGTTAGCCCTTAATGAAAATAAAATGAGTTGTTTGGCCTGCCCTGTGCTTCAAACTGAAATGGCAATGGAAATAAAATGAAATGAAAATTAGATGAATTGTTTGGCCTGCCCTGTGCTTGAAACTGAATTGGCAATGGAAATGAAATGAAATGAAAATGAGATGAGTGGTTTAGCCTGCCCCGTACTTGAAACTGAAATGGCAATGGAAATGAAATGAAAATGAGATGATTGGTTTGGCCTGCCCTGTGCTTGAAACTGAAATGGCAATGGAAATGTGAAAAGTATACATTTTCTAGATGCGCTGGGACGCATCCTCAGTGATGTGATCTGGGGTCATCGGGTGTTTTGGGTCTCACAACATCAGACGCCCTCGTGCAGGCGACCCAGCCAGGGCTGATCAGGGCCCGACTTGCGTCCCAACAGCAACCGCCCACGGATCAGCCATCTTAATAACTACTCTGCAGGGGTTGGGAGATTCTAGTGCGTGGAGGGACTGGGCTCTGTGGGGTGAGTCCTGGCCGGGCTCCTCCTGCGTCTCACCAGGTTCAAGGCCTGTGCGCTGCACCTCTTTCTTCTTCTCCGAGCATTTCATTCTCGCCTGATGGATTTTTAGGCCATGGTGGTTCATTAGGCCTTTCCGTAGCTTTATTGGGTGACTTTCTCACGAAAGACACAGACTCGGGTACTAACCCAGCCTTTCCCGGGTGCTGTCTTTCCGTGCCGTCAACTGTCTCTCCAGTAGTCACCAAACTATTCTTGGTTGTCACCCAGTCTATTCCTAGGTGCCACTGGCTGAGCCATCTTAATAACTACTCTGCAGGGGTTGGGAGATTCTAGTGCGTGGAGTGACTGTGCTCTGTGGGGTGAGTCCTGGCCGGACTCCTCCTGCGTCTCACCCCCTTGAAACTGAAATAGCAATGGAAATGAAATGAAATGAAAATGAGAAGAGTTGTTTGGCCTGCCCTGTGCTTGAAACTGAAATGGCAATGGAAATGAAATGAAATGGATATGAAAATGAGTTGTTTGGCCTGCCCTGTGCTTGACACTGAAATGGCAATGGAAATGAAAATGAGGTGAGTTGTTTGGCCTGCCCTGTGCTTGAAACTGAAATGGCAATGGAAATGAAATGAAATGAAAATGAGATGCGTTGTTTGGCCTACCCTGTGCTTGAAACTGAAATGGCAATGGAAATGAAATGAAATGGAAATGAAAATGAAATGAGTTGTTTGGCCTGCCTGAAACCACTCATATCGGCCCACAAGGCCCCTATTAGCTGAGAAACCAGTCAGTTTGCCCAAAATGCCCATATTAGTCCAGGAAGAACATTTTGGCCGAAAAGGCCCATGCCAGGTCAGGAAAAGATCAGAAAAAGTGCTTTTCACTGAGATTTCACGGAGAATTTTTTTTTAAAAGAGTTCCTTCAGCCCATAAGGCCTATACTAGCCCAGCAGGAGTCCCATCAGCCCATCAGTGTATTCCCCCTGCAAGTATTAAACCCCACCCCAGTATTTTTGTCCCTCCCTTCATTGGCTCCCTGTGAGAACCAGGCCAGGATAGACTTTCCTTCTTCATTGCTGTGATCTGCAGAAATAGATGAAAAATGTCTAAAATTGATTCTGCCCCCTCTCCCCTTTCTCTCTCTCACAGAGTCTCTCACCTGTTTTGGGCAGAATTTCTGGCAGTTTCTGAGCTGCCAGCCCACCAGGCCTGAGGGACTGAGCTGCCAGCCCACCAGGCCTGAGTGACTGAGCTGCCAGCCCACCAGGCCTGAGTGACTGAGCTGCCAGCCCAAGAATCCATTTGGCCCACAATGTCCGTACTAGCCCTCTGGAAACCAATCCCTTCGGCCCATATCCCTTCGGCAACATCCATACTAACGCTCCAGAAAGCCCCCCCCCCCCCCCCCCCCCACTGGCCACCAATAATGGAATTGGTGGGGAGGTGGAATATTGCTTTGGGGGACCAGCCAGCGGGTCCCACTTAGTCTAGTATCGCTCTAAACCTGTCCTATCCATGTACTTGCCAAATTGTTTCTTAAACTTTACGATATTACCTGTGTCAATTACTTCCTCCAGCAGCTCGTTCCATACACCTTCCACCCTTTACATGAAATCTTCCCATTATTCCTGTGGCCTTAAGAACTCATTATGGCCTAGTTCATCTCCTAATACTTATGATCTTATGACCCTGGCATTCACCTTGTCAAATACCTCTCTCCGCACCCTCCCTTGCTTCTCACACCCTGGTCATTTACCTCTTCTCATCTGAAATTCTCACTACAGTACTCACGCCAGCTGTGGCTGGTCAGGTGAGATTCTGGCCCAAAGTTCATGGGGGATTATTCCTCATCAGTAACACGATGGGGCATTGAGAGACGTGGATCAACTCTCTCTTATTGGAGATGATTGGTTGCTACCTGACTGGCGTTAGTAAAACGTTCCATTTCATAAGGTCATAAGTGATAGAAGGAGAATTAGGCCATTCGGCCCATCAGGTCTACTCCGCCATTCAATCATGGCTGATCTATCTCTCCCTCCTAACCCCATTCTCCTGCCTTCTCCCCATAACCCCTGACACCTGTACTAATCAAGAATCTGTCTCTCTCTGCCGTAAAGATATCCACTGACTTGGCCTGATTTACGAGTCTGTGTCTTGTTTTCACTGGAACTGCTGCTGAGTCTTCAGTTCTATCAGGTCCCAGAGCCCTTCCTGCATCCAGGTAACTCACCTGTGCTCATATAAAGCAAGTCGGATTGTCTTCAGGTATGATGTGGAGCTCAGAGGAAGGTGAGAGCAGTCATCTAGAGAGAGATTTCTAGAGAGAGTTAGATTTTACTCTTAGGATTAAAGGAATCAAGGGATATGGGGAAAAAGCAGGAACGGGGTACTGATTCTGGATGATCAGCCATGATCATAGTGAATGACGGTGTTGGCTTGAATGCCGAATGAAGGGCCGAATGGCCTACTCCTGTCCCTAGTTTCTATGTTTTCTATCTACTTCGCTCCTCTGGCTGACAATGGTGGTAAATGGTTCAGGCCTATGTTTACACAAAAGGTATTGTTACAGTGGAGATTCACAGTCTTGATTAGTACAGGTGTCAGGGGTTATGGGGGAAAGGCAGGAGAATAGGGTTAATAGACAATAGACAATAGTGCAGGTTTTCGCCATTTGGCCCTTCAAGCCAAGCCTTCACATTTGGCCCTTCAAGCCAGCCATTCAATGTGTTCATGGCTGATCATCCACAAACAGTACCCCATTCTTGCCTTCTCCCCATATCCCCTGACTCCGCTATCTTTAAGAGCTCTATCTAACTCTCTCTTGAAAGCATCCAGAGAACCGGCCTCCACCACCGGCTGAGGCAGAGAATTCCACAGACTCACAACTCTCTGTGTGAAAAAGTATTTCCTCATCTCCGTTCTAAATGGCTTACTCCTTATTCTCAAACCGTGGCCCCAGGTTCTTGTCTCCCCCAACATCGGGAACATGTTTCCTGCCTCTAGTGTGGCCAATCCCTCAATAATCGTATATGTTTATTAGGGAAAGATAGATCAGCCATGATTGAATGACAGAGTAGAATTGATGGGCTGAATGGCCTAATTCTACTCCAATGAGTGACGACCTTATGACCTTACACACATAAGGTGTTGCATTTTGGGAGGGTCGTATGCAAAGGGGTGGCAACTAACTTGAGTCTGAACAAGAGTTCCGACCCAAAACGTCACCTATCCATGCTCTCCACAGATGCTGCCTGACCCGCTGAGTTACTCCAGCACTCTGTGAAATGTCACCTATCCATGTTCTCCACAGGTGCTGCCTGGCCCGCTGAGTTACTCCAGCACTCTGTGTCCTCAGTTCCTTGTTTCTGCAACTAATTTCACTTTGTGTTGGTTGAAGCCTGGCTCAGCAGTGATTGTGTAGAAAGGAACTGCAGATACTGGTTTAAACTGAAGATGGACACAAAGTGCTGGAGTAACTCAGCGGGACAGGCAGCATCTCTGGAGAGAAGGAATGGGTGGTCACAACCTTTCTGGAGAAGGGCTTTTGGAACATCTGGCCTAATAGTCACAGCATTCTGGGGACTGATCTAAAACCCAACATACATGTCAGCTAAACCACAAAGTGCTGGAGGAATTCAGCGGGTCAAGCAGCATATGTGGAAAGTACTGGGCAGGCAACGATTCGGATCGGGACCCTTCTTCAGATGAAACATTGCCTGTCTATTTCCCTCCACAGCTGCTGCCTGACCCACTGCGTTCCTCCAGCAGTTTGTTTTTTGCTCAATACTCCAGCATCTGCAGTCTCCTTTCATGTCAGATATTAATCTAATTGCTGCTTGTAAATGACTGCAAGCCTTTGATCTGTCCACTAGGTGGAGAGCTTTGATATCAGATATGATCCTCGGAGACACAGTTTTGTTAAAGAAGGAACTGCAGATGCTGGAGAATCGAGGGTACACAAAAGGCTGGAGAAACTCAGCGGGTGCAGCAGCATCTAAGGAGCGAAGGAGATAGGCGACGTTTCGGGTCGAGACCCTTCTCCAGACTGGTCAGGGATCAGGGAAACGAGAGATATAGACGGTGATGTGGAGAGATAAAGAACAATGAATGAAAGATATGCAAAAAAGTATCGATGATAAAGGGAACAAGCCATTGTAAGCTGTTTGTGGTGTGAAAATGAGAAGCTAGTGTGACTTGGGTGGGGAAGAGATAGAGAGAGAGGGAATGCCAGGGCCCGAGGGCTGAGGGAGAGGTGGGAAGGGGAGGAGACAGCAAGGGTTAACAGAATTGAGAAAATTCAATGTTCAAGCCCAGAGGATGCAGACTCTCCAAGCGGAATATGAGGTGCTGTTCCTCCAACTTGCAGTGTTGCTCACTCTGGCCGTGGAGGAGGCCCAGGACCGAGAGGTCGGATACGGAATGGGAGGGGGAGTTGAAGTGCTGAGCCACCGGGAAGTCGGGTTGGTTAATGCGGACCGAGCGGAGGTGTTCGGCGAAACGATCGCCAAGCCTCCGCTTGGTCTCACCGATATAGATCAGCTGGCATCTGGAGCAGCGGATGCAGTAGATGAGGTTGGAGGAGGTGCAGGTGAACCTCTGTCGGACTTGGAAGGACTGCTTGGGTCCCTGAAAGGAGTGGAGGGTGGAGGTGAAGGGACAAGTGTAGCATTTCTTGCGGTTGCAAGGGAAAGTGCCCAGGGAAGGGGTGGAGTGGGAGAGAAGGGAAGAATTGGCAAGGGAGTTGCGGAGGGAGCGGTCTTTGCAGAAGGCAGACGGGGGAGATGGGAAGATGTGGCGAGTGGAGGGGTCACGTTGGAGGTGGCGAAACTGGCGGAGGACTATGTTGTTTACGTACAAACCTGTACGTCTTTGGGATGTGGGTGGAAACCGGAGCTCCTGGATAAAACCCACACAGTCACAAGGAGAACATACAAACACCACACACAACACCCAAGGTCAGGATCGAATCTGGAGCTATAAAGCGGTAACTCTACCTCAGCGACACTGTGCCACTCCTTATTAAGTATTTTCAACTGTGACATTTGGAAAAGGCTGTACTTAACTGTGATTTAATGATGAATAGGGAATAAATTAAAGATTTGGTGCTGTTGATGCAGCTGGATCTCAAATGTAAGCCTATCCTCTGAATGGTAATTTTTGCATCTGAAGAACTACTGAAATGGGAAGAACAAGAATGAATAAACATTGTGTGTAGTTTAGCAGTGAACAAAC
This sequence comes from Okamejei kenojei, assembly GCA_035221665.1. Taxonomy (NCBI): domain Eukaryota; kingdom Metazoa; phylum Chordata; class Chondrichthyes; order Rajiformes; family Rajidae; genus Okamejei; species Okamejei kenojei. The sequence goes on from CM069158.1 coordinate 37,297,218, forward strand.
GGCCAATAGTTCTAGAAATGTAAACTTGGTTTTGAATGCTCGCGACTAGTTTGGATTTAATATTGCCCCAGAACACAAGGAAGGTACCGAAGATAGACACAAAAAGCTGAAGTAACTCAGCGGGTTACCAGTCTGAAGAAGGGTCTCGACCCGAAACGTCACCCATTCCTTCACTCCAGAGATGCTGCCTGTCCCGCTGAGTTACTCCAGCTTTTGTGTCCATCTTCGGTTTAAACCAGCATCTGCAGTTCCTTCCTACACAAGCAAGGTACCCCCTGGGCTTCTCATTGCCATCAGTGATGTAGGCTTTGGTTCCTCCTCTGGCAGCTCGTTCCATTCACCTGCCACCCTGTGTGTAAAAAGATTTCCTATTAAATCTGTGATCCCCTCACCTTTTACCTATGTCCTCCATTGCTAATACTTATTGATTCATACGATGTCCATGTTAAGGTCAGGGCATATCTCAATATTCTAAGCCCCAGTAATGGCCACCTTTCCTGGCTGTTCACCTGCACTGGAAGGAAATGGTCATGTTTGCCAGCAATTCTGTGTGGAAGCTGATCAGGCATTTATACCAATGAGACCATCTGGAAAGAATGAACTGAATATCCAGGTCTCCTCCAACCACGTCCTTGCTGATTCATTCAGAGTAATATTCATATGAATGACTGGGGACCTGGATGTCAAAGAGGGCTGAGGTTCTGCCCTCGTAAAGACCACTCATCATCCGTGCCAGGCAGAGGGCAGTGCTATTTAGTTTAGTTAAGTTTAGTTTAGAGATACAGCGCGGAAACAGGCCCTTCTGCCCACCGAGTTCATACCAACCAGTGATCCCTGCACACTAACACTATCCTACACACACTGGGGACAATTTACATTTATACCAATCCAATTAACCTACAAACCAGCATGTCTTTGGAGTGTAGGAGGAAACCGAAGAACTCAGAGAAAAGAGGCAGTTAGGACTAGGAGATGTTTCCGTGCCCCTCAATCATCGTATCCCCAGAGGAATTGAGCATGGGACAGAGAGAGCTGGCCAAACTGTACACCAATGATCAAGAACACTGCCTAGCTCTTGAGCCATGCTATAAACACATGTTGTGTTTATGTGCTAATACATGCTTCACATAGTTTCATTCTCCCTTGTTCCCATATAAAGCTGGACATCTTTTATACCGCGACTGGTGACTAGCCCTGGCAACCTCGCGCCCAGTCACTGAGGCTCCCGCTCTCCTGCACTCTACTCCTTGTCACTCACCACAACTTTCTCTTGACCTTTCCTAAAGGCACCAAACCTCCTGGGCTATACATTCTGCAGCTTGCAGTTGATTTTAAATAGACCGGTTCCAATGCCCAGGCCTTCGTGTTCTGCTACCAGGGACTGGCTGCATTCCATATTCACTGGAATTTTGAAGGATGAGAGGGAATCTTATAGAAACATGTACAATTATTAAGGGATTGGACAGGCTAGATGCAGGAAATATGCACTCGATGTTGGTGGAGTCCAGAACCAGGGGTCACATTTTAAGAATAAGGGGTCGGCCATTTAGGACTGAGATGAGGAAAAACGTTTTCACTCAGAGAGTTGTGAATCTGTGGAATTCTCTGCCACGGAAGGCAGTGGAGGCCAAGTCACTGAATGTTTTCAAGAGAGAGTTCAAGGGATCAAAGGATATGGGGAGAAAGCAGGAATGGGGTACTGATTTTGGATGATCAGCCATTATCATATTGAATGGCGGTGCTGGCTGGAAGGGCCGAATGGCCTACTCCTGCACATATTGTCTATGTTTCTATGAGATATATAATAGACGGCCAATCACAAACTGGATGAAAGTTTTGGTCCATTGATAAGTCAGCCATTTTGAAAAGGTTCATAAGTGATAGGAGCAGAATTAGGCCATTCGGCCCAACATCTCCACTCCGCCATTCAATCATGGCAGATCTATCTCTCCCTCTTTCCCTGGTCGTACAGCTTTCAAGAAATGAAGCAGGAGTATACAACTCAGCCCTCATAGCCACAAGATCATGGTAGTGTGCCACTCCCCTGCACTGGTCGTCAAATTGTGTTTATCGTCATATGTGCAAGTACTTTGGTGGCTCGGTGGCGCAGCGGTAGAGTTGCTGCCTCACAACGCCAGAGACCCGGGTTCTATCCTGACTACGGGTGCCGTCTGTAGGGAGTTTGTACGTTCTCCCCGTGACTACGTGGGTTTTCACCGGGTGCTCCGGTTTCCTCCCACACTTCAAAGACGTACAGGTTTGGAGGCTTTGGTAAAAGCAGTGATTTGTCCCTTGTGTGTAGGGTAGTGGTGGTACGGGATGACCATTATCCGGTGCAGGCTCTGTGGGCTGAACGGGTTTGTTTCCTCGCTGTATCTCTAGAATGATAGAGTGATCACAGTGTGGAAACAGGCCCTTCGGCCCAACTTGCCCACACCGGCCCACATGGTCCAGCTACACGTCCCACCTGCCTGCGCTTGGTCCAGATCCCTCCAAACCTGTCCTATCCACGTGTAGGAAGGAACTGCAGATGCTGGTTTAAACCAAAGATAGACACAAAATGCTGGAGTAACTCAGCGGGACAGGCAGCATCTCTGGAGAGAAGGAATGGTGACGTTTCGGGTCGAGACCCTTCTTCACACCTGGTCTGACCTATCCATGTAGCAGTCGTGTCTCCTAAACCATACCTGGAACTTTGGCTAAGATGCAAGCATTTGTCATTCTATTCTTAGTGAAGTTGCAAGAACTGATCTTGGAGATTGTATAAATAATACATCTTGTGAATCTTTGGATGTGTCTGTGGACACGTGAGCATGTTACAGTGGGGTGGTGGGCAGTAGCGTGTGTGTCATGTACACAGCGTCAGTGTGACACGGCCGGTCTCGGCAAGCACACGTGAGTCACTGCACGTGAATCATCCAAACACAGAGCCAGCACAGTACCCGGGCCTGCTGCCCAACACCTGCCTGTTCCAACTTGGCATCAGGCACTTTTGTTTTTAAACTCACTGATAAATCTGACTTTGCACAGCTAGCCTGCTCCCTTTCCTAATCTCTCTCTCTCTCTCTCGCCTTCCCTCTCTTTTATACATGCCAGCGTAACCACTGACTTTATTAACCAATTACTTTTTAATCTTTCTCATACATAACACTATAAGCACCAACATTTCCTCATTATTGTCCTCATTATCCTTTCTCCTCATCTCCTGAAACGGCCATTTCTCACTCAGTTCCAGACATAACAACTTGCCCAAACGATCTTCCTCATTTGGAAGCTTTGATTAAATTTCAATTCAAAAATATACTTGATTCCTAAAAATACATGGGGGAAATATAGTCCAATCAACGCGTGTCTTTCCTTGCATGCCTCATCAAACCAATACGTAGTCTTACAAAGCACAAGTTCCACTCGTGTTTCCTGTTTAAACAATGTTCCCATGACGTGCTTGAGCCTTTGCACATGGATATACAGGGAATGGAGGAGAAGATCGCATGCTCATTAGTTTAACTGGGCAGAGTTTAGTTATGTTTTTTTCAATTTTTAAAAAAAATATTTGTATTTATTAGAAGCAAGTGTACAAAAATAGAACCAACGGCATATACAATTATACAGTTACTGTGCAGCTTCAATTTTAACGTTTTAGCTATGGTTGGAAGAAAAGAAAGGAGAAAAAGCAAGAAAGAGAAAAAGTGTGATGTGCAAAGATAGAGCCCCGAGACGACCAAAGTGGTGCAGCTAAAGAGTGAATAAATGAAAGAAAGAAACGAGGAATAGAAAAAATAAAACAAATAAAAGGACAAAAAGAGAAAGAAAGAAAAACGTGGTGATAAACCGGCCTCACATCCCTCCCCACCCACCTCACCCAACCCGTAATTAGATTTAAATCCAGTTGTGTTGTACCATACTATCCTTGTAATAAATCAATGAATGGTGTCCATGTCCGAGTTCAGTTACGTTGAGTTAAACCAAACTCAATCCTATTCAGCACAGACACTGTAGGACAATGGGCTTGTTCCTAGGCTTTACTGGACTTTACCTTGCAATAAACGTTATTCCCTTTATGCTTTATCTGTACACTGTGGACAGCTCGATGGTAATCATGTATAGTCTTTCCGCTGACTGGATAGCACGCAACAGAAAGCTTTTCACTGTACCTCAGTACACGGGACCATAAACTAAACTAAGCCAAACCTACACTAGTTTAGTTCCTTCCTACACTGAACTGAACTAGTATATGTTGTATGTGTAGGAAGGAACTGCAGAAGCCGGTTTAAACCAAAGTTAGACACAAAAAGCTGGAGTAACTCAGTGGGACAGGCAGCATCTCTGGAGAGAAGGAATGGGTGATGTGTGAGTGTCTGAAAAAGGGTCTCAACCCGAAACGTCACCCATTCCTTCTCTCCAGAGCATGCCTGTCCCACTGAGTTACTCCAGCTTTTTGTGTCTCTCTCCACTATTCAATCATGTTTGGTCTATTTTTCCCCATTCTTCTGCCTTCTCCCATAACCTTTGACATGCTTACTAATCAGAAATCTGCCAATTCCTGCTTTAATAATGCCCATTGATTTGGCCGTCTGTGGCAATGAATTCATAGATTCACCACCCACTGGCTAAAAACATTCCTCCTCATCTCCAGGTTAGGCAGTGTTGTGAGCAGTCTTTCTTTTCAGGATTAATATAATCTGTGCTCACAGCTGAACAGGGGTGACAGTGAAGCAACAATGGCAGGTAGTTCTGGGAATAATACAGAAAGTGCAAGATCAGTTCATTCCAAAGAGGAAGAAAGATTCTAAGGGGAGTAAGAGGCGACCATGGCTGACAAGGGACATCAAGGACAGTATAAAAATAAAGGAGAAGTATAACATGGCAAAGATGAGCGGGAAGCCAGAGGATTGGGAAACTTTTAAAGAGCAACAGAAGATAACTAAAAAGGCAATATGGGAAGAAAAGATGAGGTACAAAGGTAAGCTAGCCAAGAATATAAAGGAAGATAGTAAAAGCTTCTTTAGGTATGTGAAGAGGAAAAAAAAAATTAAGACAAATGTGGGTCCCTTCAAGACAGAAACTGGTGAATTTATTAGGGGGAACAAGGAAATGGCAGACGAGTTGAACAGGTACTTTGGATCAATCTTCACTAAGGAAGACACAAACAATCTCCCTGATGTACTAGTGGCCAGAGGACCTGGGGCGACAGAGGAATTGAAGGAAATTCACATTAGGTAGGAAATAGTGTTGGGTAGACTGATGGGACTGAAGGCTGATAAATCCCCAGGGCCTGATGGTCTGCATCCCAGGGTACTTAAGGAGGTGGCTCTAGAAATCGTGGAAACATTGGTGATTATTTTCCAATGTTCTATAGATTCAGGATCAGTTCCTGTGGATTGGAGGGTAGCTAATGTAAGAAAGGTGGGAGAGAGAAAACAGGGAATTATAGACCAGTTAGCCTGACACCGGTGGTGGGGAAGATGCTGGAGTAAATTATAAAAGATGAGATAGCCGCACATTTGGATAGCAGTAACAGGATTGGTCTGAGTCAGCATGGATTTACAAAGGGAAATCATGCTCGACTAATCTTCTGGAACTTTTCTGAGGATGTAAGTAGGAAATGGAAAAGGGAGAGCCAGTGGATGGTGTACCTGGACTTTCAGAAAGCCTTTGATAAGGTCCCACATAGGAGATTAGCGGGCAAAATTCGAGCACTTTGTATTGGGGGTAGAGTACTGACATTGATAGAAATTTGTTGGCAGACAGGAAACCTATGCGACAACCAGTGATGGTGATTGTACGTCAAGATACAGAAACAAAATTAGGGATTAACAGGGCCCTTTCAGAATGACAGGCAGTGCCTAGTGGGGTACTGCAAGGCTCGGTGCTGGGACCACAGCTTTTTACAATATACATTATACATTAATGATTTAGATGAAGGGATTAAAAGTAACATTAGCAGATTTGCAGATGACACAAAGCTGGGTGGCATTGTGAACTGTGAGTAGGATGCTATGAGGATGCAGGGTGACTTGGACAGGTTTGGGTGAGTGGGCAGATGCATGGCAGATGAAGTTTAATGTGGATACATGTGAGATTATCCACTTTGGTGGCACGAACAGGAAGGCAGATTATTATCTAAATGGAGTCAAGTTGGGAAAAGGGGAAGTACAATGGGATCTGGGGGTCCTAGTTCATCAGTAACTGAAAGTAAGCATGCAGGTACAGCAGGCAGTGAAGAAAGCCAATGGCATGTTGGCCTTCATAACAAGAGGAGTTGAGTATAGGAGAAAGGAGGGCCTTCCCTTTTTTATAATTTCAAAATAAACTTTATTTAGGTAATAAATATACAATACATGAACCGTGCAAAAAATTCATCCGACATTTTCGGAGACGATACAAATTGTTCAATACAGTCTACGTACATTGCTCAAATTTCACAAATTTGTCCCTCACCTTTGCCACTCATGTAGCCCACTGGCGTGGAATCCCTTCTCTTGTTTTGAGGGGCATCTCCACCACAGCCTGTCCCCCATGTCCAGCAGTGGAAGGACCCTAGACTGTGGTCCTCCCCCACCGAGCCTTGGCGTTGGCTGCACCGAGCTTCAGTGCGTCCCTCAGCACGTACTCCTGCAGTCTGCAGCGGGCCAGTCGGCAACATTCCCTGGAGGACATCTCGCTCTGCTGGGTGGTCAACAATGCTCGGGCAGACCAAAGAGCGTCTTTCACCGAGTTGATGACCTTCCAGCAGCACTCAATATCAATCTCTGAATGCATCCCTGGAAACAGTCCGTAAATCGGAGATTACGGAGAGTTGGTTTGGCAAGGAGGACTCTAACTTCTATAGGTGCACAGTAGAGAGCTTGCTGACCGGTTGCATCGTGGATTGGTTCGGCAACTTGAGCGCCGTGGAGAGAACTGCCCAGTCCATCATCGGCTCTGACCTTCCTTCCATCGAGGAGATTTATTCGCAGTCGCTGCCTAAAAAAGTTGGCAGCATCATCAAGGACCCACACCATCCTGGCCGCACACTCATCTCCCTGCTACCTTCAGGTAGAAGGTACAGGAGCCTGAAAACTGCAACGACCAGGTTCAGGAATAGCGACTTCCCCACAGCCGTCAGGCTATTAAACCTGGCTCGGACAAAACTCTGAACATTAATAATCCATTGTCTATTATTTACACTTTATCAGTTTATTTATTCATGTGTGTATTTACGTATATAATGGTATATGGACACACTGATCTGTTTTGTAGTCAATGCCTACTTTGTTCTGATGTGTTGAAGCAAAGCAAGAATGTCATTGTCCATTCAGGGACACACGACAATAAACTCACTTGAACTTGAAATCACAGAGTCCTCTGTGACGGACCTGTTCGGAATAAAACGTGACACTTGCAGACCTCTCCAGACTCTCTTTGCGCATCCACACTCTGCAAAGAGGTGGGCAACTTCTCCTCTCCATAGCAGCCGTCCCGCTGGCAGTGAGGTTCCGACGGTGCAGGAAGGGTCTGACTGGGAGGGCTCCCCTAACCGCCAGCCAAGCCAGGTCTTGGTGCTTGTTGGTGAGTTCTGGCAATGAGGCATTTTGCCAGTCAAGCTGGGCAGTCTGCACTGGGAACCATGCCACAGGATCCATTGAGTCCTTTCCCTGCAGTGCCTGCAGGACATTCCATGCTGACCACTGCCCGATGGACATGTGGTCAAAGGTGTTGGTCCGGAAGAACCTTTCCACGAATGACAGATGGGGTGGCAATGTCCAGCTGACTGGCACATTGCGTTACATCTGCACCAGGCCCATCCTTCGCAACACCTGGGGACAGGTAGAACCTCAGCAGGTATTGACACTTGGTGCCCACTTGGTGCTCTACACTCTGCCTGATGCAGCCACACACGAAGATGGCCATCAGGGTGAGGGCGACGTTGGGAACGCTTTTACCCCCGTTGTCTGCCGACTTGTACATTGTGGCCCGTCGCACCCACTCCATCCTCGACCCCCAGATGAACTGGAAGATGGCCCGGGTGATCCCTGTGGCGTAGGAGGGAGGGAGAGGCCACACTTGCGACAATTACAGCAGCCCTGAGAGCACCTCGCACCTGATGACCACATTTTTCCCCGTTAAAGAGAGTGAGCGTTGCCTCCACAGCTCCAGCTTCCTCCCCACCCTGGCTATCCGCTCCAGCCAATTCTTGTTACACGCCTCAGCCCCGCCAAACCAGATCCCCAGCATCTTCAAGAAGTCAGGCTTGATGGTGAAGGGGACGGAAGATCTGTCGGGCCAGTTGCCTCGCTCTTCCTGCGGTTCACCCTGGCTCCCGTGGCTGACTCAAACTGGTCGCAGATGCTGATCAGTCTGCGGACCGACCCTGGATCCGAGCAGAAGACAGCGACATCGTCCATGTACAGGGAGGTCTTTACTTGAATGCCCCCACTGCCTGGCAATGTCACTCCTCTTATGCCAGCATCCTTCCTGATGGATTCAGCAAAAGGTTCAATACAGCAGACAAACAAGACAGGAGAGAGAGGGCAACCCTGCCTGACTCCAGACCTGACGGGAAAACTGTCTGATTCCCACCCATTGATTTGGACTGCACTACGGATGTTGGTGTAGAGCAGTTTGATCCAATTTCTGATTCCCTCCCCAAAACCCATTTTGGAGAGCACGTCCCTCATGTACGCGTGCGATATCCTGTCGAAGGCCTTCTCCTGGTCCAAGCTGACTACGCAGGCATCCACCCGTCTGTCCTGCACGTAGGCGATGGTATCTCTCAGCAGCGCTAGGCTGTCTGAGATTTTCCTGCCAGGTACAGTACAGTTTTGGTCTGGGTGGATCACCTGTCCCAGAGCAGACTTGACCCGGTTGGCGATGGCCTTAGACAGGATCTTGTAGTCCACATTCAACAATGTTATGGGTCTCCAATTCTTTATGTCCTTCATCTCCCCCTTCTGCTTGTAGATTAGGGTGATGTTGCCCTTCCTCATGGAGTCTGACATGCTACCAGCTAGAAGCATGTTGTTGTCCACTTCTAGCAGGTCCGGGCCCATCCAGTCCCACAGAGCCGAATACAACTCGGCCGGTAAACCATCGCTTCCGGGAGTTTTATTCGAGTCAAAGGAACGGATGGAGTCATTCAACTCCTCTAGGGTCAGTGGTTGGTCCAGACTCTCCCGCTTGCTGTCCTCCAAGACCTCCGTGATCGAGGACAGGAAGTTCTGGGAGGCAGTGCTGTCTGTTGCCTTTCTGTCGTACAAATCCATATAAAAGGATTTGCAGACCCTCAGTATGTCCGTCTGCAAGGATGCTACTGTGCCGTCCTCCTCCCTAAGGCTGTTCATCACAGAGCTCACCCTGTGAACCTTATGGAAGAAGAAGCGTGAGCACGTATAATGTGGATAAATGTGAGGTTATCCACTTTGGTGGCAAAAACAGGAAAGCAGACTATTATTTAAATGGTGGCCGATTAGGAAAAGGGGAGATGCAGCGAGACCTGGGTGTCATGGTACACCAGTCATTGAAAGTAGGCATGCAGGTGCAGCAGGCAGTGAAAAAAGCGAATGGTATGTTAGCTTTCATAGCAAAAGGATTTGAGTACAGGAGCAGGGAGGTTCTACTTCAGTTGTACAGGGTCTTGGTGAGACCACACCTGGAGTATTGCGTGCAGTTTTGGTCTCCAAATCTGAGGAAGGACATTATTGCCATAGAGGGAGTGCAGAGAAGGTTCACCAGACTGATTCCTGGGATGTCAGGACTGTCTTATGAAGAAAGACTGGATAGACTCGGTTTATACTCTCTGGAATTTAGGAGATTAAGAGGGGATCTTATAGAAACCTACAAAATTCTTAAGGGGTTGGACAGGCTAGATGCAGGAAGATTGTTCCCGATGTTGGGGAAGTCCAGGACAAGGGGTCACAGCTTAAGGATAAGGGGGAAATCCTTTAAGACCGAGATGAGAAAGACTTTTTTCACACAGAGAGTGGTGAGTCTCTGCAACTCTCTGCCACAGAGGGTAGTTGAGGCCAGTTCATTGGCTATATTTAAGAGTGAGTTGGATGTGGCCCTTGTGGCTAAGGGGATCAGAGGGTATGGAGAGAAGGCAGGTACGGGATACTGAGTTGGATGATCAGCCATGATCATATTGAATGGCGGTGCAGGCTCGAAGGGCTGAATGGCCTACTCCTGCACCTAATTTCTATGTTTCTATGTTTCTATGTCTCATCCTGCTCCACACGGCGGACCCTGGATCGGAAGATGATCTTGGAGGATTCAGAGGTAAAGAGCCAAGCTTGCCGGTCCTTCAACTCTCTACGTTCCTCCCCATCCACCCTTCTCGACTGCAGAAGGAGCAGCTGTTGCAAATCTGTCTGGAGTTGGCACAATTCCCTCTTACTCTCTGAACCCCTTTAAATATGAAGAACCTCTTAATGTTCTCCTTGGTTGCCTCCCACCAGAGTGTCGGGAGTCAAAGAGAGGCCTCACCGTTCTCCAACATGCGTAGTCCCTCTTTAGCTCCTCAACATTCTCTGGGGTCAACAGCTTCATATTTAACTTCCACGTCCCTCTGCCTGCCTTCCGGTTCTCCTGTAGGTGACAGGAAGCCTGAAGCCTGGTCAGAGAAGAACACCGTTGTGAGGTCGGTGTGTCTGTGTGTGACGGCCTTTGTCGTGAAGACGAAGTCTATCCGAGATCGGGCTAAACCGTCCGATCTCGACCAGTGAAACCGCGGCTGGGACCCGCCTGCAGGGTCGCTGAAGGCCTCACGCAGCTTTGCGTCTTTTACCATCTCCATCAGGAACTTGGACGTGCTGTCCAGTCTGCTGTCGGCACTGCCGGATCGTCCAGCCGCATCAATGATGCAGTTGAAGTCACCAGCCAGAACGAGCTGCCGGGACATGGCCAGCAGCATTGGGAGCTGCTGGAGAACGGCCAGCCGCTCGCTCTGCGTGGGTGAGGCATACACATTTATCAGCCGGAGCGGAGAGCCACGGTACATAACATCAACCACGAGGACACGCCCCCCAACCACCGCCCTGACCTCAGTGATGGTGAAGTTCCCTCCCCGCAGCAAAATCCCCAGGCCCATTGGTCACTGCACTGCTCCCGGTCTCCCGGAGCTGGGGGACGATGCCTCCATCATTGGGTCCTCGATGTCGAGTCACACCAGCATTTTGTGTTTATCTTCAAAACTTTTCAAGTATTTTCAAGTATATAACATTCTGGGAGTGGCGGCGCTGCCCTGGCAGCAGCGGCTCGCCTGCAGTCCGTCTGTTTTTCTTTTTATTTGTTGTTTTCTTGTCTTGTTTTAGCGTTAGTTTGAGCTATTATGTAGTGTATGTGTGTGGGGGGGGTGGGAGAAACATTCTTAGTCTCTTCCTTTTGGGGGGACGTGACTTTTCTTGTCGTATCCTCCGTCTCCGTCTGCGCTGAGGCCTATCGCGGAGCTGGCGGCCTCCAACCTTAACTGCGACCGACCCGAGGCTCCGGAGGCAGAGCCGGCCAGGACTTACCAGCGCGGGGCTGGCCGACTTCGGGGCTGCGGCGGGTTCAGGCGTTCCGGCGGCCCGACTCGGAGCTGTGGCGGCTTTCCGGTGGCGGTGGCGGCGACGTCGGAGGCCCGGCCGCGGGCCCAGTGGACGACATCGTCGGGAGCTCGCAGGTCACAGGTTGGTGACCTGTTTTTCCGGAGCTCCCGCGGCAACAGCTGCGTCCGCTGGACTGGAGGGCGGCAGCTTCGGCAGCTTCGACCGCCCCGGGCCGCGGAGTTGAACCGGCCCGCTCTCGGAGCGCGGTTCACCCGTGGGACTTGTTTGCATCACCCGGTGCGGTCACAACATCGGAGGCCTGGGTCGCCTCAGCGAAGAGGAAGAGGAAGAGGAAGAAGGGAAGAGACAAAGACAAGATTTTTGCCTTCCATCACAGTGAGGAGGTGTCTGGTGAACTCACTGTGGTGGATGTTAAGTATGTGTTTATTGTGTGTTTTATTATTTACTATATGTACGACTGCAGGCAACAAAATTTTGTTCAGATCGCAAGGTCTGAATGACAATAAAGTTTTCCAAGTTCCAAGTTCCAAGTATTCCTCTCCTCTGCTTCTCAGACAGTCTCTTATGGTCGAGGGTGACTCACCCACACTCTGCTGCCAATGTTTCTCAGTCAGAAGCTTAGTCATTGTCAGGGATTCCATACGGCATAGAAACAGATGCCTTGGCCCAACATACCTCAACTAGTCCCATATTGCTGCGTTTGGCCCATATCCTTCTGAATCTGTCAGATCCATGCACCTGTCTAAATGTGTTTTTTGTATGTTGTTATAGCACCGGCCTCAACTAATTCCTATGGCAGCTTTTTCCATACACCCACCACCCACTGTGTGAAAACGTTGCACCTCAAGTTCCTATTAAATATTCCTGTCAGCCTGAACCATTGTCCTTTTGTTCTGGATGTGCCGACACTGGGAAACAGACTCTGTGCGTTCACCCTGTCTATTACCCTCATGATTTATACACCTCGATAAGATTACTCTTCAGATGCCGGCGAATTAGGTCCTACCTTGTCCATCCCCTCCCTACAGCTCAGGCCATCAGGACCCTTGTAAATCTTCTCTGCATTTTCTTTAGCTTAGTTCCAAATGAGCAGCCATGGAGTGGCGAGATGTACCTTTAGAATGGGGGCCGTATCTTTAGAATGGCGACGATGAGGAATTTCTTTCAGCCAGAGTGTGGTGAATCTATGGAATTCCTTGCCACGGACAGTTGTGAGCCAAGTCATTGGGTATTTTTACAGCGGGTGTTTAAAGTGATCTAGATGTAGTTACATGAGCGGTACAATTGATCACGATATCAATTGGTACTGAAGAATGAAATACAAATAATTTTAAATCTCAACACACTCTGCACAATGACCACCGTTGACAACGGTAATGTACATCTGATCAAAGGGCTAGAGTACTTACTGCAGATGCTGGTTTAAGCCGAAGATAGGCACATAATGCTGAAATAACTCTGTGGGACAGGCAGCATCTCTGGAGAGAAGGAATGAGTGACGTTTCGGGTCGAGACCCTTCTTCTGGCCATGATGAAGACACTCTGGCCTAGCAGTCCTATGCAGTGGGGCAACCCTTTTGTTTGGCTTATGATAATAATTTAATAAAGATCCGATTGCAAAATCTCATTGAGTATCGTAATGTCCAAAAGCCTTTCTGGAAACTCGATCCAGGGCCGCTGTGGTGTTGGACTGCGCCGTCACAGAGGCTGCTGGCGGGCAGGCTGTTTGATATCCGAGCACATGCAACCTAGCGTTAGACGTCACCTGCACAAACCCCTGACTTCTTGTAGGCCTGGTTCGGGAAAGGGGGTAACTGGGGAGCCGAGGCTTGCCGTGTAGCAGCCAGGAAGCCCGACGTCTCTTTCAACATTACCCAATCTGTCAACATTTAAAATAGAAGTAGGAAGGAAATGCGGACGCTGGTTTAAACCGTGGGCACAAAAAGCTGGAGTAACTCAGCGGGACAGGCAGCATCTCTTGAGAGAAGGAATGGGTGACGTTTACAATAAGATACACACAAAGCGCTGGAATAACTCAAACGGAAGAAAGGTCCCCACTTCGAAAGTCACCCATCCATTTTCTCCACAGATGCTGCCTGGCCCGCTGAGTTACTGCAGCACGTCGTGTCTATCTTTGGTATAAACAGGCGTCTGCAGGTCTTTTCTGCAGAGTAAACGTTTTTAAATAACCCATGTTTCTTGCTGTCTACACCAAACTGGAACAAGCCCGGGGGGGGGGGGGGGGGGGTTCCACATTACACCCCACCTGAGACTGAGAAACGGTTAACATCAACTCAAATTGTGTGGGATTGGCACAGCGAAGCAATCCTCCAGAGTGCCGGGCATGTTAGGGGTGAACAGCAGCGAGAAGGAAGCTTCCTCCTGCTGTATCACCACTCACTGCCCCAGAGCACGCTGCAGGCGGGCGGGCAAATTAAGGCCGTTGGCCTTTATAATTTTTTGAAAATGTTCAGAGCAGAATTTAAAAAAAAATAGAAATCTCAATATAGAAATGAATAAAAAGTCTCAATATAGAAATGAATAAAAAGTTTCACACGTTTAAGTTTTATCAGGTTGAAGCTGCAGTTTATAATTTATATAATTTCCTCGTTATCTTTCTACGTTGCAGCCTGAGCTGGGGGAGGGGGGTGCATGGAATCCGCCTTCTTCCTGATTTAGGAGAGAACAGATTCCAGGCTATAATTGGTTTGGGGCAGGGGGTGAGTGATGGTGGACAGCTGCAGTATGACCACGCCGGCTCCCGGGGCCGGGGAGTATTGGCTGAGGGCGGCGAACACGTAAATGGTGACGCGGGGGAGAGAAAGTATAAAAGCTACGCCAAGTGGCGCCTGATTTGTGAATGAAATAGTAGCGCATGGCGTTAAGGTTCAGCGGCGAGAAAGTAACAGCGACGGCAGCAGCTTTTGTGTAGCGGCCTGCGTTACAGTGTAGCAGCGGGTAGTTACAGTGTAGCAGCGGGTAGTTACAGTGTAGCAGCGGGTAGTTAGTGTAGCAGCGGGTAGTTAGTGTAGCAGCGTTACAGTGTAGCAGCGGGTAGTTACAGTGTAGCAGCGGGTAGTTACAGTGTAGCAGCGGCCTGCGTTACAGTGTAGCGAGCTACAGCCCAGACCACGTTGCAACATGAAGTACATCATCGGCATTGGAGGGTGAGTACTTGTTGTAAGTAACACAACGTGCGTAGCACGTGTAGGAAGGGACTGCTGGTTTGGACTGGAAATAGACACACAATGCTGGGGTAACTCAGCAGGTCAGGCAAGATCTCTGGAGAGAATGAATGGGTGGTACACAAAATGTTGGAGAAACTCAGCGGGTGCAGCACCATCTGTGGAGCGAAGGAGATGGGCAACGTTTCGGGCCGAGACCCTTCTTCAGGGTTTCGGCCCGAAACGTTGCCTATCTCCTTTGCTCCATAGATGCTGCTGCACCCGCTGAGTTTATCCAGCATTTTATGTACCCTCGATTTTCGAGCATCTGCCGTTCCTTCTTTAACACGGGAATGAATGGGTGTCGTTTTGAGTCGAGACCCGTTAGACTCTGAAGAAACGTCGCCCATTCCTTCTCTCCAGGGAAGCTGCCTGACCCACTGAGTTACTTCAGGTTTTTTTTGTGTTTATCGACAACGTAGCACATGTTGGCGAAGAAGTATTGAACTCGAAATGAAACTTTTTTTTGCCGCCAGTGTCTGAATTTGGAGAAAATTCGGTGAATTGAAGAACTTCGAAGGTATCAAAGGAATTATTTTAAAGTATCTATACGACTTTAAAAATCAACGTATGGTGTAATTAATTTCAATTTCTGCAATAGTTAAACGTGAATTAATCAAAATGTAATTTTAAAAAAAAATCGAAATACTCAATATAATGTTGATTGTAAGAATTTAAAATCTAGCCCAGTCTAACCGCAGTTCGCTTTAAGTATCCGAAGCCTGGTTGCTTTGACAATTTTCTGTGGCAAGTGGCACAAAATGTCGGCTTTGCCGTGGCGTTAACCTTGAGATGAGCGAGTTTCCCGCGCACCCGTCCCGTTCAACGACATATTCGTGGCGCCTTCAGTAACTGCCCCCATCCAGCCGGCCCGACACCCACAACTTCCCCGACATTTCAAAACATTCAAATCGTTATTGATCATCACTGAATCTTTGCATACATAATTAATTGTTTCCCTCTTTCCGAAACCCTGATCCCATATAAAAACTATTAAATCGAGTAACGTCTGGGTTATTTTAAGCGGGACCTGGTAATTTATAATGTGTAGGAAGGAACGGCAGACGCTGGTTTACACTGAAGATAGACACGAAATGCTGGAGGAACTCAGCGGGACAGGCGGCGTCTCTGGAGAGAAGGAATGGGCGACGTTTCGGGTCGAGACCCTTCTTCAGATTTATTACCTTGTTGCAAAGTTGTCGCTGTACATTTGATAGCGGGTGATTTATTATTTTTTTTTTTACATCCCCCTCTCCACTCCCCGCGCTGGGCGCTCAGTTCGAGTTTGAATTTGGCGCCCTTTCTGGAAGTGGTTTCGTCAGGTGGCGCTCGATGTCACTACAACTCCACACACTGGGATAATAATGTGTGCATGGAATAGTGGTCTGGAAGATTAACCCCCCGCTTCTTTCCCCCACTGACCTTGCAGCGTGACCAACGGTGGCAAGACCACACTGACCAATAGAATTAGCCAAATATTGCCCAACTGCTGCGTTGTGCATCAGGATGACTTTTACAAGGTGAGCCCAACTTTTTTTTTTCCCTCTCTATTTTAAACCTGTTTTGGCGCCTGTTTGTGACTGTTGTAATCGATGGTAATTAAAACAGCAACTGCCCAAAGTCCTGATGTGCCGAGTCCAATATCTGGGAGTGATATCACTGGGTTAATGATGGGATACTTGAAACGGGCCGATACTGGGGACAAGACATTTGTGATATTTGAATCATGCGCGCTCAAGAACTTGTGTCCGCAGTTCAGTTAGATTGATCTACATCTACTAATCTGGCGCTTTTTGATTACGGGCCATGGCTTGGCGATATCCTGGGACATTTCACTTAAATGCACATCTCAGCATTGGGAACTCGTGGCTGATTTGGGTTTAATATAACCGTTTTAAAATGTTGCACATGACATGGAATCCACGGGTTTGAATCTTAATCTGAGTTCAGTGGATGGTAGTAACAGAAAACGGATGCAGCGGTAGGCCATTCGGTCCGTCGAGCCAGCACTGCCATTCAATATGATCACGGCTGATCATCCAAAATCAGTACCTGGTTCCTGTTTTCTCCCCATATCAATTGATTCCGTTAGCCCTGAGCTAAATCTAACTCTTTTGAATACATGGTGGTGGGACATTCTCATTGGATACCACATTACCAAACCATTTGTAGAGGGAGGATGTTCAGGAATCGGCCATGGTTCCTACTGCATGAAGGTGATTTTTGCTCCGAGCTTCACAGTGAGTACAGGTTGTAATCAACCATGCTCGGAATGGTTTTAAACTCTTCATAGCCAATGTCAACCTTTCTCATCCAGAATGGCCATTGGTGTGATGTAGCCAGTGGGGCATGGTCCTGTAACACAACATCAGGGACTTTGGGCAAGTGCACTTAGATTGATAAGATTCCTGTCTTGTGTGTAAATACATTGTTTGTAGCCTTGTTTTTATGACTATTTCAGACACCAGATCAGATAGAAGTTGGGCAAGATGGATTTAAACAATGGGATGGTAAGAATGGTATTGGTCGTAGGCAGTGACATTTTCTAACAAAGATCTACGTTGACATTTATTTCACCTTGTGTTGGTCCTTGTGATAACCTGCTGGGTTCTTTTTTGACCTTCAGTGATCACGGCCATCGACATGGAGGCAATGATGAGTACTGTCAACGCTTGGATTGACAACCCAGTAAAGTTTGCCCGCTCTCACGGGGTGGCCGTCACTCCAGCCTCCGGCGAGCCGAGCCATCCAGAGGGAGGAGTGCAGATATTGATAGTGGAAGGGTTCCTGTTGTATAACTACAGGTGCAGTTATCTACAGTTATCCCTACTTCAGTTTGAGAAAGATGGGGGTTTTTAGAGTACTGGCAGACTTTCATGCTGCTGCATGGGTTTCAGTTAAAGCCTAATGGAGGCGGTGAGCCTCTTTGTACTGCATTCACTCCAACTGGGTCGGAGCCAGTAGGGTTTTAAAGTGCACATTTTCTGGGTAGCATTAAACTGTAGAATAATGTCAGGGGTGCATTAAATTGTTAGTTGGGCTATCATTGACAATGTGAGGTAATATTTAAACTAAAATATTGGACCGGTATATTGCTTTGTGATTTTTAAACAAATAAATAGTATTAGTATTTCTATTGATTTGCAAAGTAATGAATTATAACATTGATTTTAAAGTATGTTTCCCCCCCCTGTTTCTGTTTCTAGTTATGATTCCCATTGTGTAAATGTGCTTGGATGATCTTAGCCATACATCTTTATAATCCCTTACCCAGAATTGTCATTGTAAACATTTTTGGCCAAGCAGTATTTAACCTTGCTGTGTTTTGTCTAATCAATAGTATCAATGACCAATCATTTATAATAGTGCGAATACAGATTGTAGGTAGAATGATCTAGCCTGTTTTTCATCAACTGATTGTTTTTCCTCCCTGACCCAGGCCTTTGGGTTCGACTTTCAATCGACGTTACTATCTGAGCCTTCCGTATGAAGAATGCAAAAGGAGGAGGAGGTAAATGGCTACTTTGTGTTGGTGCATGCGTCTGCCTACCGTTACAGTTCATTCTGCAACAATCTACCCGAGTGCAGCCATGTTAACTGAAGTTGTTTTCGCTTCCAGTACAAGGAGCTACACTGTACCTGACCCACCTGGCTTGTTTGATGGGCATGTGTGGCCTATGTATCTAAAGCACAGGACTGAGATGGAGGCCAACAAAGTTGATGTTGGTACGTGATGGTTGCGTTCTCTATTACAAGCTGGCAATTAAACAGCTCTGTCGTGCACAGTGGTAGGCAGAAGAGGACTATCCTTTATTCAGAAGAAACAAGTGAAAATAGATGAGGTTGGGTGGAGTAGGTGCAGCGAAGAGACTTCCTTTGGTAGGATGGTCTGTAACTTGAAATACAGGATTTATCTTGGGAAAGATTATCTGCATTCTTAGAAGATCGGGGTCCTCGAATGTTAGTTTTCCACTCTGGGAACTGTAGATATTAAACTATTCAAGGAGACATTTCTGGTCTCCTGAGAAATTGCAGATTATAGTGGTAGTGAGGATGGGTAGGAATTGTAGGAAACTCCTCAGATCAGCCTTGATCCCACATAACAATAAACACTGAATGCACCAATTTTGGGTAGTTAACACCCCCACCCCCCCTTCCAACCAGATTCCTTCCTCTGGCATCACTGTGCCTTTTCTATCTTTGATTTGCAGCTTTTAGCTTTTCATCTGCGGCTTTGGTCTAACCATGTACCCCCGCCCCCACCTGTATCCACCTATCACCTGCCAGACTTTGCCCTGCCCCTACCTCTCTTCCATCTTTTGTCCACATACTATAATCGGTAAGATGAAGGGTCTCAACCCAAAATGGTGCCCATTCACATTCTCCAGACATGCTGTTACTCCAGCACTTTGTCTTTTTTTTTTGTAAATCAGGAGTTACTTGCTGTGTTCATTTTCAAGTCATTGAGTTACTGTCCTGAAGCCTCTGTTTCTGGCACTGGTTAGAATTTGGGGAGGCAGCTTGTACTTGGAATTTAAGTGGTTTAGAATGAATGTAATTAAATTTAAGAAATTGTATTTCCAGTGTATCTGAATGGTTTGAAGTCGAAGGATGATATCTATCTACAAGTGTATGAAGAGATTCAAAATCTCATCCTCAATTCTTCATAGGTAATTATCAAGTTAATTATCAAATTATTTAGATTCCTGTTTGGATTATGTCACTGTTTTAATTATTTTTGAATCTTTCTTTCAGGGACTGGTGCACTGAAGACTTGTGTGAAGATGAAGTTGTAAATAGTTGATCGTATCTTAGAAACGTGTCCTCTTAGATTTCTGTATATAGATTGGACATGGTTTAAGTTATTTCAATCTGCCTCTTATGGCCGTTTATATTTTTAAAGCTTTGTGAACTTTAAACATTTTTTATGTGGATCATATCTGTAACTTTTTACTGCTAACCTTGTATGATTTTTGAACATTGTAAACTGATGCCCACCGTAATGGCTGTGTATTGAATGTTGTGCTTTCCAACTTGTAACTATTGTCTTAGTTTGCCGTCTGCTTTTCTACAGACATTGTATTGCAGTCTGCAAAGCCTCGTCTTTAAAGTGGTGTTCAACAAGGTTCCTTCTCGGAACTACTGGTCCAAATGTTATACCTGGCAATGCAATAGTTGGGGGAAGTGTGACCTTCATACAATGGCGATAACAGTTAGGGTAACTTCTAGAGTGGAGGTTTGCATTGGAAGGTATAATACCTGTTCTCCACTGGGGTTGACTTGTCCTGCACCCTGTACTAGATGTTGGTCTGTATGGAACAAATCCATATGCATTTATGTCCTGTGTAGAGCTATGTTTTAATAGTTCACTATCTGATCACTTGATAGTTCAGCAAAGATCACTCAAACGTTACACTCGATGATATTGAAGAGGGGGGAGGGGAAATAACACAACTCGCGTTGCACTCTGCAAAGTAGTGAGACCAGTAACATTGCTTGTCCAAGACTCCTTAAAGTGGTTTGGTGACTGACTAAGGAAAATCTCTTTATAACCAATAATGCAAGAGCTATGAATTTAACCAGCTGCCCCACTAAAGGGTGTACTATAAAACTTTCATAGATTAAAAAAAAAATGAAATTTTAATTCATAAGAACTATTTTGCAGTCTTCAAGGTAAGGTTTAAAAGTGTAACCAAGTCTTGTGTAAATGAGTTTGGCTGGTGCTTAGTTGCCAACTGCATACTCAGGGAATGCACACTCCGTTTGGCAGAGGGAATATTAAAAAGAGCATAATTAATTTTCCAAATGTAGCTGTGTTCATTTTCAAGTAATTGAGTTTTTAAATGGTATACATTAGATTGCTGCCCAGAAGTGCATTTGATGACAAGTATGCTGTCTTGTCAACCCTATGCCAGCTATTCCAAGTGAAGGCTCAAGACAAAACCATGGCTGCTGGTGATTAATCCTCAGTCGACCTTTATTTGAATGTGTATCTGTCAATGTTCTGGATTCTACTGCTCTTGGCTGTTCAATGCCTTTTGATACTTTTGGTTTATTTTGCAAGTCATTAGAACCTTTTGTGTATTTCTCTGCATTTTCCATTTTCCCCCATTGTTGAGCTATATATTCTCATTGCACATCTCTCCCTTCACTCTTCTGTATCATTTTCCTTCATGTTCAGTACCATACTAAGTTCAGTCACTTCATCTTCCCCGTCTGATTTTTTAAAAGGGCCTTCACTAATTGTGTGCCTTTCTGTCCCCTGCTACTCAAAGTTCATAAGTGAAACAATTCAAAAACAGAAGGTGTGGGAACTATATACACATGCTGGAAATTAGCGGTGGATGGTAGGGCATTCTCATCGGAAATAAAAAAATGACCATGTCAGGTGTCTTACTCTTTCATAGAAAATAGGTGCAGAGTAGGCCATTCGGCCCTTTGTGCCACGACTGCCTTTCAATATGATCATGGCTGATCATCCAAAATCTGTACCCCGTTCCTGCTCTTTTTTTTTTACCCCCTAGCCCTTGATTCTGTTAGCCCTAAGAACCAAATCTAACTTGAAAACATCCAGTGAATTGGCCTCCACTGCCTTCTGGGGCTGAGAATTCCATAGATTCACAACTCTGGGTGAAAAAAGCTTTTCCTGATCTCAGTCCTAAATGGCCTACCTATTCTTAAACTGTGACCCCTGGTTCTGGACTCCCCCAACATCAGGAACATTTTTCTTGCAATAGGTCAGCCACGATTGAATGACAGAGTAGACTTGATGGGCCTAATTCTGCCTCTCACCTTTTAGCTACTGCAAGTGGAAACATAGAAAATAGGTGCAGGAGGAGGCCATTCGGCCCTTCGAGCCAGCACCACCATTCAATATGATCATGGCTGATCGTTCGCTATCAATAACCCGTGCCTGCCTTCTCCCCATATCCCTTGACTCCACTAGCCCCTAGAGCTCTATCCAACTCTCTTAAATCCATCCAGTGATTCGGCCTCCACTGCCCTCTGTGGCAGGGAATTCCATAAATTCACAACTCTCTGGGTAATTTTTTTTTTTTCTCACATCAGTCTTAAATGACCTCCCCTTTATTCTAAGACTGGCCCCTGGTTCTGGACTCACCCAACATTGGGAACATTTTTCCTGCATCTAGCTTGTCCAGCCCTTTTATAATGGAAGACATTTAAAGACTGCATGTATGAACTACAAAAATTGTTCATCCCAGTTTGGCAAAAGAATAAATCAGGGAAGGTAGTACATCCGTGGATAACAAGTGAAATCAGGGATAGTATCAAAGCAAAGGATGATGCGTACAAGTAGCCAGAAAAAGCAGCCTACCAGAGGACTGTTCAGAGACCTGCAGAGGAGGACAAAGGTCTTAATTAGGAAAGGAAAAATAGATTATGAAAGAAAACTGGCAGGGAACATAAAAACTGACTGCAAACGGTTTTTATAGATATGTGAACAGAAAGAGATTAGTTAAAACAAATGTAGGTCCCTTGCAGTCAGAAACAGGTGAGTTGATCATGGGGAACAAGGAAATGGCGGACCAATTGAGTAATTACTTTGGTTCCGTCTTCACTAAGGAAGACATAAATAATCTGCCAGAAATAGCAGGGGACCGCGGGTCAAACAGATGCCAAGTGTCCCGGATTCGCCGTATTTTGTCCCGGCGAAATAACCTTTTTACGGTGTTCTGGCAGCCAAACATGCTGTTACGGAACACTGTCGCGCCGGTGTTCCTCCCGTGGTGAACGCCGGCGCCATGTGCCCCCGGTTTGCCAGCCCGGCAGCTCGCAGCCATGCCCGGCCTAGAGCCCGGGCGGCGCCGGCCCGCGCGATCAGTGGCACTTTCTTGCTGCCAGCCGGCCGCTCGCGGCAGCCCCATCACCGGGCCTCCCCCCCCACCCAGTGCGCAGGCGCAGACCCGCCGGCAACCTTGCCAAGTGCGCATGTGCCGCACCCGCCCGCCGGCAGCCCGCTGATCTGCACCAGTGCGCAGGCGCAGACCCGCCGGCAACCTTGCCGAGTGCGCATGTGCCGCACCCGCCCGCCGGCAGCCCGCTGATCTGCACCAGTGCGCAGGCGCATAGCCGCCGGCAACAACCCCAAGTGAGTATGTTACGGAGAGAAATGCATTTAACCCCATTTGTTACGGACAAATGGGTTGAATGTTACTGTGAACTAAATTTAGGGTTGGCATCTATGGTCAAAGGAGGAATTGAGTGAAATCCAGGGAAGTCGGGAAGTGGTGTTGGGTAAATTGAATGGATTAAAGGCCGATAAATCCCCAGGGCCAGATAGGCTGCACCCCAGAGTACTTAAGGAAGTAGCTCTGGGAATAGTGGATGCATTAGTGATAATCTTTCAAAACTCTTTCGATTCTGGAGTAGTTCCTGAGGATTGCCCAGTAGCAAACGTAACCCCTCTTTTTAAGAAGGGAGGGAGAGAGAAAACGGGGAATTACAGACCGGTTAGTCTAACATCGGTAGTGGGGAAACTGCTAGAGTCAGTTATTAAAGATGGGATAGCAGCACATTTGGAAAGTGGTGAAATCATTGGACAAAGTCAGCATGGATTTACGAAAGGTAAATCATGTCTGACGAATCTTGTGGAATTTTTCGAGGATGTAACTAGTAGCGTGGATAAGGGAGAACCAGTGGATGTGGTATATCTGGACTTCCAGAAGGCTTTCGACAAGGTCCCACATAAGAGATTAGTATACAAACTTAAAGCATACGGTATTAGGGGTTCAGTATTGATGTGGATAGAAAACTGGCTGGCAAAGGGTAGGAGTAAATGGGTCCTTTTCACAATGGCAGGCAGTGACTAGTGGGGTACCGCAGGGCTCAGTGCTTTAAAATATATATTAATGATCTGGATGAGGGAATTGAAGGCAATATCTCCAAGTTTGCGGATGACATTAAGCTGGGGGCAGTGTTAGCTGTGAGGAGGATGCTAGGAGACTGCAAGGTGACTTGGATAGGCTGGGTGAGTGGGCAAATGTTTGGCAGATGCAGTATAATGTGGATAAATGTGAGGTTATCCACTTTGGTGGCAAAAACAGGAAAGCAGACTATTACCTAAATGGTGGCCGATTAGGAAAAGGGGAGATGCAGCGAGACCTGGGTGTCATGGTACACCAGTCATTGAAAGTAGGCATGCAGGTGCAGAAGGCAGTGAAGAAAGCGAATGGTATGTTAGCTTTCATAGCAAAAGGATTTGAGTATAGGAGCAGGGAGGTTCTACTTCAGTTGTACAGGGTCTTGGTGAGACCACACCTGGAGTATTGCTTTCAGTTTTGGTCTCCAAATCTGAGGAAGGACATAATTGCCATAGAGGGAGTGCAGAGAAGGTTCACCAGACTGATTCCTGGGATGTCAGGACTGTCTTATGAAGAAAGACTGGATAGACTCGGTTTATACTCTCTAGAATTTAGGAGAATGAGAGGGGATCTTACAGAAACTTACAAAATTCTTAAGGGGTTGGACAGGCTAGATGCAGGAAGATTGTTCCCGATGTTGGGGAAGTCCAGGACAAGGAGTCACAGCTTAAGGATAAGGGGGAAATCCTTTAAGACCGAGATGAGAAATACTTTTTTCACACAGAGAGTGGTGAGTCTCTGGAACTCTCTGCCACAGAGGGTAGTTGAGGCCAGTTCATTGGCTATATTTAAGAGGGAGTTAGATGTGGCTAAGGGGATCAGAGGGTATGGAGAGAAGGCAGGTACGGGATACTGAGTTGGAAGATCAGCCATGATCATATTAAATGGCGGTGCAAGCTCGAAGGGCCGAATGGCCTACTCCTGCACCTAATTTCTATGTTTCTATAAGACCCCTCATCCTTCTAAACTCCAGTGAATACAAGCCTAGTCTTTTCAATCTTTCCTCATATGACAGTCCTGCCATCTCAGTGATCAATCTCATGATCCTACGCTGCGCTGCCTCAATCACAAGGATGTCCTTCCTCAAATTAGGAGACCAGAACTGTACACAATACTCCAGATGTGGTCTCACCAGAGCCCTATACAACTACAGAAGAACCTCTTTACTCCTGTACTGAAATCCTCTTGTTATGAAGGCCAACATTCCATTAGCTTTCTTCACTGCCTGCTGTACCTGCATGCCAACTTTCAGTGACTGGTGTACAAGGTCACCCAGATCTCGCTGTAGCTCCCCCTTACCTAACCTAACCCCATTGAGATAATAATCTGCCCCCTTGTTTTTGCCGCCAAAGTGGATAACCTCACATTTATCTATATTATACTGCATCTGCCCACTCACTCAACCTGTCCAGGTCACCCTGCAACCTCCTAACATCCTCTTCACAGTTCACACTGCCACCCAGCTTTGTGTCATCCGCAAACTTGCTAGTGTTGCTCCTAATTCCCTCTTCCAAATCATTAATATATATGGTAAACAGTTGCGGCCCCAGCACAGAGCCTTGCGGCACTCCACTTGCCACTTCCTGCCATTCTGAAAAGGACCCGTTCGCTCCTACTCTTTGCTTCCTGTCTGCCAACCAATTTTCTATCAATGTCAACACCCTACTCTCGATACCATGTGCTCTAATTTTAGTCATCAGTCTCCCGTGCGGGACCTTATCAAAGGCTTTCTTAAAGTCTAGATACACTACGTCCACTGGCAGCCCTTCATCCATTTTAATTGTCACATCCTCAAAAAATTCCAGAAGATTAGTCAAGCATGATTTCCCTTTCATAAATCCATGTTGACTTGGACTAATCCTTTTATTGCTATCCAAATGCTCCATTATTACTTCTTTAATAATTGACTCCAGCATCTTTCCCACCACCGAAGTCAGGCTAACTGGTCTGTAATTCTCTGTTTTCTCTCTCGCTCCTTTCTTGAAAAGTGGGATAACATTAGCTATCCTCTAATCCACAGGAACTGATCCTGAATCTATTGAACATTGGAAAATGATCACCAATGCGTCCACTATTTCTAGAGCCACCTCCCTGAGGACCCTGGGATGCAGACCATCATGCCCAGGGGATTTATCATCCTTCAGTCCCATTAGCCTACCCAATAGAAACATAGAAATTAGGTGCAGGAGTAGGCCATTCGGCCCTTCGAGCCTGCACCGCCATTCAATATGATCATGGCAGATCATCCAACTCAGTATCCCATACCAGCCTTCTCTCCATACCCCCTGATCCCCTTAGCCACAAGGGCCACATCTAACTCCCCCTTAAATACAGCCAATCAACTGGCCTCAACTACCCTCTGTGGCAGAGAGTTCCAGAGACTCACCACTCTCTGTGTGAAAAAAGTCTTTCTCATCTCGGTCTTAAAGGATTTCCCCCTTATCCTTAAGCTGAGACCCCTTGTCCTGGACTTCCCCATTTCTTGCCTAATGAAATTTTTTTTCAGTTCCTCTCTCCCCTTAGATCCTCTGTCCTCCAGTACATCTGGGAGATTGTTTGTGTTCTACTTAGTGAAGACAGATCCAAAGTATCTATTCAACTCTTCTGCCATTTCTTTGTTACCCATAATTATTTCACCCATGTCTGCCTTCAAGGGACCCACATTTGACTTTGCTACTCTTTTTTCCTTAACATATCTAAAGAAGCTTTTACTGTCCTTTATATTCCTGGCCAGCTTCCCCTCGTACTTCATCTTTTCAGCCCGTATTGCCCGTTTTGTTTCCTTCTGTTGTCCTATGAAAGTTTCCCAATCCTCTGGCTTCCAGCTACTCTTTGCTGTGTTATACATCTTTTCTTTTAGTTTTATTCTATCCCTAACATCTCTTGTCAGCCACTATTGCCTCCTACTCCCCTTAGAATCTTCCTTTTTGGAATGAAATGATCCTGCGTCTTCCAGATCATGCCCAGAAATTCCTGCCATTGTTGATGCACCGTCATTCCTGCTAGGATCCCTTTCCAGTCTACTTTGGCCAGCTCCTCTCTCATGCCTTCATAGTCCCCTTTGTTCAACTGCATCACTGCCACTTCCGATTTAACGTTCTCCTTCTCAAATTGCAGATTAAAACTAATCATATTATGATCACTACCTCCAAGCGGTTCCTTTACCTCGAGTTCTCTTATCATTTCTGGTTCATTGGACAACACTAAATCCAGAATTGCCTTTTCTCTGGTCGCCTCCATTACAAGCTGCTCTAAGAATCCATCTCGGAGGCATTCTACAAACTCTCTTTCTTGGGGTCCTGAACCAACCTGATTTTCCCAGTCTACCTGCGTATTGAAATCCCCCATCACCACAGTGGCATTACCTTTGTTACATGCCAGTTTTAACTCCAGTACTGGGGCGGGCTGATGTGTGCAACTAGCCGGCTTGTAAATTATACGTGCAAATATTTGACACAATCTCTGCTTCCATTATAACTATCACCTGTCTAAAGTAGTTAAATCATGTGCTGAGTCTTCAAGTGCTGATCTGGGATACCCTATTCATCACGATCCCGCTGCCTTTATCAATTAACTCACGGACACAGATAATTACCAGAGCACTACAATCACAGTAGGACCTCCTTGCAATTATACCAACCATAGGCCAACCATGCCATTTGGTTTCTTTGCTGCCTGCTGTACCTGCATACTTACTTTCAGTGACTGATGTACAAGGATATCCAGGTCTCATTGCACCTCCCCTTTTCCTAATCTGACACCATTCAGATAATAATCTGCCTTTTTGTTCTGGCCACCAAAGTGGATAACCTCATACTTATCCACATTATACTGTGTCCACTCATCCAACCGATCCAAGCCACCCTGCAGCCTCATAGCATCTTCCTCGCAGCTCAAATATGGAGTTACAGTTAATTCCTTCATCTTTCCAGAGACGTTGTCTGACCTAAGCCTTTATGGGATTGTTATGTGTTTTTTTCGGAGAGAAACTGCAATGCTCTGCCTACCTTGTCCAGAAGAAGCTTTAAACCCGCCCCCCCAAGCTCCACTGTTAGTTGAAATACAGCTGTGACAATCCACCATGACGTTCTTTAGTACAGAAGTCAATACTGGGAAATGCAATAAATTGAAATAAGTACAATGAATTTAGGGGGCAGGAGTACAATGCTTGGAGCTGCCATATGTTGAAAGCTGATGATAGTGGATGGATATTTAGTTTAGAGATACAGCACGGAAACAGGCCCTTCGGCCCACCAGGTCCGTGCCGACCAGCGATCCCCACACATTAACACTATCCTACGCCCACCAGGGACAATTTTAACATTTATTAAGCCAATAAACCTCCAAACCTGTGCGTCTTTGGAGTGTGGGAGCAAACTGAAGATCTCAGAGAAAACCCACGCAGGTCACAGAGTACAAACTCCGTACAGACAGCTTTGTAATCGGGATCAAACCCAGGTCTCCGGCGCTGCATCTGCTGTAAGGTAGCAATTACCACTGTACCCCCGTGACTGCCCTAGGATGTTTAGCTACCTTTTTTCCACACAGTGCACCTGCTATTGTTTCTTTTATCTTCAACTGCCTTGTCCCTGCCCACCCAACAGGGCAAAAAGATCAGGCTGCCAGAGCGGGGCCAAGAAAATTGAAGATGGACACAAAATGCTGGAGTAACTCAGCGGGACTGGCAGCATCTCTGGAGAGAAGGAATGGGTGACGTTTCGGGTCAAGACCCTTCTTTCAGACTGAAGTGGAGTCGACACGAAACGTCGCCCATTCCTTCTTTCCAGAGATGCTGCCGATCTCTCTGAGTTACTCCAGTATTTTGTGTCCATCTTCAAATGACGTCATGCGCTCCAGACGGCTGTGCGGACGCATGAAATCGCGCGGGACCGTCGCGCCTCAACGCAACCACGAGGTCGCGTAATTAGTGTGCCAAGGACGCGTAAGTGGGACAGGGGCTTAAGGCGCGGGTTATTGATTGCGGACGATCAGCCATGATCACAATGAATGGCGTTGCTGGCTCGAAGGGCCGAATGGCCTCCTCCTGCACCTATTTTCTATGTTTCTATGTAAATGGAAGCTAGTGAGGGAAGTTGATTCACAGCCACTGGCCAGGGGGCAGTCCTATGCATACATTTTTGAAGGTTCTGATCTTATCTAATTAACTGCGACCGTAAGTTAATTGATAAAGGCAGCGGGATTGTGATGAATAGGGTATCCCAGAGCAGCACGGAAGTATCAGCACGTGGTTTAATTTGTTTAGACAGGTAGGTGCAAGTTATAATGGAAGCTGAGATTGTGACAAATATTCGCACGTATGATTTTATGGTGTTTTTATATGCAATGTATTCAATGTAATGTTTTTTATCTGGACCTAGAGTCTGAAATAAAGTTTATATTATATATATATTACTAGCCGGCTAGTTACACATCAGCCCTCCCCAGCACTGCTCCCACTTGCAGTAACTAGGTCATGGGTGAGAGAGGCAGAACTTGGCCCATCAAGTCTACTCTGCCATTCATTCATGGCTGATCTATCGCAGGAAAAATGCTCCCCATGTTGGGGGGAGTTCAGAACCAGGGGTCACAGTTTAAGAATAATGGGTCGGCCATTTAAGACTGAGATGAGACAAAAACCTTTTCACCCAGAGACTTGTGAATCTGTGCAATTCTCTGCCACAGAAGGCAGTGAAGGCCATTCACTGGATGTATTCAAGAGAGAGTTAAATTTAGCACTTGGGGCTAAAGGAATCAAGGGATATGTGGAGAAAGCAGGAACGGGGTACTGATTTTGGATGATCAGCCATGATCATATTGAATGGTGCTGGCTCGAATAGCCGACTGCACCTATTTTTCAAATGTTTCCCTCTTAACCCCATTCTGCCTTCTCCCCATAACCCCTGACACCTGCACTAATCAAGAATCTATCTCTGCTGTAAAAATTATCCATGGAGAATATGCATCAATTATAGACGCCACCCTATGAAATGGTGTTGGTTACTCTACTAATTGAAACGTAGAGATATGCTTTGGCCAGTTAAGCAGGGGCAACGGGATGGAGTTACACGAGGGGTGTCTCGTTACAGAGACTGGTTGATGGTTGCGATGACTGAGACTAGAGGTCATGGCTCGTGAAACAGGTGGACGGGCTGGAATTCGGGAAGGATGCAATCCAACACACTGCAAGGCACTCTTCACCCTGTGAATTATTTAGATGACGAGACATTGAGGACAAAGATTGCATAACACATGAAGCTCTGGCCTCCAAACCATTTTTTTGGTGTTAATTGTGTGCAGTTCTGATCTAGTTACGAGGATATCACTAAGTCAGAACGGGACGAGAAAAGAGTCATAAGGATGATGCCGGGACTAGAGGGCTTGAGTTGGGAGAGTCTGGATCAATTGGTGCTTTCTCCTCCTGGTTTGGAAGTACATGGGTCAAATGCAGAGAAGAATTACAAGGATGTTGCCAGGACCTGAGGCCAGAGCTATAGGCCAGAGTTTGAGCAGGTTAGGACTCATCTGTGGAGCACAGGAGTAAGAGGTGATCTTTTAGAGGAGTACAAAATATGAGAGGAATAGATAGAGTAAATGGCAATAGGTTTAGAGGCTGGTGAGACTAGTACAGATGGAACATGTTAGTCGATGCGGGTACGTTGGGCTGAAGGGGCTGTTTCCATGCTGGATGACTCCTGGAGTCTTTCGCATTGTGAAGCCCGCTGTCTCTGGTAAGAAGAGGCCGACTCGGGAGCTCAATGCCACGGAGAGAGTTTCAAACGCTCTGACATGGGAGTTTCGATCACCCTGACGGAGGCTTCGATTGTCGCCCGCGGATGGTTTGACTGCCCGACCGCGGGGAACAAGAGGAAGAAGATTGAACTTTATTGCCTTCCATCACAGTGAGGAATGTAGAATCCACTGTGGTGGATGTTTATGTTCACTTTTACGTGGCTGTGTGCCTTGTTGTGTTTCACTTAATATGGCTGTATGGTAACTCAAATTTCACTGTACCTTAACTGGTACTTGTGACAATAAACTGACCTTGAAACCTTGAAGAAGGGTCCCGACTTTAAACATCACATTTTCCTTTTCTCCAGAGATGCCGCCTGACCCGCTGAGTTATTCCAGCATTTTGTGTCTATCTACAGTCAGAGGCCCTTTGGCCCACCATATCCATGCTAGCTATTGACTGCCTATCTGTAATGATTCCAGCTACCAGCACCCTGTGTCCTGTTATCACTCTCTAGAAGCTGAGCTAATTGTGCAGTTCAGGCTCAGGCCAGTTCATAGCTGGAACATTCAGTAAAGGAGAGGCAGAGAAAAATAATCATTGGAAGCTGACACCAATGCTGAACCTGTTTTTATCACAAATCCTGTCATCGATGTGACTCACATGATGCCGAAGTATCTGCAGAGTTTTATCACAGCAATGAAATGAAGCATTTCGATGCCAGGCGAATTAAGATCTGGCTTTGCAACACAAAATCCTAACATAGCTTATTTTGCAAGATAACAACCAAAAGAATGTGGCAGAATGTCTGTGTAGTTTAGTTTAGTTTGGAGATACAGCACGGAAACAGGCCCTTCGGCCCACAGAGTCCGCACCGACCAGCGATCCCCGCACACTAACACTATCCACACACACTGGGGACAATTTACATTTACACCAAGCCAATTAACCTACAAATCTGTGTGTCTTTGGAGTGTGGGAGGAAACCGGAGCTCCCAGAGAAAACCCACGCAGGTCACGGGGAGAATGTACAAACTCCGTACAGACAGCGCCCGTAGTCGGGATGGAACCCGGGTTTCTGGCGCTGTGAGGCGGCAACTCTACCGCTGCGCCCCCGTGCAAACCAGATAAAGTGTTAAAGTAATGATGCCATTGGCGGTATGTGGGGAAGGATTTGGAAGCAGAATGCTGAGCAGAGTCACAAACCATGCCTATTCTCTGCAACTATTTACTCATTCACTTCCTCATTTCTGCCCAGGTTTTTTTTCTTTTGTGGGTTATTTCATACATTCAATTCTCTTTGAAGTTCCATCGCCTGTTCAATAGACATATGATGAAATATCCTGGTATTAGATACCCATCTTACTTCCTCCACCCCATGTTCTCCTTTACTACTTGGTATCAATAGCCAACCAGCAGAAGCCAGCTTCCAGTATTCATTCCTCAATACCAGTGATTGAGAAACAATCCATTGTGCAGGGTGTTATGAAGCACGTTGGTGTTGTAAGGACTGATGTGTTTTGGCAAACGCTTGTCCCTCAACTGAAAGCTAACAATTTGTTTGTTTTTTATCACATTGCTCTTTGTTTAGTTTACTTTACTTTAGAGATTCAGCACAGAAACAGGCCCTTCGGCCCACCGAGTCTGTGCCTCCACCCCGTATACTTGCACTATCCTACACACACTGGGGAGAATTTACATTTTTACTGAAACTAATCAACTTCCAAACCTGCACGTCTTTAGGGTGTTGGAGAAGACCGGAGCACCCGGAGAAAACCCACAGTCATGGGGAGAACGTGCAAACAGACAGCACCCGTGATCAGGATCGAACCGAGGTCTCTGGCGCTGTAAGGCAGCAGCTCTACCCGCTGCACCACCGTGCCACCCTTTAGCTCCTTTGGCGAAGCAGAAATCAGCAATTCTTTTTCTCAGAAAAGTGGTTGAATCTCAAAAATGTTTAATTGGCTCTGAACTTCTTGGAAAATCCAGAAGTAGCGAAAAGTGCTGTACAAATGGCAGAGCATCGGCTGGGGTTCACTGGCAGAGCATCAGCTGTAGCCACTGGGGTTCACTGGCAGAGCATCGGCTGTATCCACTGGGGTTCACTGGCACAGCATCAGCTGTAGCCACTGGGGTTCACTGGCAGAGCATCGGCTGTTTCCACTGGGGTTCACTGGCACAGC
Organism: Okamejei kenojei; assembly: GCA_035221665.1. Taxonomy (NCBI): domain Eukaryota; kingdom Metazoa; phylum Chordata; class Chondrichthyes; order Rajiformes; family Rajidae; genus Okamejei; species Okamejei kenojei. The sequence goes on from CM069158.1 coordinate 37,329,765, forward strand.
ATCAGCTGTAGCCACTGAGGTTCACTGGCAGCGCATCAGCTGTTTCCACTGGGGTTCACTGGCAGAGCATCGGCTGTTTCCACTGGGGTTCACTGGCACAGCATCGGCTGTAGCCACTGGGGTTCACTGGCAGAGCATCAGCTGTTGCCACTGGGGTTCACTGGCAGAGCATCAGCTGTTGCCACTGGGGTTCACTGGCAGAGCATCAGCTGTTGCCACTGGGGTTCACTGGCAGAGCATCAGCTGTTGCCACTGGGGCTTCAGTGGGTGGTCAACATGGCCAGAGTCACCATGAACTCAGGCTTGGTTTCTGCAGCAAGGCTGGAGTTTGTCAGCACCACACTGCTACTGCACAGAACCCTTCTGTCCCAATGTCTCTTAGGCATGGGGAACACAGCCCACAAAATGACCAGCTAATGACACAGTGGTGCAGCAGTGGAGTTGCTGCCCTACAGCGTCAGAGACCGGATTCAATCCTAACTACCTGTGCTGTCTGCACAGAGTTTGCATGTTCTCCCTGTGACCACATGAATTATCTCCGGGTGCTATGGTTTCCTCCCACTTTCCAAAGACATGCAGGTTTGTAGGTTATTTGGCTTCTGTAAATTGACCCTAGTGTGTAGGATGGGAAACTGGGATAACATAGAACTACTGTGAACGGTGACCACTGGTCGCTGCGGACTCAGTGGGCCGAAGGGCCTGTTTCCATGCTGTATCTCTAAACATAAACAACGGTAAAACGGGAACAAAAACTGAGATTAACCAAGCTAGAAATAGAACCCAAGGCACTGTAACTCACCACAAAACCTACAACTTAATTTTAGTGTTTATCTTCCACCACTTTGGCAATTGATTCCAGATTTTTACAACTCCTGGAATAAACATAAATATCTCACATCCATAGCTCTTAATCAGTTGTCTTCAATTTGTGCCTTCCAGTTACTGATGCCAGTGTAAAGCCCTTCAAGCCATCTCCGCCACTAAATTGCCTCCTGATGTTGAACTAATCATGTTAGATCCATGATTCTTACATCTAGGGATTGGCGTGGACTCTCAACAGCAGATGGAAGCGTGGGAAATTGTTTTAGTTCCAGTTTCAAGCGAGATCCTGTTATCCCTGATATAATGGCCACAATTTTAAGGAAGGTAATGGTATTATTCAGTAATCGTCACACCTGATTTCGAGAACCCCTTGTGATACAACTTACATGATGTTATCTGGAATCTGCAAAACCAGCATATTAAAATTCACATTCTCGCCCTGGAGACTGGGAGAGGGAGGCTCGGGCACCTAGAGCGAGGAAGGAGATCCGTGATGTTTACAGGATCCGCCACCTCACCATGGACTTAGGCTGGGTATCTGAGGCAAGGTTGGAGTCTATCAATGCAACACTACTATTTCACATTACACCTCTATGCCAGGTTTGGTTTAGTTTGGAGATACAGCGTGGAAACAGACCCTTCTGCCCACAGAGTCCACACTGACCACTCATCACCCGTTTACGGTAGTTCTATGTTATCCCCCTTTCACATCCACTCCCTACACACTAAGAGCAATTGACAGAGCCCAATTAACCCAAAAACCCGCGTGTCTTTGTAATGTGTGAGGAACCGGAGCACCCGGAGGAAAACCACGCTGTCATAGGGAGAACGTGCAAACTCCACACACAGATGGCCCCCGTAATCAGGATCAAACCGGGGTCTCTGGCGCTGCGAGGCTGCAACTCCACCGTTGCGTGATTGTGCCGTCCCTCTTCGGCAGGAGGTCACTCAGCCCAAACAGTGACCAGCTGAGTGCAGAGCAACAAAACGTAGGATTAGGCAATTAAGAAATAGTACCCAAGGCCATTAGCAATTGGAAAGTAACCATTAGTGATTCTGAGTCAATAGTTTGCCTATAGCTTTTGCCAGATAACTCATCAGTAAAGTGGGTAGCGAATCCAATGGCTGTGTTGATTGGCCTTTTCCAACCTCCCGCAGGAGAATTGATAAGAAAGTGATGGGAAGAGGTGATGTTTAGCATGAGGGTCCTCGATCCATAGACCACCATAACGTTAGTGTGGCTCAACAGCAGCCCATTACTGTCCAGTCAGTGAATTATATGCAAGTGGGAATATATTTACTACTGACACATGAAGCATTAAATACACAAATAAAAATAGCACTGCATGCACTTAATCCCGAGGTACTGTACAGCCTGACTGTGCATCAACTAGAAATAACTGTTGGGTAAAGGCCAACACATTTCAATGCTTTGATTTTGAACGTACACAATTATTAAACCGCTATAAAATGATAAAGAATGATGAGATGGATCAGGATTGGAGCAGGGTGAAGTGAGGAGTTTGCATTTGAGAGGAACAGCAAAACCTGTCAGCCTTTAACAACCTCTGGCATCTGGACACTCTGCCAACATGGATTCCAGAGGTCGCTCAACCCCTGGCATCTGGACACTCTGCCAACATGGATTCCAGAGGTCGCTCAACCCCTGGCATCTGGACACTCTGCCAACATGGATTCCAGAGGTCGCTCAACCCCTGGCATCTGGACACTCTGCCAACATGGATTCCAGAGGTCGCTCAACCCCTGGCATCTGGACACTCTGCCAACATGGATTCCAGAGGTAGGTCGCTCAACCCCTGGCATCTGGACACTCTGCCAACATGGATTCCAGAGGTCGCTCAACCCCTGGCATCTGGACACTCTGCCAACATGGATTCCAGAGGTCGCTCAACCCCTGGCATCTGGACACTCTGCCAACATGGATTCCAGAGGTCGCTCAGTAATTCCAGGTCTTTCATAGGATGCACGATTGCAATCTCTACCGAGGTAATGAGCCTAAACTCGATAACTATTTTAAAACATTTCTCACCGTAAAAAACACTCAAAATACTAGGATGAGGGGGGGGAACCTCATTGAAACTTACCGAATAGTGAGAGGCTTGGATAGAGTGGACGGGGAGAGGATGTTTCCACTAATGGGAGAGTCGAGGACCAGAAGTTACAGCCTCAGAATTAAAGGACGTTCCTTTAGGAAGAGAATGAGGAGGCAGCAGAATGGGGTTAGGAAGGAGAGATAGATCAGCCATGATTGAATGGCGGAGTAAACTTGATGGACCGAATGGCATAATTCTGCTCCTATTCCTTATGACCTTATGACATGGTTAGATAAAGGTCACAATAAGTGCAATAGAGAGTTAAATCAAGTTTCGTTTTGGAAGTAAACACAGGCTAGGACTCCAAGACTGACATAGTTTAGTGCCCTAAAGCTGATGCAGTTACGAGTTGAAAAATGTAACCATAAAATGCTTATTTGAACTGCTCTCACGATGGGAAACTTCCCATAACATCCTAGGATACATCTGGTCAGGCAGTACAAGACCAGCAACACTTCCGCCTTTATAATGTTGACCTGCTTCAGGATATCATTCTTCCTTCACCGCAACTCATTAGCTTCCAAGTCCTCCTTCACTGCAGATACAGAGGAGATGTTCTCATTGAAGACCTTGTCTGTTTCCTGTGATTCCGCATAGATCACATCATTCTTCATTATGTGGTCCTTCTCTCTCCCTGGTTATCCTTTATTCTGGATTTATTCAGAATTCTCCTTTAACTTATCAGACAGAGATATCTCATGGCCATTTATTGCATTCCAATTTTCCTTCCTTTACTGATAGTCTTCAAAGCACTAGCTTGCTCAGATGCCTATACCTGACGTATGCTTCCATCTTTTTCCTGACCAGACTCTCGGTATCTCTCATCAATCAACATTCCTGTATATTGCCTTTCACTATAACAGAAACATGCTTCTATCTCACCTTTAAATGCCTCACACTTACCCGATGCCCAACTATCTATAAACAACCTCTCCCAATCAACTTTGGAGAATTCCTGCCTGACGCAATTAAGGCTCACTTTCCCACAATTTAGGACTTTAACTCGGGAACCAGTCTGAAACAAGGAACTGTGACTATCCATAATTGGTGCATCAGGGATGTTGTTACAGGTAGCAGTAAACAACATCTCAAAGATTTGATACTGAGAATAATGAGCCATCTGTAATCTGCATTAGGGTTAAGGTAACGGGAGCAGGTAGACACATTCTAAATTCATTGTTGGGATATGGTTTTGTATCAGGAACCTGTTCTTCTGATTAGTCACAACTAGAATCTAGAATTGGATCGGTGGCAAATCTAGACTTTGTCAATAAGAACTTGGAGCAGCATCAAAAGCCATTGTTGGTAATGATGGGATGCAGCTGAGGTTTCCATGTGGCAACAGTGGGAGATGTCCAGCCACTGTTAAATGATACCGTGTGACTTTCATCACAAATCTGGCATTGGCAAAGTCATCACTGCTGTAATGTAGATGGGTGTGAGGTGGAGCAATTTGGCAGTAAGAATGAGGATGCAACGTGATGTAACATTAACTAACGTGGGTAAAAGAAGAACTCTCAAGGTTCAGGCACCCAGATACCAGCAAATATGGCAACGCAGGTCATACTGAGTTTATAAAGTGGCTCGGACAGCATCTCTGGAGAAAAGGAATAGGTGACCTGTCTGAAGAACGGTCTGAAGAAGGGTCTCGACCTGAAAAATCAGCTGTTCCTTTTATCCAGCGATGCTGCCTAACCCGCTGAGTTACTCCAGCATTTTGTGTCTATCTTCAGTTTAAACCAGCATCTGCAGTTCCTTCCTACACATCTATAAAGTGGTTATTCAGCCATGCTGGTCTTTACGAGCATTTTAAGGCTAGGCATGTGATGCCTGACCTTAGACTAACCCTCTATTTTTATCCCACCATTGCACGATGTAGCCTTTGATTTGGCGTCAAGTTGGGAAAAGGGGAAGTACAACAGGATCTGGGGGTCCTTGTACATCAGTCTATGAAAGTAAGCATGCAGGTACAGCAGGGAGTGAAGAAAGCGAATGGCATGTTGGCCTTTATAACGAGGAATCGAATATAGGAGCAAAGAGGTCCTTCTGCAGTTGTACAGAGCCCTAGTGAGACCACACCTTGAGTATTGTGTGCAGTTTTGGTCCCTTAATTTGAGGAAGGACATTCTTGCTATTGAGGGAGTGCAGCGTAGGTTTACAAGGTTAATTCCCGGGATGGCAGGACTGTCACATGCTGAGAGAATGGAGCAGCTGGGCTTGTACACTCTGGAGTTTAGATGGATAAGAGGGGATCTCATTGAAACATATAAGATTGTTAAGGGGCTTGGACACACTAGAGGCAGGGATCATGTTCCTGATGTTGGGGGAGTCCAGAACCAGGGGGCCATATAAGAATAAGGAGTAGGCCATTTAGAACGGAGACGAGGAAACACTTTTTCTCACAGAGAATTGTGAGTCTGTGAATTCTCTGCCTCAGAGGGCGGTGGAGGCCGGTTCTCCGAATGTTTTCAAGAGAGAGCGAGATAGGGCTCTTAAAAATAGCGATGTCAGGGGATATGGGGAGAAGGCAGGAACGGGGTACTGATTGGGGATGCTCAGCCATGATCACACTGAATGGCGGTGAGGATGATCAGCCATGATCACACTGAATGGCGAATGGCCCAGCCCCCCCCCCCCCCCATGCCTTTGCACATTCCCAATCCTTTCCACTCGTCATTTTAATTTCATGTTTCATGCATCGTGTGCTTTGTGACTTGGCTGACAATTTCCCTCCTGCGATAAATAAAGTTCTACCTTATGGTATCATATAAGTGCAGATTGAATCTGCTGCTGGGATAAATGAAACCGCTGGGAGCTGTAACTGGGAACCGTGGCATACGACTGTAAGCTGTGATTGAGACTAGTGAGATAATGCTGGAAGTTGGGAGACAGTTCAAACTTGACATAGAGCAGAATATACACCTGAACCTCCCCCATACAGTTCACAGTCAAACTGTACCCGCACGGCACAATTTTATCTTCTCCCCAAAATCCACAAACAGAACAGTCCTGGCAGACCCATTGTTTTTGCTTGTTCATGTCCCACCAAATTACTTTCCACATACCTCGACTCTATCCTATCCCCCCTGGTCCAATCCCTCCCTACCTATGTCCAAGACACCTCACATGCTCTTTGTCTCTTCAATGACTTCCGTTTTCTAGACCCCCATTCCCTCAGCTTTACCATGGATGTCCAGTCACTCTACACCTCCATCCCCCACCCGGAAGGCCTTGAAGCCTTCCGTTTCTTCCTCGACCGCAGAACCAGCCAATTTCTGTCTGCTAATACTCTCCTCCGCCTAGCAGAGCTAGTTCTTACCCTCAACAACTTTTCCTTTGACTCTTCCCACTTCCTCCAAATCCAAGGCGGTGCTATGGGCACTCGCATGGGCCTTAGCTAGCCTGCCTCTTTGTAGGGTACGTCGAACAATCACTGTTCCCGGCGTACACTGGCCCTACCTCCCCTACATTGACGACTGCATCGGTGTTGTCTCCTGCACCCATGCTGAACTCACTGACTTCATCAACTTCACAATTAATTTCCATCCTGCACTCAAGTTCACTTGGACCATCTCCGACATATGCCTACTGTTTCTGGATCTCACTGTTTCCTTCACAGGAGACAGACAATTGACCAACATCTACTACAAACCTACTGACTACCATAGCTATCTAGACTACACTTCTTCCCACCCTGCTTCCTGTAAAGACTCTATCCCCTCTTCCCAATTCCTCCGTCCACGCCGCATCTGCGCCCAGGATGAGGTTTTCCATTCTAGATCATCGGAGATGTCCTCATTCTTCAGGAAACGGGGGTTCCCCTCTTCCATGATAGATGAAGGTCTCCTCGATATCCCGCAGCTCCGCTCTTGCTCCCCCTCCCCCCATTCGCAACAAGGATAGAGTCCCCCTTGTCCTCATCTTCCACCCCATCAACTGTTGCATACAGCACATAATCCTCTAACACTTTCGCCACCTCCAACGGGCCACATCTTCCCATCTCCACCCCTTTCTGCTCTCCGCAGAGACCATTCCTTCCGCAACTCCCTGGTCAACCTGTCCCTTCCCACCCTTCACACCCCGTCCCCAGGTACTTTCCCCTGCAACCGCAGGAGATGTAAAACCTGTCCATTTACCTCTCCCCTCGACTCCATCCAAGGACCTCAGCAGTCTTTTCAGGTGAGGCAGAGGTTCACTTGCACCTCCTGCAACCTCATCTGCTGTATCCTCTGTTCCAGGTGTCAACATCTCTACATCGGCGACACCAAGTGCAGGCTCGGCGATCGTTTCGCTGAACACCTTCGCTCAGTCTGCCTTAACTTACCTGATCCCCTGGTTGCTCAGCATTCAATTCCCCTTCCCATTCCCACACTGACCTTTCTGTCCTGCGCCTCCTCCATTGTCAGAGTGAGGCCCGGGGCATATTAGAGAACTAGCACCTCATATTTCACTTGGGTAGCCTATACCCCAGTGGTATGGACATTGACTTCTCTAATTTCAAATAGTCCTTGCTTTCCCTCTCACTCCATCCTTTCCCAGTTCTACCACCAGCCTTACTGTCTCCGCCTACATTCTATCTCTGTCCCTGGAATTTAGAAGGATGAGAGGGAATCTTATTGAAACATATAAGATTATTAAGAGATTGGACACGCTAGAGGCAGGAAACGTGTTCCCGATGTAGAGGGAGTCCAGAACCAGGGGCCACAGTTTAAGAATAATGGGCAGGCCATTTAGAACGGAGGTAAGAAAAAACTTTTACCCAGAGAGTTGTGAATCTGTGGAATTCTCTGGCTCAGAAGACAGTGGAGGCCAATTCTTTGGATGCTTTCAAGAGAGTTAGATAGAGCTCTTAAAGATAGCGGAGTAAAGGGATATGGGGAGAAGGCAGGAATGGGGTGCTGATTGTGGATGATCAGCCATGATCACAGTGAATGGTGGTGCTGGCTCGAAGGGCCGAATGGTCTATTCCTGCACCCATTGTCTATTGTCCCCTGACATAGTCTGAAGAAGGGTCTCGACCCGAAACGTCACCTATTCCTCCTCTCCAGAGATGCTGCCTCACCTGCTGAGTTGCTTCAGCATTTTTTGTCCTCCTTTGATTTCAACCAACATCCAAGTTCCCTGGAGCAGAGTTAATGAAATAGACCTGGTGCTTTGGTGCCAAGTTACCAAGTCTGTGGAGTTCCAGGAATAACTCACCAATGTACAGTGTTGCTAGAATTGACCCCAGGGCTTCTAGGTCAGAGTGTGGATTAAAATTAGCAAGCTCATTACATGGTTTACACCCATGGCAGCAAGGTAGCATAGTTCAAGGAGTGACCATAGTACATCCAACAGTCTGATAACAGTGATATCACAGGACAAATATTAGAGTGGACGATGTCACATGCTATCTCCTTGCAAGGGTTGAAAATGGTGGAAATAGATATTACTGCATGAACCCACAAAAATATGAACACACCAAACTTTGTTAGAAACAGGGCTGCTTACAGCAGGATCCATGTAATTCTCGACTGCTCAAGAAACTTGACTAATCGGCCAACTGATGGTAGATATTGAGTTGGGAATGGTCATTTAAATGTACAGTCTTCCTGTTCCTTATTGCCAAACAACTATTAGATAAAATATACATAAAGCACTTACCAGAATGCGAGGGGACGGATGTGGTGGCTCCTGTTCAATGTTTTGGCCTGCAGGGCTGTTGTATTCCTTGGCCCGCTGAGTGCCCTCTCTAGAGCAGTGCAGGGCCCTATTGTTCCTTGAAGACCAATTCTTTTTTAAATGGTTCTCTTTTTCCAACTTACAGCCGTGATTTTAAGCCGCTGATGGAGATCCTGCGTTCTTTGTGAGTCCCAGCACTTTAGAAACCTTGTGACTGGGGACTGAGGTCAAAGTTGCTATGGCGCCAAAAGAGATTCATGTTTGTACTTGCGGGACTTTTTAATAATACACTTTAGTTCCCTGTAACTTGTGAATTCTCTTTTATCTCCAGTTTCTGCCCCTTCCTATATTATTCCTGTGTAATAAAGACACGTTCATTTATGCAGGTGAAGTGATGCAAATGAGCAGTAAATGAATCATTTTCATTCAGCAGGACCTTTTAGCTGCCCTGGGGTTTAACATAAAGTAAAGTCGTTTTAAAACAATCCATATGAGCTCAGTGGTAACTGTTAATATTGACAATGCTCTATTTACCACCACTAGCTCTGGCAGGGAGATTTCTGAGTGAGTTACATAAGGCTGTGCTGGTGCTCGAGAGGCAGATAACTCACCTGGGGTTCACCTTTACCTGCGAATCTGGATGCAGTAAGAAGTTACTTATGCTTGTGCTTGTAACACCATTAGTAGGGGAGGAGGTTAACAAAGCAACACACAGAAGGAGAGAGATGGGGGGCAGAGAAAGAACCCGACTGTTCAAACCTCCTGTATAATCCAACAAAATAAACTTTTCCAACAATTCCCTTCCTCAGTTTTTGGAAAGTGGACCAATCTGGAGGTAAAATCACAATTTGCAAACTATTTTGCTTTTAGTTTTTAGTGAATTTGCCACTAATAATGTTTCCTGTGCAGAGCTGAAGCAGCTGGATTCTCTAATCAAGGGTGCAGGCAGACTTCATCTCAATGGCGGGTCTTGGTGTGCTGGCATCTTGGTTTTAAGGTCAATTAGCTGTTCAAGACTAGTGGAAAACTGCCGGAAAATCAATACAACAGCCTCATGAGCAGTCAGATATTTACAATTGTTTGTGTCTTACCAGGATATAGAATGTCTAAAATAAGGAGAGCATTAATGGGCAGTTTGAACACAGTACACTTTCAGTCTCTAAACATCTCCATCAAATCTGTTAAATGGCTGCACGGGTAATTTTTCATGATACGTTTCTTGCAAACAACATTTGGATTATAACACGTTTGGACATTACAAAAGGTGAGTTTAGGCATGTGAAGAAAATAATATATGGATTGGTAGAGATTTAGTTTAGTTTAGTTTATTATTGTCACGTACTATGGTACAGTAAAAAGTTTTTTTGATGCGTGCTACCCAGTTATTGAGAAGACTATACATGCTTACAACCGAGTCGTCCACTTTGTACAGATATAGAATAAGGAAATAATGTTTAGTGCAAGATAAAGTCCAGTAAAGTCTGATAAAAGATAATCTGAGGGTCTCCGATGAGGTAGATTTATAGTTGTGCAAATGATCAAAGTAATGTTGTCCATAACAAGCCTCTACAAGCACTTGGCCCTTTGTTATAAAATTCTACAATACATGCGACCAGCTATTTTATTTTTTTACATTAACATTCCACTGATTAGATCCGGGCCAGTTATAAATTTCATGTGATGTTTAACATTATGATGACGAACAAGAGCTCGGCAGTCAGCAAAATGACTGCAGGAACAGAGTTAAAATAACCTGTAGGGAAAATGATCAGTGTGGAATCATTTTGGAAATTTAACTTCTTTACAGGGCAGCGGCAGTGGGGAATTGATTGCCATTTAACCATAGATTTGATGGATTGAGTGGGTCATGAAACAAAAACTTTAAACTGAACAGAGGAAACAAGAAATCCGAAATAGTGAGCACAATTGATACAAAGCTTGCAATTTTATTTTTAGTTTCAATGAGGAGTGGAGGTATGAATCGACAATTAAAATACTCATTTTAATTGAGGATTTAAAAAATACTTTTTCAGCGTTGATGATAGGCGGGTCTTCATGATCAGCCAGAGCCAAAGACAGGACTGTTTGTAACCTACAGTGGATTTTATCTTTGACATTTCAATGTTGTCGGGGAACAAATTGAAACGTCTCGGATTGAAAAGTCTCGGCTTGCAGCTGTAAGTCTCTTGCCGAAAGTTGTTTCTTATAACTTGGATACATGACCAGGTTTGAGAGGTTTGACATAAGTGAGAGAATATACAAACTGAATATCAAAGTATATTTGTAACAAACACCTTGTTTTAATGAACCTTTATTTTAAAAAGATCCAATTGTCCCCCAGATTACTTTTCATTATTGTGCATTCTTCCAGCTTTCTTTTTTTATTGAGACATGGATATGAATTAGTCATATTGAAAAAAAAATTAAACCCGTCTCCACAGTATAAAAACAGGCCTAAAGTCATGCAAAAAAAAAAAATCACTTTCACTTGTGTATTGATGCAACTTTTCTGTGTCAGTTTCAGAAAATAAATCAACTTCACGTTAAGAAAACTTTTTGTTTACTTACTTTTCTTTTGATTAGTGTTTGTGATTTAGTGTTCGGTCTGTTGGAGAAATCTTGTGCCGTTATAGAGTGAGCGTGTGACACAGTTATAGGCAGCAGATCCACGCAGGGAATCTATTGATAGAAAATGAATCTCGCTCTGCCCTAATAAGGTTAACATCTCTGCACTGGCACGGAGTCAGGAAAGACGCAGTATAACTGGACCAGCTGCACATTGCTGCACTCCCTACTTAAGGTCAGTGCCTTATCCTGCCATTTTATTCATAGACATCAGCATTTATTCATCTCTTGTGCTACTTTGCTAAGGAAGGGGTAGGGAGTAGGGTGTGTGTGAGGTGGGGGGGTTGGGGGGGGGGGGGTTAAAGAGCATTTGATACTGTAAGAAAAGTAATGTGATGTGGGACAGATTCATCATTGCCCACAAGTGTTACAATTGTTGAATGGTGTCAGATATACTCACCCCTACATATTCACTGCCATGGACTTCAGAGTACTACGATGTGTAGAGGTAAACATAGAAACATAGACAATAGGTGCAGGAGTAGGCCATTCGGCCCTTCCAACCTGTGCCGCCATTCAATATGATCATGGCTGATCATCCAACTCGCAAAGTGCTGGTAGAACACAATGGGTCAGGCAACATCCTTGGAGAAAATAGGCCATACCCTGTCCATTCCCTCCACAGATAAAACCTGACCTGCTGAATTCCTCCAGTACTATGTGTCTTTATCTGAAATTGAAGTGCCGGCTTGATGTCATCTGATCACTTCTTCCTGGCGTATCTCCTCCCACATTATCCTTTGTTTCAAATGCTGGGGTGCTCTAAGGCATCGGGACTCTTCCCTTGACCTGGGCTTCCTGGTATGAATAAGTATAATAATGTCTGGATATCATCCTGTACCTGCCTTCTCTCCATACCCCCTGATCCCCTTAGCCACAAGGGCCACATCTAACTCCCTCTTAAATATAGCCAATGAACTGGCCTCAACTACCCTCTGTGGCAGAGAGTTCCAGAGACTTACCACTCTCTGTGTGAAAAAAGTCTTTCTCATCTTGGTCTTAAAGGATTTCCCCCTTATCCTTAAGCTGTGACCCCTTGTCCTGTGACCCCTTGTCCTGGACTTCCCCAACATCGGGAACAATCTTCCTGCATCTAGCCTGTCCAACCCCTTAAGAATTTTGTAAGTTTCTATAAGATCCCCTCTCAATCTCCTATATTCTAGTAAGCCTCATTGCTCACTGTTATCTCACACGGTTAGTACTGGAGGCCAAATACACCTTTCACCCACCTCCGTTGATGTGGCGTCTATCCAGACATATACCTGTGATGCTTTCAGAATTAGAAGAGATGTATTCCACAATTTTTCATATTTTTGGTCACACGTGTGACTAAGAATGGGCCAGATACACCACCATCTGACAAGAGAAATTCCTCTTCATCTCCTTTCTGAAGGTACATCCTTTAATTCTGAGGCTGTGGCTGTTTCCTCGACTCTCCCACTAGTGGAAACATCCTCTCCACAGCCACTCTATCCAGGCCTTTCACTACTTGGTGAGTTAGTCCAGCACCTTGTGTCCTCTTCAATGGAGTGACTATTCTGGGCAAGAGCACCACCCGGAGGCCATGCATCACACTACCACTGAGACTGCTGCCTCATGATGACTGACCGTAGACTGTGGAGGGTATTGACCAATCTTGCCTTCACTGGATGACCGGAAACACAGCCCTTTTGGGAGGTGCTATGAGACGGCAATCTGTCTCATGCCATCTGTGCTTCCTCTCTGAGTGCCTTGCAAGTTTCCAGCGCACTCAAGTTGCACAAAGAATCTTTAACTTTGGCACTGAAGGATTCCGTAGCCTTCTATTAACCCTGGAAGTTCCAAGATAACACTGTGTAGATGTGGGGAAATGTGGGGTAAGTTTCTAAGATCAGTTGGGACAATGGCCAGGAGTTTATTCCTTGAAGTGAAGGAGGATGAGGGGTGATCTTGTAGAGGTGTACATGAGGGGAATAGATCAGGTAGATGCCCAGAGTCTTGCCCAGAGGGGAATCAAGAACCAGAAGACATAGATGTCTGCCTGGACTTACCTGATCTCCCGGTTGCTAAACACTTTAATTCTCATTCCCATTCCCACACTGACCTTTCTGTCTTAGGTCTCTTCCATTGTCAGAGTGAGGCTAAATGCAAATTGGAGGAACAGCACCTCATATTTGCTTGAGCAGCAGTGGTATGAATTTCAAGTAACCCTGGCATTCCCCCTCTCTCTCCATCCCTCCCCCACCGAACAGCTAACAACGGCCTGTTCCTTTATCATCGTTACTTTTTTGCATATCTTTCATTCATTGTTCTACATCTCTCTACATCATCGTCTATATCTCTCATTTCCCTTTCCAGTGACTTTCAGTCTGAAGAAGGGTCTCGACCCAAAAAGTTACCCATTCCTTCTCTCCAGAGATGCTGCCTGTTCCGCTGAGTTACTCCAGCTTTTTGTGTTTATCTCCAGAGGATGAGGGGCAAAGATTTAATAGGAACCTGAGGGGTAACCTTTTCACACAGAGGGTGGTGGGTGTATGGAACGAGCTGCTGGAGGAGGTAGTTGAGGTCGGTGCTAGCGCATTGTTTAGGAAACATTTAGACAGGTACATGGATAGGACAGGTTTGGAGGGATAAAGGCCAAACGCAGGCAGGTGAGACTAGTGTAGATGGGGCAATAGACAATAGATGCATGAGTAGGCCATTTGGCCCTTTGAGCCAGCACCGCCATGCAATGTGATCATGGCTGACCATCCCCAATCAGTACCCCGTTCCTGCCTTCTCCCCATATCCCCTGACTCCGCTATTTTTAAGAGCCCTATCTAGCTCTCTCTTGAAAACATCCAGAGAACCTGCCTCCACTGCCCTCTGAGGCAGAGAAATCCACAGACTCACCACTCTCTGTGAGAAAAAGTGTTTCCTAATGTTGGTCGGCAAAGTTGGGCTGAAGGGCTGTCTGACTATGACTCTCTATGACAGTGAAAATAAAATAAAACAGTATTCAGTAAAACTCAGCGCTGTTGTTACTTGTATTTTATGATCCAGAGATCCTCGCACATCATCCTCCTGACACTCTAGTATAGTCTGGAGTTCTACAGCACTGTCAGAGGTGCATTATTTGGATAAGGCCCCTGCGTGAAATTTAAAGCTCCCATGACATAATGTAGATGAGCAGGACCCTTGCTTTATTGTTCCTCATTGCTTCATCAGATGATGTGGTCATTAACCCGTTGCCACCTGTACAGTCTTACTGGGAAGGGTGTCTCCCACATTATAACAATGACTGGTAGACAACAATGCTGGAGAAACTCAGTGGTGAGGCAGCATCTATGAAGCGAAGGAAATAGGCAACGTTTCGGGTTGAGACCCTTCTTCAGACTTCTTTAAAACATTATAACAATGACTGTCCTTTTCCCCCCTCTCTCTACCCAGTGCTCCATCTATTTCTCCTCCTCCCCTTCCACCTATATTCTTTCATCTGGCTTCACAATTTGCAACTCTTCAATCCTTATAGTTTCATTTTTGGCCTTTATCCAACTATCTGCCTAAATAAAACACTCCTCACCTGTATCCACCTATCACTTGCCAGGTATAGTTCCACCTCTCTTCCAGCAATCTTCCACTCCCCCCCCCTCCACCAACAATCAGTCCAAAGAAGGGTCCCGACTTGAAATGTTGCCTATCCATGTTTTCCAGAGATGCTGCCTGACTTGCTGAGTTATTCCAGCACTGTGTCTTATTTTGTACACCACCACATGCAGTTCCTTGTTTGTTTAAAACAATCTCATTGGCAATAAAGTATTGGTAGCTTCATGGGCTTGTGATGGTGACGACGTAATGCGTCATTCTTGTTGTGTGAATGAAAGGTAGGGGAACTGATGAATGAACGGGAATCTCCCAACAGTGTTGACAGCTAGGATTATAGAATATCCAGCATCAGAAATACCAAAAATGATATGAAGCCTTGTGATTTATGGTAACATAGATGCCATTTGTAGCCTTGTGTATGTCAGATGGCTGGATTATTAAATCATAGAGGGCGATACATATTCTACCCTGACAATGGGCATTTAAGTTGAACAAAGTTGTTTGGAATGGGGAAAGATCATCTGCTGCCATGCCTACATCTTTCCATCTGATAATCCTGCCAACATGGGCCAAACAGGCCTGGCTGTCCATCAAAATCCACAGCCAGGCCTGAAGACAGACAAGGGTCACAACCAAAATGGACCATCTTTATGGCCAACCTTGCATGTTTTACCTATCAAAACATAGGCTTCTCTCAAATCGAACTTGTTGTTCACCAAAAGACTACACAAGCAATGTAATAATCCCTGCTTGTGAACACATCAATGACCTATACAAGAAGATTCCCAACATCAACATTGGAGACAGACACAAAATGCTGGAATAACTCAGTGGGACAGGCTGCATCTCCGGAGAGAAGGAATGGGTGATGTTTTGGATCAAGACCATTCCTTCAACACAGGAGACATTTCTATCACTTCTGACTGCAAACTGCCCATTGCAAAGTTTCATTTCCCTGAACAGTCTCACACTGTATGAAGATCAGGAAGGAATGGAGCTTGGTAGCATAATGGTTCTGTTACTAGAGTAACACGCAGAGCTCTAGACACCAAGAGATGAGTTCAAATCCCAGCATGGTAGCTCAATTATCTGAATATCAGGCTTATAAAATAAAGAAGGAAATTAAATAAAAATAATTTGTTGAATTAATTAAAAAATATCTTTTGTAATAGCAACCACAGTACTACTGAACTGTTGTTGAAACCCATGGGTCACCAAGGGTTCTCAAAAAAGGAAACATTTCTTTATGAAATTGAAAGAGGTCATCTGGCCTATTTTTTGCTTTCAGAGCAGTTCCATGAATCATGCCCACAATCCAAGAGTTCCCAACCTGGGGTAAATTTCACCCACCCAGGGGGTACATTTGTTGATTCTGGATTTGTCCATATTTGTTCTCCCTGACTGACTGTGTTTGGTGCTGGTATACCGGTATCTGTTCATCATTAGTTGTTCATAAATAAGTGAAATAACATTGTTATGCGCAATTAAAGTTGCCGGGGGTAAACGAGACGAAAAAGGTTGGGAACCCCTCTTAACCTATTCCCTCACAAGTATCGCTCTACACACCACCCCCCTCCCCCACGACCCACCCTCCAGTCACTTACTCTAGGGGCAATTCACAGTGGCCAATTAACCTACCAACTCACACTTCTTTGGGATATGAGAGGAAACTGGAGAAACTTGGACGAAGCCCACACAGTTACAGGGAGAACGTGCAAACTCCACATTGTCAGCACGAGTTGAAGCCCTGGTCACTGAAGCTGCGAGGCAGCAGCACTCCCCTTAGCAGCACTCAGTTTCCCATCTGCCATCCTTGCCTTGTGTGGTCCAAATGCAGCTCTAGGCTCACCAATAGACTTACTCTGTAGTTAAGGATGTGCATTGACCGATGGCATTGCTGCCACTGCCCACATCTGGAGAATAATTTTAAAAAGTATCAATGAATTTACAGCTTTGAGGATTTAGGAGGAAGCAACATGACTTTTGTCCACAGACAGATTGCAAAAGAGGGGGAAGGTCAGAACATCCATTCCTCTCTCTACCAATGTAGTTCCTGAAACACATCCACCGGCATAGCTCCATGGGAAGGGGTGTCTCAGCTTTCATTACTGAACAGCACATTTCCAGCAGTGTGCCGACCTTCAGAAGTTAACATCCAACAGCATAATCAAGGACCAGTCTCATCCCGGTCACTCCCTCTTCTCCTCTCTCCCATCAGGCAAGAGGTGTGAAAATGCACACCTCCAGATTCAGGGACAGTTTCTTCCCGGTTGTTATCAGGCAACTGAACTGTCCTATCATCAACTAGAGAATGGTCCTGACCTCCCATCTACCTCATTGGAGACCATCGAGCTATCGATAATCGGACTTTACTGGACGTTCCGCTGACAGGATACCATGGAACAAAAAGGCTTTTCACTGTACCTAGGTACACATGACAATAATAAATTATTCTAGACTACAATGGAATATAGACACAAAAAGCTGGAGTAACTCAGCGGGTCAGGCAGCATTTCTGGAGAAAAGGAATAGGTTTTGGTTCGGAGCCCTTCTTCAAATTGAGTCAGGGAAAAGGGAAACAAGAGATAAAATGATAGAACAAATGAATGAAAGATATGGAAAAAGTATCAATAATCAAGGAAAGGGGAGCCCACAATGGTCCATTGTTGGCTGTGAGGTACATGATAATGACACCAAGGCCACTGTTATGTGCGCTGTCCTTACAATGTGGAAGGCAACACACCTGTGGATACGCACAGGTGGACAAGCAGTGGGGACTGTGTCATAGGCCAGTCTAAGCTTTTGCCTACTGGCCTAGGGCAACTGCATAATTGCCCGTCTTTCCTTGCCTACAGTGCTACTAGTGTGAGATGGACAAGTAGCCTTCTGATGTTACCTGACCACTCTTGCACCAAGCAGAGCCAGGAACCATTAATAATCAGGGCTAAGGTAGACACAAAATTCTGGAGTAACTCAGCGGGTCAGGCAGCATCTCTGGGGAATATGGATAGGTGACGTTTCACAGAGTGCTGGAGTAACTCAGCGGGTCAGGCCATATCTGTGGAGAACATGGATAGGTGACGTTTCACAGAGTGCTGGAGTAACTCAGCGGGTCAGGCCACATCTGTGGAGAACATGGATAGGTGACATTTCACAGAGTGCTGGAGTAACTCAGCGGGTCAGGCCATATCTGTGGAGAACATGGATAGGTGACGTTTCACAGAGTGCTGGAGGAACGAAATAGGTAACATTTTGGGTCGAGACCCTACTTCAGAGTTTGTGCCTATCTTCGGTGTAAAACTGATGTCGGCAGTTCCTTCCTATACAATAATCAGGGCTATACTGGTTACCGGGACAGGTTTTGATCATCTAACTTGGGTTTAAAGGGGTTTCCTAGTTCTCCCCTTCACACCCCTCTCAGAGATAGATAGCATTTTAATTAGTACAGGTGTCGGAGGTTCTGGGGAGAAGGCAGGAGAATGGGGATAGGAGGGAGAGATAGATCAGCCAAGATTGAATGGTACACAAAAAGCTGGAGAAACTCAGCGGGTGCAGCAGCATCTAAGGAGCGAAGGAGATAGGCGACGTATGGGGTTAGGAGGGAGAGATAGATCAGCCAAGATTGAATGGTGGAATTGACTTGATGGGCTGAATGGTCTAATTCTGCTCCTATTGCTTATGATCTTATGATCCAATCAACGTATTGTTTAATTGTATCTCCACCTCTCCCAGGTTATCTGAGGTTTCCGGATGGAATGGGACATGTAACGGCAAAGGACAGACTGCATGGACAAGTTCAAGCACAGTTCTCAGTAGGTCAGGAACATGACCCTGTCCCACCTTCTCCACTCTCTCCTTCGTCTGTTCAGCGGCCAGTTACTAAAGATGTAGCTGAGATTAGCTGACATATCAGAGACTGCTTTGTTGTATCAGTAAACATCTGTCTTTGCTTTCCTCTCTCTCTCTCACTCTCTCCAGTCCCTCATTCTCTTTTCACTTGCCCCTCTCACTCATGCGTTCTGTCTCTCTCTTGACCACTTTGACCCCTTAGTCTCGTGCTGTTTCATCCTCTCTTTTTCACCCATTCTACCTCTCACCCCTCTCTCTCTGGTCCCTTCTCTGAACAATGCTTTATCTCATCTCTCCCTCTTGTTCTCTCCCCCCCTTCTCCCCCCCCCCCCCCTTCTCGTGCCCCTTTCCATCACCTATCTCCCATTTGCCTTCTCTTTCTCCTGCCCCCTGTAGCCTCTCTCTCTCTCTCTCTCTCGGTCTCACAGTTATTCTGCGGCAGGTTCCCTGAGGTGCATCCATTCCAATGCTTCACGGTGAACGCATGTGCTTCTCTGCCTCCCTCTGCTGCCACCAGTGGACTGCATATAAAGGTGCAACTTCTCGGTTTGGCCTTATTGCCTTTTCAGACTGTGTCATCTAGGCAGCAGGTTTTTTTGTAGATAGTCACAAAATGCTCGAGTAACTCAGCGGGTCAAGCAGCATCTCTGGAGGAAAGGAAGAGGTGACGTTTCGGGTCCAGATCCTTCTTCAGACTGAGAGTCAGGGGATAGGGAAACGCGAGATATGAAAAGGTGCAGACAGAGAACAGAAGAATGAAAGTTATGCAAAAGGACAAATGAAAGCCGGCAGCTATGATTTCTCATCCTGTGCTGTGCTGTATCTCAGAATGAACAGCCTTCCATCACATGGCCAGAAAATGGTTGTAAAAAGATGTGAGGTTTTTGTTTTGGGCACGATATTTTCCTAAAGCCGGTGAGATGGTTTGGGGAAAAGCAGTTGCCACGCCTCGATGTGACTCACTGGGTACTACTGGTTTATAGAGCTGCTTAACAGTGATTACATCCATTACATTATACTTTTATTACATGGATTAGTGGGATTCTGCTGTTTTATGGGATGTTTTCCAGGGTTCTGTGAAAGCTACAACAAAAGGGGTCCCTAAATATTCCAAGCATTCCCGCTCCAAAGTCAGACGCCGTCCTTGTTTCGACATCTACTGTAGTCTACCTCTATCGGGACAGAGAGAAGGCTTCCCAGTGTTGATGCCGAGTTTGGGAAAGGTGTTTGAATGCAAGTTATTCTTTGTTTAAACATCTGTTGGAATCTCTCCTGTGCAATGCGGCCACACCCAGATGGCAGACGGGCAAATGGGTCTTTAATTCAGCTGCGCGCGGTTGGCAAAACCACAGGCTGTCAATGTCTGATGAATTTGGTTTACTTTTGTTGGATCAAATACAAAGGGCAGACTCCAGAGAGGCTCCTAACATCCTCTTGCACAGGATTACACTGCACCAAACCAGCCAAATGTACCCTGCTGCCGGCAACTAGCTGTTAACCTGTAACTGGAGTGAACGTTCTGTACATCACAACTAATTGTAATGATATCAGCTTGGTAACATGTAGGTAGCTGATCATTGCAGATGGAATGGAGATTCAAGTACCTTCAAGTAGCAGACGAGTTAGTTGTTCCCCTTAGCGTAAATTAGTATAATCAGTTTAGAGTATAGAATCTATAGATTATACTACTTTGGGCTTGGTTTTCTTGCACTTATCCTGGTGTTATAACTTGTACTTTGTGTTTTAATTGTAATTAATGAGGTATTTTACCTTGACTAGAAAGGAACTGTTTTAAATGGTGTCTCAGTAAACTGCAAGTGGAATATTTAGTGAATACATGTTTCAACAAGTCGGGTTGAATGAGCATGGGAAATTCAAATGGATGCAATATCCAAAGCATTTTAACACCACTTTTATGGGGAAGCTAACCACACATATATGCTCATATTGAAGCATCTTGGAATTACTTCCATTAAAATCATTTTTAATGCAAGTTATACACTTGAAACATCATCTGTCCTTTTTCTCCACAGATGCTGCCTGGCCTGTTGCTACTCCAACATTTTGTGTCTATCTTTGGTATTCATTTTTATTAAATGCAAGTTATAGCTGTATTTGTACATATATCCGGTTGTAAGAGACAGTCATGAAAAATAGTCGTTTTGTTCGACTTTGTCAGTCTCCAAAGGTCCTCTATCAACAAAGATGCCACGACCAAGACCATCCACCAACCTGCACTCACTGTGCATCACCACCCCTCAACAGTAAAGTTCACACCGAGATCTTGAAAAAGTGAAGAATCTTTCCATCATTGGTACTCACCTCTCATTGAAAGCTGACATTGATGATGAAGTTCACCATTGTCTTCAGTGATCCAGCAGTCTGAGGAAGGCAGTGTTTGAAGATCGCGGCGTTAAATACAGCGCTAAGCTCATAATGCGGTGGGTCGCAGTGATTCCCCACTCTCCTGTCTGTTTCAGAGCCAAGGACTGCCTACAGCAGGCACCTCAAAGCACTGAGAGGACACGGTCAATGCCTACGCAAAATCCTCTTGTAGATAAAGTGATGCAATGTCAATGTACTCTCTCCCAGGTCACCAGCCCGAGCATCATTGGCAGTGCATTATCAGTGCTTTGAGATGCTTGCTGCAGCATACAGGATAGTGGAGATCACTGTAGCTCACTGCACCATGAGGTGGCATTTGAGGTCTTGATCTTCAAACCCTCTTTTCCTCAGCCACCAAAAAAACAGAGCTGGATCAGTGAAGATAATGTTGAATTTCATGAGCAAAGGCCATAGTGCTGGAGGAACTCTTTTGGTAATTTAGTTTACTGTAGTTTAGTTTACTGTAGTTTGTTGCATGCTATCCAGTGAGCGGAAACACTATACATGACTACAATCGAGCCATTTACAATGTATTGATACATGATAAGGGAATAACGTTTAGCACAAGGTGAAGCCAGCAAAGTCCGATCAAGGATAGTCTGAGGGTCACCAATGAGGTAGATAGTAGTTCAGGACAGTTCACAAAAGCTTTTCACTGTACCTCAGTACACATGACAATAAACTAAACTAAACTAAACTCTGTCTGAAGAAGGGTCCCGACCTGAAATGTCACCTGTCCATTCCCTCCACATATGCTGCCTGACCTGCTGAGTTGCTGAGTTCCTTACCAGCTGACCTTGTGCCGCTTGAGACAGTTAAAGCCCGTAATTCCTCCAAAGGTTATCTTTATCTATCTATATTAGACAATAGGTGCAGGAGTAGGCCATTCAGCCCCGCGAGCCAGCACCACCACTCAATGTGATCATGGCTGATCATCCACAATCAGTCCCCGTTCCTGCCTTCTCCCCATATCCCCTGACTCCGCTATCTCTAAGTGCTAGCTCTCTCTTGAAAGCATCCAGAGAACCAGCACCCTCCAACACCCTCTGAGGCAGAGAATTCCACAGACTCACAACTCTCTGTGTGAAAAGGTGTTTCGTCCTCTCCATTCCAAGCGTCTTAGCCTCATTCTTAAACTGTGACCCCTGGTTCTGGACTCCCCCAAACATCGGGAACATGTTTCTTGCCTCTAGCATGTCCAAACCCTTAATAATCTTATATGTTTCAATAAGATCCCCTCTCATCCTAAATTCCAGAGTGTACAAGCCCAGCCGCTCCATTATATCAACATTACTGGACTCTACATTGGATTCTGAATTCAGTGCAAACAAATGGTATTTCCGAGTTCCTGTCCGAGCAAGAGCCTTGTCTTGTGCGGATGTCTACGTCGGGAACCTTTAGCTTTTGCAGCAGGAATGCATGATTCTCCAAATTCAACATCCAGTTATGGAATCTTGTGACATTTGGCAGGAGCTAGTCAGTTTGTTGCACAAACAAACAAACGTGCACCTGTGTCAGCGTCAGAAGTTGGCCCTCGAGACTGGATAAAATTGCCATCTTACTGAGAACTGATCTATGCATCCTGGAGGGTTAAGTGGCCTTTTGAAGCTGTGTTTTACTTGTCTTGCTAGAGACAGCAGGGGTGAATTGCTACTATTACATCTGACTCATGCAATGCCATGAATTAAAATTGTCCTAGGAGTTTATCTACACTGCTTAAGAATGGAATGCATTTCTTTATTAAATATTATTTCATTTACGCCCAATCCTGTCCTGCTGTTCCACGGTTGCTGTTAATTCTCCATTAACTTTCACAAGTAGCTTTTTCCTTCATATATGAATGAAAACATCAAAGGCAATCGTTAGAAGTTCGGCACGTCGCTTACAACTCTCACCAACTTCTAAGGATGCACCATAGAAAGCATTTGATCAGGATGTATTACAGCTTGGTTTGGGGATAGCTCCATGTGTAGGATAGTGCTAGTGTAGGGGTTGATTGCTTGTCAGCACGGAGTCGATGGGCTGAATGGCCTCTTTCTGTGCAGTATCACTAAAGTAAATTAGTGTGTGAAAATGCACACCACCAAATTCAGGGACAGTTTCTTCCCAGATGTTAGCAGGCAACTGAACCATCCTACCACAACTCAAGATTGTCTTGAGCTACTATCTACCTTGTTGGAGACCCTTGGACTATCTTTGATTACTTGCTTTACACACTAAATGTCATCCGTCTATCATCTATCCATACACAGTAAAGGGCTCAATTGTAATCAAGTATTGCCTTTCCGCTGACTGGTTAGCTCGCAACAAAAAGCTTTTCTCTCGGTACACGGGGCAATAAAGAAAACTGAACTGAGTGGAGCTCACACTAGTGAATACCTTATTCTGTCCTCACCTGGGTACACTGTTCAGCATTGGGGAATCATTGATAATTGATAAGAACTACAAGTCTTATTTAATTCTAAAAATAAAAGAGGGAATTTCTTTAGTGAAAGTGTGGTGAATCTGTGGAATTAATTGGCACAGACGTCTGTGGAGGCCAAGTCATTGGGTCATTTTGAAGCGGAGGTTGACAGGTTCTTGATTCGTAAGCGCATCAAAGGTTACGGGGAGAAGGCAGGAGAATGGGGTTGAGAGCGAAACATAGATCAGCCATGATCAAATGGCAGAGCAGACTCAATGGGCCGAATGCTCTAATTCTGCTCCTATGTCTTATGGTCTATGATCTTATTGTCTTGCCCTCTAGATGGAAGGATCAGAAACAAATCTGGTGCCCCCAGTCTCACCCCTTTTGAGATGTGGGACCTCGGTACAAATCAGGATCCAAAACTTAGAGCTTTCTAGCTTTGCTACTCAATCTTGGTGATTAGCGTTGTGTGTATATCCCGGAGCACCTAATTATTTCAGCATTCAAATATATTAAATTGGACTTAAAGCAAAAACATTATTATCAGGGATTTGTTTACTTGCCCTTTCCCAGAGGTGAAGCAATGTGAACGACTTTAGTATAAATGAATTGGCAATCCTGAATGGGATAAAAGACCTCAAAACAATTAAATCCCAGGATAGACAGAAAAGAAGGACAGGAGAGAAGGAATGGGTGAAGTTTCAGGTCGCAGCCCCGCTTCAGACTGGTTCAGATATATCTTTCGTTTCCCTTAACCCTAACCAGTCTGAAGAAGGGTCTCGATCCAAAACATCACCCATTCCTTCTCTCCAGAGATGCTGCCTGTCCCACTGAGTCACTCCACCTTTTTGTGTCGATCTTCGGTTTAAACCAGCATCTTCTTACAAATTAAATACCAGGGAATAGATGGTCTTTATCCTGGCTCGCTAAGGGAGTTAAGGAAGAAGGTTAAGATGCATGGACCAGCATTGTGAGACTATCACTGAGCATTATACACTGCCAGGAGACTGGGAACTTTGAACAAACGTTTGCACTCAGGACCTTCCAGGACCTTGGTATGCCTTCTCCCCATATCCCTTGATTCCTTTTGCCCGAAGAGCTGAAACTAACTCTCTCTTGAAAACATCCAGTGAATTGGTCTCCACTGCTTTATGTGGCAGAGAATTCCCCAGAGTACTACGGGGCATAGCCACAAGGTAAAGAAAGAAGTGCCACAGATGACAATGTTCACAGAACCATTCCTCTTACTAATTTCCAAACCTCCTCCTACCCCCTCCAACCTCACCCCATTAAATTCAGATTTGATGAAGTTATTAAAAATGTTGTTTGTAGCTTTCTGGATGAGAGATTAAATTGGATTCCTGTGTATTTGTTTTAGGAACTTGTATTTGTAATTTGTGGTTGCATTGGGATTTATTCAGGTTCTCTTCGGGCCTAGATTTCAGGGCGTGCACAGCTTGCTGTGTTAGTGTGCACCTGGTTACATCTACTGTATATTCCCCACATCCTCTAACAATTGCAGTCTCCACCTTAAATAGTGTATCACAGGAAATTTCGGAAGGCTCTAGTGCCAATAGGCCATGGAAGGTTATGAAGGGCTGAATGGCCTACTCCTACACCTATTTTCTATGTTTCTAAACATTTGTCTGAGGAGGGAAGTAATTAAAATAAAAAAGAGAATGCTTGCTATCTGGGATTATGGGCTTGGCCTATCAGCAGAAATCGAGTACGGTATAATACGATAGAACTTTATTTATCCCGGAGGGAGATTGGTCTGCCAACAGTCACAACACACAACAAGGTACACGAAAACTTGAAATTAAAATTAAAAGTGAGAGAAAAAAAAGACAAGCGACTGCTGGCCGGGTGCCGTGTGCACCACTCTTCACCAGAACAAACGGACAAACGTACTAACTACAACCATATGTCTAAAGTGTGGACAAAATTATTACAGGGCTGGATAGGCTCACTGGATAAGGCTCTCAATTGAAGGGCCACAGTCTCACACTCTATCACCAGTATCCACCTATCACTTGCCACCTATGTATTTCCAGCTTTCTCTCCCCTACTCTGAAGAAATCGAAACATCATCGGGTCGAGACCCTTCTTCAGTCTGACAACACCTATCCATGTTCTCCACAGATGCTGCCTGACCCGCTGAGTTACTCCGGCACTTTTTGCATCTGCAGTTCCTTGTGTCTTCAACAGTTGAATTGACCTGGACCTGTCTTTCCACGTTGTCTGCTGGACGTGCTGAGAATCTCCAACCGTGTACTCAAAATGTAATTAGAATGAATGAATGGATGGAGGAAGGGTCAGCGGCGCGTTCATCGGGCTAAAACTAGGTTGAAAACGTAACATTTGGCTCTCGGTCGTTGAAGGAAATAATGTTTTAGATATAATTTTATTGCAATTTGGAACAAAATAATAATAAATGCAAGTCCCTTTTGTTCGAGGTTCTTGCACCAAAATCAACATTCAGCCAAGATCAGAGCGTTGCAAAGCTTGATATTCCAACTGTAAGGTGCAGGAAGGAACTGCAGATGCTGGTTTACACTGAAGATAGACACAAAATGCTGGAGCAACTCAGCGGGGTCGGGCAGCGTCTCTGGTGAGAAGGAATGGGTGACGAAAAAGTCCGAAGAAGAGTCTCGACCCGAAACGTGACCCACTCCTTCACCCAGAGATGCTGCCTGTCCCGCTGAGTTACTGCAGCAGGTTTTTGTCTATTCCACATTGAAGCGGCGAGTAGACTTTTCTATTAAGCATGGCAAATTCAGCAATCACAAACCAACTTTTCGATTAGGCAAGGCATTTTCAAACCAAATTTTCAATTAGGCAAGTCATTCTCTGACGGGAGATCGGGGATGCAGCGAGCTGAGTTTGGAGGCTGGGCTCGCTGCTAATTCAGCCCCGCGTACAAGGGGTTAAACCATCTGAGCTCGTCAGCCTTGAGTAAACTTACAGTAAGATGCCCAGACACTTGGTAAAACGGAGTGCTCTCTCCTGCACTGGGAGGTGCAGCGAGTACCTGCCCGTACTGGCAGATGACCAGTTTGATTTAGAATTATTATTAACACAGTTATTATTTTTAACAAACGACCATGAGCAAATTAGTGGCGATGTGTTGCTGCTGGGTGGTGCTTGGTAGATGGGGTGGTGTGGCCGGGCAAGTGGAGCGGAATGGGCTGTGGAGGCAGAAGATTCAGTGGCAGAACAACGGCCAAGTGTACAGTTTACTCAACAGCGGCGCAGCTTTCCGCCCGCCGACTCACCGCAGCCGGAACCCGCAGCAGCAGCAGCAGCAGAACGTGTACCTGAGCGCGGCTGTGGAGAGGAGCCGTCCGCAGCCGCACCGCCGCCCCCCGCCCAACGCGCTGCCCCCGGCCCGTCCCGGGACAGCGGCCGCGGACGGAGGGAGCCCCCGGGCCGGCTACAGCCCCGTGTACCCGGGGGCGCAGGCGGACGACCCGCGCCAGCCCTCCAACAGTAACAGCGTCTTCTACAACTTCTACTCGTCCTGGCCCGCGGGCCGGCGCACAGCCGGCTCTGCCACCCGCTACTTCCAGCAAGGTGAGGCCACCGTGGGGGCAGTGGGCTGGGGAGGGTGGGGTGGGCTGGGCTGGGGTGAGGTGGCGTGAATTAATGTTAGTTCTAACAAGCATGAAGGGAGTCAAGTAACAAGGGGATCGCAAGGACGGGGGCGTTTTATAACCAAAAGGACACAAAGTGCTTCAGTCAGAAGGGTCCCGAACCGGAATGTCCCATGTCCATGTAGAAACAAGGAACTGCAGGTGTTGGTTAAAACACAAACGGACAGAGTGCTGGAGTAACTCAGCGGGTCCGGCAGCATCTCCGGAGAACATGGATAGGTGAAGGTGATAGGTCTGAAGAAGGGTCCTGACCTGAAACGTCACCTATCCATGTTCTCCACAGATGCTGCCGGACCCGCTGAGTTACTCCAGCACTCTGTGTCCTTGTGTGTAAACCAGCATGTGCATATCCTTGTCTCCGAGTCTTGTAACCCTATCCCTGAGCCCGTGAGGTAAAACACTAAGTGTTGGAGTAACTCAGTGGGTCAAGATTCCAGCTTCTGCGGTTCCCCGTGTCCCCTGAGGTAAAACGCTGGCCGCTTGTTGTCCCCTAATCATTCACCAGGCTCGCATTTTCACCCGGCATTTGCTGTGTGTGGGTGAATAGTCTACTCATCCGGAACTTTCATGAAGATGTTAAGCTGTGTTAAGGTAGCGACACAAGAAACTGCAGATGTGGGAATCTTGAACAAAACACAGTGCGGGAGGAACTCAGTGGCTCCGCCAGCATCTGTAGACGGGAACGGACAGCCGACGTTTTTGGTCGGGACCCTTCTCCATACTGATTGGAGTGGGGGGGAGAAAGTTGGGACAGAGAAGCTGGGGTGGGGCAAAGCCTGGCAAGTTTAATTGGCAGATGGGTGGAATATTAACAAGGACAAGGAGGGTGCGAGAGGGGTGAAATGTAACGCCAGAGGGAGAGTTGTGTGGGACGGGGAGGGGAATGATGGAAGGCTTGGAGAGAGTGGATGTGGAGGCGATGTTTCCACGAGTGGACAGTCTAGGACCACACGGCACAGCCTCAGAATAAAGGTCATATTTACAGAAAGGAGACCAGGAGGAATTTCTTTAGCCAATGGGTGGTGAATCAGAGGAAGTCATTGCCACAGACGGCTGTGGAAGCCGAGGCATTGGGTTTTTTCAAAGCAGAGATAGATAGGTTCTTGATTAGTACGGGTGTCAGGGGTTATGGGGAGAAGGCAGGAGAATGGGGGTGAGAGGGAAAAATAGATCAGCCATGATTGAATGGCGGAGCAGATTTGATTGGCTGAATGGCCTAATTCTGTTCCTATGTCTTACAGTCTTACGGAACGCGAACTGGGTGACTCAGGATGGGGAATATGTGTGGAATGGAGAGGAAATGAGTAAGGTAGGTGGGAGATGGTGGGAGAAGTGGGTGGGCTGAGATAGCTGATCCATTATTGTTCAGAACAATGACTATTAATAAGAGCAGTGAGCGGTGAAGTTGGTCAAAACTAAGTTGAGAATGAATTCCTCCCTGACATGGCGCAGATGACCGATGTCGGGAAACTTGCCTGGTTCTGCACGGTGGGAAATGATATGGAACCGACTGTTCTAGTAACATTTAAACATGGTTTTTTTAGTGCCGGTAATCTGAATTAAAACAATTCTGGCAAATATGATTGTTTCTCAGGCATCATTGTTTGAATTCTTTCCTTCAATAAATCCAACAATATGTTATCACTGCCTGATGATGCCACATGAGAACTAATCTCTGATGTGAGAGCAGATAACACAGCGGGGGATGGTTTGCATTTCAATCCTGTTGCCTGTCAGAGGGCAACGACTGATCCCACCAAGTTCTGGCCAAAAACGGCACAAAATAAATCATACTGCGGATTTCTGTCCACTGGGGCCACGCTGCGTCACGACAGAGCTGGATTGTTTCTGGGCCTTGGATTTAGCCACATTTAAAGAGCCAACCAAAGCAGTCTCGCGTCTGATGTGAAGTGCCACATGTGAATCTGTAGCTTCCGCGTGAAATAGCTTGGAAGAGAGAAATGTAGACGAGGCAAGAAGCTTGGAGGGAGAAGGTTATGACGTTTTGTAGCAGTATCAATGGTGAATGAAAATGACATTTCAATATACTCAAAGGATTAGGAACGTAATTAACATAATGGCATTGCTGGTTTACAATGTCCCAAACAAAACCAAAACACAGTATGGCTTATATATCACGCATAAATGGATCATTTCGATCTGAAATGGACTTGAATGCTGATATATCTAATCAACTTGAATTCAAAAATGACAACTGCAGTTTTAATAATATGTTAAACACAAAACGATGGAGTAACTCAGCGGGTCAGACAGCTTCTCTGGAGAAAAGGAATAGGTGGCGTTTTGGGACAAGACCCTTCTTCATCCTGCTTATCCTGCTTGTCGATGTCACCACGTGCTCTCATTACTCAAGCCGAACGCGTCTTCTTCCATTCATGAAACCATGTTGTTGCTGAAAACAATTGGCTGGAATACCGACATTCCCAGCCTGTAGTTTATAACAACAGTCTAAACGAGTCAAACAGCACGGAATGAAGCATTCCATATCCAGCATATCAGCTATTAAACTTTGCTCATGGAAATTACACAAAGGGATGACCTAGTTATCCTGTTTATTGTGTGAACAGAGGAATGTTAGTCAGTTTAGAAGAAGTGTTCAAACACATAGGAAACTTATTATGCCTTATAACAATTATTGGATGTCAAAAAATATTATTGGAGGGACAAGAGACTGCAGACGCTGAATTTATAGCAAAAAGAAAGAGCGTTGTTGGAGGAACTCAACGAGTCAAGCCGCATCCATGGAAGGAAATGGACAATCGATGATTCAGGTCGAGACCCATCGCCTAGACTGAAAGAGTAGAGAGAACTTTGGACTTGATTGAGGTCTTTAAATGATGAAAGGGATAGACAGAGTTGAGATACGATAGGGTAAAGTGAGGGGGAACTTCTTTACTCAGAGGGTGGAGGAATCAGCTTCCAGCAGAATGGTGGAGGCAGGATCGATTTTAACATGGACTGGAGGTATGGTCTGAAATGGTCGGCACGGACTAGGGCCTGTTTTCCGAGGGCCTGTTTTCCGTGCTGTAATTGTTATATGGTTTATGGTTATAAGTAGCGAGGGTAAAGTGCAAGGGGAGGCAGCAATTGATAGGTGGATGCAGCGAGGAAGGGCTGATTGGCAAATAACATTTACTGTGGGGGGGGGGGGGGGGGGGGAGAGCTGAGATAGCGACAGAGGCTGGGTGGTGATAAGTGGGGAACTAAAGGCTGGAATGGGAAAGGAAAGAAAGGTGAAGAATGGAAGCAAACAAGGAGGGGTGGTGGCAGATGGGAACAACAGCGAGAAGGAATCCAAAGTTTGCTGAGGAGGGAAAATGGGTGATGGGAGGCTGAGGTTAAGGTGGGAAGACAGGATGTGAGGGAAGATCAGGGTTGTTATGATCATGTTGAAGCTGGTGGAAATGTTTAAGAATGATGTGCTGGATGTGAAGGCTGGTGAGGCGAAAGGCAAGACCTAAGGAACTCTACCCTTGTCCTGTCTGGGGGGAGTAGGGTTGAAAATCCACCCAACTATCCTCAGGTTACGATGAAGATGTGGAGGAGATATGGGTGTGGATTTGGTCAACCAGAGTGGGGTGAAGCTTCATTTCCTACAAAAAGGAGAATATTTCAGATCTCCTGGAGAGGAAAGCCTCATCTTGTGAACAGATGTGGTGGAGATGTAGAAACTGAAAGGAATGGTGTCCATAAGAGACTGGCTGTGAGGAGTTGCAGTCGAGGCAGTTATGGGAGTGGATTTGTAGTGGATATCAGCAGATATTTTGTCTCCTAAGATGGAGACAGAAAGATTAAGAAAAGAGGAGAGAGGTGTTGGAATTCGAGGGCAGGGTAAAAGTTAGTAGCAAAATGTGATGAAATTGATATGTTCCACGTAGGTGCAGGAAGCGTTATTGCGGTAGTCAATGTAACATAGATTGGGTGGGGGAACCGTGCTGGGGGAGGCTTGGAACAAAACCTGGTCCACATAAACAGTGACGATGCAGGCAATTAATGTCATTTGTCAAGTTGAAGATAAAAAGTAACTTTGCAGTGATGCACTAGAAAAGTACTCAACTGAAAGCCAGGCACCAAATTCACATTATTTGGAGCCAGCTTTCCGCTTCTCCACAATTCTCATAGAACAAATTGGTAAGATACTACTGGATTTAATGATCAACAAAAACGATTTAACATGTATGTTATCCTTGTTCTCCCTGTTAGGTTGAATCCATACACAAGGGTGGGTCATTGCATCCCAGAAATATCTATTTGCATATTGGGACAGAAGAAGTGTAATTTCATCCATGGTTTCAGTGAAGAAAAATAATTTGCTTCAGTTATAGGTAATATCTTCAGTGGCTGATGGGCACTTTGGTAGATTATGTAAGATTTTTGGAACCTCAAAATGACTCTACTGATACTGATGATATCAGTCTGAAGAAGGGTCTCAACCCGAAACGTCACCCATTCCTTCTCTCCAGAGATGCTGCCTGTCCCGCTGAGTTGCTCCAGCATCTTTGGTTTAAACCAGCATCTGCAGTTCCTTCCTACACGGATGATATATCTTGCAGCCAGTAATGTCAAAATACCATTGATTGAGAAAAGCTCATTCCAAAAATGTTTCTGCTTCTTTTCTAGGTCTTCCAGACTTGGTTCCTGATCCATATTATATTCAAGCTTCCATATATATCCAGAGGGTACACATGTATGCACTGAGGTGTGCAGCTGAAGAAAATTGCCTCTCAAGGTATAACGCACCAACTATAGTGGTGAAGTATTACGATGACAGGAACGATCAGATGTCACAGATATAAATCCTATTCAGATCTCATGAGGAGTGCT
The DNA here is from genome assembly GCA_035221665.1 of Okamejei kenojei. Taxonomy (NCBI): domain Eukaryota; kingdom Metazoa; phylum Chordata; class Chondrichthyes; order Rajiformes; family Rajidae; genus Okamejei; species Okamejei kenojei. Next base: position 37,361,690 of record CM069158.1, read on the forward strand.
TGTGGCTTCTCAAGATACAAATTCCAGATATTTTATCAGAATGTATTGTTAAAACCATAGATCAGATTTATGATATTGTGATACCTATTACAGATACACACACTTTGAATAATTCATTTTGGTTCCTCCTCTTTAAAACAGAAATTTTTACTTGAGTGTTCTCATGTCAGGGGTTTATGCATTTTCTTCCTATAGTTGATCATCAGTGTTGTGACGGATCAGTGTGATGCATGAGAAGCAGTTTAAAAAAAATATCTTTGTTATTCCACCTTATAGTAAGTTAGGTGGCTTGGGTTTTAGATTTGATTCATGTAAATTCATTAATGTCCTTCCATAGACAGTATGTAGAAACAAGGAAAGCAGATGCTAGTTTACTGTGGAAAGACACAAGATGCTGGAGTCTGAAGAAGGGTTCCAACCCGAAACGTCACCTATCCATGTTCTCCAGGGATGACCCGCTGAATTACTCCAGCTCTTTGTGTCTTTTCTTCAATAGACAGTTTTAAGTTAAGTTGAACCTTGTGTTTATTTGCATTTTAATTTTCATTTTACTGTGCCATTGAATATTCTGAACATTGATTTGTGAATGAAAAGTCAATGGAGCATTGTTAGGGAGTTGACTGTAATTGTTATATTCCATGCATTTACTTGAGGAAAATCTCTTTGGTCAAAGGGCAAACAATGGTTATTAAATGTACAGAAGTCTCTTGGGGCCCTGTGGCTATATATATATATATATACACACTTTTATATCTGAAGGATGGTCTGTATGTAAGATCTGAAGGAGGGTCGTGACCAAAACGTCACCCACTCCTTCTCTCCAGAGATGCTGCCTGTCCCGCTGAGTTTACTTCAGCATTTTGTTTCTATCTTCTGTATAAACCAGCATCTGCAGTGCCTTCCTATACACACACAGAAAACAGTAAATATCACAAATTTCTAAAACAAGGGACAGCCCAAAGCTTTCAGGAAATTTTACTTGGATTAACCAGCCATTTTCTTTTAAGCCATACACTGTGATATCATGCCATTAATTAATAAAATAGAAATTAATATGAATGGTGCAATACCAAAACATTCTGGTGTTGATCTTCATTTTTGACATGATGGTGTAAAATGGACCTCAGTGGATTTACAGCCAATTGTAGCTCATCACCCTCTGCCCACCACAAAATCTGCCCATGAATATCAGTAGTGGAATATTAACATTTGTAAATAAGCATTAACACCTATTACACGCATACTTAAAAAAAATGTCTACTTGTACACCCCATGACAATATTTTCTCCTCTTTTATTTTTATTGCGCTAACTGTAGTTTTGCTACAGGAAATCAATTCTAAAAACTTGCCTTGACTCACTCTGCTAGTCTTCACTCCATTTCCCACTGTGCACAGATAGAGGAAAGATTGAATGAACACGCATGACATACTGAACAGATTCAAAGAGTTATTGGCAATGATTTAGACAGGTACATGGATAGGACAGGTTTAGAGGGATATGGGCCAAACATGGGACTCATGTAGATAGGACATGTTGGCTGTTGTGGGTAAGTTGGGCTGAAGGGCCTGTTTCCTCGTTGTAGGACTCCATGACTTTGGTGAAGGCTTTGAAGCACAAGAAACAAGGACCAGAAAGGCACAGAACAAATAGAAGAAATTGTGTTGGCCAACATAGCTGAATGGTGAACTAAGAATTGATGGCATTGTGTTGGCTTGTGAAAGTCGATTACAGAGGTTGGGCACCCACTGCACCATAGAACATAGAAAGGTAAAAAACACCAATATGATCCTGATCATCCAACTCAATGTAGCAACCCTCTGATCCCCTTACTGTGGCAGAGAGTTCCAGAGACTCACCACTCTCTGTGTGAAGAAAGTCTTTCTCATCTCGGTCTTAAAGGATTCCCCTTATCCTTAAGCTGTGACCTTGTCCTGGGGACCTGTCCAACCCCTTTATAGCTAAATTCCAGAGAGTATATGATTGGCACCTTACAACTGAAGTTAATCCTTTTGGCTACTGCCTGTATTTTGGTTTGGCACTGTTTTTGGGACTCAACCCAGTACCTTGCAGTCTCCTAGCATCCTAGCGACACTGAGTGTAACTTGGAGATATTGCCTTCAATTCCCTCATCCAGATCATTAATATATAGTAAATAGCTGGGGGTCCCAGCACTGGCTAGTTAGCCTCGTGCGTATGCTGCCAAACCACTGGTTCTCCCTTAACACAAACTTTCCAAAATCCATCTTTAATAACTGACCTACCGATGTTTGACTAAGTCTGATTCCCCGACTTAAAAGAGGTTACATTTTGGCCCCAAAACTGAACTCACACCAGTGAGCTTCTTGTGATGGGGCAATACCTTTTTAAAAAAAATTTGATATGTGGCTGATTTAAATATGGATGGTGAATATTTGTTAGCTATTCATAAGTTCATAAGCCATAGGAGCAGAATTAGGCCATTCGGCCCATCAAGTCTACTCCACCATTCAAGATCTATCTTTCTCTCCAACCCCAGTCTCTTGCGTTTCCCCCCATAATCCTTCCTCTGGTTTCACAATTCACAACCCTTCAATACATTTTGTCTCACTTATTTCCCCCCCCCCCCATCTCTGGCCTTTATCTAACTATCTGCTGATCAACCTCCCCACCTGCGTTCACCTAGTACTTGCCAGGCTTTGTCCCACTCCAACCTCTCGTCTATTGTTCTTTTCCACCCCCCCCCCCCTCCCCCCGGTACAATCACCATTCAGCTGCCTAAGGAATCACAGGTGAATTTGATCACCTTCCCCGTCCTCCAGAAACAGGGTAAACAGAGGCCCTTTCTGTCCTTCAGGTGGTTAAAAGATCCCATTTTAAAGATGAGACAAATTAGCCCTGTGCCCGCGACAACAGTAATCCAACTGACACTACTAAAGTAGTTTAATAATCATAACTCTTATTGTTATCTCATTGTTATTTGCGGGTGTCATTGGTACTTGTTATCCGTGTGTGGCTTTGCGATTGTGTTTCTCATATTACAACAGTAGCTGTTTCATTTATTTCGAAAATGCCGGGGAATTATAAAAGGTGCTTTCTTCAGCGATTTAAAACAGCAGTATGAAAATGGTTCATCCCTCTTTTCGTAATCTCGTTAAAGTTACTGATCTCTCCGTGGGATTTAGAACATCAAATAGCTAATAAAACTAAAAACAGGTGACACATAAGTAATTAGTTAATGTTTCTTTTGAGCAAAGATTTTAGGAATGTTATATATATCGGTATCCATACTGAGTGGCTGGTTATTTAAGAAGGCTTGTAAATTCCTACTTCAGGACATTTGGATGAATTTATATTAACTGAGCCAAATCTCACAAATAAAAGAAATAAATTTCCGGAATTGTATATTCTTCACCATGCCATGTTTTCGCCAGGTCCATGACATTCCAGTGAATTATTTCAGTCTATAACTTGCAACTTTTCTGCTGTAGATAAAAACTTTTTTTTTTCTTAAAAGAGTCAAGACGACAAAAACAATGTCACTAATCGAGACACAAGGAACTGCAGATGCTGGAATCTTGAGCGACTGGAAGAGTGCGGGTCAGGCAGCATCTGTGGAGAGAATATAACGGGCGATATTTGGGTCCAGATCCTTCTTCAGACTGATTGTAGTTGGAGGGAGCTGAAAAAAAGAGGTGGGGGAAGGGCAAAGCCTGGCAAGTGATAGGTGGATGATGATCGTCTAATCCACACTTACTCTCTCTAGACTCTCGTCTGCTAAAAATCGTGTTGGACTTTAGTAATAATTTTATCAAACTGTAATACAAAAGGGAATCAATATAACTCAAAACAAAGGACCATTTGGCCCAACGTTTATGGGGCGGCACGGTTGCATAGCGGTCACGTTGCTGCCTTACAGAGACCGGGTTCGATCCTGACTACGGGCGCTGTCTGTACAGAGTCTGTACGTTCTCCCCGTGACCGCGTGGGTGTTCTCCAAGATCTTTGGTTTCCTCCCACACTCCAAATATGTACTGGTTTGTAGGTTAATTGGCTTGGTGTGAATGTAAAATTGTCCCTGGTTTGTGCAGGGTTGTGTTAATGTGAGGGGATGGTTGGTCAGTGCGGACTCAGATGGCCCAAGGACCTGTTTCTGCGCTGTATCTCAAAACTAAACTAAGATAGATATTCAAAAGACCTACCAGATTCCACAACCCTGCCTTTTTACTAAATCCTTTTGATTCCTTTTTCAAAGAAACGGTGTATTCCTTTATCAAAGAATGTAATGCAAAAAGAATTGCATATTCCTTTTCGCTGAACCATTTTGATTGCCCGCAACAAACAGCCACAAAGAGTAATAATGATGCAAGATGAACCTAGTTCTTTGTAGTCAATTGATTTTAATAAGGATGGCAATAAGTAAAACTGTGCTGACGTAACTCAGCGGGTTAGGCAGCATTTCCGGAGGACATGGATAGGTGACGTTTCACAGAGTGCTGGAGTAACTCAGCGGGTCAGGCAGCATCTCTGGAGAACAAGGATAGGTGATGTTTCACAAAGTGCTGGAGTAACTCAGCGGGTTAAAGCAGCATCTCTGGAGGACATGGATAGGTGATGGTTTGGGTCAGGACACATCTTCAGATGGTAAGAAATATGGCTGGCATCAGCATGTCTGAGCTGAGATGGGGATTGAGAATGTCCAGTTCTAAACTCTGGTGATCATAGTTAGTTGAATGACTGACCACTGCTCACTATCTATGAGTCCATGAGCCCCTATGGTCGAGCTTTAAACATACAGTCCTATAGTACAACAACATTTAGGTAAGACAGCAAAAGAAGGAGGAATATTACATGGCACAGTATTAATGCTGGAGATTAAGCATGTTTTCTGAAAATAAAAGCATTACCTCATCACAGTTTGTTCATTGTGTGTTCAGATTTTTATGTCTGACCACTTTAATTGCATTTAGTGTGATTTTGGAAAAGAGAACAAGTTTGTTTTGGCCATTGGCAACTTCCTTTATGAGTCAGACCTGGTCTACAATGATCCAAATCTATTGAAGTAGAGATCAGCAAGCCGACTTAAGTCGGTAACCACATATTATGGTGCCTTATATACTACATTCCTAAAACCTTTGCTCATTAGAAATTCAATAACCAATTCTTCATGCATCACCTGGTCTTACAATATCTTTCTATATAATGGACCAAAGCCCATCTGTGGGAGATCAGTAACCTAAGAAAAATAAAGTGGAAGATAAGAAATGAGCCAATTAGACTGCTTTGTCAAAGTAGTGCTTTGTTTTAAATTCCCTTGTACAATGCCACTTTATAATTCCATCATACTCCCAAAATAATTCCAGGCCAATGTAACGTTGTGTATTTTGAAAAGATAGTCACTAAAATGCGTATGTTGCAAACAACAATGAGATTTATAATAACTGTTATTGTGGTGGTGTTAGTTCATTGATAATTGTTGACGTAGGAATAGGAAACCCACCTGAAGTCCAGACAAGACGTCCATTTAACATTTCATTTGAAATATTGTCTTTCCGCTGTCAGGTTAGCAACAAAAGCTTTTCACTGTACCTTGGTACATGTGACAATAAACTAAACTAAACTCAATAAGTGCATCTCCGAAGTCCAATGTGAAAGAATGAAAAGATGTTAGAGGAAGCTATTATTCCCAGCATCCTATGAAGAAGTCCAATGAAAACCCTGGGGCCTCTTGTTTCTGTGGCTCTCTCATTTGTAGTATTTGAGACAGAAAGCCGCACTCGGCCATTCTGTGGTCCAGTGCATTTGTCTACTGTGAAAAGATTTTCGGCAGAATTTGTGGTTTGATTGCAACATAATGTTGAGTATAAAATACTGCTATATGTGTGTATACTGGCCACAAGGGCATTTACCTTCTCAACGATCTTCTAGACCACAAGTGCTCGCTGTTTCTTAAAGCCACGAACCTCTGGCCAAAACCCCAGTCTCAACCGCAAATGATCTTTGTAGCTGCTGGCTTTGCCTGAATATTGGGAAAGTAAATATGATTATAACAAGATATTGTGGCAATGGATTGAAAAATCACCAACAGTTTTATTAAAATGAACAGCTATGAGAATTTTACTTTCTTTTAAAAAATTTTTTAACCATTTATTTATTAGAAGCAGTGTACAAAAGTATAAACCGTGGTATATGACATAATACATTTATTCTACAGCTTCCATTTTAATTTTAGCAAAGATGAAATAGAAAAAGAGAGGAAGAGCAAGAAAGAAAGAAAGTGAAAGAGAAAGTGAATGTGTAAGAATAGAACCCCTAAACTACCAAATGAGTGTAGTGAAAGAGTGAGTAAGTAAAAACTTAAAGAAATAAAAAGACAAAAACGGAAAAAAGAAAAGAAAGTGTTGATATACCTGCTTCATTTCTCTCCCCACTCCGTAAATCGGTTTAATTCCGAAGTTGTGTTGCACCATACTATCCTTGTAATGAATCAATGAAAGGAATCCATATCTTTGAAAATTGCACTGATTTTCCTGCTAAAACAAGTCTCATATCTTCAAGATGTAGCGTCTCAGACATGTTTGTAATCCACATTTTAAGAGTAGGAGAATTTTACTTTCTGAGTAACATGTGAACGAATCAAGAAAAAAACACACTTTTTTTAAGCTCAGCCAAATTAATTCTGTTTAGATCAACACCAATAATGAGGTGAATCAGGTTCCTGTTCAAATAAAGCAGTACACCTTTTATAAAAAATGTTTTTCTCTGTATACCCATTTCAGTAAGACATGTTAGTAATCTGGTTGTGGTAGGATGATTCAGTTGCCTGATAACAGCTGGGAAGATACTGTCCCTGAATCTGGAGGTGTGCGTTTTCACACTTCGGTACCTTTTGCCTAATGGGACAGGGGAGGAGAAGGGATTGCCATATCAGACAATTCAGTTGTATTCAGTAGAGGGTCATTATCAATTTCTATCAATTGATTCCAATGGCATCCAATTATATTATTTGATTCACCAGATAATTGATCGGAACATTAGCCCATGTATGTTCAATAATTTCTGAACTGGACACTGGGATTCTCAATCCAAAATCAAAATGTCCTGTCTTTCATTTATTCTGTGTCTCATGCGCGGAGAAATTGAGTTCTTCATGTTTTGAATTCACATTCATAAGAAAAGGTTAAGAACTTAACCATAAAACTCTTTCCTTGTCCAATTCTATATGTCTACATCTGGATGTTTCTGTATCTGGCTACAGTTTCAGTACAACTTCTGGCATGTCAGCTAAGTGAAATGAAATGGTTTTCAAATACTTGGCTCAAAGTTAATCCTACTCAAATAACAGTTCCATTTTGGAAATAATTCTGTGCTTAAAGCATGTCTGACTCTTTGCCTCAGGTCAGCCTATGGCCCCAGAGTAAATGACCTCAGCGTTAGGGTACTCCTAAGGTTCCCACAAAGAGTCAAGAACCAAGGAACTGCGGACTTCCTCCCCAACAGGCCACAACATACCTGGGAATGGCACAGCTGTCACCAGTAAGTATGCTGAATGTGATCCCTCTGCTTTGTATGGTAGTGATCATGTGTTACTTGATCAAGGAACTGAACAAGTCTGAAGAAGGGTCTCGACTCGAAACATCACCCATTCCTTCTCTCCAGAGGTGCTGCATGTTACTCCAGCATTTTGTGTCTACCATTAAAATGTGTTAATTAAAATGTGGCTTGCTTCAACTTTTCTATTTTGCTATCTTAAACTTTGGAAATCACTAAACCTGTTCCATTTCATATTTACACATTACAGTTCTACAGACAGGGAGCAGGGCTTTCTGGGTTGAAGATCAATTGGAAGTCAGTATTTGTCGAGCCACGTGTTACCCAAGAATTGGGTGCTTTATGTTCACTTGGATCACTCTCTATATTATTCTTCCTGGATCCCTAATGGAACAGTGTGTGACTGCAGGAGATTTCAGCTAAGTAGTTCATCCAGGGACAATCAAAATGTATTCTTTGAGATCAAATATACCGCCATTTCAGTGAGGTCCTGCCCATTGTGCATTAAATCAAGAACTTTGGTATTCTCATCTTTACACACTTATGAAGAGAAATGATCTTTCAATGTTATGAACATTTAGACACAGTGAACTAATAAAAAGCAGCAGTGTTCATTTTAGCAGCAAAGCCAAGATTATGCTGGAGAGATAACAAGTCTTGTTGTCCACAGACGAAGAGAACATGCCAAGCTCTGGGTAGATTTCAGTTTCATACTTTTGTACATTTTTGTACTAAAATCACACATTTTGCAAGACTGAGGCATCAATGATTGTTAGATTAGTGAGTACAATGAAAAAACCATCTCACAGTCTCTTATCTATAGATCCTCTGAACTTTGTCTTCATTAATTACTTTGCCAGTTTTTATTTAAATGTTCTTTTATTCATTTTATTTTATTAATTCTGTATCTGTAGCCCATAACTGTGGTTCAGTTTTCTATCATGTCCGTTGCTCCTCTCTCAGATAGGCTGCCTTGGCTCCTGCAGTTGCAACTTTAACATCAGCACCACCCGAGGATCTAGCTTCGACCCCATCCTACTTCTCATCCGCACAATGCATCTCTGTGACATTGGACAACACATTGTTGGTTTTGAAGATAGACACAAAAAAGCTGGAGTAACGCAGCAGGACAGGCAGCATCTCCGGAGAGAAGGAATGGATGACGATTTTGGGTCGAGACCCTTCTTCTGACTGGTTAGGGATAAGGGAAACAAGAGATATAGGCGATGATGTAGAAAGATAAAGAACACTGAATGAAAGATATGCAAAGGGTTTCCACATGTGCTGATAACACCCAACTCCAACTCACCATCTCTTATCCACCTCCACTGGTGTTAAATCACCAGACTCCATGCCTATCATTCAGTACTGGATGTTATAGAATTTCTTCTATCTAAATGTTTGGAAGCCAAAGTCATTGTATTTGTTCTCACTAACAGATTTGTCCCTTTTATTGGCAAATATCTGAAGCTGAAACCACTTGTGCACAACTTTGGTGTCGTCTTTGAACCCAAGCTGAACGTTGCACCTCTAAACCAGACCATCACGAAGACTGCCTGGTTCCAACACATCTGTCTCAGCTCGCATTCTGTTGATACCCTCACTCATGCCTTTGTTGTCTCTAGATGGATATTCCAACAAACTCCAGGTCTACTACTCATACTCTACCGTGCTCACAGCTTCCAAGGCCAAATTCTGCAATTGGCTCCCTAGACCTCTCTCCCAGTCCTTCCTTATTTTTACATTTTGTTTCCATGCTGCATGACTCAAACTATGACATATAATGTCAATCAGCCATTGAGCTCATGCTGACTCTGAGATTAAATATATCACTCTGATTAGCTCACTTAAGATCTACAACTTTGAACAAACTCTGCCTTAAAATATTTTGTAACATTACAGAATTTTGTTTACTGACCCCCCGCCACCCATGTAAACAGCTTATGATGGTCCTCGATTATAAAGGTGCCATATAAAGGCAATTCTTGCTATTGAATTTCTTCCACTTCAGGCATTATCACAGCATGGATCAGTTTAGCCATTATGATCTGTTGGAGACAAGCACTCTGAGGAAAGTGGCTGAAGGACACAAGGCTAGCTTCTGCCTGGAGGACACTACATGTGACCCTGGTGTCCGAAGGAGATATGCTTGCACAGCACATACTCAGGTAAAATGATGCAGACAACTTGTTGATGGCGTTGACTTGGAATACATCAATTATTGGATACGGTGTAGGAAATAACTGCAGATGCTGGGGGTTTAAACTGAAGATAGACACAAAATCCTGGAGCAACTCAGCGGGACAGGCAGCATCTCTGGAGAGAAGGAATGGGTGACGTTTTGGGTCGAGACCCTTCTTCAGACTACTCTGGACAGAAGGAATGGGTGACGTTTTGGGTCGAGACCCTTCTTCAGACTATATCTCTTGTTTCCCTCTCCACTGACTAGTCTGAAGGGTCTCGACCCGAAACTTTATCCAGTCCTTCTCTCCAGAGATGCTGCCTGTCCCACTGAGTTACTCCAACGTTTTCTTCAATTATCGGATACTTATTGATATTTGATGGTAACAAACAATTATGTTTGTCTGGTGTGTTGAGTGTCATCTACCACACGAGGTAGTAACAAATTATTACAAGATAGCACTCTTTTGAAGAAACAGTACAGTTTCCTCATTCTCTCTTTATGGACCACTTGGATGGGAAGTAGTCTATAGAGGGGGCGATAAGGATTTTTGTTCACATCCTCTTACTCAGAACAATGTCTCCATGTTACAATATCAACTAGATATTTAAAATATTACCAATTGGGTTTGGGTAACCAGGAAAACTGACACCTATCCATAGTGGCAAGTGGGGAGTGTTAGTTATACCTCCAGCTTCATTTACAATAAGCCAATGTCTCTTTGTGTGATACCTGCTATAGATTCAAGGGTGTTTTTGAGTTGCTGGTATTTTTACTCGGTGGGAGACAATATTGCAGAGGGTTTATGTTGGGACTGAGTTACAGTCTACACTAACTTTCCAGATATGCATGTATTGGTGCCAGATTTCAAACAATGCCTTTTCACTCAACAGTAATTCTGTAAATGATTCTTGAGTTCTTATTTAGTGTACTTTGAATTCCTTCCCATTCACCCAATAACTTCAATTTACATTGCTTGAGGTTGTTATTTGATCTGGGGTGCTGTTGAAATGGGGCTGGCATTTCATCAATTTGAACGTCGTTCATGTATGAACTTGAACTGTGGACGCAAACCTAGTCAAATTTGATTCAACTCTCACCCAAAATATGCTGACATGTAGATGCAACCTCAAAGCAGGAGCACTGTTGCAGAGTAATCAAGAAGGTGGGGAATCCAGAGTGAAATTTTCCCTTCTTCCCTTATTAACACCTTGCTCCTCTCATCTCCTACCTCTGATCGCTACACCCCTAATTGAGACCAGAGGTTTTCGGCCATTATTTTTTAAAAAAATCATGAACACTAGCCCAATTATTTGTGTTTCGTAATAAGGTGGACGAGTTGAACGTGCAGATAGATATTAATGATTATGATATAGTTGGGATCACGGAGACATGGCTCCAGGGTGACGTAGGCTGGGAGCTGAACATCCAGGGATATTCAATATTCAGGAGGGATAGAGAGAAAGGAAAAGGAGGTAGCGTTGCTGGTTAGAGAGGAGATTAAAGCAATGGAAAGGAAGGACATTAGCTTGGAGGATGTGGAATCGGTATGGGTAGAGCTACAAAACACTAAGGGGCAGAAAACGCTGGTGGGTGTTGTGTACAGGCCACCTAACAGTAGCAGAGAAGTTGGGGATGGTATCAAACGGGAAATTAGAAATGCGTGCGACAAAGGCAAAACAGTTATAATGGGTGACTTCAATCTACATATAGATTGGGTTAATCAAATTGGCAGGGGTGCTGAGGAAGAGGATTTTTTGGAATGTATGCGGGATAGTTATCTAAATCAACATGTAGAGGAACCAACGAGAGAGCAGGCTATTTTAGACTGGGTTTTGAGTAATGAGGAAGGGGTAATTAGCCGTCTTGTTGTACGTGCCCCCTTGGGCAAGAGTGACCATAATATGGTTGAGTTCTTCATTAGGAATGGAGAGTGACATTGTTAATTCAGAAACAATGGTTCTGAACTTAAAGAAAGGTAACTTTGAGGGTATGAGACGTGAATTGGCCAAGATTGACTGGCAATTAATTCTAAAAGGGTTGACGGTGGATATACAATGGAAGACATTAAAGACTGCATGGATGAACTACAAAAATTGTTCATCCCAGTTTGGCAAAAGAATAAATCGGGGAAGGTAGTGCATCCGTGGATAACAAGGAAATCAGGGATAGTATCAAAGCAAAGGATGATGCGTACAAAGTAGCCAGAAAAAGCAGCATACCAGAGGACTGGGGGAAATTCAGAGACCAGCAGAGGAGGACAAAGGGCTTAATTAGGAAAGGAAAAATAGATTATGAAAGAAAACTGGCAGGGAACATAAAAACTGACTGCAAAAGTTTTTATAGATATGTGAAGAGAAAGAGGTTAGTTAAAAACAAATGTAGGTCCCTTGCAGTCAGAAACAGGTGAGTTGATCATGGGGAACAAGGATATGGCGGACCAATTGAATAACTACTTTGGTTCCGTCTTCACTAAGGAAGACATAAATAATCTGCCTGAAATAGCAGGGGACTGTGGGTCAAAGGAGGAATTGAGTGAAATCCAGGTCAGTCGGGAAGTGGTGTTGGGTAAATTGAATAGATTAAAGGCCGATAAATCCCCAGGGCCAGATAGGCTGCATCCCAGAGTACTTAAGGAAGTAGCTCAGGAAATAGTGGATGCATTAGTGATAATCTTTTCAAAACTCTTTAGATTCTGGAGTAGTTCCTGAGGATTGGCGGGTAGCAAATGTAACCTCTTTTTAAGAAGGGAGGGAGAGAGAAAACGGGGAATTACAGACCAGTTAGTCTAACATCGGTAGTGGGGAAACTGCTAGAGTCAGTTATTAAAGATGGGATAGCAGCACATTTGGAAAGTGGTGAAATCATTGGACAAAGTCAGCATGGATTTACAAAAGGTAAATCATGTCTGACGAATCTTGTGGAATTTTTCGAGGATGTAACTAGTAGCGTGGATAAGGGAGAACCAGTGGATGTGGTATATCTGGACTTCAGAAGGCTTTCGACAAGGTCCCACATAAGAGATTAGTATACAAACTTAAAGCATACGGTATTAGGGGTTCAGTATTGATGTGGATAGAGAACTGGCTGGCAAACAGGAAGCAAAGAGTAGGAGTAAACGGGTCCTTTTCACAATGGCAGGCAGTAACTAGTGGGGTACCGCAGGGCTCAGTGCTGGGACCCCAGCTATTTACAATATATATTAATGATCTGGATGAGGGAATTGAAGGCAATATCTCCAAGTTTGCGGATGACACTAAGCTGGGGGGCAGTGTTCGCTGTGAGGAGGATGCTAGGAGACTGCAGGGTGACTTGGATAGGCTGGGTGAGTGGGCAAATGTTTGGCAGATGCAGTATAATGTGGATAAATGTGAGGTTATCCACTTTGGTGGCAAAAACAGGAAAGCGGACTATTATTTAAATGGTGGCCGATTGGGAAAAGGGGAGATGCAGCGAGACCTGGGTGTCATGGTACACCAGTCATTGAAAGTAGGCATGCAGGTGCAGCAGGCAGTGAAAAAAGCGAATGGTATGTTAGCTTTCATAGCAAAAGGATTTGAGTACAGGAGCAGGGAGGTTCTACTTCAGTTGTACAGGGTCTTGGTGAGACCACACCTGGAGTATTGCGTGCAGTTTTGGTCTCCAAATCTGAGGAAGGACATTATTGCCATAGAGGGAGTGCAGAGAAGGTTCACCAGACTGATTCCTGGGATGTCAGGACTGTCTTATGAAGAAAGACTGGATAGACTCGGTTTATACTCTCTGGAATTTAGGAGATTAAGAGGGGATCTTATAGAAACTTACAAAATTCTTAAGGGGTTGGACAGGCTAGATGCAGGAAGATTGTTCCCGATGTTGGGGAAGTCCAGGACAAGGGTCACAGCTTAAGGATAAGGGGGAAATCCTTTAAGACCGAGATGAGAAAGACTTTCTTCACACAGAGAGTGGTGAGTCTCTGGAACTCTCTGCCACAGAGGGTAGTTGAGGCCAGTTCATTGGCTATATTTAAGAGTGAGTTGGATGTGGCCCTTGTGGCTAAGGGGATCAGAGGGTATGGAGAGAAGGCAGGTACGGGATACTGAGTTGGATGATCAGCCATGATCATATTGAATGGCGGTGCAGGCTCGAAGGGCTGAATGGCCTACTCCTGCACCTAATTTCTATGTTTCTATGTTTCTATGTTTCTATGTTTTTGTGTTTTAACCGATTAAATGTTCACATTTCCTAACAGGGATTAGGACCAGGTTGTTATGATACATACAACGCCGACATCGATTGTCAGTGGATTGACATTACAGACGTTGTTCCTGGAAACTACATACTAAAGGTACTGGAACGTCGGAGGTTGAGGGGAATCTCGATATAAAATTATGAGAGGCCCAGGTTGTGTAGACAGTTGGAACCTTTTGCTCCAGGGTGGAGATGACCAACACTTGAGGGCATAGCTATAAGGTGAGAGGGTGAAAGTTTAAAGCGGATGTGTGAAGCATGGTTTTTACAGAGAGTGGTGGGCATCTGCAATGCACTGCCAGGGGTGGTGGTGAAGGAAGATATGATAGTGGTGTTTAACAGGCTTTTGGATAGGCACATGGAAATGCAGGGAGTAAAGCGATATAGATTATTTGCAGGCAAATGAGGTCAGTTAAGCTAGGCATCATGTCCATCAGATCATGTCATAGGAGTAGAATTAGGCCATTCAGCCCATCAAGTCTGCGCTGCCATTCAACCATGGCTGCTCTATCTCTCCCACCTAACCTCATTCTCCTGCCTTCTCCCCATAACCTCTGACAACCACACTAATGAAGATTCTATCTATCTTTGCCAAATATATCGACTGACTTTGCCTCCACAGCCTTCTGTGGCAAAGAATTCCACAGATTCACCACCCTCTGACAAAATAAATTTCTCCTTACCTCCTTTCTGAAAGAATGTCCTTTAATTCTGAGACCATGACCTCTAGTCCTAGACTCTCCCGCTAGTGGAAACATCCTCTCCATATCCTCTCTGTGCAAGCCTTTCATTATTCTGTACGTTTCAATAAGGTCCCCCCTCATTTTTCTAAACTGAAGAATGAGTTCAGCTTAGAAAAAGCTGAGCGAATATAAGCCCAGTTCCATCAAACGCTCACCATAGATTAACCCACTCATTCCTGAGATCATTCTTGTAAACCTCCTCTGGACCCTCTCCAGAGCCAGCACATCCTTCCTCAGATATGGTGCCTAAAATTTCATCTCAATATTCCAAATGTGGCCTTCAGAGAGCGTCAGCGAAGGCCGGATCCTGTGCTATACTGTTCTATGTTTAACCATGTAATCAGCCCTACCACTGTGACAGTATCACTAAAGCAGGTTAGAAACACATCTTGTCTGCAACATATTGTATTCTCACTCCAGCTCCCAATTCTCCAAAATTACAGGCCTTGCTCTCCAGGAGACAACATCGCCTTGTTGTCTTTCTTTACTCTCTTTAAGAGTTTGTTTCTCTCTTTGTTTTATCTGTTCTATTGCAGCCTGTAGGACTCGGAACATTTCTCCCATGCTCATTCAAAGGTCCGGTTTATTGTCCTAACACACACAGTGATTGTGCTCATGTCCAGATTTGTTGGGCCATCGATAACAAGTTTAGTCCCAGGATTTCTAAACAGCTCGGATTCCTTCTTTACTATCTTTGGACTTGGTATGTTATTGTCATGTGTGTACCAAGATGCGAGTGAAATAGTTTGTTTGCTTGCTATCCAGCTAAACCAGGCTAACATGAGTGCAATAAAGTCACTCACAAGTATTACAGTTATTGCAAAGGGAAACATTCCAGAGTGTAGAATATAATGTTATATCATTATAGCTTTACAGTTGCAGAGAAAGTGCAGATTTATTTTAAATGATTTTGGTCTGTAATGAGGTAGTTTGAGAATGGGGCCTACACCCTAGTTTATGGGTGGACCATTCAGTAGTTTGATAACAGTGGGAAAGAGCTGTTCCTAAATCTGGTAGTTGGGAAGAAGCTGTTCCTGATTCTGGAATCTGACGCTTTTGTCCTTCCTGTAATTCTTCCTTTTCAAAATCCACGATCAACTTCATCCAATGAATTTACTATTTTTAAATGTTATTTTTACGAACCAGGTTTTTCAAAAATAAAGTAATTTAAAACAATTGTTTAAGCTAGGCAATTTAATAGGCAATTCATTTCTTTGTCATTTTTTGGTCAGACTGCGATTAAAATGGATTCTGATACTAGTGATATCAAATTGGTGTTCTTGTTTGTAAAAAAAAAACGCAAAATGCAAACGCAAGTAAAATCTATTAAGACATACATTTCTGGTTTAGAAAAATTACTGCAGTAGACACAAGCGTAACATTAATAAGTGCAGTAGACAAAATGAAGAGAGGGATGAAAGGTGAAGATAAAGTGTTGTTAGTAATACAACTTTTTCTTATTGTTCCTGTCTTTTTAATATTAAAAACTGTAGAATTATATTTTTTAATAGTTAAAGGAAATTGTTTATAATATATAACCTAACTATGTTTTAGAATATATTAATATAGTATGGTTCTGTTTCACTTTATCAACTGGTACAAACTGGTACAAATAGTCAGCACAAGCAGAATGAAATTCCTACGAACAAAATAGCAATCTAATAATGAAACCAGTCTAGAGTTTAGGGAAATTATTTTTATAGATAAACTGCTCTAACTGACTTCATATTCAGGTAACTGGATGAATTACACTCTTATTATTAGCTCCAGTCAGAATGTTGCAAGTTTGGAGATCTGTGTGTATTGGGGAAATGTGATTTCAAAGTGCACTTTCTGTTTTTGCTAAAAGTCACTGTAGACTTTTGATTGGCATTCACAAGCTGATGTTGTCTCTTGGACTTGTGGTGTGAGGAATTTCACATCATCCGCTCACATTTCTGCCTGTTCAAAATTAATTTAACAAGAGGGTGGAAGCTTGCCAGCTCTTTGTGTTTAAATTGTTTCAGTTTCCTTTCCTCTCCTGAAGGGTTGGATTCTAGCTCAGATGTTGCCTGGACTCCCAAGTGTTGGCTCATCAAAGCTGAGCCTGGCTAGTGACTGTTGGCAGGTTATTAATCCTGCTGGAAACCCATTCGAAACTCATTCTGTCCTCACATCGCATCCATGTGTAATTGCAGCTGCGATCACTGGATGATGATCAGAAGTCACAGCCCTGGCTCATTTATCTTTGTATAAATATTTCTCCATTTCTGCCCACCCCCCTCCTAACCATCTGCCGACTTAGCTAAAATCAACAAAGGAATGCCAGGACTTCACCGAGTTGTGCTTTGAAGCTCAGCATAGAATAAGCTGGTCTCTATTCTTGGCCAAGAAAGTTGATGATCCCATACCTGATTTATATACAAAAGCAAACTGTTAAGATTTCTATTTTGTGGATATGCAGACGCTGCCCTATATTTGTCACCACTGCTCCATTAAACATGCAGGATCTAATTTCAAAACAAATATTAACAAATTGTTGGATGTTTAGAGAATCAAGGGATATGGGGTTTCCAGGAAACAGGAAAATGGCAATGTTAGAAGATCCATCTAGATAGAAGAGCCATAGCCTCTAAATTAATGGAACGTGCCTTTAGAAAGGAGATGAGGAGAAATTTCTTGAGTCGGAGGGCAGTGAATGTGTGGAATTCATTGCTACAGAAGGCCAAGTCAATGGAGATGGAGATTGATAGATTCTTGATTAGTACAGGTATCAGGGGTTATGGGGAGAAGGTAGGGGAATGGAGTTGATAGGGAAAGGTAGATCTGGCATGATTGAATGGTGAAGTAGACTTGATGGGCCGAATGGCCTAATTCTGCTCCTACAACTTATGAACTGATGAAGATCAGTCTTGATCTTATTAAATGGCAGAGCAGATGAAAGAGGCTGAATGGCCAACTCTTGCTTCTATTTCATATATCTTTATAACGTGTGCCTGAAATTCCCACGAAAGCCTCTGTGCATGGAAATTCCTGTCCTAATGCTCTTTGCCAAGATGATCTGTGACAGACTGCAGCAAGCTCTGTGAAAACTGTGGTCAATTTCTTCATGAGGGCAAGCTATTGTTCTTAAAGGTTGTTCGCCTCCTTTCCTTCATATATTGTACAGCCATTAAGTGGGAGAGTTCCTCACACAACTTCACTCCTTGACTGCTGTCCTTGCACGTGGTGTCCATATAGTGGTGTCCATAGCTCACTACCACAAGTTCCCTGAGCTCCTACACCATGTACTGTACTGATATTTCTACCTGCTTTGTGTTCAATACAATTTCTAGGATGTGAAATATGATTGATTCTTCTCAAACTAATTCATAAATTTATTCTACCATTCCTTACCTCTGGGGACAGTGAATTGGTGTCCAAAACACACTAGATGAAGGGACTGAAGAAGGGTTTCAGCCCGAAATGTTACCTATCTCCTTCGCCCCATAGATGCTGCTGCACCCGCTGAGATTCTCCAGCATTTTGTGTACCCAACAAAACACACGATCTGTTTATCTGTCTGTAAACATATGACAGTTGAATGGTTCAATCATCACTATTCTAAAGGATTTATTTTTATTCTGCTTTTGAAACATTCTCATTTTGTTGCTCTATGTTGCATCTCTACTTTCATAATGAGAATGTTTCAAAAGCAGAATAAGAAGAAATCCTTTAGAGTTTAGGTAGTGCAGTTCCGTATTGGCTGCCTTTTCCTGAGGCTTGTGTTCCGAGAGTGCTGGCCACAGTTTGTATAAGATATTTCATGTGTGATACCACACGCTGAGAGTTGATTTTAACTGTAAGACCTGTCTTTTAGTTTAGTTTAGATATACAGTACAGAAACAGGCCCTTCAGCCCACCGAGTCCACGCTGACCAGTGAGCCCCACATATTAACACTATCCCACACAAACTTGGATAATTTACACTTTACTCAATTCACACATACCAAGTATACAAATCCAAGCCAATTAACCTACAAACCTGAACGTCTTTGAGTGCGGGAGGAATCCGAAGATCTTGGAGAAAACCTATGCGGTCACGGAGAGAACATATAAACACCGTACAAACAGCACCGGGAGTCGGGATCAAACCCAGGTCTCTGGCACTGCAAGCGCTGTCAGGCAGCAACTCTGCCGCTGCACCACCATGCCATCGTGAAACTCAGTCAATTGTTCTCTCCATAGATTTGACCGAGTATAACATGAATGACTGATGAACAACTTGCCCAGGTGGTCTGACTGAATCCACTCTGAGTATAAGCATTGCTGACTTTCCATCACATCACCAAGCATTGGTTAAGGGTGGAAGCTTTGCCTATCATTCAGATTTCAATGCATGTACTTGTTTAATGAATAGCATCTTTCCAGAAACAGGTTAGTTAATTTGACAACCTGAGGACATAGGTGGGGGGGGGGAGATTTAATAGGAACCTGAGGGGTAACTTTTTCATGCAAAGGATGGTAAGTGTATGGCGAAAGCTGCCGGAGGAAGTAGTTGAAGCAGGGACTATTGCAACGATTAAGAAACATTTAGATGGGTACATGGATAGGACAGGTTTAGAGAGATATGGGCCAAATGCAGGCAGGTGGGACTAGTGTAGACGGGGCATGTTGGTCGGTGTGAGCAAGTTAGGCTGAAGGGCCCTTTTCCACGCTGTAAAACCTCTGACTCTTGCAATTTTTCCATTGGAGTTATGCTTGGTTAGTCGCCAACTGATCTTTGGCGCTGAATGTTCTAAACATTGTGATTTAGAATTTTATGCTAGTAATTCTTAAACAATTCATATTATTCCCACTGTAGGTTTCAGTGAATCCAGGATTCTTGGTACCAGAGTCAGATGTAACAAACAATGTGGTTAGATGTGATATCCTTTATACTGGGAGCTATGTGTCAGCCAGAAATTGCAGAATCACAAGGTATGTGCTGGTTGGTTAAATTGCATGGGAAGGCTCTTGCGCTCTGAATCTCAAGGCCAAACAAGCTGCAAATGGGACTGTTATTTCTGTGCATCTAGTGTAACATTTGAAAATTTAGGGCAGAGGTAACTAAATGTACCATTATGTTTGTGCCAATATCAGTTCTCCCAGAAGAATGTTTAATGACATTTTCTTGTTCTCTATTTTTTTACTTCACAATTCATATTTCAATCCATTTCCCTGTGAGCCTCCAGAAATTCCATGTCTTGTTGTCCACAGCCTTACTGTTGTAAATGCTGCATTGTAAATACATTTGTGTTAGTACGTAAATGCCAAATTCAAAATTGAGCCCATCATCTTCCTCATAACATTTTCTGGGGAAATCATTCTTTAGGTGAGGATCGAGGCCAATCTCAGCAACCTTTACTCCAGGGTTATTTGCGAGCTGTTTCTGTGTTTTAGAATCTACGCGATGTTGGCTGAGCTGGGATCCAACATTCTTCCCTTTCTTTTTGATTTGCAGTGTATATATATATAGGAGGAGCATCAATTCTTCATATAGTAAAACTAAAAGATGACTATCTTCTTCTTCTTGCTTATGGCGTGCACAGCCTAAAGTTGTAGGACAACTTGAAAGAAGATTACCAGGTTCATCTTCCTGTGTGGATTATTTTTACTTGATAAATAAGTGAAGTGATTGAAATTACTGATTTTCAGGCCCAGATTGGTTGTCCTAAAACCTGTCGGTATTGCAGTTTAGATCTTGGCTCTCAACAGAAATAGTGAAAATATTGATACTATTAGTGAATAGCGCAATCTGAAATTGTTTTTATTTCTAATTCAGTTATAATATTGTGACATTTCTCTCAACAGATTCTAAGGATGAGACCCAATGACTGGAGTCATAGTTGAACAGAAGTGTGCACAGTCTCCAGCTTTTCGCTTCTTTATCTTTGTGTTTGTATTTAAGTTTTATGGAGGAATTTGGCAATTTTATATGACATATAGATGTCAACATAGAATAATTGCAGGGAGGGAGTTTTGTGCTAATTTTCATATAATTTTTGATTTCAAGAATCATGACCTATATTGTTTTCTATTTCTCCTCTCTTTCCTTCCTGGCACAATTCTCCTTGTGATGTTAATAGTCACAGAGAGTTTGTCTTTCTGAGTGAACAGAAATTTTAGCAACATTTATTTTTCTTCAACATCTGTTTTTTCTGCAGTTCTATGAAAAGTTGCCTGGTAACTAAAAGTTTATCATAAACATCTAACTATGCATTTTCAGGATTGCAAGTGTATTTGACTTGATCCTTTGTGTTTCCATCCCAAGTTATTCAAGGTAACACATAGAATCAGGAACCCAACGTGTGGCGAATATCAAATGCACTATGGTAAAGGAACCTTGTTGGCCTGCTGCAGTTCCCTACCCATTGCGCTCTTGGGTTTAACTACAATATATAGGGCACCCACTAAAAGGTGTTTGGATATTTCCCTGCAGGAAGGAGTCATGGAAATAGTAGCTATCATAAAACCAAACTCAGTATTGAAGTAGTTAAGAATACAAGTATTTTTTGAAGTTCATGTTCACTTTGTGTGTTCCATTACACAGAGCACTGAGATATTTGTTGTTAATGCTTGGATTATCATACCTTCATTAATGTAATCATAATTTCTTTATGGCAAGAATTCAACTTTACATTGAGAATCCCATATCCTATATCCACCTCTGCAAGCTGAGTTTAAAGCCATCTATCTTCTAGAAAGAGGCTGAGACGTCTACAATTAAATGATCAAATCTTGGACAGATTTAGTTGCCATCTCCAAAGATATTGGCAAGCGCACCATATATTTTGGTGGTCTGAAGTGGTTCCTAGATTTTAACAATTATTAAATAATTACCTTTGAGGTATACACGCCAATTTTGCCACCCTTTTGCAATCTACATGTTGTTAAAATGAGGATTGGTGCTTCCTAAAGTTATTTCTTCTCCTGTACCCCTAAGTATTCAAACCATGGTTATATACCACATCACACAAATGTAATATTCATCCTTTACATGAAACAAAATTATATATGAACTATCCTTTTATTTGACAATCTGAACTCACTGAATTATCTGAATATCTCTTCTTTATAAAATATTTTAAATGAAAATTTGTCTTAAATGTACTGTTCATTAAAGAACACATTCATTGTTGTTATTCCATTGACCCCATCACTGGGGCATTGAACAGAGAACTTAGAACATAGTTTTCCCAGGGATAAATTTGAAGTGAGAGTAACAGTATCTCACTTTTCTGTAATAAATTGTTATACCTCTGTTATTTGTGGGAACACCAAGGGAAAATATTAAAAAATCTAAAACCTACTTGCCATTGATTGTTTTATGAAGAATCGTTTCATGTTTCAAGATGCCGTATCTATTCTTTAATAGGAAATTGTAAAATCAACTCTATTCCAGTATAGAATTTGCTACTGGCAAGACATTTAAAGCAAATAAGTCTATTAAAATACCCAAGGGTGAGATACTGCATTTTAGCATTAGACATGATTAGAAATACAAACAAATGCTGTTTGCTTATGCTCTACTGGAACAGTCATGTCTCCAGACATTCATTTATTTTTGCAATGAGTGAGTTGCTGACATAGTCCTAGAGACATAGAGTGATACAGGGTGGAAACAGGTCCTTCGGCCCAACTTGCCCACACCGACCAACATGTCCGAGCTGCACTAGTCCCACCTGCCTGCGTTTGGTCCATATCCCTCCAATCCTGTCCTATTCATGTACCAGTCTAACTGTTTCTTAAACGTTGGGATAGTGCGAGCCTCAACCACCTCCTCTGGCAGCTTGTTCCATACAACCACCACCCTTTGTGTGAAAAGGTTACCCTCAGATTCCTATTACATTTTTTCCCCTCCAGCTCTGCAAGTTCGGTGATAAGCTGAGAATTGAAATGTTGGAAGGCAGTATTCATATTAGCATTAAGGGCAGAACTCCACACTGAGCTCCCACGGTTCAAGGATGCAGAATGTTCGAGTTAGAGGGAAAGAAACTAGACTTTAAAACGTCCAGGGTACACAAAAAACTGGAGAAACTCAGCGGGTGCAGCAGCATCTAAGGAGCGAAGGAGATAGGCGACGTTTTCGGGTCGAGACCCCCTTCTTCAGACTGGTCAGGGATCAGGGAAACGAGAGATATAGACGGTGATGTGGAGAGATAAGGAACAATGAGTGAAAGATATGCAAAAAAGTATCGGTGATAAAGGGAACAAGCCATTGTAAGCTGTTTGTGGTGTGAAAATGAGAAGCTAGTGCGACTAGGGTGGGGGTGAGATAGAGATAGAGGGAATGCCAGGGCCCGAGAAGGGGAGGAGACAGCAAGGGTTAACAGAATTGAGAAAATTCAATATTCAAGCCCAAAGGATGCAGACTCCCCAAGCGGGAATATGAGGTGCTGTTCCTCCAGCTTGCGGTGTTGCTCACTCTGGCCGTGGAGGAGGCCCAGGACCGAGAGGTCGGATGTGGAATGGGAGGGGGAGTTGAAGTGCTGAGCCACCGGGAGGTCGGGTTGGTTATTGCGGACCGAGCGGAGGTGTTCGGCGAAGCGATAAAACGTCCATTTATCTTCACAATTTGGAAAAATAAGTACATGTCACATCAGTATGGTTAATATTACATAGGGGTTCAAAAACAAAAATCACTGATAGAATATATATTAGATAATACTTGTTCAATAAATTATAGGGAAAAAATGGACATTCCCTTAATTATCAAAGATCTGGTGGTGAAAATCTATTAGAATCCTGTATGGTATTACTGACACTCGTCAAGTTTTTTTAGGAGCTCCAAAAAATGGACATTGTAGTTTTATGTAGTTTTGTATGGTCATCCATTCAGTGAACTCTAAGATTTGAATGTATTAATAGTAGTTCAGCATTATTACGCATTTATCCTCTTGTTATTGTGAAACACATTTTATTTGATCCCAGCAATAACATGAAAAACCTGAGAATATTTATAAAATTAATCTTGGTTTGAGGTCCAATCTTGGTTCTCCTGCTTCCCAGGTTAGTTTGGTCTATTTACTGTTAATAATTGTTAGTGATGGTAAGACAGCTCCAATCTGTGTTACATAGAAACATAGAAAATAGGTGCAGGAGTAGGCCATTCAGCCCGCCATTCAATATGATCATGGCTGATCATCCAACTCAGTATCCCGTACCTGCCTTCACTCCATACCTCCTGATCCCTCCAGCCACAAGGGCTGCATCTAACTCCCTCTTAAATATAGCCAATGAACTGGCCTCAACTACTTTCTGTGGCAGAGAATTCCACAGATTTACCACTCTCTGTGTGAAAAAAAAAATTCTCATCTCGGTCCTAAAAGACTTCCCCCTTGTCCTTAAACGGTAACATGTTCTGGACTTCCCCAACATCGGGAACAATCTTCTTGCATCTAGCCTGTCCAACCCCTTAAGAATTTTGTAAGTTGCTATAAGTTCTTCCCAGTCTGAAGATTGTCCTTAGATTAAGATGAATAGAATCCAATCCTCCCTCCTGAAGAGATGTCATGCAGTTATACTTGTTGATACTGAATCGATGTAAGACTGAGGTCAGTGAGCCTACTCTTCAACACAAAATCTTTGCTTACATCTGTGATCTCTAATAGTCTTAAGTACAACTTCACACTGCACTGCGAAGAAATCCAACACCTAACGTGTGACTACATTCCTGCAGGCACATTAAGTGGAAGTCAGACTTGAAGTTTCTAGTATTTTAAAGAAAATACTCTGCAGGATCTGTTCGTTTTTCCCCTGAGAGATACAGTGTGGAAACAGGCCCTTTGGTACAACAAGCCCACACCAACCATCGATCACCCATTCACGCTAGTTCCATGTTATCCCACTTTCTCATCTACTTCCTACACACTGGGGGCAATTTACAGAGGCCAATTAACCTACAGACCCACACATCTTTGGGAGGAAACTGGATAACCTGGAGGAAATCCATGTGGTCACAGGGAGAATGTGTAAAGTCCATACAAGCAGCACCCGAAGTCAGGATCGAACCTGGATCTCTGGCTCTGTGAGGCAGCAGCTCTACCAGCTGCACCACTGTGCAGCTACAGGATTTATATGGATTTGTTATTACATGTAAACTAATTCCTTTCTCTTATTCATGTATTAATGTGAAAGGAGCATATGTATAAATATTATTAATTATGTTGGATTAAAATATTTTGAAAAAATACACCAGATACTTCCTGTCATCAATGATACATATCCATTTTAATAATTCATGGGATTCAGAAACCTAGCACAGTCATTATTTATAGTCCATCAGTGAATGCTATTACAAAGGTGGAATCACTGTCTTGAATTGTTACTGTCTTCGTGATCTTCATAAGATCTTCATAAGTGATAGGAGCAAGATTAGGCCATTCAGCCCACCAAGTCTACTCCACCATTCAATCATGGCTGATCTATCTTTCCCTCTTAACCCCATACTTCTGCCTACTCCCCATAACCCTGACACTCTTACTAATCAAGAATCTATCTATCTCTGCCTTAAAAATATCAATTGACGACCTCTACCACCCTCTGACTACAGAAATTCCTCATCTCCTTTCTAAAGGAACGTCCTTTAATTCTGAGGCTATGACCTCTGGTCCTAGACTCTTCCACTAGTGGAAACATCCTCTCCACATCCACTCTATCCAGGCCATTTACTGTTCAGTAAGTTTCAATTAGGTTTCCCCTCATCCTTCTATACTCCAGCGAATAGTGGCCCAGTGCCGTCAAACGCTCATCATATGTTAAACCCACTCAATCCTGGGATCATTCTCGTAAACCTCCTCTGGAGCCTCTACAGCGCTAGCACATCCTTGCTCAATATGATACTCTAATCGTGATAAAGTAGTAGGAAGTTTCAGGATTTGGATTTGTAATACGCTTTCAAATCAGCATGGTTTAACTACCTGATGTGCCACTTGGAGGTTGCAAGAATCCCATGTGTTTACAACATTTGCTGAGTGGTGCAGGTTGTGGGTCTGGATTGAGAAACTTTGGCGATTTGTTCTTCTCTGAAGAAGGGTCTCGACTTGAAACGCCCATGTTCTCCAGAGATACTGCCTGACCCGCTGAGTTACTCCAGCACTCTGTGTCTATTTTGTTAATGAGATTGGATTTCTATCTTAACTGCCTTTTTAGACAGTGAGCTTCAGACTCCTTTTGAAAGATAGAAGAAAAATACAAAATGCTGGAGTAACTCAGTGGGACAGGCAGCATCTCTGGAGAGAAGGGAATGGGTGACGTTTCAGTTCGAGATCCTTCTTCGGACGTCTCCACCCGAAACGTCACCCATTCTATCCGTCCAGAGATGCTGGTTGTCCCGCTGAGTTACTCCAGCATTTTGTGTCTATCTTTGGTTTAAACCAGCATCTGCAGTTCCTTCCTACAACATCTAGAGTCCATTCCTACACACTCCTTTTGAAATATATATATTTTCTGCATCTTTCCGCTAAGCCTACAAATGACTGTAAATCATTTTACAAGGCCTGGGCCTTTCCTTTTGTGCCATATCAACTCCTCATCACTTCCAAAGAAAAGAACCTCTCTGTATCTCAGTCTTTAGAATGAAACATTTCTAGTCCTAGCAATATCTTTGCAAATTTCCTGTCCAGTATACCTTTCCTATAATCTGATGACAAACTGCATAGGTTCTCAACCCATGGTGTAATTAGTGTTGTATACATTTGTACAGATATGCTGCCTGTCCTGCTGAGTTACTCCAGCATTTTGTGTCTATCCATCTACATTAATTCCATTTACTAGAATTTACCAGCCTTGACAATTCAAGTGCTTAACCAAATACTTTTTAAATGTTGTGATAGTACCTGCCTCCATGTCCCGCTCAGGAAACCCATTTAAAATTCTATTCACTTCCTGCTTGAACAAAATCTTCCTGATATCCCTCCAAATCTTTTACTGTTTTCTCGAACAGCCAGATAGGAGTTTGTGGGTGAAGGCATCGGCTGTCCAGTGTTGGACTGGGGTATCAGTTAATCTTGGTCAAGTCAGATGAATGGATGGAGGTGATCAAGAGAACAAAATCAGTAGCTAGGGGTATGAACAGGCGATGGTTACAAATTTGGAACAGGTTGAGGGGAACATGGTTCTACAGTAAGGGATGGGAATGGATATGTGAGGCTAGGTGGCCAGGAGAGGAAATTATGATAAAACCTTAGTTTCTAACATTATTTGTTCATTCTCACTCACATACGTACAGTGGAGAAAATAAATATATTTCTGCCATCATTCTACCCGACAGCTCAAAGCTGTGAAAACATTTCTTGTTGAGCTCAAAATTGCAGAAACCAAACACCCTGTCACCTGATAGTTACATCTTCGGTTTCCCATTCATTTTTGAGCTCTGTGGCTTTGTCCTTTCATAGCATGAAAATTAACTCAACCCAAAACTGACCTAACCAGGCTCTCTCTAATATCATCTTCAATAACTGACCTTCACCATTGCTTACCTTCACTGCCGCTGCCGGGGGAAGGAACAATGGAGGGACCGCGTGAGGGAGCGGGAAGAACAATGGGGACCAGCGTGAGTGAGGGGGAAGACAAATGGGGACCTGGCGTGGGGTCCCGCCGTGAGGAGGGGGAGGGGGGGTAGAACAAAGGGAGACCTGGCGCAGATACTTGTAACTTTGTAAGCGCCTTTTGTGGGCGACTATTTGCATACCTTGGGTAGGCAAGCAAAGAATTTCACTGTGACTTGTCACATGTGACAATAAAGTATTCATTTATCTATGCATTCATTCATATTGATATTGCATTATTCTTTCCTTAGTCTTGAACATTTGACTTTGTTAGTCTTTCCTGCTGTCATTCTTCATACCTTACTTCCTAACTCAGTTAGCTTTTTCAAAAATTCTGTCTTTTAAGTGCCTACGATTTATTTTTTAATGTTTTCTATTTCTTTTCTTGCATATTTGTGTCTGTGTGTGTTTGTTTTACTGCCTTCCACATTCCCCTTCTTAAATTCCTTTTCAACGACTGTTTAAACATAGAAACATAGAAACATAGAAATTAGGTGCAGGAATAGGCCATTCAGCCCTTCGAGCCTGCACCGCCATTCAATATGATCATGGCTGATCATCCAACTCAGTATCCCGTACCTGCCTTCTCTCCATACCCTCTGATCCCCTTAGCCACAAGGGCCACATCCAACTCACTCTTAAATATAGCCAATGAACTGGCCTCAACTACCCTCTGTGGCAGAGAGTTCCAGGGACTCACCACTCTCTGTGTGAAAAAAGTCTTTCTCATCTCGGTCTTAAAGGATTTCCCCCTTATCCTTAAGCTGTGACCCCTTGTCCTGGACTTCCGCAACATCGGGAACAATCTTCCTGCATCTAGCCTGTCCAACCCCTTAAGAATTTTGTAAGTTTCTATAAGATCCCCTCTCAATCTCCTAAATTCCAGAGAGTATAAACCGAGTCTATCCAGTCTTTCTTCATAAGACAGTCCTGACATCCCAGGAATCAGTCTGGTGAACCTTCTCTGCACTCCCTCTATGGCAATAATGTCCTTCCTCAGATTTGGAGACCAAAACTGTACGCAATACTCCAGGTGTGGTCTCACCAAGACCCTGTACAACTGAAGTAGAACCTCCCTGCTCCTGTACTCAAATCCTTTTGCTATGAAAGCTAACATACCATTCGCTTTTTTCACTGCCTGCTGCACCTGCATGCCTACTTTCAATGACTGGTGTACCATGACACCCAGGTCTCGCTGCATCTCCCCTTTTCCTAATCGGCCACCATTTAAATAATAGTCTGCTTTCCTGTTTTTGCCACAAAAAGTGGATAACCTCACATTTATCCACATTATACTGCATCTGCCAAACATTTGCCCACTCACCCAGCCTATCCAAGTCACCTTGCAGTCTCCTAGCATCCTCCTCACAGCGAAACACTGCCCCCCAGCTTAGTGTCATCCGCAAACTTGGAGATATTGCCTTCAATTCCTCATCCCAGATCATTAATATATATTGTAAATAGCTGGGGTCCCAGCACTGAGCCCTGCGGTACCCCACTAGTTACTGCCTGCCATTGTGAAAAGGACCCGTTTACTCCTACTCTTTGCTTCCTGTTTGCCAGCCAGTTCTCTATCCACATCAATACTGTTTAAGTTTAACATGGTCCATTTTGGATAAAAGGTCAACAATAAAATCTGTTCTCCTCAGACATTTTCTGATCTGCTGAGAATTTCATTATGATAACTGCTCCTTTTCCTTATTTTCCAATGTCCAAATTGTTTACACATTCCTCCTTCTCTTTGCATGTTTGAAGTGTTGAAATGACCCATCACTTCATCTCCTCATGCCAAGGACCCAAAAACGGACACTTCTCACTCTTCAGGTGTCCCTTGTCTCAAGCCTATCATATGGCCCGAAATAGCAAAACACTCATTAAAAAAAAAAAAATGTTTTTACTCATGATTTCATGTGTGGCAACACGGTGGTGCATTGGTAGAGTTGCTGCCTTACAGCGCTTACAGCATCAGAGACCCGGGTTCCATCCAGGCTACGGATGCTTGTCTGTACGGACTTTGTACGTTCTCCCCATGACCTGCATTGGTTTTCTCCGAGAACTTTGGGTTCCTCCCACCCTCTAAAGACGTACAAGTTTGTAGGTTAATTGGCTTTGGTAAAATTGTAAATTGTCCCTAGTGTCTGTAGGATAATGTGTGTGTGAGGGGACTGCTGGTCGGTGTGGAGTCAATGGGCCTATTTCCGCACTGTATCTCTTATCTAAATTAAATTAAACTATACAATGAATATCAAATTACAGAAGAGCAAAATGAATGAAAGTGAAATTATTCCTCTTTTACTTATCTTATGTCTGGACTAAAACAGCTTTTTTTTATGATAGGTTTTTTGATGTGGCACTGAGATTTGTTGGTTGGAATGTGTAGAATTGACAGGTTACCTTCACTGAAGGATGTTCTGGGTTTCTAAGGCACTATCACAGTTTTCATAATCTCTTTTTTTCATCACACATGAGGTATATTGACTTAAATTTCACAACCTATTGTGTGGAATATTAACATTTCATGAAACATAAGAGTAACTAAATCAGTGCCATGGTCTTCAGTTACTAAGCAAAGGAACAGTCTGATACTCTGTGGGAGAATATATAAACAACGGCCCCTTGGAATGAAAATTATAAGAACCACAGATGCTGGAAATGTGAAATAAGTGCAGAAAATGCTGGAAACATCCAGAATATAACGCAGCATTGGTGGAAAGAGAAATCATATTATTGTTTTAGGTCTGAGACCCTTTGTTAGAACTGGGGGAAAATAGGTCAGTTTTCAGTCTAGAGAAGGTGAGAGAGGGGGGAATTGAGCAAAGGTAAGATCTCTGTGGAAGGAAGAGATCTGTGGAATTCTCTGCCACAGAAGGTAGTTGAGGCCAGTTAATTGGCTATATTTAAAAGGGAGTTAGATATGGCCCTTGTGGCTAGAGGGATCAGGGGGTATGGAGAGAAGGCAGGTACGGGATACTGAGTTGGATGATCAGCCATGATCATATTGAATGGCGGTGCAGGCTCAAAGGGCCGAATGGCCTACTCCTGCACCTATTTTCTATGTTTCTATCTCAGAAAGGGTGACACTCAAGGTTAATATAGCAATCAGAAGTACAGTAGATTTCTTTATTCCTGTTGCGTTGCTAATAGTCTCTGATGAGACATGCCCAGGCAGTTAGGCGCTAACATAGATGAATGACTGACCAGTTTGGATACAGACAGAAAGAAAGATAGTCGGTGGGGGTGCTGCGAGTTGGCTGCCCTGCCAGCAGCGTGTTCGTCATTTCTACTTTTTTTGATTTTTTTAGTGTGTCCAAATGTGTGTTATAATGTCTCTTGGTGTGTCTTTTGTGGGGGGTGGTGAGTGGAGGGGGGGGGGTAAGGGGGGAACCGCTTTAGGTCGCCTCCTCCACGGAGAGGCGTTTTTTTCCATGTCGCCTTCCTCGCGGCCTAACATCATGGATTGGTGCGGTCTTTCTCGGAGACGGGCCCGGAGTTTCAGCAGCGGGCGCAGCGTGAGCGGGCGAGCCCTTGCCGGGGTCGCCAGGAGTGCTCCCATCGCTGGCACGCGGACTGTTACAGCCTGAAGCCGTGGTCTGCGGTTCTTCTAGCCGCAGGCGCGGCATCCGGAGCGGGATTCCTCGCCTGGGATCCCCGTAGAAGAGCTCCGACCACCGGCCTGCAACATCCTGATGTCGCGGTCTCCGGTGGGGAAGCACCGATTCGGGACTTACCATCCCGACGAGAGGGCCTGTACATCTGGCCGCCCGCGGCGGCGACTGCGGATGTTTATGGCCCCGACCACGGGGGAACAATGGAGGGGGACTGACTGTACTTTCTGCTTCCACCACAGTGAAGAATGCTGTGGTGGATGTTTGTGTGAAATTTTATTGTGTATTGTGTGTTCTTTTTTGATTGTACTGCTGCTGGCAATATAATTTCACTGTATTTTATTGTGTATGTGATGAATAAAACTGATTGATTGAGTTATCTAAAGTTTGATATTCAACTTGGAATGGGTTGGTAGGCCTCAGAGAATCCCTAGTAAAGAGTCAACATCTTCAGCAGAGGAAAGAAAATTGTGGGTTAAAAGAAAATTGGAATGTACAAGTATACTGCAAATGGTCGAACATTGTGAAGAAATGAATATATCAAAATAAATG
The DNA here is from genome assembly GCA_035221665.1 of Okamejei kenojei. Taxonomy (NCBI): domain Eukaryota; kingdom Metazoa; phylum Chordata; class Chondrichthyes; order Rajiformes; family Rajidae; genus Okamejei; species Okamejei kenojei. Next base: position 37,393,079 of record CM069158.1, read on the forward strand.
TTCCAGTCTGGCGTAAACTCCAACTTAAACATACCTTTGCACATCTCTTGATCAAACAGGAAGAGCATTATTTAAATACCTATTAAATTGGTAAAGTAGCAAGGTGTCACTATTTGTAAGTGTTGGCAGCCCATTCTGAATGAGGTCATTGCAAGCATAAAAAGAACAAGCTTTGCTTTTAGAGACTTACAATTACATTTTGTTCAGTTAATTTGGAAAATACTAGTACAGCTGTTTTCCTTCAATTTCAGGCTCATGTAAGCATTTGGTATATATTCAGAGGGGTTATAACATAAGTCGACAACATTTTACATTCAGATTCTGCAGTTTGAGAATTGTATATGTTGCCTCTTAAATAGAGACCTTGATGAACAATACAGCAGTGGGTTCTGTGCAGCAGGCAGTCTCTGGATCATTCTCTTCTTATGCTGAGTTCGCAGGTCTCAGTCATGATAACGGGGTGGAAAATTGCAACCTTCACGTGGTCCGCCCTGTTTCAACGAATGCAATCAACCTGGCATGCACAATCAAATAAGATCTAATAGAACAAGTTGTCCGCCAACTTTAGGCTGTGCATACCATACGCAAGAAGAAGAAGAAGTCATGATAACAACTTGAGCCCAGCAACACTATGTTCATAAGTTTTGTGAGCAGAATTAGGCCATTCGATTCATTTCATGCTTAATTCGACATCTGTAATTCAGAGGCAGTCTTTAAGGCATCATTATATATTCTAGGTAGAATAATTTAATGAGTTCTGAAATAAATTTTCAGTAATTTGAATACATTTCCAAAGTGTTCAAATGTATAGATTTTGGTGTGCTGAAATCTGATTTATCTATCAAAAATACAATTATTTCTAAAGTTTCAGACTGCTAGAATTGAAACATGTCTAATCCATGATTAAAAAAAGTCAACACAACTGGCCTGGAAAAAATGTGAGTCCAGATATTGTGTGGTTGAGGTGCCAGCATGAACCGGAATAGCCCAAGAACCACACTGCTGTGAAAGGAATGCCCCATCTCCATATGAACGTATCTAAGGACATTGGAGGCTCTCCTCCTAATGAGAACATCTGGATTCTTTGGCTGTAGGTTGCATCTGACATATCAAGATGCAGACCTAATTTCTACACTATTTTTAGTGGACTCCCAATGAAATTGCAGTGGTTGTATTTTGAAAGGGGTTCATATTGATCATTATTAAGAATTTCCTCAACATTCACACATTTCAGAGTTCATTGAACGCATTAAATAAACCGCATATGAATTGGCCTTTACAAATCCACAGTGGGCACCATTGTGATCTTTTGCAATTTATGGAAAGGGTTCACCTAATTAACAATGTTCATTTGAGAACTGCTTAAAAATGCATTGATCAGTAGGAGCCGAGTGAGTTGTTATAGTTAAATTGATAATGGATTGGGAAAATTAGGTATTGTCCCTCTAGTGTTGAAGGAAACAGAAAAGGAGGTTTGAACGATCTGATCTGCTGATACCCACTGCAGGAAGCACGAGTTTTAATCATAGATTGATACAGAAACCTCTGGTTCTGCCTGCTAGTTGATCTAGAAAGCTGCTCAGGATTCACTCTGGATTGCACTCCAAATTCAAGTTCAGAGAGGAGCATACATCTTAGAAACTTGGAGCAGCAGCATCGGTTGCTCATATTTTGATGTATACAAATACAGTAATATCAGGATGAAGAGGTTTATTTTGGGAAGATTCACAAAAATATCATAGAATTCGGCATGAAGAGATTAACTGAAATGGAATGGCAACGATTATTGTTTTTTCTAGCGTGCTGTAAATGCACCAACATTTATGTAAAAAAATTAGGAAATTCATTTGTAAGAGCAGCACGGTGGCTCAACGATAGAGTTGCAGCCTTGCAGTGCTTACAACGTCAGAGAACCACGTTATGGCTGCTTGTCTGTACGGAGTTTATTCATTCTCCCCGTGACATGCGTGGGTTTTCTCAAAGAACTTCGGTTTCCTCCCACACTCCAAAGACGTACAGGTTTGTAGGTTAAGTGGCTTGGTATAAATGTTTAAAAATTGTCGCTCGTGTTGGATAGTGTTAATGTGTGGTGATTGCTGGTCGCTGCGGACTCGGTGGGCGGAAGGACCTGTTTCTGCGCTGAATCTCTAAACTAAACTAAACTAAAGTATTCATTGTAATTCAATGATGTGCAAGATAAGTTATGGAGCTTAAATCCAGAATCAGTGGAATAGAAACTTTAATCTAGAATCCTGTCAGAATGATTTTCTATCAAATCTATATTTTGCTTGGAAATGTCAACAGAAGATTTTCATGCTATAGTAATAGTACTGAAAGTTGAATCACACTTCCTTTAAGCACATTCATTGGCATTTTCTAATTACAATGTCATGTATAAATGTTCCATTATCACCCTATAAAATGTGATCTTAATCTCAAAAACGCGGATTATTTTCCAGTGTATTTCTGCATTAGTACAGATGATAGAATTTATGCTCTGTCATCTCTTATGCTTCCTTTATAGTGCAGAGCTACTCAGGATAGTTGTGGCATAAACGAGCATGGTGAGGTTAGAGGTAAAGGTATTTGTACAGAAAATGCTTCAAGAAATCGTTCAATATCTCTTTTAACAAATATATCATTGTCATAGACTCACGGGAATCTGGCCCATTATTGCTCAAAATGAATGGCACTGTGAACTTCTGTCTCAACAATGGGAGCATGTGGAGGCCATGTGAAAAAGACAATGCAGGTACATTGGCAATTCTGATTTAGGATTCTTCAGCAATCTCAGATCCCACAGAACCTGAATAAAGCAAGTCATCCTCGATGATGAGGGGCTGTCTAATGGAAAAGGGATGAAACATACATTTTGTATGTTGATTCCAAACTACTTTCACGAAGAGGAAACAATAATGCATCCTTCACTTATATCTCTTTATGTTTAACTGTGGGATAATCAGGACGGGCTAGGTTATGATTATAATTAACTCCAGATGCGCATAATTTCAGTTAAATATTTCACACATGAAAAATAGGATGGAGACTGTCTGTGGAACTGTGCACCCGGAAGGAAAGTTAAGAATGTGCTTAAAAATAGATTCTCTTTATAGACTGGCTTCACTTAACTTATATTCTCAGCACATTTAATCTTCTGTTAAAAAACATGTAGCCTAGCCAATTTGACAAATTACATCAACTCAGCGCATGCCAGCACCATTATTAACACAGTTAAAAAGTTAACTTGTCTTTTAGGAACAAGTTGAGTTTCTGCCCTTTGGCTGTAAATCCATGAAACTCATAAATCCATGGTGTGGAATCAGCTTTCTGATGTGATGTCATTTTACCTGGGTTTAAATTGCCACCAATTTCTCCGACTCGCTCCCAAATTGACACACCCTTGGATTTGACATTGTTCCCATTCCTTCTCTCCTGTCCAAGCAAACTGTGATAATCACTAGAAGGTGACCAAGTGTGATCTAATGAGAATGTTCTGCTTGTTTCATGTCGTTCATGAGCTATCATCACAATGCACTCATCGCAGTCTCGAAATCCCACTCATGTGGAGGGTCAGTGATCCAGACTAAAACAACATTCAGTGTTTGTCTGACAGCTGTTTGAACATACATTCACTCTGAATGAGGGGCTCTTATTTGCTGCAGCTGTGTGTGTAAAAATGATTCTATTAAAGGCTAGACATATCTTAGAGAGCACGACATCATCTCTTGGAAATCTAACAAACAAACTTGATTCATGTGTTCTGCAAAATTCCTGAAACAAAATGGATTCATTCATTACAGTTTCCATATGGAGAGGCCAAGGTTTTATAGATAATCTTGGGATAATGGCCCTGATCACCTGGGTGTACCTGATACTGAGACACAGAAAGGTGTGAGGTTCAAGTCTTTGTCTGGACCACCATGTCTTAACTGGGCAAATGGGCATCTTACTCAACACTAATGTTCCTGGTAGTGGGAGGGGGACAAATATGGGTAACTTTCCAACTCATTTTCATTATCCAAAGAACTCAGCTTAAATGTATTTTTGTGGGTGTGGGTGGAAATGGTAAAAAATGATTTGGGGAGTCAGTTCCCCTTCCCTTATCATCGTCCCCTTCCCCCCACTGAGCTCCAAATAACCTGTCAATAGTAATGTCTCGTCCCACAAATGAAAAATGAACAGAATACACAAGAACGGCCAAAGCTCATAAGATTGTTAGCCAAATAACACAGAGAGTTTACAGGACAAGAGGATAGATTGTAACTGAAGTGCCAAAATACATGGAATAGGAATCATAAAAAATAGGTACAGGAGTAGGCTATTCAGCCCCTTCTGCCAGCACCGCAATTCAGTATGATCATGGATGATCATTCAAAATCAGTACCCCGTTCCTGCTTTCTCCCCACATCCCTTGATTCCGTTAGCCCCAAAAGCTAAATCTAACTCTCTCTTGAATTTGATCCTATATCTTTATTTAGTACTTATATAACTCTATATGATGCAAATAAACACTAATACATTATTTTAGCTCAAATTAAACACTGTTAAACATTTTAATTCCATGTTCCCATCTACCCTTGTCTATTTTCATTACTTTAAATGTAATGCTATTTCTCACTTCTCTTTTTAGTGCATGATTATCTTAGATCTAGCTTTTTAGAAACTTTGATCATCTTTTTAGCAAATTAAAAAATCTGTTTTAATTGGTGATGTTTTTTTCCGAGCCAATCACTAACATTTGTAACTGTTAGAAAATGGACTATGGGTACTTTAAATGAACAACTAGTACAAAAAAATGATCTTGTATAATCTTTCATAGGAGCCATCATTTAACGTTGTGCAATACTGTCAGCGATACAGTTTAGCTGTTGTAAATAGCATATGGCCCTATAAACCTTCTGGATATTTCTGTTTAAACTGTCTGCGTTCTTTGATGCATTTAACCATGGTGGGAATGCACTCGTGTGGTTCTATTTTTAACTACCTATTTAAGGTCAGAGAATAACCTTAAGTTTTCCCTCCTCACATACATTTGGTGGTCCCCTAAGGATTTGTCTTTGGTTACTCCTATTTCCTATCTCCATGTTGTTCTTCAGAAGCATTGCATTTGAGGACACAATGACAGTATCTACATGAAAGATGACAACACCAGCTTTGGCTCACAACATCTTCATCTCTACTTTTATTCTAAATTGTCAGTAATTTTCTTTCATTTAATATTAGCAAGACTGAAACCATATCTTTATCTCAGAAAACAGGTTCACAACTAATATCCATTACTAGCCCATAATCTCATAAAGATATCTTGACCACACCTTCGAACACTCAGTGTCCTATAAGGACTGCAATCCAGTATCCCAATCTAGCTCGGTCATATTTGTTTTTGATGATACTTTCCACACTACTGCCTCTGATACATCTTCCATTCACCTTAACCATGGTTTCCTATTCCATAGGTCATAAATGATAGAAGTAGAATTAGGCCATTCGGCCCATCAAGTCTACTCCGCCATTCAATCATGGCTTATCTATCTCTCCCTCTCAACCCCATTCTCCTGCTTTCTCTCCATAACCCCTGACACCCATACTAATCAACTGCATCTGTTCTTTTGCCAACTTCTCTGCTCTGTTCCACTCAGAGCATGGAATTATTCCGAATTTACACCCTATCAGTCTCCATATTCAATGATTCATCTTTCGTAATTTCCACAGATTCAATATAATGCTGCCACTAGAGACATTTTGGCAGTGTATTCTGCAGCTAGTACACCCTGCAGCCAAAGTACATTGATTGTGGAAGGAATGAGTGTTTAGGATGGTTGATGGGGTGCCAATCCAACAGAACGCTATGTCTGGGATGATGATAAGCTTCTTGCAAGTTATTTGAGTTGTTCTCATTCAGACAAGAGGAGAATATTTCATCACACTCCAAACTTTGCCTTATAGATGATGGAAATTCTGATGAAGGATGGCAGATCTGAATTGTTGACTGTTCCTCTTTCCATAGATGCTGCCTGACCTGCTAAGGTTTTTTCCTGCATTTTCTGTTTTGGTTTCAGACACTTGTCTCAGGATTTGTAACTTTTGACCAGCACAGATGTGTTTCTAATCAATCCTAAGGTGTTGTTGGTGGGGGATTCAATAGTGAAAGATAGATGATCAGACACTCTGGAATTTTAGTGGCATGAATGTTATTTGCTACTTATCTCCCTATGTCGGAATGTTATCTAGATCTTGATGCATCTCAGTCTAGGTCTTAAATGGTCCTAGATTATGTAGAAAGGTAGACACAAAATGCTGGAGTAATTTAGCAGGACAGGCAACATCTCTGTTGAGAAGGAATGGGTGACGTTTCGGTTGAGACCTTTCTTCTTGATTATGTAGGTTGCTTTCCTGAGACAACGTGAAGTGTCAATGGAGTCCAGGACATGCAGGGGGTGAGGGGGGACGGATGGGGCTACTGCCTGAACATGGGGGCACAAGGTAGTAGTTACTTCTACCAGTGGGCAGAGTATTGGCCACAATTAAATTAGCCACAAATAAATTGGTAAGATTTTGATTAAGTAGGTTTATCCCTGCCTTAGTTCAGTCCCTTCCTATCAAGCAGCTCTATCCTTCAGGACTTGACTAACTGATCTATGCTGGTGCTATCAAGCCAGTCTTGGTACTGGACATTGAAGACCACCTACCAGACTACATTCTGTGCCTTTGCTACTAGAATGCAGATTGTAGAAAAACTTAAAAGATAGATATAATTATCTATGCGTGCCCCAACTCTGGCCCGAGCCGCCGGCCTGAGTCCCCCGACGCCATCTTGGCCACATGGAGCGCCTCCAGGACTCACCAGACGACGCCTTCACCGACCTCCATGCCGATGCTGCCGCCGACCTCCACCTGCCTACCGATGACGTCCAGCCCCACTGCCTGCCCGGTAACTCTGTTTATCTCCCCCACCCCGATTCCACCGCCCATCACCAGCACAACGCGACTGCCGAACCTCGCCGTCCCCCGGGACCACCTAACTCCATCGCCGCATCGGGCCCATCCAGCATCACCGGTGTACTGGGCCCGCCGAAGACCACAGCCGCCACACCGGGCCCATCCAGCATCGGCGGTGTACTGGGCCCGCCGAAGACCACAGCCGCACCCGCCTCACCTTGCATCGCCGCCGGACCGGGGCTGCCCGAACACGGCCGCCGCACCGCACCCCACTCATCTTGCCGCCTCACCGGTCGGACCGCCCACCCGCCCACCGGGACCTCCAACGCATCGCCCGTCGACCCCGACTCCACTGCCCGCGGACTCCTACCTTCGGGTCCGCCGACCCATGACACTCCACCGCCCTCCAGCATGGGCCCCAGCTACGCTTGCCTCTTTGTTGGGTACATCGAACAATCCTTGTTCTCGGCGTACCAGGGCCCCATCCCCGACCTCTACCTCCGTTACATCTGCTTTGGTGTCACCTCCTGCACCCACACACAACTGACTGACTTCATTCATTTCACCACCAACTTCCATCCGGCACTCAAATACACTTGGACCATTTCCGACATTTCCCTACCATTCCTTGACCTCACCATCTCTATTGCAGGTGATACACTCCTGACCGACATCCACTACAAACCAACTGACTCCCACAGCTACCTGGACTACTCTTCCTCCCACCCTGCTTCCTGTAAGGACTCCATCCCTATTCCCAATTCCTCCGTCTACGCCGCATCTGCTCCCAGGATGTGTTCCACACCAGGTCATCACCAATGGCTAATTCTTCAGAGAACGGGGATTCCCCTCCCCCACTATTGATGAGGCTCGCACCAGGGTCTCCTTCATACCCCGCAACACTGCCCTCTCTCCCCATTCCCCCACTTGCAAACAGGGCAGAGTCCCCCTGGTCCTCACCTTTCACCCCACCAGCCGGCAAATACAACACATAGTCCTCCGCCAGTTTCACCACCTCCAACGTGACCCCTCCACTCGCCACATCTTCCCATCTCCCCCCCTGTCTGCCTTCCACAAAGACCCGCCACATCTTCCAATCTCCCCCCCGTCTGCCTTCCGCTCCCTCCGCAACTCCCTTGTCAATTCTTCCCTCCCCTCCCACTCTACTCCTTCCCCGGCACTTTCCCTTGCAACCGCAAGAAATGCTACACTTGTCCCTTCACCTTCCCCCTCCACTCCTTTCAGGGACCCAAGCAGTCCTTCCAGGTCCGACAGAGGTTCACCTGCACCTCCTCCAACCTCATCTACTGCATCCGCTGCTCCAGATGCCAGATGATCTATATCGGTGAGACCAAGCGGAGGCTTGGCGATTGTGAGGTACGCTTTGTGCTCACAATTAATGCTCAAAGACTAAATCTTGGAAGCAAGAGTTCTTTATTCCTCTCGACTCTGCAGACCCGGGTGCCTCTCCAAATCGAGACACACCGAAGCCAAAGAAGTCATCCCCCTTTATACACAGAATTTTACATTCAACCTCCCCTCTGGACCCTTCTCCAATCAGGGTCTCAGGTGCACAATCTGTAGGTACATCCCACCGTACATCCCCTCGCACCTCCCATATCATACATCGCATGTTCAAACATGTTCATGGTAATGAGCAGTTTCTTGACCAGGGGTGTGTTGTAATATTCATTTATTCTATTAAGCATGCTCAGTTGCTCATGACCTACCCTAGTTTTACTCACCTCCTAGTGAACCCTCTCAGTTCTCCTATATCAGTACTAAAGCTAAGCTATAGTGACAAGGGTCCCATCTATCACTCCCTTCCACTGATATGGATCTCTCTACATCACCCCCTTCTACTGCTATACAATGCTATTACTTCTTACTCAAGGATGGGTCTGGCAACCTTCAGACACATCTGTGTCAGAATCCTCTCTCCAGCCCCTCTCAGTTCGGATTCTCTTTAAAACTCCTTACTTTAATGGGGTTTAATCACTTTATCCCTCACAATCCTCCCTTTTTCTTTTGCTACGCATACACTGATTAAACCCTCATTTCAAGTTCCCTCAACTCGAACTGACGTAACATTGTCCTAACCTTCTCTTCCTGTAAATCATGAACCTCCCCTGGCCGCATTATCATTATTTTCTGTATTTCCCCTCTCTCTCCCATAGGCATGACTACCGCCTGCATCTGACATACTTCTAGTAATAAGTTCCCTAAAACAAGGGATGCAACAGGGGATAAAGATCAGTCCAGCCTTGCACATAGAAACACGAGTCCCCACCGTTCTCCACCATGTTCCTCTGAGGATGGAATCCCACCATTGGGTTCCCATAATCGAATTCCACTTTTGTATTGGAACATGTGCCAACTTACGGATCCCTTCTGATATGTCCATCACTGCCTGTCCATTATCATCGATGTTCAAACAGCAATTAGAGAGGTTGAATTTCCCGCATACCCCTCCTTCTTCTGCCAGGAGGTAATCTAGGGCTAACCTGTTCTGGTATATCGCTGCTCTCATCTGCGTCTGCTGCTTTGCCAGCATTTCCAGCGCCCCCGCAGTTTTTCCCATATTTCTTAGTTAGATACCATTTAGGCTCCTCTGGCCACCACACTCGGGACTGATTTGGCCACTGGGTGACGATGCGCTGGCAGGGGCTGCTGCCTACTAGGACGGCATCCTTTGCCCAGGGCCTAGCGATACACTCAGTCCCGACCGGAGCGTCTGTCAGGACCCATACCTGGGGATCTCGGTCTTGTCCAACTGTCAGGTTCCATCCCATCAGGTCCCATACTTCAACAATGGATCCCCTCCACGGCCAACGTGAACTCATCAGTGGTCCTCCGCAGACCCAACAGTTAGTCACATTCAGGATTCCAGCTATCGGAGGGCCAAGTCCACAAACAGGTTTTTTTCTCCTTCAGGGATCTCGATCTGCTTCTTTATCTCTTCGTACAGTGTCTGGTGCACTTGAGGCTGAGTAGGTGGGGGAGGGGGAGGCTTAGTGACTACTACTTCTGTAACCTCTTTTATTACTTCCTCCCTCGTCTTATCTATTGCCCATTTTACGATCTGAGAAGGGAAAACTAACTGTACACAAACCCATCTCTCTCCCCTTGGGCAGGTAACTGGCCCAAACTTCCCTATATACCCCCTATTGCCTGCCATCAAATACTCCTTTCCCCCCTTTTCACAAATGGTTCTAGTCTTCTGGTCATGGCATACTTTGTTCACATGGGAATGATAGGTAAATGATCTGGTTGTCCGCCCTCTGTATTGGATAGGATGATAACATTTATCACAATTATTAATACCTTTTACCACAATTACATACAAAGCAAACAATACCACGACTGCTCCTTTCATACTGTCAGTTATACATTCAATGCTTTTTTTTTTAAATTACTGTTAGGGGTTTGCTTCCTGGCTTTCACCATCCACTGTTCCTCCTCCTCAGGAACGGGTGGATCGACGGGTCCTTTAACCCGGATCGCGTGGGTCCACCCTTTTTCTTTTGTTCGTATTGCTGTCTCGGTTGTCAGTAATACTAGGTACGGTACGGTCCACCTGGGCTGGAGTTTCTCCTCCTTCCAATTCTTGACCAGTACCCAGTCGCCGGCCTTTACAGCATGTATTGGAAAGTCGAGTGGTGGGCTTTGAGCCAATAATCCTTTAGCTCTTAATTCTGTAAGGGAACGAGACACTGCCAGTAAATAGTTCCTCAAGAACACATCACCTCCCTCAAAGGTTGGTGTGCCTTCCACCTTCCCAAAATAAGGCAATCCAAACAACATTTCATAGGGAGACACCGCAATATCCTTTTGTGGTGCCGTCCGTATTCGCAATAAAGCAATTGGTAGACATTTAGTCCAGGGTAACCCTGTCTCCTCCATTAATTTAGTTATCTGAATTTTAGAGTGGCATTCATCCGCTCCACTCTCCCCGAACTCTGGGGGTGCCATGAAGTATGCAGCTTCCAGTTTATTCCCAAGGCGTGACAAATTAATAGGTGCACCTTGGAAGCAAAATGTGTTCCTCGATCTGAATCTATGGATTCAATTATTCCATATCGTGGGATGATTTGTTCCAGCAGTATCTTAGTGACTGCCTGGGCAGTGGCATTTATCGTGGGAAATGCCTCTACCCACCTGGTGAAGTGATCCACTATAACCAGAAGATATTTCCACTGCTGTACTTTTGGTAGTTCTGTGAAGTCCACCTGTATTCTCTGGAAGGGTCTAATGGCCAATTGTTGTCCTCCCTCTGGGACAGCTCTCATTACCTTCTTATTCACCCTTTGACACACTACACAACCAGACACCGTCTGCTTGGCTAAAGTATAAATGCCTCTACAGGCATAAGTCCGTAGTATCGTGTCGCACAGAGCCTGAGCTCCCCAGTGCGATTGCGAATGTAGTTGTTTAATCAAATCCCTCGTCAATCCTTTAGTAATTATTTGTTTTTCGTCCGGCGTCCACCACTTCCCGTCCGTGGAGCGCCGGGCACCCAACTCATTCATTTTATCTTCCTCCTCCCGCGAGAATACAGGTATCTTCTCTATTCCCTCTCTCAACGGTATTAGAGACAGCATTTTTACCGTTCCTTCTGTCGCCGCTGTCTTAGCGGCACTATCAACTGCCCTATTCCCTCTAGTTTCCAGCGAATTCCCTCTCTGGTGGCCTGCTACATGGACCACCGCTATTCTTTCTGGCAAATTTAGTGCTTCCAAAGCTTTTTCAATTAACTGCTCATGAGCCAACTCTTTCCCTCTAGCTGTAATCATCCCTCTTTCTTTCCAGATTTTCCCAAAGGTGTGTACCACCCCAAAGGCATACTTGGAGTCCGTATACACAGTTCCTTCTTTCCCTTTCAATAGTTCCAATGCCCTCAGTAATGCATACAGTTCACACGTTTGCGCGGACCAACTTCTGGTAACCTGCCTGCTTCCACTTTTTCAAACACCTTCTCCGGTTATTATAGCATACCCACTATACCTTTTTCCGTCTATGCATCGGGAAGAACCATCAATAAACCATCTTTCCCCTGTCTCAAGCGGTCGTTCTTCTAAATCTTCCCTACTCTTTGTCTGAAGTTCTATTATCTCACTACAATCATGTTCTGGTAACTCCCCTTCCTGCTCAGCACCTGCCTGAGTACAAAAACTGAGAGGGATTTAGGTTTTTTATCCGTTACTATGGTCAAATCATTCTTTTCCATAAGTATAACCTCATACTTCAAGATTCTAGAATCCGTCAACCACCGACTGGACTTCTGAGTTAGTATCGTCCGGACCGTGTGGGGAGTGGACACCACCAGAGTTCCTCCAAACGTCAATTTCCTACTTTCTTCCACTAACACTGCTGTTGCCGCTACCGCTTGAATACATACTGGCCATCCCCGCGATACTGGATCCAAGAGTTTGGAGGAACGCGACGGGCTGCCGCTTCCCTCCTTTCTCTTGGGTTAGTACTCCCAGCGCAATTCCATTTTCTGCATTCACAAAAAGATGGAATGGCTGGTCAATAGACGGGAGAGCCAGTACAGGGGCAGTGATTAAACTGTTCTTTAGTTTCCTAAACTGGTGTTCGTCCCCGGATTCCACTTTACTTTGTCGTTTTCTTCACCTAATTTATCATATAGAAACCTAACCTGTCGGGATAGTCATCTATCCATAATCTACAATATCCAATCAGTTCAAGAAACTTCCTAATCTCCTTCTTATTCTTCGGCATTGGCAGTCCGGTAATTCCCGCTATCCTTTCCGGGTTTATTCTCCTTTTCCCATCGCTTATCAGGTGTCCTAGATATTTAACTTCTCGTTCTACAAACTGTAATTTACTTTTAGACACTCTCAACCCCTTTTCCCCCAGAAAGTTCAGGAGGGTTATTATTGCGTCCCTAACTGCCTCCTCTTCTTCCCCTGATAGTAATAGGTCGTCCACATACTGCAACAGCTGAATCTCATCAGTCCTCGGAACGTCCTCTAGTACTTGCTCTAATATTTGTCCGAACAGGTTCGGGGACTCCGTAAATCCCTGAGGGAGCACAGTCCACCGATACTGCTGTTTCCTTTGGGTCTCTGGGTTTTCCCATTCAAACGCAAAAAGGTCCCTGCTCTCTTCAGCCAGGGGACAGCTCCAAAAAGCGTCTTTTAAATCTACCACACTGAACCACTTGTTATTTTTGGGGTATCCGTCCTATTATGGTATACGGGTTTGGGACTACCGGGTGCGCGTTCTAACTACCTTATTTAATTACCTGAGATCCTGGACCAATCTGAACGTCCCGTCGGTCTTCCTTACGGGGAGTACGGGGGTGTTATATGGGGACATACAACTCTCTAATATACCGTCCTTTAGTAAGTTCTCTATAATTGGCTGAAGTCCTCCCTTCCATAGAAATTGGATATTGCCTTACCCGTACTGCCTCATTTTTTTTTTTTCAGAGCTATTTTCAAGGGTGGGATCTGCAGCCCTCCCCGGTTTCCTTCCTTGACCCACACCTGCGGGACTATTCTTCCCTCGTCCTCTGTGGTCAATTTATACAATTGGACTATTATCTGTCCCCCTACGGGGGCTGTTCCCATTCCTAATTGGATTTGTAAATCTCTCCCCATCAAATTTATCCCTGCCTGGGGTACCAAGATTAAATCTTCCGTAGTTTCCCGATTCTCATATTTTACCCCACCACCCTTCTACCTCGGGTAATGTCATCACTTTCCCTTCTACCCCTGAGATTCTAACCTGATTTTACCCAATCTCATTCCTTCTGGTACCTTAGTTACACTCGATCTCTCTGCTCCCGAATCTACCATAAATATCATATCCTCTCCCTGGGTCCTAATCTCAAGTTTACCAGAGGTTTCCCGTGTGTATCCCATACACCCCCAGGGAGCGGAACCCCTGACTCCCCTATTCTCCTCCATGAGTGCGTACGACTGCACCTCCCGTCTTCGCTTGGGACATTCCCTCCTGAAATTACCCTCCTCTTACAATAATAACACCGGGGTGGCCCCGTGTACCATCTTCTGATCCTTGTTCCTTGTTTTCCCGGGGACCCCTACTTCGGTCCCCCCATTCACCTCTTCCTCGTCCTCCAATACTACCGCTTCCCCTTTCCCGGTCTCCATGAGCACCCGGCCTTCTATCACCTTCGATTCCCCCCTTCTGTACTCCGTGCTGTACTGCTTGCAACATCATTTTTGCCTTCTGTTTCTCCTCATCCCGTCTTACATATACCTTTTGAGCCTCTGTTAACAATTGATTCAATGGTTTGTCACTCCAATCTTCCAATTTTTCCAATTACTTTCTAATATCTGGCCATAATTTTGTTACAAAATTAACCTTTAACAACTGCTGACCTGCGGCCGTATCAGGGTCTATCCCCGAATACTGCTGGACATTCCTCCTTAACCTTTGTAAGAACACTGTCGGAGGTTCGTCCTTGTTCTGCTGATTTTCAAAAGCCCGTTCAAAATTTTGTCCCTTGGGAACGGCCTCTCTGATTCCCTTAATTATTATTTCCCTGAGATTTTCTCATACTGTTTCTTCCTTCCCCTGTTTGGTTACTCCCAATCCGGCGCAGTAATGGGATATTTTACTGCTCCCACCTCTGCTGCTCCCGCGTCAGCCGGCAACCCCTTCTCCTGCCTGTCTGACCATCTGTCTTTCTTCTGAAGTAAACAAACTTCCCATTATTGACATCATTGTCTGCCAACTCCTTTTTTTTCCCTGGGCCCCATTAATTTATTACCCTTCTCCAACCAGAATGTTTATCTAAACAAACCATAAAAGCTGCTTGTTGTTCAGCAATTAACTTATTTCTAATTTTGTTCAAACCATTCCCCCTACAATTCCCAAATTCCAATTCCTAGTTTAAATACATACGACTAACAATTTTCCAAATTAACTTTATTGAAAAGAAATCTATAGAAATCAAGCAACCTACATTTTCCAACTTCCTCTTTTTAAGTTGCGATGATACAAAGCGTTGTCCGTTACCTTACAATAACCTCCCCCATTGCTTACAATTCTTAAAGGAACACACAAATACACATACCCTTACAACATGTGGCCCACAGCAAACAAACCTATCACATATACAAACTTCCTCATTCATACAAAACCGGTTTTTACACACACATCACATTAGTTCCATTCTTACTTCAATGAGACTGTTTGAAACAACTCAATATTTTTTTCATAAAAACATTTTTGGCCCTAGGAACTGATCTATTTTTTCAGCCAGTCCCAAGGGGTCTTCCAATAAACTTTTCATCTTCTTTTTAAAGTTCCTCACCTCCATACTGGTGAGAGGCACATTTACAAATCCCATCCCCCCGCCGTTTCCCCCTAACGGGACCTCCCTGAGGGGCTTCATTTGAACAGATCGGTCTAATCTCTGTTCCGCTGCCCTCGTTTGAGATCGCGTCCTCCAACTACTGCCTGGGACACCCGTCCCATCCTTGTCCTCACTTTTTATTTTCTCTTCCTTAGCTGACTGGCTCTCTCCTTCACATTCTACTTTCTGTAATTCTCTATTATCTGTCTCTTCTGAGACAAGAGCGGACAGGTTTACTGCGATCCGCTCTGCTTAGTGGGACCTCCTGGGCAGATGCAGCCGGCGCTGATGGGGATATATTTGGGGGCTGGGATTCATATGGCGGGGGCAGTCTCCGTAGGTGATCATCACCAATTGGTGGCCAGTCAGGTTCATCCTGCTCTCTTTCCGTCTTTAACGGAAACATCCCATTATTGGGTTTCCAGCACTGGGCATATTCCTTTTCTATTTGATTCGGCGTTTGTCTTTCATTCACAAAAACATTCAACGCCTGTCCCACCCAGTCCTCATTTGAACCCAACCGCGGCCACCACACACTGCGCTCCCTCGAAATAGGCTCCTTTGGCCACTCAAAGTAACAAAACTTTATCATAGTTTCCTTACTCTTACCCCGGGTGTTCCCTTCACACCCATCCAACATTCGCCCCAACGGACTATCGGGCAGAATGTTAGGCTCCATATCTCAGTATGAGCCTCATCCAGGTTCCCCGGACCCTTACTTTTCCCGTTCCGGTTTCCCATCGTCTCGTCGGACTATTCCCGTCCGACAGACCCCCCGGCCTCCGCCCAGGCAATACTTAATAGGTCGCTTTTTCTTACCTGGGTCCTGTGCACAAGAATCGCTCGACCGTCCCGTACGTATTTACCTTACACCCCCTCTTGCTTCCCGAGTCTTTCCCACCGAATATCACTCGCTCAAACTGCTGATGGCGAGCAAGGAGATCGGAGACTGCTGAAATCAGCAGGGTGCACCTTCCCCTCCTTCTTTGCTCCATCAAAGCAGCCGGAGTGGCGATCCCGGACGAGCCCCCCATTTGTGAGATACGCTTTGTGCTCACAATTAATGCTCAAAGACTAAATCTTGGAAGCAAGAGTTCTTTATTCCTCTTGACTCTGCAGACCCGGGTGCCTCTCCAAATCGAGACACACCGAAGCCAAAGAAGTCATCCCCCTTTATACACAGAATTTTACATTCAACCTCCCCTCTGGACCCTTCTCCAATCAGGGTCTCAGGTGCACAATCCGTAGGTACATCCCACAGTACATCCCCTCGCACCTCCCATATCATACATCGCATGTTCAAACATGTTCATGGTAATGAGCAGTTTCTTGACCAGGGTGTGTTGTAATATTCATTTATTCTATTAAGCATGCTCATTGCTCATGACCTACCCTAGTTTTACTCACCTCCTAGTGAACCCTCTCAGTTCTCCTATATCAGTACTAAAGCTAAGCTATAGTGACAAGGGTCCCATCTATCACTCCCTTCCACTGATATGGATCTCTCTACATCACTCCCTTCTACTGCTATACAATGCTATTACTTCTTACTCAAGGACTCAAGGATGGGTCTGGCAACCTTCAGACACATCTGTGTCAGAATCCTCTCTCCAGCCCCTCTCAGTTCGGATTCTCTTTAAAACTCCTTACTTTAATGGGGTTTAATCACTTTATCCCTCACAGCGATCGTTTCGCCGAACACCTCCGCTCGGTCCACAAAAACCAACCCGACCTCCCGGTGGCTCAGCACTTCAACTCCCCCTCCCATTCCGTATCCGACCTCTCGGTCCTGGGCCTCCCCCACAGCCAGAGTGAGCAACACCGCAAGTTGGAGGAACAGCACCTCATATTCCGCTTGGGGAGTCTGCATCCTTTGGGCTTGAACATTGAATTTTCTCAATTCTGTTAGCCCTTGCTGTCTCCTCCCCTTCCCACCTCTCCCTCAGCCCTCGGGCCCTGGCATTCCCTCTATCTCCATCTCCCTCCCCCACCCTAGTCGCACTAGCTTCTTATTTTCACACCACAAACAGCTTACAATGGCTTGTTCCCTTTATCATCGACCTTCAAGCAACATGGCATGTTGCTTGAAGGTCTGTGTCAGCTATATTATATTAGACAACGGGCATTAAAGCAGGCCATTCAGCCTAACCAATCCATGGAAGTATTAATACCCTATTTGAGCCTTCCCCCGTTTTTCCTAATCTAAATCCAACAATGTAACTCTCTATTCTTCTCTCCCTTATTTGCTTTAAGAAGGCGTTTACTCTGTATGTACTGCTCACTATTCTCTGACCTTGTGAATGCCTGATCAGACAGTTTTGATAGTATATACAATACTCCTGTATTAACATGTATCCTGTACTAATGTCAGCTGTGCATGGCATTTTCTAAATCAATAATTTTTTTTTGTAACATTGTAGTGTTATATGAATTAAATTGCACCCCAGAGAGAAAATTTCCAAAAATGTAATTTATTTTTAATAACGCAGTATTGTATGTAATAATGAAAAAGGAAATGATTGAAAGTTTAATATTGAAAGTCGGTTTAGAATAATAACGTTAGAGTGTCTCTGAGCAATATTTTGCTATGTGGATTATTACTGCCTCCTAGTGGTTTAGATTTTGGAATTGTCTTTCTTTAAAACAACTTCAGGTAACTAGCTTTTCTCCCCTTCACAAATATTGCTATATATTTCAGTTTCAAATAGTTTAATTTTCCCTTCCATCTTCAATTGTTGATATTTAAAATAGTGGCCACCTTGCCAAGTGTGGTCTGCATCCTATCACAGACATGCCCTTATAAACACAAAGTGCTGGAGTAACTCAGCAGGTCAGGCAGCATCCCTGGAGGGGAATGAAAAAGCAAGGTTTTGGGTCGAGATCCTTCTGTAGACCACATCGCCTGTCCATGTTCTCCAGAGATGCTGTCTGATCAAGTCCTGCACTTTGTGTGTGTGTGTATGTGTTTTTTTTTGGTATGCCAGCATCTCCAGCTCCTTGTGTTTCCAGACATTCCACCTGCCTGCATTCTGCGGTTTAAAATATGCATGCTATCTTACTTTTCCAGTTCTCTCTCTATGAATTCTGCCTGACCTGCATGCTTACAGCCTGGTCTGCATTTATTTTGGAACTTCAGCATCTGCATATTTCGGGGGATTTCCCAGGTCACGAACTGTGGGTAGACACAAAGTGATGGAGTACTTCAGCAACTCAGGCAGCATCTCTGTAAAAAATAGGTTACGTTTTGTGTTGGGACCCTTCAAGAGCGGAGGCTGGTTGGGAAACCACATTCTTGGGGGGGGGGGGTTGTGGAGAACAAAAGGACAAAGAGGAACCGTCGTGATTCTAAAGAGTATTTTTGTAACTTTGTAGCCGCCAGATACATAAGTTCATAAGTGATAGGAGCAGAATTAGGCCATTCGGTCTATCAAGTCTACTCCGCCATTCAATCGTGGCTGATCTATCTTTCCCTCTCAACCCCATTCTCCTGTCTTCGCCCCATAACATCTGACACCCGTACTGCCGGTAGTGACTTCTTGCATGCAAACACAAAGAATTTCACTGTACCGTGGAACATGTGCCAATAGAGTAACATTGTATGGGGACATGCTCATTGACCAGGATGTCCTAGCATGGAACACCTCTTCCTGGGGGTGGTATGTCCTAGTGTGAGATGACCAAGGAGTGGGGTGTCCTGGGGGTGGGATGTCCTGAGAGTGGGATGTC
Organism: Okamejei kenojei; assembly: GCA_035221665.1. Taxonomy (NCBI): domain Eukaryota; kingdom Metazoa; phylum Chordata; class Chondrichthyes; order Rajiformes; family Rajidae; genus Okamejei; species Okamejei kenojei. Next base: position 37,412,094 of record CM069158.1, read on the forward strand.
CTGGAAGTGGGATGTCCTGGAAGTGGGATGTTCTAGTGCGGGATGACCAAGGTGTGGGATGTCCTGGGGATGGGATGTCCTGGGGGTGGGATGTCCTGGGGGTGGGATGTCCTGGGGGTGGGATGTCCTGGGAGTGGGATGTCCAGGGGGTGGGATGTCCTGGGGGTGGGATGTCCTGGGGTGGGATGTCCTGGGAGTGATGTCCTGGGAGTGGGATGTCCTGGGGGTGGGATGTCCTGGGGGTGGGATGACCAAGGTGTGGGATGTCCTGGGAGTGGGATGACCAAGGTGTGGGATGTCCGTGCGGGGTGGGATGTCCAAGCATGGTCAACTTCTCTTGGGGTGGGGTGACCTGGGGGTGGGGTGACCAGGGGTGGGGTGACCTTGGGAGTGGGGTGACCTGGGGGTGGGGTGACCTGGGGGGGTGGGGTCTGGGGAGGGGTGACCTGGGGGTGTGGGGTGGGGACCTGGGGGTGGGGTGACTGGGTTGGGGGGGGGGTGACCTGGGGGTGGGGTGACCTGGGGGTGGGGTGACCCTGGGGGTGGGGTGACCTGGGGGTGGGGTGACCTGGGGGTGGGGTGACCTGGGGAGTGGGGTGACCTGGGGATGGGGTGACCTGGGGGTGGGGTGACCTGGGGGTGGGTGACCTGGGGGTGAGGTGTCCTGGGGGTGGGGTGACCAGGGGTGAGGTGTCCTGGGGGGGGTGACCTGGGGGTGTGACCTGGGGGTGAGGGGTCCTGGGGGTGGGGGTGACCTGGGGTGGGGTGACCTGGGGGTGGGGTGTCCTGGGGGTGGGGTGACCTGGGGAGTGGGGTGACCTGGGGTGGGGTGACCTGGGGGTGGGGTGACCTGGGGTGGGGTGTCCTGGGGGTGGGAGGGTACACTGAGGAGAAACTCAGCGGGTGCAGCAGCATCTAAGGAGCGAAGGAGATAGGCGACGTTTCGGGTCGAGACCCTTCTTCCTGGGGGTGGGATGAACCTACCATGGGACACGTCCTCAGCCATGAGTGGGGTGTAGCGGGGCAGGACGGCTGTGCGGTCCCTGACCCGCCTGCGATGGCGGCAGCGGGGGGGGGGGGGGGGGGGGGGAGCGCGCGGCGGCGGTTGAGGAGGGGGCGGGGCCGGGCGGGGGCGGCGGATTGAGGAAGGGGCGGGGGCCGGGCCGCGCGGGGGCGGCGCTTGATGAGGGGGCGGGGCCTTAACCGGGCGGGGGCGCGCTAGGAGGGGGCGGGAGGGGGCCGTTATGGCGCCGTTATGGCGGTTTGAGGCGGGGCCGGGCGGGGGCGGCGCTTGAGGAGGGGGGCGGGGCCGGGCCTGGTGGGGGCCTACGCTTGAGGAGGGGGTCGGGGCCGACGCTTTGAGGAGGGGGGCGGGCCGGACCGGGGACGGCGCTTGAGGAGGGGCGGGGCGTGCCGTTATGGCGCCGTTATGGCGGTTGAGAGCGGGCGCGCGCGGGGGCGGCGCTTGAGGAGGGGGGCGAGGGCGGGGCGCGCGGGGGCGGCGCTTGAGGAGGGGGCCGGGCCTGGCGGGGGCGCGCGCGGCCGGTATGGCGGTTGAGGCGGCGGGACTGAGGCGCGCGCGGGCGGCGGCGGCCGCCGTTCTCCTCCTGTGCTGTCTGGGCGCGAGCGCCGCGGCTGAGTCCTCGCGCACCGGGCAGTTCGACGTCCGGCCCGGCGGCCTGGTGCACTCGCACAGCGAGACTCTGGTGAGCGGGGCCAGGGGTGAGGGCCGCACGGGGGGCCGGGGTGGATGAGGTGGCCTCGCGGTGGCGGCTGTCTCTGGAAACGGACCGACAGCCGGGTGCGGGCCTGGCCCGGCCGCGGTCTGGGCCTCGGCCTGTCGTTGTGAGCCGCGGGCCCTCTTCCTCACGCCGACAGCGGGATGGGTTCGGCGGGCCGGGGCGGAGAGGCGCCGCCGCCGCCACCGCCACCGCCACGTCAGCCTGCTCGGCCGCTGGAGCAGGGCCTCGGTGTCCGCGTAGCGACCGTGAAGGGGAAGCGGCATCTCCCTCACGGCGTGGGTGAACCTGCAGAGGGGAGGCTCGGGCATCAGTGCCGCCGGTCCGGTCCCGCTAGACCATGTAGTCACACAGCGTGGAGACATGTCCTTCAGCCCAACTTGCCCACCCTGTCCCAGCTATGGTGTCACACCTACCCGCGTTCGGTCCATATGCCTCCAAACCTGGCCTATCCATCATATGTACCTGGTCAAATGTTTCTTAAACGTCGCGATAGTCTGTCTATTAGTCATTGCCTCAACTACCTCCTCTAGCAACTCGTTCCATGCACCTACCGCCCTCTGTGCTAAAAGTTACCCCATAGGTTTCTATTAATTGCCTTAAACCTATGTCCTCTGGTTCTAGATTCTTCTGCTCGGGGCAAGAGACTCTACTCGATATATTCATCTACCCGATCTATTCCTCTCATGATTTTATTCACCTCTATAAGATCAACAAGTGTGGACTCGGTGACCATTTCGTTGAACACTAGGGCTCTGTCCGCCAAGACCTGCTGGATCTCCCGGTTGTTAAACATTTTTATTACCCTTCCCATTTCCCATACTGACCTTTCTATCCTGAGCCTCCTCCATGCCAGAGTAAGGCCACATGCAAACTGGAGGAACATCATCTCATATTCCACTTGGGTAGCTTGCAACCCAACGATGTGTTCATTAAGTTCTCCAATTTTCAGTAACTAATCTACAAACCCTACTCTTTCCCTCTACCACATCTCTCTTCCTTGTGCCCCATCTGGATGTGCACCTATTTCTCCTCCCCTTCCATTTATATTCCCTCCTTTGGCTTCGCAATTCACTTCCAATGTGCTTATCGCACCTTTTTTCTTTTCATCTCCAATCCTTGTCCATCTATCTGCATATCAAAACACCCCTCACCTCTCTACCTATCACTTGCCAAACTTTGTCCTGCCCCTCGTGTCTTCCGTTCAACCACATTTGGTCTCAAGAAGGATCCCACCTGTTTAAGTTCTCCAGAGTTGCTGCCTGACCTGCTGAGTTACTCCATGCTATTTTTTTTTGTAAACTAGCTTCTGCAGTTCCTTGTTTCTCGTAGCCTGTGCAACTTTTCTTGTACAATATCCTGCCAGTTCTTGTAAATCTCTAGATCATTGCATCTTTCCTTGCATATGGAGAGTGAATATTCACAATACCGTGATTATATCTGAAGCATGGAGAGATGGATGACAATAGACAATAGGTGCAGGAATAGGCCATTCGGCCATTCAATGTGATCATGGCTGAATCTTCAACAAATCTTGAATCTTCAACAAAACACAGTGCTGGAGGAATCAGACAGCATCTGTGGCGGGAATGGACCGGCAGCATTTCGGGTCGCGACGCTTCTGCAAACTCTTATCTGAAGCATGGAGGTACAAGGGACTGTAGATTGAAGATTGTAGATTTGTTGAAGATTCAGCCATTCAATTTACAGAAGACTAGATTGTGTGTAAATTGAATGAAAATTGTAAACCACCACACTCCTGTAATCACAGCTTACATCATACTTTGTTTTAAAACATTGACTTTCTATTTCCATTTAGGGTGATCACTCATGCATATTTACATATGCATCTCAAGGTGGAACCAATGAGGTTAGTTAATTATGCCTTTTTTGCAGTTAAATTTATGTTGGAGGCAGACTTCTTTGAAAGATTTAGAAATCATTGTCACATTGAGATCATTAAGCAGTGCAAGCATTGAACCGAAAGTATTTTTGTTCTTCTGTTTTATAATTGACTAAAGTTTAGTTTTAGTTTATTTTTGTCACGTGTACTGTGAAAAGGGTTTGTTGTGTGCAGTCCAGTTAAAGAAAATACTATACATGATTGCAATTAAGCTGTACCCTGTGTACTGTTCACTGATAAAGAGTACAATATTCAGTGCAAGCTAAAGTCCGACCAAAAGTAGATGGGAGTTCACTCACACCATGGCACTAGCTGGTATGGATATTTCAGTTGCCTTATAACAGCTGGGACGAAACTGTCCCTGAAGTTGATTCTTGTACCTGTATCTATACATTTTTGCACCTCTGCCAATTGGCCTTCAATTGTTGGTATTGCACAATATGCAATATGTAAACGAATATGTGATTTTGTTCCATTCTGTTTATTATTTGTTTGTTTTTTGCACAAAGTCCGTGAGCATTGCCACTTTTTATTTCACTGCACATCTCGTATGTGTATGTGACGAATAAACTTGACTTGACTCTTCAGTGGAGAAATGGGGTCATATTTATGCTGGACCATTTGACCACCATTGTTTTTGTTGTCATTGTGATGTCAAAATGTCTTTGCCCATGTATACCCCCAAAAAATGCACTTGACCATGCTTGTGGTTGGTGGCGGAGGGGGCCGGAGTAGTTATGATAGTGATCTAGTCACTTTATTGTCATCAGGAATGCTAATAAATGTAATCATATTGCATGCTTTAAAAATAGCATATCAGGCTTGTATGTATTGCGTGATGTCAATAAGTTCAAACTTTATTGGTGTTCTGATTGCCTTCCACTGTTGCATTCTATTTAAGTCATGGCATTTTAACTGTACGCTATTCTCGTTGGAATTCCTAGATATATGTGCAATATTATATATCAGTTTTTCCACATAAATCATCTCACTTATTTGTTAATAATCAGCATATCAGTCATGACTGCTGTTTTTCACTTTGTGAATAAATTAAAAGCATGCACTATTTGGAAGCTTCACATATTTGTTTTACACAGGGGAAATTTAAGAATTAGGTAGATTAATATTCCTGTCCCAGTTTTTTGTTGTTTGTTTTTGCGTTTTCATTTGTTTTTAAACAACTGTTAGACACAGCTTTAGGTTTTCTAGCCTTGCCCATGCTGTGATTCCAGTAATTTAACTAATAGTGGCATTGAAATAATGAAGATTAATTTATACATGATTTTCTCATTACAGAGATGGCACATGAGCGTAGGTATCAGCGAGGACAACAAGCTGTTCTCTTGCTCCATCTGGCGGTGAGTAAATAAGAGATAAGGATTTTATGATACCACTTTGAATAAAAGACCATTTAGAGTTTAATCACTTCTCATACCCTTACACAAATAATTCAAGAAATATACCTTAGCAACATAGTATAGCTTAGACATATGGAAGGATCTGGGCCAAACGCGGGCAGGTGGGACAAGCGCAGATGAGGCAACTTGGTCGGCCGAAGATGGGCCGAAGGTATGTCTCTAAGAATAGAACTAACAACAAATAATGAAATAAGGAAGGAGCTTTGTATCACTTAGCTTTCCCAGAATGTGAAAAAACTTAATTTGCCTTTTTACAGTATAGTTGTTTAGAAAGTTACTGGTGAAGGTAATAATGCTTGTATGGGTTTATCAAAACCAGTAAATAGTATTATGTGTATGTTTTCAATAACTGATCTGGAGCATTGATGTGTACCAAATATTTTTAATGTGCGCCATGTAAGCCTGCACAAAAGTATGAACAACTTTGATGGTGGATGGGGAAATGATGAAGTCTGTATATTTTGATGATATATTGAAACTGAGCGACTGGAGAGGAACGATCCAGCAGGAAGTTTTCCTGTCTTTTCTGAATTATGAATTGACATCCTCTCGAATTGCTTGTGTTGTTATTTGGAACACTGGTGACAAGTTGCTTTTATGTGGCATAACATTTCCATGATTCAATGTGTATTAGGCATGTTATAAATTCATAATTTTTATTTCTTTAACAATGCATTATTTCACACAATACAATTTCAGTAAAATGTTAATGACTGCTTATAGTACCCAACCATAGGTTTATACATTTCAATTGTATTATAGCAATCTTGAATTTGGTTAACTGCCTCTTCTATTAGGTAAGGAAGAATGCAGGGGCATTCTTCATTGGATAGATAGGATGGGAAAAACTATTTTCGAGGGGAACATGATTTCTAAGAAGAAAAGTAAAAGGTATTTTCCAAAATAAGTTTGCTTCATTTTTTTTCTTTCCAGGCCTCAGGGGAAATCCTACCTGTTTTTTACTCAGTTTAAAGCAGAAATCACTAATGCCAAAATTGAATTTGCAAACGGGTTTGTAAGTATATATATTTTTCTTTTGCAAATAATAAGCCAAATAAGCAGCCAGGATGCAGCAGATTTTAAAGAGTTCCTAGTTTGAATTGCTGTAGTGTCAACCTTTACATTAATGCTGAATAGGGTAATGAGGGTACTAAATTGTCAGAATAGGTTTCAGAACAGATTACCTTCAGGAGGCAGTCTGTTGGTTATCATATTGTATTATTTATTTAAAAGCTTGCTCCTCTTGTGAACAGATCAAATTGAAACCATCTATTTTAAAATTAAGCTTCTGTGTATAAAATACAAAATTTCAAAAGGTTTTGATGCTCATAAGCTTTACTTGTAATATTGCTTTTGTTTGCTAATAATATGGAATTTGGATTGCATTCAAATATGCAGAAATCTCAGATTCATATCTAATCAAAGAACAGTTATTTTTGATCATCTCAGAACATCTGTCGCAACGGGCTAATTTTCACAAATTGTGAGTTTACATTTTTTGCAATAAATATATATCAGCTCCAAAATTCAGTGTGAGTTTTATCAAAGCTGTTACAGTGATCGTTCAGTCTGTGTAGAGCATCGGTTTATAGTTATTTATATCTCGGTGAATGATACACATGATATTGGTGAGTGCTCACTTGGAGTGTTTTATTCTGTTTTGGTCACCCTGCTATACGAAAGATTGCATTAACCTGGAATGAGTGCACAGACGTTTTATGAGGATGTTGTCAGAACCCGAGGGCTCAGGCTACAGAGGGAGACATTATTCCTTGGAGAGTAGGGGGATGAAGGATGATCCTTGGGGTATATAAAATCATGCGGGGGAATAGATAGGGTGAATATATAGATTTTTTTCCCCCATAATGCGGGAACTAGAGGGCATGGGTTCAAAGTAATTGGGGAATTATTTAATAGGAACCTGAGGGTCAACCTGGAGGGTGGTGGGTATATGGTATGAGTTGCCAGATGAAGTAGTGAAACGGGTATAATAAAAAATTAAAAAAAAAACATTTGGACATGTGTGTGAATTGGAAAGGGTTAGAGGATATGGTTCTGGCACGGGTAAATTGGACCAGCTTTATGTGGGGTCTCTTCGTCGTATAGATGCATTGGGTCAAAGTACCTGTTTCCGTGCTGTGTGACTATGGCATAATTCTCCAGTTTGTTTCATAGTTAACCTGTTAGCTGGTAGGCATCAGTTTATTTTGTTATCCCCCGATCGGAAGGAATTTCCACTCCCTTACTAACGATTGCAGAAGTTGAGATTCCATCCGTACCTGTAATATTATCTCGTAGCTCAAGTATTAAATAAACACATTTTGGGAGCTGGTTGTAATGCTGAACTGAACAGCTAATATTGTCTCTGGGCAATATTGCCTATGGGCAGATTTTAAATTGAGTTTAGGTTGGCATTGCTTAAAGGAAGTCAACACTTATTGGGGATTTTATTGAAACAAGATTATTAAGGGTTTGGACACGCTAGAGGCAGGAAACATGTTCCTGATGTTGGGGGAGTCCAGAACCAGGGGCCACAGTTTAAGAATAAGGTGTAAACCACTTAGAACGGAGATGAGGAAACAATTTTTCTCACAGAGTTGTGAGTCTGTGGAATTCTCTGCCTCGGAGGGCGGTGGAGGCCGGTTCTCTAGAGAGAGGTAGATAGGGCTCTTAAAGATAGCGGAGTCAGGGGATATGGGAAGAAGGCAGGAACAGGATACTGATTGGGGATGGTCAGCCGTGATCACATTGAATGGCGGTGCTGGCTTGAAGAGCTGAATGGCCTACTCTTGCACCTATTGTCTATAAATCATATGTAGGAAGGAACTGCAGATGTCTCAAGGTCATCATCCATTTTTTAATTATGTTCTAAGTAATTCACTATGATTAATTGCAATGGACATTTACAGTTTGACCTAGCAAGGAATCATGTTGATAACTGCCAGTATTTTGACGGGGTCTATGTTAATATTCTTGCAATTCACCAATTTAGTGGCATATAAATCCATCATCATTCAATGGTATATTAGAGTACAGAGTACATCAGCATTTTGTCAAGATTCGTGTGTCATCTGGTGTGCACTTAGAGGTACAATTTAAGAAAATGCCACTAAAATGTAAAAGGAATTATTTTTTCGTCAATTTCTTTATTTTGCCTGAAAATATTGTTTATGTTAGAATTTTGTCCCAAGTTCATCATTGATCTAGGCGAATCTAAAGGGTGTGGCAGCAGAGCCCTCTTTGCTGGTGCCAGCTTATTTTTACTAAAGAGTAAATGTCTGTCCATGCTCTGTGGATTCCTCAAGCTGCTGTTAGAGAATACTTTATGGATTGGAATTTTACCCATTGGTTCTACACGATAGCCAGCTGAAATTGTTTAGGAGGGAACTGCAGATGCAGGTTTACACAGGATAAAACACAAAAAAGCTTGAGTAACTCAGCATCTCTAGAGAAAATGAATAGGTGAGTTTTTGGGTGGAGACACTTCTTCAGACTGACTGTAAATGTTTGTTGTGGTGTAGACAGGATTTTGTTTTTAATGACGAGTTAGCTGCTTTAATCCTTGGGTTTATTTATACAGGTATGTTTCTCTTTGGAAATAATTATTGCAGACTTACAAATATTTGTTTTTCCTCTTTTTGATCCTATCCTTTTTCTCAATTTTTATTTTTGTTGCTTAACTTGAATGTAACTTAATCAAATATGCAAGTAGTGGACCAGAGCCCTGGGTTAAAAAGATGTAGTTATCGGGATGTATTCTGCAAGATGTAGAATCTTTATCTCTTCCCTGTCATTTAATTTCTTAATTCAACATTGGTTTAAAGTGGGGATTCAGAATCATCTGTGTCAGCATCTCCTTCCTTTAAAATGCATCTTAAGACTGCACCTGCACTAAAATCTCCTTTAATGGAGGATTTAAAAAAAAGTGATGTTAAAGTATCTGACAGAACCATTTGTGAAGCACCTTGGAATGTTTTGCTGCATTAAGTGCACTAAATGAATTGAATTTATTGTCAATGTCTTTTTGGGTGGCAAGAATAATTTACCTAATCAATTAAAAGCACCACAGGCGTATCATGTGATATTGAAATGATACATTAAACACTTCAATATTGCTACTGATGTGCCAAATCAGCACTGTTGTGGTGTACATTAATGTTTTGTTAATGCATTTTTGATATCTTAAGTAAAATCTCAAAATTGATTTTCATAGCCAGAGTTTTATCCGGCTAAATTGTGGTAATTGCAATTATGTTTTTTGCTGCTGAACTTTTTTGTGAACTGAGTAGTAAAGCAATATTGGTGTTCAAGTATGAAAGTGGAATTTCCCCAGAAATACCAGCCTATTACTTAAATAACCATACATCCATACCAGTCATGTGAGATATTTGTAGAATTATCAAAATAAATATTTTAAAATTCTAATTCTGTTAGAATATGTTATAGGAGGTGAAATTGTTTTTACAACTTTGTGTGATAAATCAGATGTCATTAATATGGCTTATTAGGAAGTGCCAAATACAGAAAAACAAATACATCTTGCAACATCTGAACAGCGAGCATTCCATAGCAGTTGGATAATTCCTTCTCAGCCTTTTTAACGCATTGCCTTAATGTCATCTCATGGTATCCAAGTGTGCTCAGCTTGCAAGTGGCAAAATAATTGTCTTGCATATATTCTGACCTTGCATATGTCCTTTATCTAAAACTGAATTGGACAGCTCAGCATGCTGCCTGGACCTCTTCACCAAGTCTTTTCCCTGCCCCTGCTGCCCTTTCCTTGATGCATTGGTTGGGATAACCTGGGTCTCCTGATTCCAAAATTAGGCACCCAGGTTATCTGAAGCCTTGGGTGCTGTACTATTGAGGCCTTGCCTTGGAAATACTAGGCAATTTTTGACAGGAGGATTCGGGTGGACCCTTATCCTTGCCAGTCTGAAGCTTTAAGTAAATCACTCCTTAGTCAGGGTTAATTGCAAAAGGAATCAAAGGAAAATTGACAGTCACCAGAATTAAAGGCGGAATGGGACTAATACTTTCAAACATTTTATTTAAAAAATAGTTTGACAGTCAGGTATTTGTACATTTCTTATGGATCTGAAATTTCAATTTACAAAACTGTTTCAGGGTGTTTACAGAATGTCTGAAGGTGGTGAATGATCAAAGAATCTCCCTGGCATTCTGTCTACAGAGGGGAAGAAAAGTATGGGGAAGAGAAATATGACATTCTCACTGGTCTCCTAGAGCTGCTTGATGACAGGTGTTGGAGCCATGTCATGAATTTAACAGCAGGACAGACAGGGAATCATGAGGCTGGTATTCCTAGAAGGTGTCCTTTTTTAATTAGAAGAAGGAGAATACTTCTGAAGAAGACACAAACAATTCGTTCCCATTTTTATCCTTGGAATTTTCTTCTCGGGTTAAAATGAAGTTGACAATTGACATAGTTGACAATTGCCATTGAATTTCGGACAAGAAGCTATGATGCCATAGAATTAACTTGCATTTCCTTACAAGGATAATGTCATGAAAGTTTGGGGAAATGTTCATGTTTGATGTTTTTTTTAAACATATTTATGGGTGTACACATGCAATATGTATCCTTATTGTTGATGTTAGCTATCTGCTAAAACTTTATAAATGAATATGTATTGATAGATTTTGTATGAAATAGTGTTTTTCTATCATTGATAAAAGTACAATGTATTTGATGTTTAATGGAGGAATTATTTGATTTGAGCGGTGCCTTTTTCTGTTGGGTGGAACAATTACTTTGATTTGCTAATGTTCCACTTTTCTCTTTTTCTTTTCCAGTCTCAAGGAGCAGTTGGCGGCGGTAGTGACGTTCCCCTGAAAGAAAACGAATATGTAATTCATGAGAATACTGGTTAGTATAACACACTAAACACGATAATACTTTAATACTTGATTATATATCAATGTCATCGTCTTGATTATATTTGAGAATAGCAAATAATCACAAGTTGGAAGTCAATGGAGAAAAAACTGAAATATATTTTAAAGGCTAACAGATATACTTGGAAACATGTATAATTGCTCATTTACATTTCAGTAATACATCTTGATTAATCTAAAGGATGACTTTCCTCATATTTTCACATTTCGGACTAAATGTTCACTTGCATGATTTATAAAGTTCAAATTGGTTATGTTACTGCTTTGCTCTCAAGCTGTGTGGAGTTTGCAGCCTACAAACGGCATCCATAATGTGATTCATAACATTTTGACCCTATTTCCTGGTCTTTCCTCAACTTGGAGTTTTGTTTTGACTTGAAAATCTCATCAATTGATTTTGACATTGTTAAAAGTACAATTCCAGACTCAATTCCTGCAGATTTCCTTTGCAACTTCATGTTTTTCCTCGTTAAATAATTTGTATGTTACCTTATTCCATGACTTATTTCTGTGCAAATGATTTGCATTTAACATTTAGATAACATGATCGCTAATACTCTGAACTGGGTGGTGTTGATTAGCTTGGCGTTAATTATTGCTCCACCAGTAAAGTTTACTTTTCTTGTTGCAGTGACGCACAAGGATGGATCGTTCAAATCAGAGCTGTCCAAGCTTATTATAGTTGCCCGCTCAGGACATGATGAACTGTGATTGGAAGACTTTTTTTTGGTATCTGTTTGAAACAAAAGGGTTTTTTAATTATAGATTCATTATCTTAATTCAATTATTGGGAATATTTTCATCCCCTTCGTTCGTTTTGGTTTCCTTTCAATAACAGAGCAGACTGTGTCTACTGTTAATTGCTGTTCAACCATCTTAAACAAAACCCCTTTGTGATCACACGTGAGCCTTTGCTAAAGACGTATATACTCCTCGTTAGTCTCCGACACATTTTAAGGTCAAGATGCTGGTTGGAACAAGATGCTTCATTTAGGGGCGAGACTGGAAAGAGGTAACACAGCACGCTTGGAAGATCAGCTGTGGCCCAACTGCATTGTTAAAAGGAACCATCGTTATATCCCATAAATCTGATTACATGTCAGAATTATAAACTGAACATTAAAGTGTGCCTCTTTACAACACTGACTTGTATGTGTTAACAGAGGTACATTTGAGTCGTTCATGTACACTGGGTGCTCTTTTCAACCAAAAATATGAAACATGTCTGCAACCATCAGAATGAACTTTGGAATCTTTTCAAAAAAAATTGTGTTCAAATAATTGGTTAGTAAACTTTGGTGTTAATTTATAGAGCTTCTCGCTACAGAGCTATAGTTGAAGTACAAATTAATTTTTACCCTTTTCTGGATTTCCTCCATATCACTTTTATAATACGCAGTGATTCATTTGGGACCATATGATGCTTTTATACTTTGCCATCGACTACAAATAGTGTGATACAAGCTTCATGTATTGTTTACAGTGAATTTGCTTTTGTTTTGCATCTCTGCCACATGGGAAATAAATGACTAATTTCAGCTCATTTGTATTTTGCGTGCCGACTTGAATTTTATTTATGTCACACGTCTTGGAAAAGGTGTTTACAGCACAGTACATAGAGTATTGAAATGGAAAATTATGAGGTTCTTGATAAAATTCAGAGCAGCAGAGGAAATATTTAAAGTGGTGATCAAGGAGAATTGAATAAGAAATATATCTAAGATGGATGGATGTTTATGGTGGGTAGAGGTGGGAGTAAAATAGGAAATACAATAAATGTAAAATATAGGACAAAAACATGGCCATGATAAAGTGCAGCTGCTCGTAATAAACTTGTGGATAAAATTACAAAAGCATTATCGCATACAAAAATAATTTGGAATGGGGCCTGAGGATTCTTCAAGTAGCTCTTGTCAAATTTATTAGTAGAGGGAAAACAAGTCATTGAATAAATAGTCAAGGATTCGTAGCAGAATAGATGGCACAAAAGTCCATAAGTTATGGGAGCAGTTTTAGGCCATTTGGCCCATCAAGTTTACTCCGTCATTCAATCATGGCTGATCTGTCTTTCATTCTCAACCCCATTCTCTTGCCTTCTCCGCATAACCCCTGACACCTGACAATTTGTCAAATTTTGCCCTAAAAATATCCATTGACGGTCTCCACAGCCTTCTTTTGACCTCCCACTTTCCTAACCTACACACTAGAGGTTATTTACAGACGCCATTTAACCTACAACCCTGCATGACTTTGGAATGTGGGAGGGAACAGAACACAATTGTAGCTGAAAATAGTTCACAAGTGTCATTGCTGGGAGTACTTGTTTGCTCTTTACATGAAGGATATGAGGTTGGGGATAAGTGCAATTTCAGATGAATTATATGAAATTGCAGGATGTAATTCATATGCAGGAGGACTGAGCCGCCATATATGTGGATGATTTTGTAGAAACAAAGAATTACAGGTGCTGCTTTACAAAAAAAGGCCAAGTGCTGAACTAACTCAGCTGGTCAAGTCTGCCTTGAGTCAGAAAGGTCCTCACACAAATGATCACTTATCCATGTTCTCCAGCGATGCTGCCTGACCCATCGAGTTACCCCAGAACTTTATCCCTTTATTGATTTTGAAAATAGGGATCCAATTGATCACTGAACATAAATACAAATGTCAGTGGCAGGAAGGATAAGGAGTCCTCGATAACTAACTGGGACAGACGAGCAGAGCATACCAAGTATAGATGTTTACGAATGTAAAATAAATGAGTTTCTAGAGAGATTGCATAGAAAAACAGAATTCATGGCTAAATCTCGTACACCATCTGGAGCATTGTTAACACTTCTGATCTCTGTGTTATTAGAAAGGATATAAGGGCACAAGTGAATGTAAAATAAATTTACTAGGAAACCAGAACTGAAAAGTCACAACTAAATCTTTCCTGAATTGTCTATAGCGTATTATCTCCAGACGAGAGGTTGAGACCATGACTAGAGCCCATGTATATATCTTCTAAGTGGCCGACAAGAGATGATTATTTAGCATCCAGAGCAACTGATCTTTGTGTTAATCCTGGAATCTTATGCCTTTGATATTACTTTGCATGTGGCCGTAGATAAAAAAATTAATGGCACACTATTGATGCTTTGCCCTGTTTGTGCCAAGGGATGGCAGCCAATAATATGTAAAGACTCAAATTTATTTCATGTAAAACGTGCTTTTGATCTGATACACGAGTTGGTCTTGCCGAGGTTCCTAAATTTTGTATGTTCATAAAGTGGAAGTGATGCATTGATTGACATACATTTAGTCTGATCTCAAGTTTGATTTAAGCACTGAAACAGGAAAATATATAGAGGCCTCAAATACCACCACCGGCAGCTCGTTCTATACACCCACCACCTTTTGCGTGTAAAAGTTACCTCTCAGGTTCCTATAAAATCTTTCCCCCTTCACCTTGAACCCATGACCTCTGGTTCTTGATTTGCTTACTCTGGGGAAGAGAATCTACGTCTACCCGTACAGTTCCTCTCATAGTTTTAAACACCTCTATACGATCACCCCACGTCCTCCTGTGCTCTAGACAATAGACGCAGGAGTAAGCCATTCGGCCCTTCGAGCCAGCACTGCCATTTAATGTGATCATGGCTGATCATCCCCAATCAGTACCCCGTTCCTGCCTTCTGCCCATATCCTCTGACTCGGCTATCTTTAAGAGCCCTATCTAGCTCTCTTGAAAGTCCCAGCCTGCTCAACCTCTCCCTTCATCTCAAACCCTCTAGTACTGGCAACATCCATGTAATAAATCAACTTTTACTTGGAACGTGTAGATGAGGTGAAAGCTATATTTTTTGGCCATTTGAAAAGGAACCAAATAAATGGTTGTTTATAAAATGGTTGTTCAAAATAGAATTGAAGAGAGGGTTGACGTAATAGAATTAGTTTAGTTTAGAGATACAGTGCGGAATCAGGCCCTTCGACCATTGAGTCTGTACTGACCAGCGATCCCCACACACTAACATTTGTTCTTGCACACACTAGGGACAATATACAATTTTACCAAACAAATGAACCTACAAACCTGCACATCTTTGGAAAGTGGGAGGAAACTGGAGCTCCTGGAGAAAACCCACGCGGTCACAGGGAGAATGTACAAATCCGGGATAGACAGCACCCGTAGTCGGGATTAAACGTAACTCTCTGACGCTGTGAGGCAACAACTATACTGCTGTGCCGCCGTGGTGGAGTATATTGTTAATTCACACCGATTGCACAAAAGATACATTATGAAGAGTGGTTGGATTAATATAGTTTGTATTTTCTTGAGTTTACAAAATTGATTAAAATGACAAATATTTAATGGTTTGGTGGTTGCAGAAAACCCATTTTGTCTACTAGGATATACATTCTAAGGGCCAAAATTTAAAAATTAGAGAGTGATCATTTTGAGTCACGTACCTGCTTGATTTATCTGCCTTACTGTATGGAATGCTCTGAGATGTCAGTTAATTTAATTCCATTTGACTGATGAAGCATTGTTTGCAAACGTATATTTCAGACTGCTGTAGAGGTAGGCTTCCGGACTGTGGATTGATGCTTTGAATGTGATGCTGTGGTTACGTTTGTTGTGGAAGTGCTGCTGTTACAGATTGTTGGTGCTCTTTGGTGTAGACAAGTATTGTGTTGTGATCTGGCACTGCAACCACATGTATTAACAGTGCAAGCTTTCCTCTGTTTGGGAACTTCAAGTTTGGTTGTGGAGCTGGGATAACAGACGCACTTTGAGGATTGCTGGCTGAAAAAAGTGTTTGATAATGATTTGGTTTCATCATCAGCTTCTAGTTGACTTTGTGACACCCGTGTTGAAGTGTCAGACCTTGCACTGCATTCTTCACAGTTTCCCTCCAGACCACCAGTAGTTGAATGTGTTCCATTGTGCACGTTGGTGCCATTTGTTTTGTGATTGTTATTTGTACAAGTTGACTTTGCCGGGCTCGCCACCCTGACTGGTGTCCTCCGTGGGGGTGGGGGTGGAGGTTTGGATTTGCGAAGCACTGTTAGGACCGCGCTTGATGTTGGTATAGCTTTAATAACCAGTTTTGGCTTGTCTTTGGACTTCTCTAGAGTCGATACTGTCACTCCGCTTGAACTGCTGTCTAGGGTATCACTTTTGTAACTTTCATTTATATCCTCGCACAGGTTCAGGTTTGAGGTCAGTTGGTCTATTTGTCCCACAACCTGGTGGAAATAAACGGAACATATTGTCAAGTTGTTCATATTGTCTTACAGCATTGAAGATGTATTCTATTATAAGTTCATAAGTTATAGGAGCTGAATTAGGCCATTTGGACCATCATGTCTCATCCACCATTCAGTTATGGCTGATCTATCTTTCCCTCAACCCCATTCGCCTGCCTTTTCCCCATAACCCCCGACACCCGTACTAATCAAGAACCTATCAACCTGCATCTTAAAAATATCCATTGATGGCCTTTGGTGGCAATGAATTCCACAGATTCACCACCCTCTGGCTAAAGGAATTCCTCCTCATCTTTCTAAAGAACGCCCTTTTATTCTGAGCCTGGACCTCTGGTCCTAGACTCTCCCACAAATGGAAACGTCCTCTCCACGTCCACTCTATCCAGGCCTGTTGAGTTCATGACAGTTCTCAAGAGCATTCCCATCAATATCATTATCCCACGTATTTTCCCTGTAACCCTTTGTCTCTCACACTTGTCCATTGACGTCCTCCTGATTCTCCTGTCGCCTACCCATACGGGCAATTTTTAGGTCTCTTCTCTTTCCACCCCTATTTTTATGTGTCCTCTTCTGAGGGCTGTCAGCTATGCCAATAGCCATTCACTATTTTGCTTCTCATTTATATCAACAAGTAAATCACTTCTTATCTAGCAAATTACTTACTATTTCCCCCTGGAGATGGTCTTGGAGGGGAGGATACTCCGCAAACTGTGGAGCATCTTGGACAATACAGCTCACCCCCTCCATGACACACTGGTCAACCTGAGGAGCACCTTCAGCAACAGGCTGGTTCCACCAAGATGCAGCACAGAACGCCACCACCCTTTGTATGAAAAAGTTACCCCTCAAATTCCTATTAAATCCTTCCCCCTTCGCCCTAAACATCCTCTAATGAGACCAGCTTCCTCTCTTAGATAGCACTAACTCACCTGAACAATCTTGGTCAGAGACTGCTGTTCCCAGTGAATGAATGAATGATTAATTGAAACTATATTGTCACATGTACCTGGAGTAGCTTGGTACATTGAAGAGCTTAGTTTTGCATACAACCTAGGCATTACACAAGTGTTGCCACATGTTGGTGCCGACAAAGTTAGAAAAGAACCGAATAGCCCAATCTACCTGCCGCTGCACGTGGCAGTAGACCCCTCCCATCCTACCAGTTCCCCCTTTGTCCTCAGTGCCCCCTCCACCCCCACCTTGTTCTCGGCAGATCCCATTATTAAATCTTCAGAGACTGTGCTGAACTCCCTTCCATGAAACCCTCACACCACGCTGGGCTTGCTGGCTCGCTTAGGATGTTGTGTGATCGACTCTTGTCTGAATGGCATTCCTTACAACCTCCATCCCACCCTAAAACACGTTTTTCATCTACAATGCCCGAAAACCAACAGATTTCACTCAATAAATATAGGAAATGAAAAGAAAGATTAAATATCTTGATATAAACACAATAGAAGTTTACTAAACCACCATCTCTCATATATGGGAATGTGCTTTTAAAATGGACATCTGGACCTTGTATCGTAGTCTACATAATAATGCAAAACCAGATAAACTGCAGCAGTAAATAGTGCCATCCTAATATTTGACCATATTTATACCATATTCATCCATAAATAAAATATAAACAGGAAACATTGCTTCTGTTAAATCTTAGAGTTGATGTACCCAGTATCAAAGATGTTAAAGCTTAAAATAATAAAGAAAACCTGGGACATTTGTAGCCCATTCTTCAACCTTAAACATACTCTTTCCATAACAATCTCAGAAGCATTTATTTTTCAAAATGAGCTGCAGTTTGGTGAGGGATTTTTGTATCTGTTGACATATTGACTTCTATCTTGGTGCCATTTTGTCTGCAAATTTCAATCTAATGTAAAAATTCCCTTACTGATCTAACTCTATGAGTCAAGCTAGATTTCTGTAATGTCTGTATGTTTATATAATAAAGACAATCACAGGAGACATCATGACAAAAGCCGGCAAGATTGTGGAGAAGGAATTCTATTGATGTTGAATTCCACCAACAATCTGGAACAAGCACAATACGAGGACATGCTGTCATGTCAGTTCAATAAATCTCCAGCTATTCATGATGCTGCACCAGCTGATTAGAGGCTGACCAGACTTGCAAAGGTCTCCAGGAATTCATGAAGGCTGATGACAAGGTCACAAAGAACTTACTCTAGGCTTTTTTCTTTATCTAGTGTAACTCAGTGGGACAGACAACATCTCTGGAGAGAAGGAATGGGTGACGTTTCGTATTCTGATCTGAAGAAGGGTCTTGACCCGAAACGTCACCCATTCCTTCTCTCCAGACATGCTGCCTGTCCTGCTGAGTTACTCCAGCATTTTGTGTCCATCTTCAGTTTAAACCAGCATTTGTAGTTCCCACCTACACAACGAAAAAAGCCTGAAGTATTAACTTTTCTGATTTAAAATTAAAATGGAAAATGCTCACAAAATCTGCGGAATGGAGACATTTCAGTTTGATATCCTTTCATTGCAAAAGTCTTTAAAGCTGAGTGTGGAACATTAAAAGTCGATATTAAGGCTTGCTCTCACCAATTCCCTACCTTCAGCCCTACCACAGTCCCACCAGCTTACACACTGAATCAGAGACTCAATGTGTTTCTGGGACCACATTGAATCAGATACCTTTCTTGTTTAGCAAAACGTCTGCTGGAGGACCTCAGCAGGGCATGCAACATCTGTGGAAGAAAGTTAGATGAGGTTTCGGGTTGGGACCCTTCAGACAGACCCGAAACATGGTCTGTTACTTGCCAAAGGTGCTGCCTGGTCAAAATATAGAAACGAAGAACTGCACGTGCTGGTTTATACCAAAGATAGACACAAAGCGCTGTAACTTAGCGGGTCTGGCAGCATCTCTGGAGAAAAAGGATGGGTGACGTTTCGGGTCAGTTCTGAAGAAGGCTCTCGAACCAAAATGTCGCCCATCCTTTTTCTCCATAGATGCTGACACTGACCCACTGAGTTACTCCAGCACTATGCATCTATCTATGGTGCCTGGCTGGTTGGGTTCCTTCAAAGGTTTTGTGCTCAAGGTTCCAACATATGCGATCACATGTGTCTCTATTTTATTGCCTCTCATCTAATTTTGCGTGTGCACCAAAAAAATATTGATGGAGCCTGGATAATTGACAGTGGAGGTGATTCCGTTACTCAATGGCTGGGGGATACTTCACTGCCAGGGGTCATATTGAGATGGGGGGAGGCTGAAGGTTATTGTTACAATAGCTCATTGGAGTCACTTACAGAGGAAGTAGCCATATATTGTGAATGGTGGGCTCTGGGAGCTGGCACAAGGAAAGGAGATGAGGTCCAGGACAGATTTGCATTGCTTGACCCTTCACGCAGGCAAGCGTGAAGGGTCAAATAATTATACCTGCTATTTTCTAGTGTTCTTAGAAGGATGGCTGGCGAAAGATTTCATCGATTCGTTCAACTTCTGATGAGAAAAGAAGTGGGAGCAGAAATAGCCAGTTGTCAAGTTAGAAGATCCGGCGCAGTATCTATGATAGCAAACGTCTCAATTCCACTCTGAGCAGATTTGCTACTCTAATTGTAATATAATTTAAGAAGTAGAAATGACACAGTTTAAAATTAGATAGATTTCCTTTCTCAGTTCAACGTAAAGTACATTTGGATCCTGGCTCCTCTTCTTCTTGCGTATGGCGTGCACAGCCTAAAGTTGTATGACAACTTGTTCTGTTTGATCATTTTTGTGCATGCCAGGTTGATTGCATTCGTCGAAACAGGATGGACCACGTGAAGGTTGCAATCTCCCACCCCGATCCTAACTCAAGTCAATTGAATTGACAGAAAGTGCAACTGTAGCAATTCACTTTGACCAGTTGGGCCTCACATTGGACAGAGAATTTTAATCTTTTAAGTCTTTAAATCGTTGGGATTTTTAACAATGATCTGGAATGATCACTTTAATGTATTTTTTAAAAATCTCAAGGGTTTTTGTAAATCTCAAGGAAAAACCTTTGTTTACAGCAGATAATACTGAAACCCCAAGCTGTATGAGAATCTACTCTCTGGTCAAGACTCTTAATGTTTTTGATATTATTCATTATATTCTCAGAATTATTACTATATAAAATATAAAATTACTAGAAGAAAATTAATTGAGCAATTATACTAAGATTCAGAGCAAAGTAAGATTTTACTTCGGAGTCACGTGAGTGACTACATGAAGAAGCCCCGCCTGGCGCTGGAACGGCATTACGTCGACGCTGACGGCAGAAGCAAGAGCTGCAGAGCGCAGCTCCTCGCAGCGGCCGGAACGGACCCGCAGGTAAGTGCAAGGAAAAGAGGGGACGTTCTAAAAAAGACGTTACGCTGGTAGAACCAGCAAAAGTGAAAGTAAAATTTAAAATCAGAGTCACGCTGGCGTACTGATTTAGCCAGATAATAAAAAAGAAAAATGGAGAAGTCTCAAAGGAAAATTTCGCGGGTAAAAAGATCGTCCCGGGGTGAAGCTAAAGAGTCGGGACAAGAGTTTAGTGCGGATCCGGTTTCGATACCGGTGGCCGCTGATTCACCCGTTAGTGAGACTATAATTTCTCCAGAAATGCAAACCACGGAGGAAAATGTTCCTAAAAAAGTAAAAAGAAATCCGTGAGGCCCGTGGTTTCTGATAATGACTCTGATAATGAAAGTCCTCCGGATAATAAAGCTATATGGCTTAAAATGGGGCATATGGAGAAAGTACTCCAAAATATAATGAGACAAGGGTCACAGTACCCAGAGGTTTCCCAAAATGACCCTGAGGGGTTTGAATATCCAGAATATGGCTATGTGCCAAATTGGGAATTTGAAACTCCAGACCCAGGATTAAGGGCGGAGGAAGTCTCATTGGATATAATTCCAAGTGTATCAAGGCTGCAAAAGTCAGACCCTGCAAGTGGTGATGTGGATTATGAGTGCACACCACGAATAAAAATGTGGATGTGCCTGATATGGCAAAAGATTTTACTATACCTGAAGGAAGTGGTGAGGCTACGGAAGAAAACCTAGCTGCCAGTATTAATTATATGGTATCTCACCAACTTCAAGATTCTGTGATGGTTGAAACAGCAGAATTATATAAAACACCGGAAAATTGCACCTCATTGAAGGTACCTACGGTTAATCCGTCTATATGGACGCCTATGACTCCAGGCATGAGAGGACAAGAAATAAGATTTCAAAGAATCCTCAAACTGATTTCAGCTGCCATTACTGCTTTTGGAAGGCAAATGGAAGGGTCGGAAATGGTTTAAAATCCAAAAAGATACTTTGGGCTTATTGTGCAATTCCTTCTATGAAATTAATTGTATGAGGAAAATTGCGATTCGGCCCATATTTCATCCAAGGTTTGCAGGTCTGTGTCGATCAAGTGGTGTTCAAGCTCCTGGTTATCTATTTGGAGAGAACCTGCCTAAGCAAATAAGAGAAATGGATGAAGAGGCTAAATCTATTAGCCACATGAGACCTTTCGTTTTTGGACAAAAAAGGTATTTTTCGTCAAGAAGGGGATTTGATTTTTGAAACAGAGGCAGGAATATGATAAGAAAATATTACCATCTGACACAGCCTAATGTTCACCCGTATACGGGGAGAAGGAGACCACCACGTTCATATGGAGAGGTTTTTTTACAAAAAATTTATTCAATTCTTAAAGACACTGTGGACAAATCTCCAGTTGGAGGGAGATTACAAATGTTTTATGATGAATGGCTTGCCATCACATCTGATCAGTTTATTTTACAAACAGTTTCAGGAGCTACTATAACATTTAAAGAAGGTGTTAACTCTCCGGTACAAAATAAACCTGCTTATGGTTTCATGTTTTCTGCAATTGAAGAGGCAGAAATTAATGTGGAAATTGACAAATTGTTTAAAAAAGGTGTTATTGAAAAAACTGTTGAACATAAACATCAATTTGTGTCAAATATATTTCCAGGAAGTAAAAAAGATGGTGGTTGCAGGATTATTCTGGACCTTACAAACTTTAATACATTTGTTGAGTATAAACATTTTAAGATGGAAATATTCAACACTACAAGACATTTGATATCAGCAGGTTGTTATATGGCTACAATTGATTTAAAGGATGCGTACTATTCAGTACCGATACACCAGTTCTTTCGAAGGTATTTAAAATTTAATTGGCTGGGACAGCTGTGGCAATTCAAAGCTTTACCAAATGGGTTAAGTTCAGCTCCCAGGCTCTTTACAAAGCTGTTGAAACCAGCTTTAGCACAATTAAGAGCACAAAAGCACATCATTATGGCTTATCTGGATGACATTTTAATCATCAATAGTAATCAGGAATCAGCTGAAAAATCAGTTTCAGCAACTAAAACTTTATTTGAGAAGTTAGGTTTCTTGATTCATCCAATCAAGTCCCAGCTGCAGCCAGCACAGTCAATTAACTATTTGGGGTTTGTGATTAACTCAGTTACTATGTTAGTAACTTTGCCAACAGATAAGATTGATGATATTTTAATGACCTGTAGGGGTCTCATTCAATGCAATGCAATGATGGATTGAAAATGTCCCACAAGCTGCTAAAAACATTCTGATACAACAGCCTGAAGTAATTTTACAAACAGATGCTAGTGCTCTCGGATGGGGGGCGACAGATTCATTTACCAGCTGTGGGGGCAGATGGACTGTCCAAGAGGAAATGTTTCTCCAAACATATGGTATTAACTATTTAGAATTATTGGGGGCGTTTTATGGGTTAAAAGCCTATTGTTCTACAAAAAAGAATCTGCATGTACTGATACAATTAGACAATAAAACAGCTGTTGCATATATTAATCACATGGGTGGATTTAGATCGGTATCATGTGATTGTCTGGTTAATCAGATATGGCAGTGGTGTATTAAGCACCAAATCTGGATTTCGGCAAATTATATCCCAGGTAAAGACAATGTGGTGGCAGACAATAGATCAAGGGTGTTTTAAAGACAACACAGAATGGATGTTGAACCCATAATTCAGTAAAATTGTGATTCAATATGGGTTACCAGACATTGATCTGTTTGCATCAAGATTAAATCATCAATTGCCTAAATATGTGTCTTGGGAACCAGATCCAGATGCAGTAGCAGTAGATGCTTTTTCACTACATTGGGGGAATATGTTCTTTTACGCTTTTCCGCCATTTGCTCTGGTTCAGCAATGTCTGAAGAAAATAGAACAAGATTCAGCCACAGGATTATTGGTGATTCCAAATTGGCCGACACAACCATGGTTCCCATTGATGTTAAACATGATTAAAGAACCATATATGTCAATTCCTAGCAGCAGTGATTTATTAATAAAACCGGTAACCAAAGAAATTCATCCATTACATGCTTATATGAATTTGTTAATCTGCAGGTTTTGACCAGACCACTACAAGAGCTTGGATTGTCGGATAGAACTATGGATATTATATAGTCGCATCATGGCGAGATAGCACTCAGAGACAATATATGACACATATAAAGAAATGGGAAAATTTTGTAGACAATCAAATATATCCTATTATACTGTGAACATTGCAAACATATTGGAGTTCCTTGCCGAGTTGCATTTTGAACAACACTTAAGTTATAGTGCCATTAATAGTGCACATAGTGCCTTATCATCTTATTTAGGACAAATCTGACCAGAAATCAATTGGATCACATCCATTAATATCCAGATTTATGAAAGGAATCTTTAACAAAAATCCACCCAAACCAAGATATATAGAAATTTGGGATGTCAGCATTGTACTTACTTTACTTAGGCAATGGACTCCAATCGAAGTCTTATCATTGGAAAAAAGTTAACATTTAAATTAGTAATGTTTAATGCCATTGGTTTCAGCTCAAAGGGTGCAAACATTACAAATGCTATGTTTAGACTGTATGCATGTGGCTGCAGATAACATAGTGTTTTATGTTTACGATCTGATCAAACAAAGCAGACCAGGGAGAACTGGAGCAAAGGTAATGTTTCAAGCTTACCCTATTGATCCAACGTTGTGTGTAGTTAAACATTTGAATCAATATATAAAAGTTACCAAAACTCTTCGAGGTGATGAAAAAACATTAATGATCACGCATAAGAAACCACACACAAAAGCTTCAGTGCAAACAATCTCAAGGTGGTTAAAACAGGTGTTACTTTTAGCAGGAGTAGACACTGATGTGTTCAAAATCTCACTCCACCAGGGCAGCAGCTACGTCCGCGGCGAAGTTACAGGACGTACCACTCGAACACATTTTAGAAACCGCAGGGTGGTGTAAAGAAGAAACTTTTTCAAAGTTCTACAATAAACCTGTTCACACAATGGGTGACGTTTCGGGTCAGTTCTGAAGAAGGCTCTCGAACCAAAATGTCGCCCATCCTTTTTCTCCATAGATGCTGACACTGACCCACTGAGTTACTCCAGCACTATGCATCTATCTATGGTGCCTGGCTGGTTGGGTTCCTTCAAAGGTTTTGTGCTCAAGGTTCCAACATATGCGATCACATGTGTCTCTATTTTATTGCCTCTCATCTAATTTTGCGTGTGCACCAAAAAAATATTGATGGAGCCTGGATAATTGACAGTGGAGGTGATTCCGTTACTCAATGGCTGGGGGATACTTCACTGCCAGGGTCATATTGAGATGGGGGGGAGGCTGAAGGTTATTGTTACAATAGCTCATTGGAGTCACTTACAGAGGAAGTAGCCATATATTGTGAATGGTGGGCTCTGGGAGCTGGCACAAGGAAAGGAGATGAGGTCCAGGACAGATTTGCATTGCTTGACCCTTCACGCAGGCAAGCGTGAAGGGTCAAATAATTATACCTGCTATTTTCTAGTGTTCTTAGAAGGATGGCTGGCGAAAGATTTCATCGATTCGTTCAACTTCTGATGAGAAAAGAAGTGGGAGCAGAAATAGCCAGTTGTCAAGTTTAGAAGATCCGGCGCAGTATCTATGATAGCAAACGTCTCAATTCCACTCTGAGCAGATTTGCTACTCTAATTGTAATATAATTTAAGAAGTAGAAATGACACAGTTTTAAAATTAGATAGATTTCCTTTCTCAGTTCAACGTAAAGTACATTTGGATCCTGGCTCCTCTTCTTCTTGCGTATGGCGTGCACAGCCTAAAGTTGTATGACAACTTGTTCTGTTTGATCATTTTTGTGCATGCCAGGTTGATTGCATTCGTCGAAACAGGATGGACCACGTGAAGGTTGCAATCTCCCACCCCGATCCTAACTCAAGTCAATTGAATTGACAGAAAGTGCAACTGTAGCAATTCACTTTGACCAGTTGGGCCTCACATTGGACAGAGAATTTTAATCTTTTAAGTCTTTAAATCGTTGGGATTTTTAACAATGATCTGGAACGATCACTTTAATGTATTTTTTAAAATCTCAAGGGTTTTGTAAATCTCAAGGGAAAAACCTTTGTTTACAGCAGATAATACTGAAACCCCAAGCTGTATGAGAATCTACTCTCTGGTCAAGACTCTTAATGTTTTTGATATTATTCATTATATTCTCAGAATTATTACTATATAAAATATAAAATTACTAGAAGAAAATTAATTGAGCAATTATACTAAGATTCAGAGCAAAGTAAGATTTTACTTCGGAGTCACGTGAGTGACTACATGAAGAAGCCCCGCCTGGCGCTGGAACGGCATTACGTCGACGCTGACGGCAGAAGCAAGAGCTGCAGAGCGCAGCTCCTCGCAGCGGCCGGAACGGACCCGCAGGTAAGTGCAAGGAAAAGAGGGGGACGTTCTAAAAAAGACGTTACGCTGGTAGAACCAGCAAAAGTGAAAGTAAAATTTAAAATCAGAGTCACGCTGGCGTACTGATTTAGCCAGATAATAAAAAAGAAAAATGGAGAAGTCTCAAAGGAAAATTTCGCGGGTAAAAAGATCGTCCCGGGGTGAAGCTAAAGAGTCGGGACAAGAGTTTTAGTGCGGATCCGGTTTCGATACCGGTGGCCGCTGATTCACCCGTTAGTGAGACTATAATTTCTCCAGAAATGCAAACCACGGAGGAAAATGTTCCTAGAAAAAGTAAAAAGAAATCCGTGAGGCCCGTGGTTTTCTGATAATGACTCTGATAATGAAAGTCCTCCGGATAATAAAGCTATATGGCTTAATATGGGGCATATGGAGAAAGTACTCCAAAATATAATGAGACAAGGGTCACAGTACCCAGAGGTTTCCCAAAATGACCCTGAGGGGTTTTGAATATCCAGAATATGGCTATGTGCCAAATTGGGAATTTGAAACTCCAGACCCAGGATTAAGGGCGGAGGAAGTCTCATTGGATATAATTCCAAGTGTATCAAGGCTGCAAAAGTCAGACCCTGCAAGTGGTGATGTGGATTATGAGTGCACACCACGAATAAAAATGTGGTGAATCAAAACACCGGAAAATTGCATCTCATTGAAGGTACCTACGGTTAAATCCGTCTATATGGACGCCTATGACTCCAGGCATGAGAGGACAAGAAATAAGATTTCAAAGAATCCTCAAACTGATTTCAGCTGCCATTACTACTTTTGGAAGGCAAATGGAAGGGTCGGAAATGGTTAAAATCCAAAAAGATACTTTGGGCTTATTGTGCAATTCCTTCTATGAAATTAATTGTATGAGGAAAATTGCGATTCGGCCCATATTTCATCCAAGGTTTGCAGGTCTGTGTCGATCAAGTGGTGTTCAAGCTCCTGGTTATCTATTTGGAGAGAACCTGCCTAAGCAAATAAGAGAAATGGATGAAGAGGCTAAATCTATTAGCCACATGAGACCTTTCGTTTTTGGACAAAAAAGGTATTTTTCGTCAAGAAGGGGATTTGATTTTTGAAACAGAGGCAGGAATATGATAAGAAAATATTACCATCTGACACAGCCTAATGTTCACCCGTATACGGGGAGAAGGAGACCACCACGTTCATATGGAGAGGTACAAAAAATTTATTCAATTCTTAAAGACACTGTGGACAAATCTCCAGTTGGAGGGAGATTACAAATGTTTTATGATGAATGGCTTGCCATCACATCTGATCAGTTTATTTTACAAACAGTTTCAGGAGCTACTATAACATTTAAAGAAGGTGTTAACTCTCCGGTACAAAATAAACCTGCTTATGGTTTCATGTTTTCTGCAATTGAAGAGGCAGAAATTAATGTGGAAATTGACAAATTGTTTAAAAAAGGTGTTATTGAAAAAACTGTTGAACATAAACATCAATTTGTGTCAAATATATTTCCAGGAAGTAAAAAAGATGGTGGTTGCAGGATTATTCTGGACCTTACAAACTTTAATACATTTGTTGAGTATAAACATTTTAAGATGGAAATATTCAAACACTACAAGACATTTGATATCAGCAGGTTGTTATATGGCTACAATTGATTTAAAGGATGCGTACTATTCAGTACCGATACACCAGTTCTTTCGAAGGTATTTAAAATTTAATTGGCTGGGACAGCTGTGGCAATTCAAAGCTTTACCAAATGGGTTAAGTTCAGCTCCCAGGCTCTTTACAAAGCTGTTGAAACCAGCTTTAGCACAATTAAGAGCACAAAAGCACATCATTATGGCTTATCTGGATGACATTTTAATCATCAATAGTAATCAGGAATCAGCTGAAAAATCAGTTTCAGCAACTAAAACTTTATTTTAGAAGTTAGGTTTCTTGATTCATCCAATCAAGTCCCAGCTGCAGCCAGCACAGTCAATTAAACTATTTGGGGGTTTGTGATTAACTCAGTTACTATGTTAGTAACTTTGCCAACAGATAAGATTGATGATATTTTAATGACCTGTAGGGGTCTCATTCAATGCAATGCAATGATGGATTGAAAATGTCCCACAAGCTGCTAAAAAACATTCTGATACAACAGCCTGAAGTAATTTTACAAACAGATGCTAGTGCTCTCGGATGGGGGGCGACAGATTCATTTACCAGCTGTGGGGGCAGATGGACTGTCCAAGAGGAAATGTTTCTCCAAACATATGGTATTAACTATTTAGAATTATTGGGGGCGTTTTATGGGTTAAAAGCCTATTGTTCTACAAAAAAGAATCTGCATGTACTGATACAATTAGACAATAAAACAGCTGTTGCATATATTAATCACATGGGTGGATTTAGATCGGTATCATGTGATTGTCTGGTTAATCAGATATGGCAGTGGTGTATTAAGCACCAAATCTGGATTTCGGCAAATTATATCCCAGGTAAAGACAATGTGGTGGCAGACAATAGATCAAGGGTGTTTAAAAGACAACACAGAATGGATGTTGAACCCATAATTCAGTAAAATTGTGATTCAATATGGGTTAACCAGACATTGATCTGTTTGCATCAAGATTAAATCATCAATTGCCTAAATATGTGTCTTGGGAACCAGATCCAGATGCAGTAGCAGTAGATGCTTTTTCACTACATTGGGGGAATATGTTCTTTTACGCTTTTCCGCCATTTGCTCTGGTTCAGCAATGTCTGAAGAAAATAGAACAAGATTCAGCCACAGGATTATTGGTGATTCCAAATTGGCCGACACAACCATGGTTCCCATTGATGTTAAACATGATTAAAGAACCATATATGTCAATTCCTAGCAGCAGTGATTTATTAATAAAACCGGTAACCAAAGAAATTCATCCATTACATGCTTATATGAATTTGTTAATCTGCAGGTTTTGACCAGACCACTACAAGAGCTTGGATTGTCGGATAGAACTATGGATATTATAGTCGCATCATGGCGAGATAGCACTCAGAGACAATATATGACACATATAAAGAAATGGGAAAATTTTGTAGACAATCAAATATATCCTATTATACTGTGAACATTGCAAACATATTGGAGTTCCTTGCCGAGTTGCATTTTGAACAACACTTAAGTTATAGTGCCATTAATAGTGCACATAGTGCCTTATCATCTTATTTAGGACAAATCTGACCAGAAATCAATTGGATCACATCCATTAATATCCAGATTTATGAAAGGAATCTTTAACAAAAATCCACCCAAACCAAGATATATAGAAATTTGGGATGTCAGCATTGTACTTACTTTACTTAGGCAATGGACTCCAATCGAAGTCTTATCATTGGAAAAGTTAACATTTAAATTAGTAATGTTAATGCCATTGGTTTCAGCTCAAAGGGTGCAAACATTACAAATGCTATGTTTAGACTGTATGCATGTGGCTGCAGATAACATAGTGTTTTATGTTTACGATCTGATCAAACAAAGCAGACCAGGGAGAACTGGAGCAAAGGTAATGTTTCAAGCTTACCCTATTGATCCAACGTTGTGTGTAGTTAAACATTTGAATCAATATATAAAAGTTACCAAAACTCTTCGAGGTGATGAAAAAACATTAATGATCACGCATAAGAAACCACACACAAAAGCTTCAGTGCAAACAATCTCAAGGTGGTTAAAACAGGTGTTACTTTTAGCAGGAGTAGACACTGATGTGTTCAAATCTCACTCCACCAGGGCAGCAGCTACGTCCGCGGCGAAGTTACAGGACGTACCACTCGAACACATTTTAGAAACCGCAGGGTGGTGTAAAGAAGAAACTTTTTCAAAGTTCTACAATAAACCTGTTCACACAATGACAGGCTTTGGACACGCGGTGTTGGGTTCACTATAATCACCTGCTTTGTTTCACTATCGATTGATATCGATTATGTTATCACTTATATCTTTTATCACTTTGTAATGGTTTCCCCAGATGTAAAAAGGGGGTTATTATATGTTCTTTTATCATTAAAAGATTTATGGAAAGAACTAAAACTGGTCTGGTAAAAGGTTTTTACTCATGTATGTGTTGACCTAGCCGGACTGTCGTGTGGAAGAATTCTACGACATGGAAAACACAGAAGCTTCAAAATCTTCACGTAGTCACTCACGTGACTCCGAAGTAAAATAGTAAGATTAAACGAGAACTTACCAGTTCGAAGTTTGATCGTTATTTTATGAGGAGTAACGATGAGGGATTACGTGCCCTCCACTCCCCACCCTCATAAAATAAATGATCATCTGGTAGTTCTAAATCTATGATGAGCCATACTATCTTACTCCGGCTATTGTGTTCTGTGTTTTTCATGCCACTGCTTTGAAGTATGCCGTTCTAGCGCCAGGCGGGGCTTCTTCACGTAATCCCTCATCGTTACTCCTCATAAAATAACGATCAAACTTTGAACTGGTAAGTTCTCGTTTAATCTTACTATTATTCTGCACTTACCAGAATTATAAAATAATTTGAAATGGATAATAGTGAAATTACACCTCCCTTGGACATACAAATCTGACCTCTAGTCTGCCACTATTTAGTCGCTAGGTGGCAGTGTAAATATAAATCAGTACTTCCAGTGCCAGCATGCGTAAATCTCTGCATGGTTGCAGATAAGTGGATAACATTTAGTCAACATAAAGTGTGCCAGGCTTCAGCTGCCAAAAAAAGTCATTAATGGTGTTGCTCGAACTGTGGGAACTGTGAGGTGAACCAGTTTCCCACAAGCACTTCATCTTCTTGAACAGGATAATGTACATTGGAGATCAACTTGGCTGAAAGTGTTCCTGACAACCCCTATAAACCTCACTGGCTAAAGAGAGGTAAGAAGTACCACAAACCAGTTAACCCAGCATAATGTACCGGAAATGTCTATAAGATAGAGCTACCAGTAGGCTCAGAAAATAATAATATGATTAGGCAGAATCACTTTTACGAAAGGGAGCTTGTGGTTAATAGTCACACAACGTGGAAACAGACGCAACTTGCCCACATCGACCATCAGGCCTCATCTGCACTAGTCCCACCTACCTGTGTTTGGCCCATATCCCATTAAACCTGATCTATGAATGTACCAGTCTAATTGCTTCTTAAATGTTGCAATAGTTCCTGCCTCAACAACCTCCTCTGGCAGCTTGTTCCATACACCCACCACCCTTTGTGTGAAAAAGTTACCCCTCAGATTCCTATAAATCTTTTCCCCCTTCACCTTAAACCTATGTCCTCTGGTATTTGATTCCCCTACTCTGGGCAAGAGACTCTGTGCCTCAACCTGATCTATTCCTCTTATAATTTTATACACCTCTATAAGATCACCCCACATTCTCCTGCGCTCCAGGGAATAGAGTCCCAGTCTGCTCAACTATATCAGACCCTCTTCCAGGCAACATCCTTGTAATAAA
Organism: Okamejei kenojei; assembly: GCA_035221665.1. Taxonomy (NCBI): domain Eukaryota; kingdom Metazoa; phylum Chordata; class Chondrichthyes; order Rajiformes; family Rajidae; genus Okamejei; species Okamejei kenojei. The sequence goes on from CM069158.1 coordinate 37,443,555, forward strand.
GCAACTTTTTTTTTGGAAGGTTTAATGTCTAGATGAGGTGAAAACTATATTTTTCAAAGGGCATTTGGTAAGGAACCAAATAAATGGTTGTTTCACAAAATAAGATAATTGAACAGAGGGTTGAAGTAGTGGAATTAGTTTTTAGTTTAGAGATACAGTGCGTCAAATCCGCGCCGTCCAGTGATCCCCGCACACTAAAACTATCCTACACACACTAGGGACAATCTACATTTATACAAAGTCAATTAACCCACAGACCTGGTACGTCTTTGGAATGTGGGAGGAAACTGAAGATCTCGGGGAAAACCCATGCAAGTCACGGGGAGAACGTACAAACTGTACTGACAGCATCGGTGGTCAGGATCGGACCAGGGACCCGGGTCTCTGGCGCTGTAAGGCAGCAATTCCACCGCTGCGCCACCGTGCCTCCATTAGTCGTTCAAATATGTTAAAATGAGACAACAGAGGAGGAATAAATCAGATATTTGCCGCCCCAATGCATTTCCAGGAAATAATGTAGAAGGAAATGCATATATGAAGGAAACTTTGTGGAGCACATTAACTGCAAATATAATGATAGAATCCTTGTAATATCCTGACATAAGAAACAATTAAATTAGAATTCCATTTACTCTATTATTGGAGATTAAGTTACCAGACAAATTAAATTAATATTACATTAACTGAAAAGAACAGAGAAACGAATAATGAGCAAAATGAATGTTCACTAGTTTGGTAGCTATATTCTAAGTAATAAATATTTCTGCCATTTCAGTAGATTTATTAATCTACCATCAATGTTTGTTTCAGTGTCATAGTGCATGGTCTGAAAATAAAACTGATTATCTCAAATTGACCAGAAAAATCATTAGTTTAAGAAGGAACTGCAGATGCTGGAAAATCGAAGGTACACAAATATGCTGGAGAAACTCAGCGGGTGAGGCAGCATTTATGGAGCAAAAGAAATGGGCAACGTTTCGGGTCGAGACCCTTCTTCAGACAAATAATCATTAGAATCTCCATAAATCTACTTCACATTCTTTACTAGCTGGCAGGCTATAGAATTTAAAATTTATCTCTTCTATTTTTCTGTCAGTCTGGGTCTGAGATCTTGTTCAGGGAGTTGTACAGGGTCTTGGTGAGGCCACACCTGGAGTATTGCGTACAGTTTTGGTCTCCTAATCTGAGGAACGACATTCTTGCCATAGAGGGAGTACAGAGAAGGTTCACCAGACTGAATCCTGGGATGGCAGGACTTCCATATGAAGAAAGACTGGATAGACTTGGCTTGTACTCGCTGGAATTTAGATGATTGAGAGGGGATCTTATAGAGACTTACAAAATTCTTAAGGGGTTGAACAGGCTAGATGCAGGAAGATTGTTCCCGATGTTGGGGAAGTCCAGAACAAGGGGTCACAGTTTAACGATAAGGGGAAGTCTTTTAGGACCGAGATGAGAAAATCATTTTTCACATAGAGAGTGGTGAATCTGTGGAATTCTCTGCCACAGAAGGTAGTTGAGGCCAGTTCATTGGCTATATTTAAGAGGGAGTTAGATGTGGTCCTTGTGGCTAAAGGGATCAGGGGATATGGAGAGAAAGCAGGTACAGGATACAGAGTTGGATGATCAGCCATGATCATATTGAATGGTGGTGCAGGCTCGAAGGGCCGAATGGCCTACTCCTGCACCTATTTTCTATGTTTCTATGCTTCAATGAGCTATCCTGTACCATTCCCAAATAGTCATTTGCACAGGGTACAAAAAATGCTGGAGAAACTCAGCGGGTACAGCAGCATCTATGGAGTGAAGGAGATAGGCAACGTTTCGGGCCGAAGCCCTTCTTCACACTGATGGAGGGTGGGGGAAGGTGGGGGGAAGAAAGGAAAAAGGAGGAGGAGTAGTCCGAGGGCTGAGGGAGAGGTAGGAAGGGGAGGAGACAGCAAGGGTTGACAGAATTGAGAGAATTCAATGTTCATGCCAAGAGGATGCAGAATCCCCAAGGGGAATATGAGGTGCTGTTCCTCCAATTTGCGGTGTTGCTGTTCCTCCAATTTGTGGTGTTGCTAACTAATGGAGTGGAGGGGGGAGGCAAAGCGACAAGTGTAGCATCTCTTGTGGTTGCAAGGGAAAGTGCCCGGGGAAGGGGTGGAGTGGGAGGGAAGGGAAGAATTGACAAGGGAGTTGCAGAGGGAGCGGTCTTTGCGGAAGGCAGATGAGGGGAGATGGGAAGATGTGGCGAGTGGAGGGGTCACGTTGGAGGTGGCGAAACTGGCGGAGGACTATGTGTTGTATGTGCCGGCTAGTGGGGTGAAAGGTGAGGACCAGGGGGACTCTGCCCTTGTTGCGAGTGGGGGAATGGGGAGAGAGGACAGTGTTACGGGGTACGGAGGAGACCCTGGTGCGAGCCACATCTATAGTGGGGGAGGGGAATCCCCGTTCTCTGAAGAATGAGGACATTTGTGATGACCTGGTGTGGAACACCTCATCCTGGGAGCAGATGCGGCGTAGACGGAGGAATTGGGAATGGGGGATGGAGTCCTTATAGGAAGCAGGGTGGGAGGAAGAGTAGTCCAGGTAGCTGTGGGAGTCAGTGGGTTTGTAGTGGACGTCGGTCAGGAGTGTATCCCCTGGAGATAGTGAGGTCAAGGTCATTTGCACAGGTTCTTTGATTACCACAGCTGACTTTCATTTCACTTTTTATTAATGGTATGATCTGAGCAGTTGGCAGCATGTATCTTATTCAGAGGCTTGTATGACTTGACCCATGGAACCTGACTTTTGAGGCCAATCATGAACAGCTGTCTACTCCTCACTGTAATTAATGTAAGCAAGCACACTCAAGGGAAAAGTTAAAAATAATGGAGGCACCAGTCAGCCTTTTAATTTTTGTTTACTTCAGAATACAGCACGGAAACAGGCCCTTCGGCCCACCAAGTCCGCACCGACCAGCGATGCTCACACACTAACACTATCCTACACACACCAGGGGCAATTTACACTTATACCAATCCAATTAACCTACAAACCTGTATCTCTTTGGAGTGTGGGAGGAAGCCGGAGCTCCAGGAGAAAACCAACGCAGGTCACGGGGAGAACTCCGTACAGACAGCACCCGTAGTCAGGATGGAACCAGGGTCTCTAGCCCTGCCAGTTGTAAGGCAGCAACTACCGCTGTGCCCTGGACAAACTATGACAAAGTAATTTGTAAATTTGTAAAATGTAGGTAAATGAAAGACAATGGGCATGAATTAGTTAATTTCTGGACAAACGGGATCTAGCGTTTGATGAAATAATGGAAGAGATTGATGTAAGTATCTGAGATCTCACCTTGTTCATCTGAATCAACCATTTCTATTGGTAACTTCCTCCATTAATTTTGATTGCTTCATCCTGTAATTTTGACCTCTGATAAATCTCCCTAAACCTTTCCCTTGAGAAAGAGAGATACATGAGAAAGAGGGATTTTCTTCTTCTCACAGAGAAGGTTGAAGGGGGATTTAGCAGAGGTCAGAATGAGAAAATCTGTAGAGTGAATAGGAGAACGTATATGCAATGATGATAATAGACAAGAGGTGCAGGAGTAGGCCATTCGGCCCTTCGAGCCAGCACCACCATTCTCTGTGATCATGGCTGATCATCCACAATCAGTACCCCGTTCCTGCCTTCTCCCCATTGCCCTTCATCTTTAAGAGATCTATCTAATTCTCTCTTGAAAGCCTCCAGAGAATTTGTCTCCATTGCCTTCTGAGGCAGAGAAGTCCACAGATTCACAACTCTCTGTGTGAGTTATGTTAGCCAAAAGTGTGGACTTAATGTTAGTGGAAAAACAATCAGTGGGGGGGAAAGAGGAGCTTTATCCTCCTCCACATAGAATGTTTGTTATGAAATGCACAAAACAAATGGATGGGTGGTAGCAGCTTCAGTAATATATTTCAAGGACAATTTGGACTAATTAATAGGACCACAGAAAAAACAAATTGCAAAATTAGAGGAATGCGATCACACAGTACAGAAACTGGTGTTGGCACACTCGTTCATGCCACCTATGATGCCACATCTAAGCCTGTCCCAGTTGCCTGAATTTGGCCCATATCCCTCCAAACCTTCCCTATCCATGTACCTGTCCTAAAGCTGAATAGGTTTGTCAACAACGACTTTTAAATGTGTGTATGAAGGAACTACAGTTGGTGATTTAGATCTGAGATAGACGCAAAATGCTGGAGTAACTAATCGGGACTGGCAGCATCTCTTAAATTTGTTAATGTACCCACCTCAACGACTTCCTCTGACAGCTCATTCCATATAAACAACACCCTCTGTGTGAAAATATTTCCCCTTAAATTCCTATTAAATCTTTCCCCTTTCACCTCTGGTTCTTGTTTCCTCTATCCTGGGAAAAAGATACTGTGCATCACCCTATCTATTCCCCTCATGATTTTATACACCTGATCATATGCATGATTTTAGAAGATCACTCCTCAGCCTCCTCTTGAGTCCTGACAGTATTCTTCGCAATTTTCTCTGCAACATTTAAAGCATGATGACATATTTCTTGTTGCAGGGTGACCAACACTGAACATGGTATCCTAATGCTTGCTTCAACATCTTCTATAAATGTAACATAATGTCCCAACTTCTATACACAATTCCCTGACTGATAAAGACCAGTGTGCCAGTATCACCTTATGTACCAGGGTGCCTGCTGAGGCCTCCTCCCCCTCCCCCTCCCCCCTGAGAATCTTCATCAGCTGTTCCAATACATATCTCTCTCTAAGAGCTGATAGTTTTGTTCATTGTCGCATGTACCGAGGTACGGTGAAAAGCTTTTTGTTACGTGCTCTCCAGTCAGCGTAAAGACTATACATGATTACAATCAAGCTGTCCATTGTGTACAGATACAAGGTAAAGGGAAGCATGTTTAATGCAGGATAAGTCCAATTAAAGATAGTCCAAGGGTCTCCAGTGTGACAGATGGTAGTTCAGCACTGCTTTCTAGTTGATGATAGGATGGTTCAGTTGCCTGATAACAGCTGGGAACAAACTGTCCCTGAATCTGGAGGTGTGCATTTTCACACTTCTGTATCTCTTGTCTGATGGGAGAGGGGAGAAGGAGGACTGTCCGCGGTGAGATTAGTCCTTGATTATGCTATTGGCGTTGCCGAGGCAGCGTGAGGTGTGGATGGAGTCGATGGAAGGGCGGTTCGTTTGGGGTGTGTCCACAATTCTCTGTGATTTCTTGTGGTCTTGGACGGAACTATTCCAACCAGAGGGCTGTGGAGACCAAGTCAGTGGATATTTCTATGGCAGAGATAGTCAAAACTTGATTAGAATGGGTGTGAAGGGTTATAGGGAGAAGGCAGGAAAATTGGATTAGGAGGCAGAGATAAGCCATGATTGAATGGCGGAATAGACTTGATGGGTTAAATGGCCTAATTCTATTCCTATAACGTGATCTTGTTGCCAAACCATGCTGTAAGGTATCCCAATAAATTGCTTTCTTCATGTTACTCATTCAAAGAGTTGACACAGGCTCAATAGGCAGAATGCAATATGAATGTTTGAAGATTGAGACTGGCATCTCATCGTTCACAGTAGTTGGTCATTAGAGGAGCAAAGTGCCCTAAATATTAAATAGACAACACTTTAATTGTCAATTCCATATCCTTTGGTATATCTGCAAAATTGATTATTTATATGGTTTATGTATTCAAACTACTATAACTATTTCTGAAAGCTGAAACAAAACCGTGATGCTAAAATATTCTCTAGCTTCAAGTCAAAGTCAAAAGAGTTTATTGTCATGTGTCCCTGACAGGACAATGACATTCTTTCTTTGCATAGCACAACAGAACATAGTAGGCATTGACTACAATTATATACGTAAATACACACATGAATGAATAAATTGATAAAGTGCAAATAACAGATGGAGGGGTATTAATGTTCAGAGTTTTGTCCGAGCCAGGTTTAATAGCCTGATGGCTGTGGGGAAGTAGATATTCCTGAACCGGGTTGTTGCAGTCCTCGGGCTCCTGTACCTTCTACCCGAAGGTAGCAGGGAGATGAGTGTGTTGCCAGGGTGGTGTGGGTTCATATAGTATTGACTTCCTCAGTAGGGTTGTGGTGCTTTCATGAGTCATGCAAGGAAAAGTAGTTGTTGTTTGACATGTTAAAAGAGGAGCAGTCAGAGTTTAGCAAGCTGCAACCAGCGATTCCCAGTAAACTTGTCGACAGCCGTGGTCTAGCCTGCTTATCACTAACAGGACCAGTAGGGTTCCTTACACCACCAGATTTCACTGTTGAACTAATACCTCAGTTCCACAGATGGACCCCAAAAGATTGAGTTAGATTTATCTCTTAGGGCTAATAGAAACAAGGGATATGGGGAGAAAGCAGGAACGGGGTACTGATTCTGGTTTATCAGCCTTGATCATATTGAATGGCAGTGCTGGCTGGAAGGGCCGAATGGCCTACTCCTGCACCTATTTACTATGTTTCTATGTTGTATTCAAAGTTAATCCTCTGATATCTTCAACATGATGAAGGTAGACAAAGATCAGTTCATCGCAAGTACTGCCCAAATACTACTTGGTGCAATCGAGAGAGTCGCAACAACATGTCTATGGTTGGAAATAAAATAAATACGGAGGCTGTTCATTGCACCTTGGTTAGTGGCCACCTTCCCCAATGTGGAACAGCAATACAGACATGGCCAGGTGGATCTCTGACTTAGCTGATCTTAGAAAAGATGCTGGAGTTTTGGGGGTGCTCCAATGCGTTCTTGGGAGCAGAAACCACAGGCAGAGCCCCTACATCTGAATGCTGACGGCCACATCTGTGCAAAAGGTAGAATAGCGATCCATTGTGATACCTTATATGGAACAAATAGGTGAGTAATATTCTCTGCCGAGACTTGTATGATTGGAATAATAGATGCAGGAGTAGGCCATTCGGCCTCTTGAGCCAGCACCACCATTCAATATGATCATGGCTGATTGTCCAGAATCAGACCCCGTTCCTGCCTTCTCCCCATATCCCTTGATTATGTTAGCCCTAAGAGCTCTATCCAACTCTCTCTTGAATAATCCAATGAATTGGCCTCCACTGCCTTCTGTGGCGGAGAATTCCACAACAATATAGACAACATCATCCATGCAGGGTGGTGCTTCATATTTTAGATCTACGCTTAGCTCGAGCTATCCTTCACTACATCGTAGTATTGCTGTCTTGTTCTCTTCTTAGTAATTTAGTTTATGATGGACAATAGGTGCAGGAGTAGGCCATTCGGTCTTGCGATCCAGCACCGCCATTCAATATGATCATGGCTGATCATCCCCAATCAGTACCCCGTGCCTGCCTTCTCCCCATATCCCCTGACTCCGCTATTTTTAAGACATTCTTACATGTTCAAGAGACAGTGAAAAGCTTTTTTATTACGTGCTGTCCAAAAACGACACATGATTACACACTCAAGCCGCCCAGTGTACAGATACAGGATAAAGGGAATAACGTTTATTGCAAGATAAAGTCCAGTAAAGTCCTTGATTAGAATGGGTGTTTGGGGTTATAGGGAGAAGGCAGGAGAATGGGGATATGAGGGAGAGATACAGCAGCCATCATTGAATGGCGGAGTAGACTTGATGGGCCGAATGGCCTAATTCTGCTCCTATAATCTATGAACTTATGAACTTTGGTTAAGATAGTCCAAGGGTCTCTAATGAGGTGGATGGGAGGCCAGGACCGCTCTCTAGTTGGTGAGAGGACGGTTCACTTGCCTGATAACAGCCGGGAAGAAACTGGCCCTGAATCTGGAGGTCCCTGTGTGTGCTGGACCCATACGTTTGTGATGACACACCTTTCCTGTATTGAGGAGAAGCTCCGACATGCCCGTTAATCCATACTCTGAAATACTGGCTTCCATGGGCAGGTTGAGAAGGCCATTTGATTGCTGCCAGATATGACAGACAGAGCATTCACTTACATTTGCTGTTGGTGGTTGTCAGTTTACAAAGGCCGCTACACATAACCGAGGCAGATGCTGCTCTATACTGAGGGAACGAAGGGCTTCTCTCAACACTCTCCAGAGGCTGTATCATGAAGCTAATGGCCAGTAAATTATAGATTTAAAGCTCTGTCACGCGCTAACTACATCTAAACAGCTCACCTACATCTCCCCCACGTTATTTCGTTTCCCTGTGGCTAGGTAACGGGTTTTCTTGAATTTTTACAGTTGAAACTGAAGATAATTGCACTTTAAATCTCAGCACTCTCATACACTTATATTTATTGCCAAAGCAGTTTTATTCCATGCAAAGTTTCTATCGAGCGGAGTGGATTTCATGTTATGTAAGTGACGTTGTATTGCAACGTGCTGCAGTTAATGCATTGCCTGTGTCGTCTACTAATGTTTTCCAATTTCTCAAACACCTAAAGTAAGTAATTCCTTAGAGACATGGCTTTTAAAATGTGGGGTCATGGAGGTACACGATGTGTCAGGGCTTTAGTCAAAGTATTCATCTGGCGTCCTGTTCATTGCGTGGGAAAGAACTGCAGATGCAGTTAAATCGGAGATAGGAATAAAATGCTGGGGTAACTCAGCGGGCCAGGCAGCATCTCTGGAGAGGCGACGGGTCTCCACCCGAAACGTCACCCATTCCTTCTCTCCAGAGATGCTGCCTGCTCCGCTGAGTTACTCCAGCATTTTGTGTCTATCAGTTTAAATGCTACTGGTCGCTTTCATTACTACAATAGCAACACATATTACTGTTGCAGAGCGAGAAAACAAGGATCGCAAACTCTGCACTGGCGGCAGGTAGGAAGTGTGCATCTAGTCGGCAGTCAAGAGGAGAGAGATTAATGCTGGCTCTGGTTCATCCTGCAGCCCACACACTGGACAAGTGACCTACTAACGTTACATTCGAGGCACCAATACGAAGAAAGCCCATATTTGCGGAGGACGATGGCACAGGAAGATACAACGAGAGAGGGTAGATTGTGGATAAACTGGGTTGCTTAAATCCACTCCACATCAGCCGTAATCTACTTCTGCTTGCAGTTTGCAGATGTCAGCACGTCTCAATAATGGTCGCAAATGTTTAAATGGGACAGGTCACTTTTAATCTGACGATGCTACACCCCGAGCCACAACCACCACAAAGCGACCCCTTCTCTTGCACAGATCTAACTGCAACTGAAAGAGTACATCTGTCAGCATCTGGGCAATGCCCGGTTAATGTTTTAGGAAACAATAATGCTCCAAGCTCGAGTTGATTTCCTCCAGCATTTTGCTTTTTTAATTTATTTCTTTTTCAATTTTTTTTGTTCCTGTCCCCACAACAACAGTATTGGCTGTGTTTAGAACAATGTAATCTTGTCTTTTTTGTATATATATATATTGGCTTATTTCAACTCTCTTACAACTAGCATTAATTACTGGACGTCAGGAGAAATCTTACCTCAAACAAGACGTTCCTTTTCTTATCTGTTGTAAATAAGTCATTCCTTCAAATCCCCCCGCATTTCCTCGTACCGCCCCAAACACTCGACTACAGCAAGATCACATTTAGAAGTGAGCTTATTCCACAGTTCAAGCAGATTCAAAAAAGCCCCTAAAATAAAACTCATCCCATGAATTTACTGAAATCGGACTCTGCTAACACTGAAAGCTTTCATTTCACGACCAAAGTGGACACGTACCCACCTCTTTCATCTCAGTGGAAACAGTCTTCAGTTCCCCTAGAACCAGTTCTAGATCTTTCACAATACACATAATCTGCTCTTTGACTTTGGTCTGGACATCGTGCATCTTTAAATCCTCTCCACCCCAGCACCGCTCCCCAGACATGACGAGATTCAGCTTGATCTCCCTCCCCTCTCCTTTCTCAGCTTTCACATTCCCATTGCTTGTTGGTGCGTGGGTCCGGCCGCCTCACTGTCTGCAGCATAGACCTCTCTCTGTCAGTGGCAGAGTTAGATCCTGCATATTTTAATATTCAATCAGAGCTGAACTCTCGTCAGGCCAACCCACTGCCAAACACATTCAGTCCCAGTGGATCTGTCTGTGTGTGAAATAAATAGTACAGTTTCACGTTACTCGGGGATCATAGATATACCGCTATAATTGTAAAAATGACAAAGGATATTTAACACTGCACAATGTAAATCTTCAGTCCGAAGAAGGGTTTCGGCCCGAAACGTTGCCTATTCCTTCGCTCCATAGATGCTGCCTCACCCGCTGAGTTTCTCCAGAACTGTTGTCTACCGTAAATCTTTGTAAACTCAGATTGCCATTGACAATTCAGAATCGTGGGATATAGGGATAATCTTCCAGCATTTGTTCCCAATGAGGGAGGCTCTGGGCAGCTGGAGGGTTTTGGGGGTAAAATTAACAGGTTTTTTGTTTTTCTTATAAATCAATTTCTGTGCTGCAGTTTAGAGGGATGAATCCAACATTGTATCTTTGCAGTGAATTGAAAAATAGTGAAGGGAAGTTATTCATGGCTGTGCTAATAACTCAGTTCACAGACGCCATCCGCTCTTGCATGTGAGGTCACATCTGGACCAGTTTAGGAGGCATAAGAGACCACACAACATGTTATCTGTTGGAGGAACTCAGCAGGTCAGGGCCATTCATCTATCTAGACTGAGAGTGACTGAATGAGTGGTGGGAGGGTGGGGGGGGGGGGGGGGGGGGGGGGGGGGGGGGAGTGTGCGGCAAGAACTGCAAGTGATGGGGGGGGGGGGGGGGGGGGGTCCAAGTGCAGAGGGTTGATTGGTTCACGGAGTAAAATGGGGGAGGGAAGTGTGGAGATGGCGACAGAAACTGGGAGGTGATAGGTTGACACAAAATGCTGGGGTAACTCAGCGGGTCAGGCTGCATCTCTGGAGAAAATGAATATGTGAAAGTGTAAACCATGTGAATGTTCACCGAGTCCTGCTGGTTCCTTCTTGGGTAGCAAATCCCCAGGGCATCAGTAACAGGCAGAGCATCTTGTGTAGTGAGAATACTGGAGCAGCCAAAGGATTGCAAATTGATTATTCAGCTCATTTGTTTTCAAGGGACTTTAAAACGTCTGAAACAGCAATCACATCTATAATAGTGACTGCACTTCACCTAATAATTCATTATAGGTGAAGCATTTGGGACGGTTCTGACCTGGTAAAAGTTCTAGGTGTTTGTCGGGATTTTTTAAACTGATATCCTCCAGGGCATGAGAAAGACACAACGTACTGGAGTAACTCAGCGGGTCAGGCAGCATCTGTGGAGAACATGGATAGGTGACGTTTCACAGAGTAACGCTGGAGTAACTCAGCGGGTCAGGCAGCATCTGTGGAGAACATGGATAGGTGACGTTTCACAGAGTACTGGAGTAACTCAGCGGGTCAGGCAGCATCTGTGGAGAACATGGATAGGTGACGTTTCACAGAGTGCTGGAGTAACTCAGAGGGTCAGAGAACCTGGAGAATATGGGTAGGTGTAGTTTCGGCTCTGGACCCTCCTTGAGACCACAGCATCTGCGGTTTTGTGTCTTTCCTGAAGTGCAATGTTCTGAATTCTGACAGTGTAACTTTGATGTCGGATCTGCGCTTGGGTCTCGGTGGAATGACTTAGTATGAGTTGGGAGTGATTATTATCTGATTTAGGATGTTGACAAAGGGCAGACTATTCACTCTCCTAGAATTAACATCTGATCATTAATGGTCACAATATGGTCTCCATTGGGTAATACTGGCCCTGAATATCAGCAATCTTGCTCCACTAGCAAAGCCACAGTGAGAAATGTCGCCAACTGTGCTTATATTCACCACGCATGGGTTGTGCTGAGGCAGAGATAGATAGATTCTTGATTAGTACGGGTGTCGGGGGTTATGGGGAGAATGCAGGAGAATGGGGTTCAGAGGGAGAGTTAGATCAGCCACGGTTGAATGGCGGAGTATATTTGAAGGGCCGAATGGCCTGATTCTACTCCTATCACTTATGAACCATCACATGTAACTAACAAGTACTATGGACAGGTCCTGAGTATCCACACAAGTTCACAGGTTCACAAGTTATATGAGTAGAATTAGGCCATTTGGCCCATCGAATCTACCCTGCCATTCAATCACGGCTGATCTCAGCCTCCTAATCCCATTTTCCTGCCTTCTCCCCATAACACCTTGACACCTGTTCTAATCAAGAATTGTCTATCTGTGCCTTAAAACCATGGCAATGACCTTGACCATTTACTTAAGACCATGGATTCTAACCTGGCTGTTTCATGCTTCCAGCCTTTAGGAGATGGAAGAGCAGAAACAATGGGGAATACGGTGGAAGGCATTGTATCATTCTGCCTCCTTTCACAGTGCCAGTTTCCCAGCTGCCTGGATAGGACTTCAACCCATTCCTGCCCCTGGCAGGAAGCGAAATCTTCAAAGTGTTTCTTTACTTACTTCCTGTTACCCCTGGCTCTAACACTCAAATCACAGGCCACAAGATCATGAAGGCAACACATCGGGTAGATGCACAGAGCCTTTTACCCAGAGTAGTGGAATCAAGAAACAGAGGGCAGAGGTTTAAGATGAGAGGGGAAAGGTTGGTTCACGCGGGCTGAGCAAAGGTGTTCCGCGGAGTAAATGAGGTGCTAGAGGAGTATAAAGAATGTAAAAAGAATCTTAAGAAAGAAATTAGGAAGGCTAAAAGAAGATATGAGGTTGCTTTGGCAAGAAAGGTGAAAGTAAATCCAAAGGGTTTCTACAGCTATATTAATAGCAAAAGGATAACGAGGGATAAAATTGGACCATTAGAGAACCAGAATGGACAGCTATCTGCAGAGCCAAAAGAGATGGGGGAGATATTGAACAATTTATTTTCTTCGGTATTCACCAAGGAGAAGGATATTGAACTCGGTGAGTTAAGGGGAAAAAGTAGAGTAGCTATGGAAACTATGAGATTCAAAGAGGAGGAAGTACTGACACTTTTGAAAAATATAAAAGTGGATAAGTCCCCAGGTCCTGACAGGATATTCCCTAGGACATTGAGGGAAGTTAGTGTAGAAATAGCAGGAGCTATGACAGAAATATTTCAAATGTCATTAGAAACGGGAATAGTGCCGGAGGATTGGCGTACTGCGCATGTTGTTCCATTGTTTAAAAAGGGTTCAAAGAATAAACCTAGCAATTATAGACCTATTAGTTTGACGTCAGCGGTGGGCAAATTAATGGAAAGGATACTTAGAGATAATATATATAAGCATCTGGATAAACAGGGTCTGATCAGGAACAGTCAACATGGATTTGTGCCTGGAAGGTCATGTTTGACAAACCTTCTTGAATTTTTTGAAGCGGTAACTAGGGAAATTGATGAGGGTTAAAGCAGTGGATGTTGTCTATATGGATTTCAGTAAGGCCTTTGACAAGGTTCCCCATGGAAGGTTGGTTCAGAAGGTTCAATCTTTGGGTGTTAATGGCGGAGTAGCAAGATGGATTCAACAGTGGCTGAATGGGAGATGTCAGAGAGTAATGGTGGATGGCTGTTTGTCAGGTTGGAAGCCGGTGACCAGTGGGGTGCCTCAGGGATCTGTGTTGGGTCCACTGTTGTTTGTCATGTACATCAATGATCTGGATGATGGGGTGGAAAATTGGATAAGTAAGTATGCAGATGATACTAAGATAGGTGGTGTTGTGGATAATGAAGTAGATTTTCAAAGAGATTTGGGCCATTTGGAAAAGTGGGCTGAAAGATGGCAGATTGAGTTTAATGCTGATAAGTGTGAAGTGCTACATCTTGGCAGGACAAATCAAAATAGGACGTACATGGTAAATGGTAGGGAATTGAGGAATGCTGTGGAACAGAGGGATCTAGGAATAACTGTGCATAGTTCCCTGAAGGTGGAATCGCATGTAGATAGGGTGGTAAAGAAAGCCTTTGGTGTGCTGGCCTTTATAAATCAGAGCATTGAATATAGGAGTAGGGAAGTAATGTTAAAATTGTACAAGGCATTGGTAAGACCAATTCTGGAGTATGGTGTACAATTTTGGTCGCCTAGTTATAGGAAGGATGTCAACAAAATAGAGAGAGCGTACAGAGGAGATTTACTAGAATGTTGCCAGGGTTCCAGCAACTATGTTACAGAGAAAGGTTGAACAAGTTAGGTCTTTATTCTTTGGAGCGCAGAAGGTTAAGGGGGGACTTGATTGAGGTCTTTAAAATGATGAAAGGGATAGACAGAGTTGACGTGGATACGTTTTTCCCATTGAGGGTAGGGAAGATTCAAACAAGAGGGCATGACATGAGAATTAAGGGACAGAGGTTTCGGGGTAACGTGAGGGGGAACTTCTTTACTCAGAGGGTGGTGGCTGTGTGGAATCAGCTTCCAGCAGAAGTGGTGGAGGCAGGATCGATTTTAACATTTAAGAGTAAAGTGGACAGGTATATGGACGTGAAGGGAATGGAGGGGTATGGTCTGAGTGCAGGTAGATGGGACTAGGGGAAAACAAATGGTCGGCACGGACTGGAAGGGCCGAGAGGGCCTGTTTCCGTGCTGTAATTGTTATATGGTTATATGGTTAAACGATCGCACAGTCTGCTTATGGTCTCGCCGATGTATAAGAGTCCACATCTTAAACAACGGATGCAGTAGATGAGGTTGGAGGAGGTGCAAGTGAACCTCTGCCTAACCCGAAAGGACTGTCGGGGTCCCTGGAAAGAGTCGAGGGAGGAGGTATAGGGACAGGTGTTGCATCTTCTGCGGTTGCAGGGGAACGTACCTGAGGAGGGGTGGTTGGGTGGGAAGGGATGAGTTAACCAGGGATATTTCAATCTATTATTACTGTTAGTTGGTGGATTGGCAGCCCTTTGAGAATTCATCGTAAATTTTAACCTCATAAAGAGATTTGATGTTGTGAAGGTAGATAAAAATGCTGGAGAAACTCAACGGGTGAGGCAGCATCTATGGAGCGAAGGAATAGGTGGCGTTTCGGGCCGAGACCCTTCTTCAGACATGTTATATGAAGCAGGTTTCATGGCAGAGGGGATTTCAGAAGCTGACATTGATGTATTGAAAGATCTCCTGTTCTTTATCCTCTGTACATTATCAAATACTAACGAGTATCTACTGACTGGTGAAAAGGTTCCCAAGCAGGGAGTTGGGCTTCACCCATGAGAGCAGCTCGAAAGACATAGTGTAACATAACAAAATTACAAAGAATAAAAAAAAACAAGAAAAAAACCCAGATCGATGTCTAGTAAAGAAAAATAATGCTTACACATACACCAACCAACATGCTGCAGAAACTTTGAGTTAATCCTAGTGCAGACACTGCTATCTAGTTGATGAACGAGGCAAGCCGTGTTTCATATTCCAGCAAACAGCACGTAGGTTCTAGTGTGTTGTCTGAACACCTAGCCAACATGATTGAGCAGTCAGCTCTCTGTCGTATTTCACAGAAATGTTAGCCCATTACTCTCTATGCAATGTAGTGGATATTACAGACTGATATACACTATTATGTATAGTGTACTGTACATAATCGAGGCAATATCAATGATGTCAAAGTAGAAATGGTCGACATTGAAAATTGCTGGGCTTGGCCAAATGCTTGATTTGCTTCCACAACTCATAATAATGCCCTGATAGAAACAGAAGCCTTAAAATCACACACAAAGATTTAGGAGGTTATTGATTGTAATGTAAAATAAGCCAATGTTAGACAATAACCAAGTGATATCTGATCAAAATTGTTCATGGCTCATGTGATCTAGTTAATATCTATCAGCTGCTTGATATAATTACGGACGAGGAGAGATGTTCTTGATTAGTACAGGTGTCAGAGGTTATGGGGAGAAGGCAGGAGAATGGGGTTAGGAGGTAGAGATAGATCAGCCATGATTGAATGGCAGAGTAGACTTGATGGGCTGAATGGCCTAATTCTAGTCCTATTTCTTATGACCTATTGTAATTTATCTATCTGACATTATTCTGAAGATGAGCCACTGTTGTTTTCTACTGTCATTGCTATCCATGGACCGGCAGAGATGCCGCTGATGAGAATGCCTTTATATTAGCAGCCCATCCCCTGTGTTTGATCACTATCTGTGTGAAGAGGAATTCACTGACGTTTAGAATCCTCATGGTCATGTCTTGGCCCTTGTCCAACGTTCATCACTCTCTCAGCATCACCAAGGACTGGGTACATGATCAATCCTCACCTTGTTATCTCTGGGACATGCTGCGTTTCCCTGCACAGCATGTAGGACTACAACAGTACTCTATTGTGTGTAAAACACTTTGATGTGGTTGTGAAAAGTTCAATAAATTCAAGGCTTTCCTATCTTTTATGTATCAGTCCTTAAAGATGTCACAGATGCAAAGAAATGGCAGTGGTCTGCTAGCACACTGATTGGTGAACCTTCAAAGCTCCTTCAACTTCTGCAGTGAGATGCCACAGATGTTCTTCTAATCGGTGGTAGCCAATGCCATCTTCTTTGCTGCCGTGTGCTGGGGCAGCCGGGTGAAGGCTGCGGACAGCAGTAGGATCAACAAACTCATCAGGAAGGTCGGCTCCGTCCTGGGGGCTAGAGTTGGATTCATGGGAGGTGGTCATGGAGGGGAGGATGCTCCTTAAACTGCGGAGCATCCTGGACAATACAGCTCACCCCCTCCATGACACACTGGCCATGACACGCTGGTCAACCTGAGGAGCACCTTCAACAACAGACTGGTCCCACCTTCTGTCGTGGGGTAGACTGACTCCCCTCCCCCCCCCCCCCCCCCCCCCCCCCCCCCCCCCCCCACCCCAATCTTTGTACATTCCCAATCCTTTCCCGGCCACGGGGGAACAGTTGGGGAACATTGGGAAGAGACTGACTTTGGTGCCTTCCCTCACAGTGGGAAATTTTGATCCTGCTGTGGGGGGATGTTTTATGTTGAATTCTATCTACTCCATGTTGTATTCTTTATTTTTACTGTATGGTGATTTAATTTTGCTGTGTCAATTGGCACATGTGACAAATAAATGCATCTTATCTTGTCTTATCTTTCCACTCGTCACTTTAATTTCATGTTTCATGTATCTTGTTGTGTTTTGACTGTTGGCAGATCAATTTCCCACATGGGATAAATAAAGTTCTATCGTTACATATCGTATCGTAAGCCAGACATTTCATCTCAGTCAGAGAGGATTCTCCACTTGGTGTCACCTTTTGGTGACCTCAGTGCAGACCTGTGTGACGTTTTGCAAGTTGGACTTCTGTTCCCATTAGCTCCTCTGACTTGCGGAGTATTCTGAGTCCTGACCATTCAGTTCAGGGAATCACCCGAGCTTCTGCAGCTATTCGTTGGAAGAACATGGACACTTCAGTAAAAATCTAGGATGAAAATGAGTCCCATCTCCTAGTGCTTGCCCAATGACAAGTGTAGGAGCACCTTTCAAAGGAAAGAAAAGCTCCTGATTGATCAGACACCAGCGGGGGCCTGCTCCTTCAGGAGTGGCGGGGAGAAAGTCAGACCAGCACAGTGATGTCAAGTGGGATCAGACTGCTGGGGTGGTGGTGTTGGCAGGTGCTGAGTTGTGTAGTAGAACTCAATATCAACGCTTCGACATTACATGTTTGAAGAAGGGTCCCGACCCGAAACGTCACCTACCCATTTTCTCCAGCAGTTTTGCCTGAACCTTTGGTATAAATCAGCATATGCAGTTCCTTTTTGTTACACTTCAACATTACTTGACTGGTAGTAAAAAAATAATTGGGAATTCCTGGTGTCACGGTAGGCACTATTTAAATGCAATGTTTGTTTAGGACTCATTTAATGACAAGCATGTAATCACGAGTTGATCTTCATTAATCAATCAATCAATCAATTAATTAATTGATTGATTGATCTTAAGAAAGTTGCATGACTTCACTGCAGGCGAAGACTCTGTTTACGTCTACCCACCAGATTTCAAACATATGGCTGTAGACAACTGGGCAGTTTGGTCCATCAAACCCCTCTCTGATATGAAGATGGGGAGCTGACTAGGTCAGGTGGGGAGCAGGTATGGACAGAGTTGAATAGCTGGTGTAGAACAAATATCTCAAAACCATATTTCTGTGCTGTATACGTGTGTGGCCACCCAAATAATCTTTGAACGCATTATGGATATTGGGCTGTATGTGTGCTTATATGTATTTAACATTCCTGTAAAAGCAATCAAGGCTCTGGGAGGCACGGTGGCACAGCAGTAGAGTTGCTGCCTCACAACGCCAGAGACCCGGGATCGATCCTGACTGCGGGTGCTGTCTGTATGGAGTTTGCACGTTCTCCCCGTGACCTGCGTGGGTTTTCTCCGGGTGCTCCGCTTTCCTCCCACACTCCAAAGACGTGCAGGTTTGTAGGTTAACCGGCTTTGGTAAACGTGTAACTTGTCCCTCGTGTGTGTGGGATAGTGCTAGTGTGCGGGGATCGGTGGGCCATAGGACCACATTCTGTGCTATATCTCTAAACTAAACTAAACATGCCCTTGCGAGCAATTTATGTGACCTAAACCCCCCAAAAAAGGGCGTCCACTTGAATGAAGCTCTTCCCGTGCTGTCTGAAGCTGGAATAATCCGTTACTAACAACTCTCCCTTACTGATGAGTCTGGAGAGGCGGCTGTGCCACACACAATCTAATGTTCCTCGCTGCAGACTGGTTATGTTCTTTGTCAATCTCAATATCCTTTGGAAGAGAGGCAGTAAAAACCTATTAGGTCCGACAATCCTATTGATTTGTAATAGCAGTCCATCCACTGGAATCACAATCTCAGCAAGTCCTTCAGTGTCAATGGAAGCTCTTTTAATTGCCCATTAAACCCATTTATGGGCCACGCTTCAACGTGCTTTCATCTCCTTGAGGGAAGGAAAGCATTTACTTTCACCAAAAAGATGCTTCATTTAAGATTACGTCTGCTCCGTTTCCTCTCCTCCTTTCCAGTGATGTTGCTGTTCCTCAGCCGCCTGTCCTTTTGGTGGGTTGCATTTTTCATGTGTATAATTAGACAGTGCAGACTGGAAAAATCCAGAGCATCTGCCCAACCGTGATGGCCATTAGGCAACGTCATGCCCTCAGGGGTAGTCACAGGTGAGTGAGTGCAAAGTGGGAACCTGAGCTGATTGGTTTTCTTCCTCCAGGCCAGGTAGTCACCGTTCGAGCGCAGCATCGGACCAACTCCACAATGTGGCGTCTTTCAGGTTTAGTTTAGCGCCTCATTCATTGATTCAATGCAGCTACAGAAAAAAAACACAGCCAGTGAGTTCTACAGATTCAGGTCAGGGTTTTGTAACACTGTTTATCTCACCGGGATGTAAAGACAGTTTGTGAGCAATATAGGAAACAATGAGGGAGCTTTTCTGATCCTCGTTATCAAATTGTTTCCAGTAAAAGTTTGAAATGCTCTTAGTTGAGTTTAGTTTATTGTCACGTGTACCGAGGTACAGTGAAAAGCTTTTGTTGCGTGCTATCCAGTCAGCGGAAAGACAATACATGATTACAATCATTTACAGTCTACAGATACATGATAAGGGAATAACGTTTAGTGCAAGGTAAAGCCAGCAAAGTCCGATCAAGGATGGTCCGAGGGTCACCAAAGAGGTAGATAGTAGTTCAGCACTGCTCTCTGGATGCGGTAGGATGATTCAGTTCCCTGATAACAGCTGAGAACAAACTGTCCCTGAATCTGGAGGTGTGCGTTTTCACACTTCTGTACCTTTTGCCCGATGGGAGAGGGGAGAAGAGGGAGTGGCCGTGGTACGACTGGTCCTTGATGATGCTGCTGGCCTTGCCGAGGCAGCGTGAGGTGTAGATGGAGTTAGGTTGGTTTGCGTGATGGTCTGGGCTACTTCCACAACTCTCTGCAGATGTCCTTGCCGAGGGAACGTGAGGTATCAATGGAATCAATGGCAAGGAGGCTGGTTTGTGTGATGGCCTGGGCTGCCTCCACAATTCGCTGCAATTCCTTTGGAACCAGATCAGGCGATGTTTAAGTCTGTATTGGTATTTTTTTTAATTGATCATGCTTTGTATTTCTCAGAGTTTTAACTTTATTTAAAATACTGTAACAATGCCATTAACAGACTAAATAAAGCTTGTAGGATGAATGCACTCGCTCAGTTTACACCAGTATTGATTAAAATTCATTGGGTATTACAGAGACTGTACCAACATTAATCTACATTGTTAAGCTCCATTTAAATGTCCCCATCTCAGTGCTCCCCATTTCCTGCTGGCTGGTGTATTGAGGAGAGATGGAATGTAGAACATAGAACAGTGCAGCACAGGAACAGCCCTTCAGCCCACAATGTCTGTGCCTAGATGCATTAATCTCATCTGCCTACACAGGATCCCTACCCCTCCATTCCATGCATATCCTTGTGCCTGTTTCAAAAGCTCTTTAACGCCCCAGAGGCTTTTGTATGAAATGATTTCTCCAGAAAGTCAGAGGTTGAAGGGAGGACTGATGTAAATTTATGAGACGTGTGGATAGGGTGAACAGTCACAGCCTTTCTCCATGGATGGAAATGGCCAACACTAGAGGGCATAACTGTAAGGTGAGAGGGGGAAAGTTGAACATTAATTCCATTTTCCTGCCTTCTCCCATAACCCTTGACACCAGTTTGAATCAAGAATTTGCCTTAAAAATGTCCACTAACTTGGCCTCCACAGCCCTCTGTGGCAATGAGTTCCACAGATTCACTACAAGAACCCAAATAAGTCCTTCCTCATCTCCTTTCTAAAAGAGCACCCTTTAATTCTGAGGCTATGACGTCTAATTAAACAGCATCTGCAGTTCCTTCCTACACAAAGAAAAAAGCCTGAAGTATTAACATTTCACATTTTTAATTAAAAATAGATAATGCTCACAAAATCTGCGGAATGAGGACATTTCACGTTGATATTCTTTCATCGCAAAAGTCTTTAAAGTTGAGTGTGGAACATTAAAAGTCACTATTACGGCTTGCTCTCACCAATTCCCTACCACAGTCCCACCAGCTTACACTCTCAATCAGAGACTCAAGGGCGTTCTTCGTGGCAGCATCTGTGGATAGAAGCAGTGGGTGACGTTTCGGGTCGAGACACCTTCTTCAGAAGAAGGTTGAGACCCTTCCTCAGACATTGCCGTCTGAAGAAGTGCCTCGACCCAAAATGTCACCTATCCCTTCTGTCCAGAGATGCTGCCTGTCCCGCTAAGTTGCTCCAGCATTTTGTGTCTATCTTTGGTTTAAACCAACATCTGTAGTTCCTTCCTACACGGATTGGTGATGTGTCCGTATCTGTTGGGTACGTACTGAAGGTGACCCTGGAACGATCAGGCATCACTGGACCTCCCTTTCTGAAGACCAAGAGAGTGTGACGTGCTCCTAATTGAGATGAAGCTGTTCAGCAGGAGTTGTAGAATGCACCCTAAAATGTGGGGTGAGACAGAAATGTCTTGGGCAGAAAGCCTTGTACAGAGATATACAACAAAAGCTTTTCACTGAGCCTTGGTGCACTTGACAATAAACTAAACCAAATCAAATATGCATCTTGCACGAATATTGCTTCCATTAGACACTCTTTTGCTCCTGGTAAATCAACAGGCACGCTAATGTTGGTTAATGAGCACTGCTCTAATTTCTTGATGGGTGTTATTATGCCCAGAATTGATGGTAAGTGTGAGCTAATGTGGATTAAATGGTTTTCATCTATGATTTCGACATGGAAGTGCTTACCAATCTGATTTCTAGGTACTTGTCTTATTATTGCTGTTTAATATTTAATGATTTTGAAACATTTGTATATTGTTTGCTGCATTCTCCCTCCCCTTATCGAGGTATTGTTTTTACTGTAGAAACAAGGATCTGCAGATACTGGTTTACAAAAAAGTCACAAAGTGCTGGAGTAACTCAGCGGGTCAGGCAGCATCTGTGGGGAACATGGATAGGTGACGAAGGGTCGGGACCCTTCTTCAGACTGATTTTATCGTGTTCTGATGAAGGGTTTTCAACCAGAAACATTAACTCCGGTTCTCTTACCACAGATGCTGCCTGACTTGCTGAATGTTTCCAGTGACCTCTGTCTCTGTTTGGGATTTTACTGGGGCTGGATTCACCAATGTCATCTCTGCCTTTTCTTAAATTCATGTAATGGTTGTCAGGGTCTGGGAATAAATCACGGCAAAGGTGAAGAGAAGGGGAGACGGGGATTGATATTTCACCCTCCATGCCAGCAGGACAACACGACATACTTCACGTGGGAACGGCAACACTGCGTTACCGTGAGAAACCAGTTAAACCACCTTCTGCATCACGTCTCGGTGGCACGGTGATGGGTAGAGTTGCTGCCTCACAGCGCCAGAGACCCGGGTTCGATCCTGACCACGGGTGCTGTCTATACGGAGTTTGTGCATTCTCCTCGTGACCTGCGTAGGTTTTCTCCGGGTGCTCCGGTTTCCTTCCCGTTCCAAAGATGTGCTGGTTTGTACGTTTATTGGGTTGGTGTAAAGGTAAATTGTCCCTTGTGTGTAAGATAGTTTTAACGTGCGGGGTTGACCAGACTCGGCTGGTCAGCATGGACTCGGTGGGCAGAAGGGCCTGTTTCTGCGCTGAACTCTTAACTAAACTCATAAACCATGCCAGCCACTAGTATTGTGAACATGTTGGCACGTGTGATGACTATGTAAATATCCAAAGGAGACAGAATGTGGCATCAAAGACTGGGCCATGCTTGTCTAATGCCAGTGTTGCATTGAAGATAGATACAAAATGCTGGAGTAACTCAGCGGGACTGGCAATATCTCTGGAGAGAAGTAATGGGTGAGGTTTCGGGTCGAGATCCTTCTTCAGATTTCTTCATAGTCACTCCAGCATTTTATGTCTATCTTCGGCGGGTATTGTGAAAAGCTTTTGTTGTGTGCTATGCTGTCAAAGAAAAACTATACCTGCCCCAGGTCCGGCTGTAGTGCCCAGATGGGCTCGCCTGGCCCAGGTCTGGCTGCAGCGCCCAGATGGGCTCGCCTGGCCCAGGTCTGGCTGCAGTGCCCAGATGGGCTCGCCTGGCCCTGGTCTGGCAGCAGCGCCCAGATGGGCTCGCCTGGCCCTGGTCTGGCTGTAGCGCCCAGATGGGCTCGCCTGGCCCAGGTCTGGCAGCAGCGCCCAGATGGGCTCGCCTGGCCCAGGTCTGGCAGCAGCGCCCAAGTCACCTGCGTGCCCCGGGACTGGCTGCAGTTCCAAGGTCACAAAAACGAATTGAAAACAAATATGCCTGCGGGCCGGATTATTTTGAGTTAAAGGCCAGATCCGGCCCGTGGTCCGTAGGATGCCGGTCCCTGTCCTAGATATTAGGCGTCATTGTGTGTGTCCCCCCCCCCCCCGCATGTTTTAATATCGATTTCCATCCCTGCCGCCCTCCTCCCTCACTGTGCCCCCCCCACGCTTGATCTTGCCCCTCACAGTGGTCCGTCCCCCAATGCCCTCCTCAACCTTCGGCTACGAGGCCCCACCGTCACCGGACTTGTGCATTATAATGCTTTGGCCTGTCTGCTGGGGCAAATAATATTTTCTCCCATTACCTCGAATTCTTCGGATCAGCAGAGAAGTAAATATGATTTAAAATGAGAACATTGCTGGAGTATTACCAATACAGAGAATGTTGTAAACTCATCAAACTGTGTTGCAGGATCAAATATATACACTGCGATGGGCCTCTGTATCAGAGAGAAGTGTGGCGATGGAATTGCTTTTACAAACAGCGTGCTGCGGACAGGAGATGAGGACTGGGGCTACGTTTAAAATGGGAAACCGAAGATGAGAAATGGTGAGAGCTTTAGCGACTTGTTCAGTTTAAGGAGACGAGGTTTTATCAACATTTATCGCATTAATCAGCCCAAAAAAGGGCTGATTAACAGGGGACAGGGAATTGTGGCGCAACGGTAGAGTTGCTGGCTCACAGTGCCAGAGACAAGGGTTCGATCCTGACCTTGGGTGCTGTCTGTCCGGACATTTAGTACATTCACCCCGTGACCTGCGTGGGTTTTCTCCGGGTGCTCTGGCTTCCTCCCACACTCCAAAGACATGTGGGTTTGTAGGTTAGATGGCTTCGGTAAAAGTGTAAAAAATGTCTCTAGTGTGCGTAGTATTTTATCTTGTCCAGTTCTCATCTCTGTGTCAACGTTAAACAGTGATCACACTTCTGATGTAATGTTGAAACTGTGGGTTCAGGCTGTATCCGACCCGAGTCACATCTGGGCTGAAACAGGACAAGGTGTTGAGGGATTGTTCACTGTCAGGTGTCATGTGACATCAGATCAAGACCGCACTTGGAAAACATTTTTTGAGATAATTTTTTGAGGCAGGCTCAGCAGCACCTGCGGAGAACAGCAGTGGGTGACGTTTCAGGTCGAGAGCCTTCTTCAGACTGATTGTCCGGGGGGTGGGGGGGGGGGGGGGGGGGGGGGGGGGATGGAGAAGAGAGCTGGAAAAGGATGAAATGTCTTCAGACTCTGGGCCTGGAATCCGGGTGAAATGAGTTGAGAGATATAGCGGGGAAACAGGCCCTTCGGCCCGTCGGGTCCGCTCCGACCAGTGATCCCCACCATAACAGTATCCTACACACACTAGGGACAATTTACATTTACTCCAAGCCAATTCACCTACAAACCTGCGCGTCTTTGGAGTGTGGGAGGAAACTGAAGATCTCAGAGAAAACCCACGCGGTCACGGGGAGAACGTGCAAACTCCGTAAAGAAAGCACCCGTAGTCGGGATCGAACCCGGGTCTCCGGCTCTGCATTTGCTGTAAGGCACTGCGCCACCATGCGCCACCGTGACTGCCCAGAGTTGATGTCTCCGGCCCGCTGTTGGCCGGGGGAGCGCGAGGATCGGCGGAGTCGATGGTAGCAGTCTGCGGGCAGCCGGACCGCCGGTGAGGGTCGGCAGCGATGGTGACGGAGTGGCCTGGAAGTGTCCGGGGAGACAGTGGGTGACAGGTGTCGGGGTTATGGGGAGAAGGCAGGAGAATGGGGTTAGGAGGGAGAGCTAGATCAGCCATGAGTGAATGGCGGAGTAGACTCAATGGGCCGTGTGGCTTAATTCTGCTCCTATCACTTCTGACTTTATGATTGTTGAATGAAAACTGCTTCCAGTTAGAGAAAGTGTGACCTATGAGGAACACAGTGTTACTTTATCAAGAAAACAGTGGCAGGCTGTGAAAGTGGTGGTACTGAATCACACAAAGCGTGTTACATTGTCAGAGAAACGGTGTTACCCCCCTCAGAGTTCCGGTTTTACTCCAGCAGGCAACGTTTCAGGATACCAGGAAAACAGTGCCAGCAAGTAAACATAGCGTCAGGATGCCAGAAGCTGTCACCATATCAGGAGCGAAGGAAATAGGCAACGTTTCGGGTCAAAACCCCTTCTTCAGACTGATGCAGGTGGGGGGGTGGGGGGGGTGGGGGGGGCATCAGTCTGAAGAAGGGTTTCGGCTCGAAACGTTGCCTATTTCCTTCGCTCCATAGAAGCTACCGTACCCGCTGAGCTTCTCCAGCACTTTTGTCTACCATCGATTTTCCAGCATCTGCAGTTCCTTCTTAAACACCATATCAGGAGCCACATGTGCCATCGGGCTCAGCGTGAAGAGACATCTCTCAATTAGAATCAGAAGCAATGGTCAGTCTCTTGCCCAGAGCAGGTGAATCGAGGACCAGAGGGCAATAGGTTTAAGGTGAAGGGGAAAATATTTAATAGGAATCTGAGGGGTAACTTTTTCACACAAAGAGTGGTGGACGTGTGAAACTAGCTGCCAGAGGAGGTAGTTGAGGCGGGGACAATCCCAACGTTCAAGAAGCAGTTAGACAGGTATGTGGATAGGACAGGTTTGGAGGGATATGGACCAAATGCTGGCAGCTGGGACTGGTTTGGCTGGGACATGTTTGCCGGTGTGGGCAACTTGGGCTGAAGGGCCTGTTTCCACACTATATCACTCTATGACACTATAACAAGATATTTATATAAATAAGGCTATCTATACATTTAAAGGTAGGCACAAAAGGCTGGACCCATAAAGTCAGCGGGTCAGGCAGCGTCTCTGGAGAAAAGGAATAGATGACGTTTCGGGTCGAGACCCTTCTTCAGATTATCTTTACTTTAGTTGTCATTGGGACTGGTGCAGTGGTAGAGTTGCTGCCTTACAGCCCCCCAGAAACCCAGGTTCGATCCTGACCACGGGTGCTGTCTGTACGGACTTTGTACTTTTTCCATGTGACCTGTGTGGGTTTTCTCTGGGTGCTCCGGTTTCCTCCCACACCATATAACCATATAACCATATAACCATATAACAATATAACAATTACAGCACGGAGACAGGCCCTCTCGGCCCTTCCAGTCCGTGCCGACCATTTGTTTTCCCCTAGTCCCATCTACCTGCACTCAGACCATACCCCTCCATTCCCTTCACGTCCATATACCTATCCACTTTACTTTTAAATGTTAAAATCGATCCTGCCTCCACCACTTCTGCTGGAAGCTCATTCCACACAGCCACCACCCTCTGAGTAAAGAAGTTCCCCTCACGTTACCCCTAAACTTCTGTCCCTTAATTCTCATGTCATGCCCTCTTGTTTGAATCTTCCCTACCCTCAATGGGGAAAAGCTTATCCACGTCAACTCTGTCTATCCCTTTCATCATTTTAAAGACCTCAATCAAGTCCCCTTAACCTTCTGCGCTCCAAAGAATAAAGACCTAACTTGTTCAACCTTTCTCTGTAACATAGTTGCTGGAAACCCTGGCAACATTCTAGTAAATCTCCTCTGTACTCTCTCTATTTTGTTGACATCCTTCCTATAACTAGGCGACCAAAATTGTACACCATACTCCAGAATTGGTCTTACCAATGCCTTGTACAATTTTAAACATTACTTCCCTACTCCTATATTCAATGCTCTGATTTATAAAGGCCAGCACACCAAAGGCTTTCTTTACCACCCTATCTACATGCGATTCCACCTTCAGGGAACTATGCAGTTATTCCTAGATCCCTCTGCTCCACAGCATTCCTCAATTCCCTACCATTTACCATGTACGTCCTATTTTGATTTGTCCTGCCAAGATGTAGCACTTCACACTTATCAGCATTAAACTCCATCTGCCATCTTTCAGCCCACTTTTCCAAATGGCCCAAATCTCTCTGTAATGAATCTACTTCATTATCCACAATACCACCTATCTTAGTATCATCTGCATACTTACTTATCCAATTTTCCACCCCATCATCCAGATCATTGATGTACATGACAAACAACAGTGGACCCAACACAGATCCCTGAGGCACCCCACTGGTCACCGGCTTCCAACCTGACAAACAGCCATCCACCATTACTCTCTGACATCTCCCATTCAGCCACTGTTGAATCCATCTTGCTACTCCGCCATTAACACCCAAAGATTGAACCTTCTGAACCAACCTTCCATGGGGAACCTTGTCAAAGGCCTTACTGAAATCCATATAGACAACATCCACTGCTTTACCCTCATCAATTTCCCTAGTTACCGCTTCAAAAAATTCAAGAAGGTTTGTCAAACATGACCTTCCAGGCACAAATCCATGTTGACTGTTCCTGATCAGACCCTGTTTATCCAGATGCTTATATATATTATCTCTAAGTATCCTTTCCATTAATTTGCCCACCACTGACGTCAAACTAATAGGTCTATAATTGCTAGGTTTATTCTTTGAACCCTTTTTAAACAATGGAACAACATGCGCAGTACGCCAATCCTCCGGCACTATTCCCGTTTCTAATGACATTTGAAATATTTCTGTCATAGCTCCTGCTATTTCTACACTAACCCCTCAATGTCCTAGGGAATATCCTGTCAGGACCTGGAGACTTATCCACCTTTATATTTTTCAAAAGTGTCAGTACTTCCTCCTCTTTGAATCTCATAGTTTCCATAGCTACTCTACTTTTTTCCCTTACCTCACAGAGTTCAATATCCTTCTCCTTGGTGAATACCGAAGAAAGAAATTGTTCAATATCTCCCCCATCTCTTTTGGCTCTGCAGATAGCTGTCCATTCTGGTTCTCTAATGGTCCAATTTTATCCCTCGTTATCCTTTTGCTATTAATATAGCTGTAGAAACCCTTTGGCTTTACTTTCACCTTTCTTGCCAAAGCAACCTCATATCTTCTTTTAGCCTTCCTAATTTCTTTCTTAAGATTCTTTTTACATTCTTTATACTCCTCTAGCACCTCATTTACTCCATGCCTCCTATAATTATTGTAGATATCTCTCTTTTTTCGAAACAAGTGTCTAATTTCCCTTGAAAACCATGGCTCTTTCCAATTTTTACTATTTCCTTTCAACCTAACAGGGACATAAAGATTCTGTACTCTTACAATTTCCCCTTTAAATGTCCTCCATTTCTCTTCTACATCCTCCCATGAAACAAAGTGTCCCAATTCACTCCTTTAAAATCCTCACGCATTCCCTCAAAGTTAGCCTTTCTCCAATCAAAAAATCTCCACTCTAGGTCCTGTTCTGACTCGCTCCATAATTATATTGAAACTAATGGTATTGTGATCACTGGTCCCGAAGTGCTCACCAACGCATACCTCCGTCACCTGTCCTGCCTCATTTCCTAACAGGAGGTCCAGCACTGCCCCTTCTCTGGTCGGTACCTCTATGTACTGCTGCAAAAAAACTATCCTGCACACATTTTACAAACTCCAAACCATCCAGCCCATTTACAGAATGTGTTTCCCAGTCTATTTTTGGGAAATTGAAATCTCCCACAATCACTACCTTGTGCTTACTACTAATATCTGCTATCTCCTTACATATTTGCTCTTCCAATTCTCGCTCCCCATTTGGTGGTCTATAGTACACCCCTAAAAGTGTTGCTACACCGTTCCCACTTCTCAGTTCCACCCAAATAGCCTCCCTAGACGAACTCTCTAATCTATCCTGCCAAAGCACTGCTGTAATATCCTCTCTGACAAGCAATGCAACACCTCCACCTCTGGTCCCTCCAATTCTATCACCCCGGAAGCAACGAAATCCTGGAATATTTAGTTTCCAATCACAGCCCTCCTGCAACCATGTTTCACTGATTGCCACAACATCATATTTCCAGGTGTCAATCCAGGCTCTAAGTTCATCCACCTTACTTACAATGCTCCTAGCATTAAAATATGCACATTTTATAAACCCACCATCCTTTATTCTCTGTCTATTATCTTTTTCATCTTTCTCGCCTACATTTTGGGTCTGAGTGCTTCCCTTCTCTGCCTCTTGCCCCACACCCTGTCCCCTAGCCCCCTCTACCCGAGTCCCTCCCCCCAGCCTTTCTAGTTTAAAGTCTCCCAGTAGCCTTTGCAAATCTCCCTGCCAGGATATTGGTCCACTTCGGGTTCAAGTGCAACCCGTCCTCTGCGTACAGATCATGCCTTCCCCAAAAGAGGTCCCAGTGATCAAGAAACTTGAATCCCTAAAGACTTGAAGGTTTGTAGGTTAATTGGGCTTCTGCAAATTGTGCCAAGTGTGTAGGATGGAGATAGTGCGTGGGTGATTTCTGTCTCTAAAATAAATTAATCTAAACCAGACTCCCAAAAACTACAAAGTAGAAGTAACTATCGGATAGAAACTATTACATTGACATACTCTCTCAGAGAATTCAATGTAATTTACCTGATGATGCAGGTGGGATGACCCAGACATGTAATGAGCACCCACACTGGTTTGATGCGCTGGTTGCTTGGGTGAGGTGGGGGGGGGGGGCAAGGGTGGGGCGGGGGTGAAGGACATCTGAGTGACTGTGGAGGGCTGTGGAGGCCAAGTCAGTGGATATGTTTAAGGCAGAGATAGACAAATTCTTGATTAGAACAGGTGTCGAGGGTTATGAGGAGAAGGCAGGAAAATGGGGTTAGGAGGCAGAGATCAGCCATGATTGAATGGCGGAGTGGACTCGATGGGCCGAATGGCCTAATTTTACTCCTTTAACTTGTGACTCTGGAGAAGGTATAGCTCACTGCCCGTCTGGTCCTTTGAGAGAGATTGTTGAAATTGTACTACTGGAAAGCTTGCTTAAAAATAACATGTATTAATATTAAAAAAACTTGCAAAGAAAGAATAGCCTCAAATAATAAAAAATAAACAGGAGTCTTTATCAATGGGGGGGGGGGGGGGGGGGTTCCAATACAAATTAAGCTTTATTGCATCAAAAAAGAGTTTTCGTACATTAACCTGCATCAGTCAGGTTATGTCTAGAAGTTGTAACTTTATGTTACAGTTATAGAGTCACAGCGTGGAAACAGGATCTTCAGCCCAACCCCCACACCGGCCAACATGTCCCATCTACACTAGTCTCACCTGCCTGCATTTGCCCATATCCCTCTAAACCTGTCCTATCCAGGCGTTCTGTAGTTCTGTCTTCAGTTTTGGGCATCCTGCTATCCGAAGGATGTCATTAAGCTGGAAAGAGCTCAAAGAAGATATTTACAAGGATGTTGCCCGGACTTGAGGGTCTGAGCTACAGAGAGAGGTTAGGCAGGCTGGGACTTTAATCCTTGGAGTGCAGGTGGCTGAGGGGTGGTCTTACAGAGGTGTATAAAATCATGAGGGGAATAGAATGTACAGCGTCTTTCACCCAGGGCGGGGGAATCAAGAACCAGAGGGCACATTTAAGGTGAGAGGGGCAAAATCTAATAGGAAAGCGAGGGACAACCTTTCACTCAATATGGAATGAACTGCCAGAGGAGGTAGTTGAGGCAGGTACCATGACAGCATGGACAGGTCCATGGATAGGAAAGGCTTTGAGGAATATGGGTCAAATGCAGGCAATGGGATGAGCTTACTTGGGGCATCTCGGTGGGCATGGACAAGCTGGGCTGAAGGGCCTGTTTCATGCTCTATGACCATGACTCTATGCCTTCATCTGTTTAGAAGCTTGATCAGAGCCCAGATGCAGTTATAGCATTCAGTTCACCAAAAGTCAGAGAGATCTCATTGGCACGTTGAAGGTTGGATCAATATTCTTTTTAGAATTCATTGAAAGGTGTGTACATGTGGTGGAGGTCTAGACCATGCAATTAAATAGCAGAAAATGCTCAGGGGGGCTGAATGGCCTGATCTTGTTCACCGGTTCACAAGTTATAGGAGTAGAATTAGGCCATTCGGCCCATTGAGTTGACTCCACCAATCATGGTAGATCTCTTCCTCCTAATCCCATTTCCCTGCCTTCTCCCCACAACCCTTGACACTCATTCCAATCAAGAATTCTTGTCAGCCAATGTCAAATGTGAAAGTGACCACAGAGATCCTGAACTTTTCACTTCAGGTGTTTTACAATTTGTGATACTTTTCCTTCAAAACTTGTTCAGGAACCGGGAACTTGAGCGTATTGAGCTGCTGACGTAACCTAATAAAGTGGAAGCCATAGAACAGACAGTCAGACAGTATCATTTATTATCATTGAATGAAAGAATTGTTACCAGATGGAAGAAAGCACCAGGTCGGTCTCACCACTCCAGTCATTAAGGAGCAATACATCCACCCATTCCCCATCCCCTGCTACTTTATCTTCAGATTCTCATCTCATTTCTTTTCTGAAGTTATTATTGAATCTGAGTCCATGTCTTCAGGCTGTGAATTCAAGTTCATGACCCTGTAAACAAAAAGATTCATCTCATGTCAGTGTTATTTGTGTTGCCACCGTCTCTCCAAGTTCAAGGCTCTGACCATCACCTCCCACCCCTTCCTGGATTAAACAGACTTCACCTACAGCACCCTTCCACCTACCTAACCCTTCTAATGCCACTGAGGAACTTTAGTTACAGAAATTGTTTATTCACTGGATGTGGATAAAACTGACAAAGCTAAAATCTATTGTAAGACACAGAGTGCTGGAGTAACTCAGCGGGTCAGGCAGCATCTGTGGAGAACATGGATAGGTGACGTTTCACAGAGTGCTGGAGTAACTCAGTGGGTCAGGCAGCATCTCTGGAGAACATGGATAGGTGACGTTTCACAGAGTGCTGGAGTAACTCAGCGGGTCAGGCAGCATCTGTGGAGAACATGGATAGGTGACGTTTCACAGAGTGCTGGAGTAACTCAGTGGGTCAGGCAGCATCTCTGGAGAACATGGATAGGTGACGTTTCACAGAGTGCTGGAGTAACTCAGCGGGTCAGGCAGCATCTGTGGAGAACATGGATAGGTGACGTTTCACAGAGTGCTGGAGTAACTCAGTGGGTCAGGCAGCATCTCTGGAGAACATGGATAGGTGACGTTTCACAGAGTGCTGGAGTAACTCAGTGGGTCAGGCAGCATCTCTGGAGAACATGGATAGGTGACGTTTCACAGAGTGCTGGAGTAACTCAGTGGGTCAGGCAGCATCTGTGGAGAACATGGATAGGTGACATTTCACAGAGTGCTGGAGTAACTCAGTAGGTCAGGCAGCATCTGTGGAGAACATGGATAGGTGACGTTTCACAGAGTGCTGGAGTAACTCAGTGGGTCAGGCAGCATCTGTGGAGAACATGGATAGGTGACGTTTCACAGAGTGCTGGAGTAACTCAGTGGGTCAGGCAGCATCTGTGGAGAACATGGATAGGTGACGTTTCACAGAGTGCTGGGAGTAACTCAGTGGGTCAGGCAGCATCTGTGGAGAACATGGATAGGTGACGTTTCACAGAGTGCTGGAGTAACTCAGTGGGTCAGGCAGCATCTGTGGAGAACATGGATAGGTGACGTTTCACAGAGTGCTGGAGTAACTCAGTGGGTCAGGCAGCATCTGTGGAGAACATGGATAGGTGACGCTTTGGGTTGGGATCCTTCTTCAGGTTCAATTCCGTCTGAAGAAGGGTCCCAACACAACACATCATGTTCTCTAGAGATGCCGCCTGATCCGCTGAGTTACTCCAGCACTCTGTGTCTACCTTTGGTATAAACCAGCATCTTTTTTTATTACAATAAGTTATTTTTCATCATTGTATTAGTTATCAGGAGAGGTTGGACAAAGTTAGCTTGTTTTCTCCAGAGTGTCGGGGGATGAGTGGAAACCTGCCAGAAGTTTATAAAATTATGAGAGTAATAGATTGGGTGGACAGTCAGGACTTGGGCTGGAAATGTCAATGATTAGAGGGCAAAGTTTAAAGGTGATGTGTGGGGCATTACTTTTATACAGAGAGTGACGATGCCTGCAACAAGATGCCATGGAGGCAGGCATGATAGTGGCATTTCAGAAGCTTATAGATAGGCACATGGATCTACAAGGAAGGGAAGGATATGGATCATATGTAGGCAGGGGCATTAGTTTAACTTGCTATCATGTTTAGCATGTATATTGTGTGTTAAGGGCCTGTTCCTGTGCTGTGTCTGAAGAAGGGTCTTGACCCGAAACGTCACCCATTCCTTCTCTCCAGAGATACTGCCTGTCCCGCTGAGATACTCCAGCATTTTGTGTCTGTAAATAATTTTGAACACTTTTAGATTATTCTCCTTTCTCATCCGAAGGAGAATAATCCCAGCCGCTCCAGCCTAGTGTGGATACTCATCACGGGGTACTTTCCAGAAAGTCTTCACTGTAAACTCTCCAAGGTCTACACACTCTGCCCCAAGTGCAGACAACAGAGCTGACCGCAATACGTGATGCACGAGAGCTTTGCAGGGGTTGCAACAACGCGTCCTTGTTTATGTACACCATCACCAATAACCTCAGTCATGTCACACTGTTTATTTCAGTGCCACTTAATTGAAAATATAATTCTTTTCAGACGTTTTCTCCCTGGGTTTCTTGACGCTTTGGAAATCCTGACATTTTCTGGCGTGAATTGCATTTGTGTGCGAGAGAGCTGAGGTTTGTCCAGAGGTGCATCAAGTGTCTTCACTCCACTCACGACGCTCTTTAGCCTTGTTGGGCACTCACACATGTCTTATTCCATATTGCGGAGTATCTCATTAAGTCCCTACCGTTCTTCTCCACTTTAAAAAAATACCAATTGACTTGGGATCCACAGCCGTCTGTGACAAAGAATTCCACAGATTCACCACCTTCTGGCTGAAGAAATTCCTCCTCGTCTCCTTCCAAAAGGTACATCCATCAGTGTTGAATCAGAATATTGAATACTGTGGTTGGACTGGAGGAGGCTTGGGATGGTTCTACAATAATGTCAAATCATACCTTGTCTTACTATTTCACCACTAACTTTTTATTAACCAGAATACATCCGTTCAGGAAATGCTGATGAATTTACAAAATGACCCAACTCTGAAGACGCAATCATTGCACTGCTCTCTGCCTAATGGCTCCACTTTATCACAGGCAATAATTGAACACTGTTCAATGAAGTCTAATCATTCTCACTTGTGTTGGAGCCTGGAGTGGTGAGCCACACACAGCTCTAATCAACGGCTACATTTGTATCTATGTGGCCATTGGGGGCAATAACATTTGAGACATCTGGCATTTAATAAAGACCAGAATGGTTTGGTTTTCAATTTCTGACTGTCCCTGGAGAAGCGATGGGGACTTCTTCATCAGCTAAGTGTTGCTTTGCTGTTAAATATCCCACAGCAATCTTCAGCACTCTCTACACTAATGATCCAGCAAGTATTCAGATTGAGATCGATAGTCTATACATATCTTCTTGCCTCCATCTATCCTTTTCTTCTGGTGCCATTGCCTATATATATATATATATATATATATAGCCATTGCCTATATATATATATATATCACACACACTCAGTCTGAAGAAGGGTCTCGACCAGAAACATCACCCATTCCGTCTCTCCAGAGATGCTGCCTGTCTCACTGAGTTACTCCAGCACTTTGTGTCTACCTTCGATTTAAACCAGCATCTGCAGTTCTTTCCTACGTATATATATATATATATATATATACACACAGAGATATATACATATATATACCAACAAACACACACATACAAACACATATATGCAATATATATACACATAGCCTATTGTCATGCGTACTGAGGTACAGTGAAAAGCTTTTTGTGTGTACTAAGCAGAAATACTATACATGAATACAATCGAGCCATCCAGAGTGTACAGATACAGGAGAAAGGGTCTAAGTGTGCGACAATTAGTTTGATGACTTAATAAATCACTCAATCACAATGCAATGAGGCATTAGTGTAAGGTGCTGACATTATGACCTCTGGTTGACCATGATTTGGTCTTCCTGGGGCCAGGGCCGGCCTTAGGTGGTGCGGGGCCCAATTGGGAACAATTTTGTTGAGCCCTGGTTCCCAGCCAAGGTCTGTAGAGTCATAGAAATATAATATAGTCTATTTTTGACTTTATATATCTATGGTAGAATGGAAAGTCATCAAAATGTGCGAGTTAATGGACCAAACAGATCTAAGCTACATTTTAATATAAAATTGCATACATGTAATCCTACAAGTGACAAACAAAATGTGTAGATCATCTCTGAAAAGTACATAGTTACAATACCACTTGTTTTAGTGACTGTGAAATGAAAAAAAAGTAATTTAATTAACTGGATCCTGGAAAACCAATAACTATTGGCGAAAAAACCAGTCCAGGCATTAAATTTTGGGCTCCTACCCCATCCTAACTTAGTTGTGTGTGTGTGTTAGTTGTCTGTGTGTGATGTGTGTGTGTGTGGGAAGGAAGGAGAGAAGGGAGGGAGGGAAGAAAGAAGGGAAGGGAGGGAGGGAAGGGAAGGAGAGAAGGGAGGGAGAAGGCTGGCGGCAGAAGCGGATGCCGGGGTCCGGGCAGACGGGTGTGAGTTGAGGCCGAGGTTTGTAAACGTTGCTCCAGCTCCCGGATCGGCCCGACCCTCCCTGTATTGTTCACCGCGTCTCCCTGGGGAGAGAGAGGGGGGGAGCCGGGGCTGTGTGCGTAAAGCACGGCGACTGGAGGGGCGGGAGTGCTGCCCCAGGACCGTAGGGAATGACCCACCTCCCCCTTCTCCATTCCCCCTCACACCCCCCTCTCCGACTTTCTCTTATTCCCTCACTCCCTTTTCTCCTTCTTTCTTTCATAGAAACATGGAAACATAGAAAGTAGGTGCAGGAGTAGGCCATTCGGCCCTTCGAGCCTGCACCACCATTCAATATGATCATGGCTGATCATCCAACTCAGTATCCCTTACCTGCCTTCTCTCCATATCCCCTGATCCCTTTAGCCACAAGGGCCACATCTAACTCCCTCTTAAATATAGCCAATCAACTGGCCTCAACTACCTTCTGTGGCAGAGAATTCCAGAGATTCACCACTCTCTGTGTGAAAAATGTTTTTCTCATCTCGGTGCTGAATGATTTCCCCCTTATCCTTAAACCCCTTGTCCTGGACATCCCCAACATCGGGAACAATCTTCCTGCATCTAGCCCGTCCAACCCCTTAAGAATTTTGTAAGTTTCTATAAGATCCCCCCTCAATCTTCTAAATTCTAGCGAGTACAAGCCGAGTCTATCCAGTCTTTCTTCATATGAAAGTCCTGACATCCCAATCTGGTGAACCTTCTCTGTACTCCCTCTAAGGCAAGAATGTCTTTCCTCAGATTTGGTGACCAAAACTGTACACAATACTCCAGGTGTGGTCTCACCAAGACCCTGTACAACTGCAGTAGAACCTCACTGCTCCTATACTCAAATTATTTTGCTATGAATGCTAACATATCATTCGCTGTCTTTACTGCCTGCTGCACCTGCATGCCTACTTTCAATGACTGGTGTACCATGACACCCAGGTCTCGTTGCATCACCGCTTTTCCTAATCGGCCATCATTCAAATAATAGTCTACCTTCCTGTTTTTGCCACCAAAGTGGATAACCTCACATTTATCCACATTATACTGCATCTGCCATGCATTTGCCCACTCACCCAACCTATCCAAGTCACCTTGCAGTCTCCTAGCATCCTCCTCACACCTAACACTGCCCCCCCAGCTTCGTGTCATCCGCAAACTTGGAGATGTTGCATTCAATTCCCTCGTCCAAATCATTAATATATATTGTAAATAGCTGGGGTCCCAGCACTGAGCCTTGCGGTACCCCACTAGTCACTGCCTGCCATCCTAAAAAGGACCTGTTCACTCCTACTCTTTGCTTCCTGTCTGCCAGCCAATTCTCTATCCACATCAATACTGAACCCCCAATACCGTGTGCTTTAAGTTTGTATACTAATCTCTTGTGTGGGACCTTGTCGAAAGCCTTCTGAAAGTCCAGATATAACACATCCACTGGTTCTCCCTTATCCACTCTATTAGTTACATCCTCAAAAAATTCTATAAGATTCGTCAGACATGATTTACCTTTCGTAAATCCATGCTGACTTTGTCCAATGATTTCACCACTTTCCAAATGCGCTGCTATCCCATCTTTAATAACTGACTCTAGCAGTTTCCCCACTACCGATGTTAGACTAACTGGTCTGTAATTCCATGTTTTCTCTCTCCCTCCCTTTTTAAAAAGTGGGGTTACATTAGCTACCCTCCAATCCTCAGGAACTACTCCAGAAACTAAAGAGTTTTGAAAAATTATCACTAAGGCATCCACTATTTCTGGGGCTACTTCCTTAAGTACTCTGGGATGCAGCCTATCTGGCCCTGGGGATTTATCGGCCTTTAATCCATTCAATTTACCTAACACCACTTCCCGTCTAACCTGGATTTCACTCAGTTCCTCCATCTCATTTGACCCGCGATCCTCTGCTATTTCCGGCAGATTATTTATGTCTTCCTTAGTGAAGACAGAACCAAAGTAGTTATTCAATTGGTCTGCCATGTCCTTGTTCCCCATGATCAATTCACCTGTTTCTGACTGCAAGGGACCTACATTTGTTTTAACTAATCTTTTTCTCTTCACATATCTATAAAAACGTTTACAGTCAGTTTTTATGTTCCCTGCCAGTTTTCTTTCATAATCTATTTTCCCTTTCCTAATTAAGCCCTTTGTCCTCCTCTGCTGGACTGAATTTCTCCCAGTCCTCTGGTAGGCTGCTCTCTCTGGCTAATTTGTACACTTCATCTTTTGTTTTTATACTATCCCTGATTTCCCTCGTTATCCACGGATGCGCCACCTTCCCTGATTTATTCTTTTGCCAAACTGGGATGAACAATTGTTGTAGTTCATCCATGCAGTCTTTAAATGCCTTCCATTGCATATCCACCGTCAACCCTTTAAGAATCAATTGCCAGTCTATCTTGGCCAATTCACGTCTCACACCCTCAAAGTTCTTTAAGTTCAGGACCTGTGTTTCTGAATTAACAATGTCACTCTCCATCCTAATGAAGAACTCAACCATATTATGGTCACTCTTGCCCAAGGAGCCACGTACAACAAGGCTGCTCACTAACCCTTCCTCATTACTCAATACCCAATCTAGAATAGCCTGCTCTCTCGTTGGTTCCTCTACATGTTGGTTTAGAAAACTATCCCGCATACATTCCAAGAAATCCTGTTCCTCAGCACCCCTGCCCATTTGATTCACCCAATCTATATGTAGATTGAAGTCACCCATTATAACTGTTTTACCTTTGTTGCATGCATTTTAATTTCCTGTTTGATGCCATCCCCAACTGCACTACTAATGTTAGGTGGCCTGTACACAACACCCACTAGCGTTTTCTGCCCCTTAGCGTTTCGCAGCTCTACCCATATCGATTCCACATCCTCCAAGCTAATGTCCTTCCTTTCTATTGCGTTAATCTCCTCTCTAACCAGCAACGCTACCCCACCTCCTTTTCCTTTCTATCTATCCCTCCTGAATATTGAATATCCCTGGATGTTCAGCTCCCAGCCTTGGTCACCATGGAGCCATGTCTCCGTGATCCCAACTATATCATATTCATTAATAGCTATCTGCACATTCAACTCATCCACCCTATCACGGATGCTCCTTGCATTGAGACACAAAGCCTTCAGGCTTGTTTTTAGAACACTCTTACCCCTTATACAATTATGTTGAAAAGTGGCCCTTTTTGATTTTTGCCCTGGTTTTGACTGCCTGCCACTTTTCACCTTGCAATTGCTTCTACCCTCAATTTACACCCCTCTGTCTCTCTGCTCACACATTTAAGAAACCCACCATTCTCTGTTTATTATTTTTTTCTTCTTTCCCCCCTACATGTTGCATCTGAGTGCTTCCCTTCTCTACCTCCTGCCTCACACACTGTCTACTAGCTTTCTCTATTCGAGTCCCTCCCCCCAACCAATCTAATTTAAAGTCTCCCCAGTAGCCTTTGCAAATCTCCCCGCCAGGATACTGGTTCCCCTCAGGTTCAAGTGCAACCCGTCCCTTT
Organism: Okamejei kenojei; assembly: GCA_035221665.1. Lineage (NCBI taxonomy): Eukaryota > Metazoa > Chordata > Chondrichthyes > Rajiformes > Rajidae > Okamejei > Okamejei kenojei. The sequence continues at coordinate 37,482,822 of CM069158.1, forward strand.
TGTACAGGTCACACCTTCCCCAAAAGAGGTCCCAATGATCCAGAAACTTGAATCCCTGCCCTCTGCACCAGTCCTTTAGCCACGCATTTATCCTCCACCTCGCTCCATTCCTACTCTCGCTGTTGTGTGGCACAGGCAGTAATCCTGAGATTGTTACCTTTGCGGTCCTTCTCCTTAACTCTCCTCCTAACTCCCTAAATTCTCCTTTCTGGACCTCTTCTCTTTTTCTACCTCTCCCTCCCCCCCTTCTCTCCTCTTCCACACACACACACGCGTAACGCACAGACAACTAACACACACACATCACACACACACACAACTAAGTTGGGATGGGGTAGAAGCCCAAAGGGTAGGATGGGACTGAAGCCCAAAATGTTATGCCTGGACTGGTTTTTCGCCAATAGTTATTGGTTTTCCAGGATCTAGTTAATTACATTACTTTTATTTCATGTCACAGTCACTAAAACAAGTGGTATTGTAACTATGTACTTTTCAGAGGTGATCTACACATTTTGTTAGTCACTTGTAGGATTACATGTATTCAATTATATATTAAAATGTAGCTTAGATCTGTTTGGTCCATTAACTCGCAGGCACTTTTTAAGCGCACATTTTGATTACTTTCTATTCTACCATAGAGATATAAAGTCTATAACAGACTTTATTATATTTCTAGGATTCTACAGACCTTGTTTGAGAACCTGGGGCTCAACAAAATTGTTCCCAATTGGGCCCCGCACCTCCTAAGGCCGGCCCTGGCCCTGGTCCCAGGAAGACCAAATCATGGTCAACCATTTACAATATGTATTAATGATCTGGATGAGGGAATTGAATGCAACATCTCCAAGTTTGCAGATGACACGAAGCTGGGGGGCAGTGTTAGCTGTGCGGAAGAATGCTTGGAGGCTGCAAGGTGACTTGGATAGGCTGGGTGAGTGGGCAAATGCATGGCAGATACAGTATAATGTGGATAAATGTGAGGTTATCCACTTTGGTGGCAAAAACAGGAAAGTAGACTATTATCTGAATGGTGGCCGATTAGGAAAAGAGGAGATGCAACAAGACCTGGGTGTCATGGTACACCAGTCATTGAAAGTAGGCATGCAGGTGTAGCAGGCAGTGAAGAAAGCTAATGGTATATTAGCATTCATAGCAAAAGGATTTGAGTATAAGAGCAGGGAGGTTCTACTGCAGTTATACAGAGTATTGCGTACAGTTTTGTTTTCCTAATCTGAGGAAAGACATTCTTGCCATAGAGGGCCTACAGAGAAGGTTCTCCAGACTGATTCCTGGGATGGCAGGACTTTCATATGAAGAAAGACTGGATAGAATCGACTTGTACTCGCTAGAATTTAGAAGATTGAGGGGGGATCTTATAGATACTTACAAAATTCTTAAGGGGTTGGACAGGCTAGATGCAGGAAGATTTTTCCCGATGTTGGGGAAGTCTAGAACAAGGGGTCACAGTTTAAGGATAAGGGGGAAGTCTTTTAGGACCAAGATGAGAAAATCATTTTTCACACAGAGAGTGGTGAATCTGTGGAATTCTCTGCCACAGAAGGTAGTTGAGGCCAGTTCATTGGCCATATTTAAGAGGGAGTTAGATGTGGTCCTTGTGGCTAAAGGGATCAGGGGGTATGGAGAGAAGGCAGGTACAGGATACTGAGTTGGATGATCAGCCATGATCATATTGAATGGCGGTGCAGGCTGGAAGGGTCGAATGGCCTACTCCTGCACCTATTTTCTATGTTTCATTGCTGGCCATTAGCCATTAGCCAGCTTGGGCTGACACATAAACAAGCTCTGTGACGATTCTCGGAGGACTGTTGCAAAGCCGGCAACTTCCAGTAGAGCCGGAATACTCGCTCAGTGTCACGTAAATAAGGTCTCACATAAAACGACTGTTACCTTTATGATCCGCAATTTAAGTCTGTCTGCAGAACCACACGCTTGTGGATTTTTCAAGTGTGAAAGATTGTTGGCTGGGAAATGACAGCTCAATTTCATGGGATGGATGGATGTTGCTCCCAGCTCTTTCTCAGCGTCTCTCTGCACTGAGGGGGTTGTCACAGTCTACCCCAGGGCAGCAGAGGGCAGGCACCCAGACCAAATAAAACCTTTAACCTATCGTCCACAATGGATGGTAGACCATGAATCAAAAGAATGCCACACGTGCCATTTGACTACAGCGTATGCTCTCTCCCAACAGCACACGGACCAGGTAGTGACTGTATCTTGGTGAAACCAGTCTGTTGCTGAAGGTGCTCCATCTGGCACACACACAACCTTCACTACTTCCTGCATTAACTTGTCCCCTTCTCAGCTCTTACGAAAAACTTATGAAAAACATGAAAAACTTGTGAAAAACTTATGAAAAACCCAGGAACTGGAGCATTTCTTTCCACAGATTATTCCTGAAATGTTGTGTTTTTCCTGCTTTATTTTATTTCAGATGTCAGCATCTGGAGTTTTATTTTAGGTTTAATGTTATCCCTCTTGTTTTAATAAGCCCAGCAACAAGAGGCAAGTGAGAAAAATGTCCAAACATTGATCAGCGACAGAATTAATAGTCACCTGCAGGAGAATGGTCTAATGAAACAAAGCCACACACATTGGTTCAGGGCAATTCATGTTGCGTCAAGCTGATGGATATTTCCTTGTTGTTGAGTTAACAGATGGAGGTGCTGCTCACCCCAGCGCTATGAACATTGACTTCCCTAACCTCAAGTAACCCTTGCTTTCCCCCTCTCCCCATCCTTCCCCTTCCCAGTTCTCCCACCAGTCTGACTGTCTCCGACTACATCTTATCTCTGTCTGCTTTGTTGTCACCTTCTCCCAGCTAACAATGATCTATTCTACATTTTCCTTGATCCCCATTCCCTTTGTCCCGTTTTCACACCTGACACTTCCCTATCTATGTATCTCCCTCTCCCCTGACATCAGTCTGAAGAAGGGTCTCCATCCGTAATGTCACCTATTCCTTCTGTCCAGAGATGCTGCCCGTCCCGCTGAGTTACTCCAGCATTTTGTGTCTATCTTCGAGTTAAGTTCATGTGCATTTGATCTGATGTGAATGTACTTATTTATAAAATGCCAGATAACGAGCTATCAACAAAAGTTGAAGCATATCACAAAGCACCTCCCATCAGGCAAGAGGAACACAAGTGTGAAAACGCACACCTCCATATTCAGGGACAGTTTCTTCCCGGGTTACACAAAATGCTGGAGAAACTCAGCGGGTGCAGCAGCATCTAAGGAGCGAAGGAGATAGGCGACGTTTCGGGTCGAGACCCTTCTTCAGACTGGTCAGGGATCAGGGAAACAAGAGATATAGACGGTGATGTGAGAGATAAAGAACAATGAATGAAAGATATGCAAAAAAGTATCGATGATAAAGGGAACAAGCCATTGTAAGCTGTTTGTGGTGTGAAAATAAGAAGCTAGTGCGACTAGGGTGGGGGAGGGAGATAGAGATAGAGGGAATGCCAGGGCCCGAGGGCTGAGAGAGAGGTGGGAGGGGGAGGAGACAGCAGACAGACAGTTTCTTCCCGGCTGTTTTCAGGCAACTAAACCTGCAGAAGGTGTGCACCAATCTGGCAGTGAGAGTCTCGACCCAAAACGTCACCCATTCCTCTCCAGAGATGCTGCCTGTCCCACTGAGTTACTCCAGCATTTTGTGTTTATCTAAGGCAAGGGTTCCCAACCTGGGATAAATTTACTCCCAGGGGGTAAATTTCACCTGCCCAGGGGGTACATTTGTTGATTCTGGATTTGTCCATATTTGTTCTCATTGACTGACTGTGTTTGGTTCTGGTATACCGGTATCTGTTCATCATTAGTTGTTCATAAATAAGTGAAATAACATTGTTATGTGCTATTAAAGTTGCTGGGGGCAAACGGGATGAGAAAGGTGGGGAACCCCTGATCTAAGGTGACTGGGCAGGTTGAGAAAGTGGATAAACAAAGCTTTTCACCGTACCTCGGTAATGCGGTAGAACTAAACTAAACTAATAAGAGGTACTTCATTCTAGATATTCATAGTGGAGGCTTAGAGCAGGGCAGTTCTGCTGAACTTTTCTAAAAGACTGGCAGTGGAATATTTTGTTTAATTTTTGATCACCATATGATTGGAAGTATGAATGGGTGATCTGCAAGGTCTAGGAAGGATATTGGAATGTTTCCTGACATGATGAGCTAGGCTACAACAATGACTTGCGTAGGTAATGATTATTTACTTTAGAGAAAGAAAGATTGGTAGAAGAAGGTGGTCCGGGACGGTGGCGCAACGGTAGAGTTGCTGCCTCACAGCGCCAGAGACGCGGGTTCCATCCTGACTTCGGGTGCTGTCTGTACGGAGTTTGCACGTTCTCCCCGTGACCTGCGAGGCTTTTCTCCAATATCTTCAGTTTCCAACCACACACCAAAGATCAATTGGCTTGGTATAAATGTAGATTGTCCCTAGTGTATGTAGAATAGTGTTAGTGTGCGGGGACCGGTGGTTGGTGCGGACTCGGCAGGCCGAATGGACTGTTTCCATGCTGTATCTCTAACTTAAACTAAATTTAGCAGAACTATATAAAACAAAGGGGCCAGGTATCTACTGCTGCCTCTTTTCTTGTGTTCTCGTGTTCTTGCAATTCGCTTTTACCAACATAGAGTCACAGAGTGATACAACGTGGAAACAGGCCCTTTGCCCACTGAGCCCGCGCCGACCAGCGATCCCCGTACACTAGCACTATCCTACACACACAAGGGGCCATTTACAATTTTTACCAAAGGAAATTAACCTACAAACCTGCACGTCTTTGGAGTGTGGGAGGAAACCTGGAGCACCCGGAGAAAACCCACATGGTCACGCGGAGAACATACAAACTCCGTACAGACAGCACCTGTGGTCAGGATTGAACCCGGGTCTCCGGCGCTGTGAGGCAGCAACTCTACCGCTGCGCAAGACTATGGAGGATTAGTTCTCAGACTTGAACAGAAGGCCGGCACATCACTGGAAGTTTTGTTACAAAGCAAGATGAAGATGCTTAGCTGGAACTTGAGCAGTCAATGTGCTGCAGATGCCACAGGGCGTACGATGAACGTTTGGTGCCAATGCCTCAGCGTTAGGGTGGTCACGGTGGCGCAGCGGTAGAGCTGCTGCCTTACAGCGAATGCAGCGCCGGAGGCCCGGGTTCAATCCTGACCACGGGTGCTGTCTGTACGGAGTTTGTACGTTCTCCCCGTGACCTGCGTGGGTTTTCTCCGGGATCTTCGGTTTCCTCCCACACGCCAAAGACGTACAGGTTTGTAGGTTAATTGGCTTGGTGAATGTAGTCTAGTGTGTGTAGGATCGCTGGTCGGCGCGGACCCAGTGGGCCGAAGGGCCTGTTTCCGCGCCGCATCTCTAAACTAAACTAAATCTAGCCAGTATCTGGCACAGCCAGCAGCTTCTTAGACCTGCCATTGTTTACTTACAAAGAATCATGTTCTTTCTGAGGACCAGTGTTTGGACAATTGTGAGCGTTCTGCTCAGGATCGTTCACAGGACAATGAGGCTGCAGTGTGATACAGTGTCACGGTGTAGGCAGAGGCTGCCGCTGCCCCAGGCAGCTAAGGACAGGCGGCTGCTGATGCTTCATAGGATACAATGCAGTACGATACGATGTGACACCATGTGGTACAATACAATATAACTTTATTTATCCCAGGAGAGAAATTGAGGGAGACTGGCAGGCCGTGGCAAGATCACGAGAAACCCTGGCCGTCTGACAGGTTTAATGGAAACATGTACTAATTAATCTGATCGTGAATATTTTAACCCACATTTGTCGAGAAGTGTAATATAAAGGAACAGCAAATGCCTCCAAATAAGATCTGAACTATATAGTGGGGGCATTACTTTAGGCTTTGTGCAATTATTGTAAATATATTGGTCTGTCTGTTGTATATATATATATATATATATTATATATCTATGTGTGTGTGTGTCTCTGTATATATATATATATATATAAGAGAGAGTTTGATTTAGCTCTTAGGGCTAACGGAATCAAGGGATATGGGGAGAAAGCAGGACCGGGATACTGATTGTGGATGATCAGCCATGACCACATTGAATGGCGGTGCTGGCTGGAAGGGCCGAATGGCCTACTCCTGCACCTATTTTCTATGTTTCTATATATATATATATAAAGATATACACCATATAACCATATAACAATTACAGCACGGAAACAGGCCCTCTCGGCCCTTCCAGTCCGTGCCGACCATTTGTTTTCCCCTAGTCCCATCTACCTGCACTCAGACCATACCCCTCCATTCCCTTCCCATCCATATACCTATCCACTTTACTCTTAAATGTTAAAATCAATCCTGCCTCCACCACTTCTGCTGGAAGCTCATTCCACACAGCCACCATCCTCTGAGTAAAGAAGTTCCCCCTCACGTTACCCCTCAACTTCTGTCCCTTAATTCTCATGTCATGCCCTCTTGTTTGAATCTTCCCTACCCTCAATGGGAAAAGCTTATCCACGTCAACTCTGTCTATCCATTTCATCATTTTAAAGACCTCAATCAAGTCCCCCCTTAACCTTCTGCGCTCCAAAGAATAAAGACCTAACTTGTTCAACCTTTCTCTGTAACATAGTTGCTGGAACCCTGGCAACATTCTCGTAAATCTCCTCTGTACTCTCTCTATTTTGTTGACATCCTTCCTATAATTAGGCGACCAAAGTTGTACACCATACTCCAGAATTGGTCTTACCAATACCTTGTACAATTTTAACATTACTTCCCTACTCCTATATTCAATGCTCTGATTTATAAAGGCCAGCACACCAAAGGCTTTCTTTACCACCCTATCTACATGCGATTCCACCATCAGGGAACTATGCACAGTTATTCCTAGATCCCTCTGTTCCACAGCATTCCTCAATTCCCTACCATTTACCATGTACGTCCTATTTTGATTTGTCCTGCCAAGATGTAGCACTTCACACTTAACAGCATTAAACTCCATCTGCCATCTTTCAGCCCACTTTTCCAAATGGCCCAAATCTCTCTGTAGACTTTGAAAATCTACTTCATTATCCACAACACCACCTATCTTAGTATCATCTGCATACTTACTTATCCAATTTTCCACCCCATCATCCAGATCATTGATGTACATGACAAACAAACAGTGGACCCAACACAGATCCCTGAGGCACCCCACTGGTCACCGGCTTCCAACCTGACAAACAGCCATCCACCATTACTCTCTGACATCTCCCATTCAGCCACTGTTGAATCCATCTTGCTACTCCGCCATTAACACCCAAAGATTGAACCTTCTTAACCAACCTTCCATGGGGAACCTTGTCAAAGGCCTTACTGAAATCCATATAGACAACATCCACTGCTTTACCCTCATCAATTTCCCTAGTTACCGCTTCAAAAAATTCAAGAAGGTTTGTCAAACATGACCTTCCAGGCACAAATCCATGTTGACTGTTCCGGATCAGACCCTGTTTATCCAGATGCTTATATATATTATCTCTAAGTATCCTTTCCATTAATTTGCCCACCACTGACATCAAACTAATAGGTCTATAATTGCTAGGTTTATTCTTTGAACCCTTTTTAAACAATGGAACAACATGCGCAGTACGCCAATCCTCCGGCAGTATTCCCGTTTCTAATGACATTTGAAATATTTCTGTCATAGCTCCTGCTATTTCTACACTAACTTCCCTCAATGTCCTAGGGAATATCCTGTCAGGACCTGGAGACTTATCCACTTTTATATTTTTCAAAAGTGTCAGTACTTCCTCCTCTTTGAATCTCATAGTTACACAGTAACTAACACACACACACACACACACACACACACACACACACACACACACACACACACACACACACACACACACACACACACACACACACACACACACACACACACACACACACACACACACACACACACACACACACACACACACACACACACACACACACACACACACACACATATATTTTGTGATGTATTCTGGTGTTTCCAGAATATTATGTTCACATATCTGTTGTGCTGTATTGCTCTGTTTCAGGATAAATGACAACAACCACTATCGACTCCCTTGAATCTTGACTCTTATACCAAAGATAGACATAAACACCCGGAGGTCAAACACAATCTCTGGAGAACAGATGACGTTTCAGGGGACCCTTCAAACTTATAGGTGAAGTTTCGGGTTTGTCTGAAGAAGGGTCCCAACCCAAATCTTCACCTATCCATGTTCTCCACAGATGCTGCCTGACCCGCTGAGTTACTCCAGCACTCTGTGAAACGTCACCTATCCATGTTCTCCAGAGATGCTGCCTGACCCGCTGAGTTACTCCAGCACTCTGTGAAATGTCACCTATCCATGTTCTCCACAGATGCTGCCTGACCCGCTGAGTTACTCCAGCACTCTGTGAAACGTCACCTATCCATGTTCTCCAGAGATGCTGCCTGACCCGCTGAGTTACTCCAGCACTCTGTGAAATGTCACCTATCCATGTTCTCCACAGATGCTGCCTGACCCGCTGAGTTACTCCAGCACTCTGTGAAACGTCACCTATCCATGTTCTCCACAGATGCTGCCTGACCCGCTGAGTTACTCCAGCCTTTTCTGTCTATCCTTTGAGGAGAAGTGATTGCTTGGTGGATGGGGGATGTGCAGAAGGTGTAGAAGGTTGAGCAAAGGTAGTATTAAATCCAGGTGTCACTGCATGGAGAGGTATTATTTTGACTGGCTTTCAATAGGAAGGAAGATCAGCTATTGATTGAACTCCCATCTCTACAGCACGTCACCAGCAGCTCTTCAGGAAGTCCCACAGCACTTACTGCAGGATGTGCTGCCACTGAGTATCCAGAGACAGGAGACAGGATGTTAACGTTCGGGAAGAGTAAGTGAGCTAATCCATCAACTGTTCACCTGCTGAGGTGCTGCCTCAACAACGCCCAGGCAACAACAACGAGACCCAGGATTGATGAAATAGACACAGGATCGTCGATGTAGCTGGGAACAGGTTGCGCATCATCTCACTTTAGTTTAGTTTAGTTCAGAGATCCAACGCGAAGAAATACCTTGTGTTGCCGCAAACAAGCAGAGGAATAAATGCACCAGCCATGAGGTGAGGAAAACAATGCACCTGGTGCTTTGGAGAATGGATGGCGGGCTCCAGAGTTGAACCACGCCGTGCAACATGTGACCACAGGGAAAGAGGTGACTAAAGGTCCTGTACCACTTAGGCAATTTTTTAGGTGACTGCCGGTGACTGTCATAGTTGTAGCAAGTCGCCGAAAAAACAGCGACTGGACCCCCCTACGGCAATGTCTTACTTGCAAATTCCGCTCATTGGCGTTAAGCCGCCTCTCGCCGAATATGTTTGAACATGTTGAAAATCCAGCGGTGACCAGAAAGAAGCTACGACTCTTTGGGCGACTGAGGAGACGACTCACGACCATACAGGCCCCGGCGACCGTGTGGCGACAGCCTAGTCACCTGTAGTCGCCTAAACAATTGCTTAAGTGGGACAGGCCCTTAAGGATCCAGTGAGAACAACGTTGTGATTTGTGAGGACCTGTGTCACGGGGGATAAGTGACACTGACAGTCACCCAAAAATATCTTCAGCTACAATGTTGTGTTTGTTGACTTAATTTTTCAAGGATATTGTTAGTGAGATGCAATGATGCACAAGGAATGATTGTCATTTATGTTGTTAATGAGAACCAAGGATCAATCAATTAGCTGATGAATTAGAGCTCATGTAATCAATGCAGTGACAGTGCCCGTTATCTGAATAGATTGGATGTAGCAGTTCATCAGAAATCTCGGAGCAGCTTTGCTGTGCCATCAATGTGACATTGTTGTCCAAGGTCAGTACTGTGTAATGTAAGCCCAAGAAACCTCTCTAGTCATTGGTCTATTGTTAATCCCCTGCAGGTGAAAATGAAAGAGAACTGAACCTGTTGAACATGATAGAAAAAAAAGGTTGAGAACCTTGAGAATCAATGTCACAGGAACAATTGGACAATAACCCGCTTCCCAGAACGCATTCAGTTCTGAGCTCCATTGATTTCTTTGGAACCAGATCTGCCTTGGTTGCATAAATAGGTTGTGAAACTAATCTCTAAACTGAGTGTTTCTTTCACTCTCCTCAGGTAGTTCCACAAGGAGGTCAAACATCTACAAGTACAAAGATAGGTTGACCTCAGGACAGGTCACCTTGGTTTAGCCAGAGCTGCTCCATTGACCCGGATTCGATCCTGACCTCTGGTATTGACTTTGTGGAGTTTGCATGTTCTCCCTGTGACTGAGTAGGGATTTTATCCGAGGTGTTCTGGTTTGCTCACACATGCCAAAGATGTGTGGGTTGGTAGGATAATTGTCTACTGTAATGGGCCTGATTGTGTAGGTGGATAATAGCTCATTACTAGAGCAAGGATATTTAGGCACTAAAAAACTCTGAAATAGGCAGGTAAAAAAGCATAATAAAATTACAAAAAAAGGCACGAAAAAGGCATTTATTGACAAAAACAGGCAAAAAAAGGCATCTTTCCACCACCAAAATATGGTTAAAAATGATACAATAAAGGTATACTACATTAGATGACCAAAGTTGCCTGGTTGCACATAATTACTAGCATTATTTTCAAATTATCTGGTGTTAAACTATGCCATCTGTCAGACACAATATGCTTCAATTATGAAAAACGTCTTCCTATCTCAGCTGAGGTCACTGGTGCATACCCGAAACAAGCTACAGACTCTATATTCATGCCGATATCTTGTGCATTACAACTACCTTTGAGAACTTTAGCTATGTTTTGTATTTCTTCAAGATCTTTATTATTTCTTCAAGATTTTGGAGAAGGCTGAACCAGTGGGCAGCGGCACGAATGAATGAACGACCGACGGTGGTGCCCCCGGTTTCGCCCCGGTTGTGGAAATTTTCTTGTAATTTATACTATGTTAACATGTTAATAATAACATTAATATTAATGTGTTAATATAGAAAACGTCATTGTAATCACGGTACAACTAGAGAAAATAGCACAACATTTCAGCAAAACGTGGAAAAAAGGGCTGATTTGGGCACTCGATCGTGAAAAAGGCATGATCTTGGTGAAATCATCAAAAAAGGCATGAAAAGGCACATGGCATTTATGGCAAAATCCTGGCCCTACTAATAACCTTTCATTTTTTCCCCCTCTTGCCATAAATCTATATCCTCTAGTGTTAGACTCCCCAACCCTGGGCAAAAGACTGTGACCATTCATTCTATCTAAGCCCTTTTTAATATTGGAAACCACGATAACGTCAGCCCCCAACCACCTTTGGTCTTGGGAAAACAGCCTCAACCTATCATAACTCAAGCCCTCCAGTCCCGGCAATACCTTTGTGAATCTCTTCTGCACCCTCTCTAGTTTAATTGTGTTATTTTTCTCATATGGTGACCACAACTGTACACAGTGTTCCACATGTGGTCTCACCAACATCTCTGTACTGGGAGGTGCTTTTGCAGCTCTGGTGATCAATGCCCTGTCTGATGAAGACAAACGTAGAAACCTTCCTCACCACAGTGTCTACCTGGACATTTTCAAGAAAGAGGTAGATTTAGCTCTAAGGGCTAACAAAAACAAGGGATATGGGGAGAATGAAGGAACGGGGTACTGATTCTGGATGATCAGCCATTATCATATTGAATGGCGGTGCTGGCTCAAAGAGCCAAATGGCCTTCTCTTGCACCTATTGTTTATGTTTCTATGTTTTACCCGTGTTGCCACTTTCAGGGATCTATGTACGTGCCATTCACAGTGTGGGATGCATCATTGTGGTATTGACAAGATTGGTTGTCTATCTGGAAGCTCAGGGTAAGCATTGATGGGTTTTATTTAGTAAGCGACATGTAACAGACCATGTGTCACGTTCATCCTGTTAAGTGCTCTCAGGAGTCTAAATGTTTCAATCAAATCCCCTCTTATTCTTCTAAACTCCAGCATACCACAGCCAAGACTTCCAAAGCAGCCTGTCGTTCCTGATATTAGTATGCTACACCTTGTTAGAACTGCTTCCAATTCATCAACATCCTTTCTTAAATAAGAAAATCAATATTGTACACTGTGTTTTCACTGATACACCTTCTGTATAACTGAAGCACAGCATCTGAGTTTTGTATTCATTTCTCTGGCAATAAATAATAGTATTCTGTTAGCGTTCTGCTGAGAGAAGCTGAAACTGAATCTCTCCCCAACCCTTTCCCCAATCTTTGTACATCTCCAATCCTTTCCATTCGTCACTTTGATTTCATATTCAGACTTTATAAAGAAATGTGTGGAGGACTGCATCCCTACAAAAACCTTCCGAGTGTTTCCCAATCAGAAACCTCGGATGAACTTTGAGATCCGCACTCTTCTGAAGTCCAGACACCGAGCATTCATGTCTGATGATACAGTGGTCTACAAGAAGTCCAGATACGACTTTGGTAAGGCCATCAAAAAGGCCAAAAGGGAGTTCTGCTCCAAACTGGAGGATGAGACAGATGTTCGGCAGCTGTGGCGGGGCCTGAATACAATCACCTCCTACAAGGCGAAACCAGGAGGAAGCTCGGATGTCGGCGAAACATCACTCCCTGAGGAGCTCAATGTGTTTTACGCACGCTTTGAAAGGGAGAATACCGATGTGACTTCCCGAGCCCCCGTTCGCTGTGATGGTATTTCAGTCTCATTCACAGAGGCCGACGTCAGGAAATCCTTCAGAGGGGTGAACCCTCAAAAAGCGTCTGGACCTGATGGTATACCTGGTCGTGTTTTAAAAACATGTGCGGACCAACTGGCTGGAGGTTTTACGGACATTTTCAACCTGTCACTTCTGAGGTCTGAGGTTCCACCTGCTTCAAAAGGGCATCAATTATACCAGTGCCCAAGAAGAGCAAGGTGACGTGCCTCAATGACTATCGACCTGTGGCACTAACGCCTGTGGTGATGAAGTGCTTCGAGAGGTTGATCATGGCGCAAATCAACTCCTACCTCGACAAAAACCTGGACCCACTGCAGTTCGCTTACCGCCACAACAGATCAACGGTGGATGCGATCTCGCTGGCCCTCCACTCCGCTCTGGACCACTTGGGCAACAAAAACTCTTATGTGCTGCTATTTATCGATTACAGCTAGGCATTTAACACAATCATCCCCTCCAAGCTGGTTACCAAACTCGCAGAACTGGGTCTCTGCGCATCCCTCTGCAATTGGATCCTCGACTTCCTCATTCACAGTCCGTTCGTATTGGTGGAAATGTGTCAGCCTCGATAACAATCAGCACGGAAGCACCTCAAGGCTGCGTGCTCAGCCCCCTGCTGTACTCACTCAATACTCATGACTGCGTAGCCGGTCATAGTGCGAACTCCATCATCAAGTTCGCTGACGAGTTGCGAGACGTATCACTGATGGGGATGAGTCGGAGTACAGAAGAGAGATCGAGCGACTGTCCATATGGTGCCAGCACAATAACCTGGCCCTCAACACCAGCAAAACCAAGGAACTGATTGTGGACTTTGGAAGGAGTAGGATGGGGACCCACAGTCCCGTTTATATCAATGGTTGAAAGGGTCAAGAGCTTCAAATTCCTGGGCGTGCACATCTCTGAAGATCTCTCCTGGTCCGAGAACACAGATGCAATTATCAAGAAAGCTCATCAGTGCCTCTACTTCCTGAGAAGATTACGGAGAGTCGGTTTGTCAAGGAGGACTCTCTCTAAATTCTACAGGTGCACAGTAGAGAGCTTGCTGACCGGTTGCATCGTGGCTTGGTTCGACAACTTGAGCGCTCTGGAGAGGAAAAGACTACAAAAAATAGTAAACACTGCCCAGTCCATCATCGGCTCTGACCTTTCTTCCATCAAGGGGATCTATCACAGTCGCTGCCTCAAAAAGGCTGGCAGCATCATCAAGGACCCACACCATTCTGGCCGCACACTCATCTCCCTGCTACCTTCAGGTAGAAGGTACAGGAGCCTGAAGGCTGCAACAACCAGGTTCAGGAATAGCTACTTCCCCACAGCCATCAGGCTATTAAACCTGGCTAGGACAAAACTCTGAACATTAATGACCCTTTATCTGTTATTTGCACTTTATCAGTTTATTTATTCATGTGTGTATGTATTTATATAATGGTATATGGACACACTAATCTGTTTTGAAGTCAATGCCTACTATGTTCTGTGTGCTGAAGCAAAGCAAGAATGTCATTGTCCTATCAGGGACACATGACGATAAACTCACTTGAACTTGAACTTGATATTACTCAGCATCTCTGAAAAGACGGAATGGTGCTGGCTCGAAGGGCCGAACGGCCTACTCCTGCACCTATGTTTCTATGTTCCATGTTTCTACTCCTGCTTGAAGGTTTATGTTTCAATTAATGTTTTGTTGCTGGTATTGGTGCAGATAGTGGACTCTGACCGAGGGCTTTGTCAAAAAGGGTGTCACGGTGGCGCAGCAGTAGAGCTGCTACCATACAGCGCTTGCAGTCTGTACGGAGTTTGCACGCTCCCCCGTGATCACGTGGGCTTGCTCCGAGATCTTCGGTTTCCTCCCACACTCCAAGGACGTACAGCTTGTAGGTAAATTGGCTTGGTGTAATTGTGAATTGTCTCTAGTGTGTGTAGGAAGATGTTAATGTGCGGGGATCGCTGGTCGGCGTGGACCCGGTGGGCCGAGGGGCCTGTTTCCATGCAGTATCTCTAAACTAAACTAAAACAAAATCAAATAACTCCTGTTGGTCTCCGGATGTCACCCCGAGGTTGTAGTTGAGCAGGCGGCCTGACCCAGGGAGCACGTGCAGTTTTAAAGCAGCAATGCAGGTTATCTTCTAGAGTAGAACTAGCAGCACAGTCTGCCCACTTCATTATGAATCTGCTGCCATTGCATCTGGTGGAAATTCACTATCATCACCTGCAGAAGGCATTTCTACTTCAAAGGCAGACTTGGCAAACATCCAGCAAAGCACAACTTCTCATTGCAGTGTAACATGAAGTTGAACAATATGCACGTCGTAATGAGTATTAGAGATCCGGACCAGGCTGATTAGATTAGCTGCTTCCTTCATACCCAATAACAATATCAAGGCATAAAGGTACCGGCCGGAACTCGCAGGTGAACTATTTATTATTCAGTGTAATAGCAGGACCTGGTAGTGACGGCGTGTGCTGCAGAGTCCAGTACTGACCTGGCTTCATATTGTGGCATGAACATGAACACCGAGATATTATTGGGGAAGGAGAGGATTGAGAGTCAAGAGTCTCTTTTTGTCAAATCATAATGCCAAGAGGAAATTGCGTATAATTATTAGCATCTTCATAAGGAAGGCTTCATGAGTGGTAATGCAAAACAATAGAACTTTAGCAATTTAAATTGCTTTCAAACATCAAAAATCGGCGGCAAGGTGGCGCAGCGGTAGAGTTGCTGCTCACGGCGCCAGAGACCTGGGTTCGATCCTGACTATGGGCGCTGTCTGTACAGTATTTGAACGTTCTCCCTGTGACCTGTGTGGGTTTTCTCCGGATCTTTGGTTTCTTCCCACACTCCAAAGATGTGCAGGTTTGTAGGTTAATAGGCTTGATGTAAATGTAAATTGTCCTTACTGTGTGTTGGAGAGTGTTAGTGTACGGACTGGTGGGCCTAAGGGCCTCTTTTCGCGCTGTATAAACTGAACTAAAGTATTTAGAGATTGAGAATCGATTCAATACAGGTAATGAATATGCCTGATACTTTATTAAAGCTCATCAGCTCAATGCCTCTCCTTGACTCTTTGCCTTATACATCTCAGCAAGTCAGTGCCTGCATGTCTCCCCATAACTCCTGACACCAGTACTAATCAAGAATCTGTATATCTGTCCAAACTAGATATCAAGATTAATTTTTCAGAAGGTGAACATAGAAGGAAATGTAAATGATTCCTTTGAGATGCACGTACTTAATGTCTGCAATAAACTAAGCTAATGAACAGAACTATCTGGAATTTGCAGATCACTATCACGATTTATCATGTGTGTTATTTCTTATATTGTTTAACCGGTGGTCAGGCATGTAAAGAGTAAACTGTTCTGGTAGATATATTCCACGCATTAATCCTTACATTCACCCGCAGATCTTAGGGGTGGGAGATTGCAACCTTCACGTGGCCCGCCCTGTGTCGACTAATGCAATCAACTCGACGTGCACAAACGGAAGATCAAATAGAACAAGTTGTCCAACAACTTTAGATCGTGCACGCCACACGACAGAAGAAGAAGACCCCTAGATCTGACGGGCCCTTTCCGCATCTGACACAACCCACGATTGACCAGAACAAGTTCAAATGTAAGTTCAAAATCTTCTTGTCATTCTCCAAGCTAAAGTGCATTTCACATACAGTGGATCTACCTCCCTGCCCAAGGGGCCTTTGCTGATTTATCACTTTGTGACCAAGCTAGACAGTCACTGCAATGACGCATTCAGTTGCTGTAGTTTAGTTGCTGTTCTATTGGTCGTGGATCAGGCTAACCCACCACGTGCACCCTGCGCTGTGTAACAATGAAAATAATTATCCCTCGCTGAGAATGAACAGGAAGAGCATATAGTTATTTCAGTTGCTTCTTTGGAAAATTGGGTTTATAAATGGTTCTGTCCATTTTCTCCATACTCTACAACGATTCTACGATGAATATATTTACTGGTGATAATGCGCAGTCCGCAGGCAAGCAGACAAATCTGTGCAGGGAAAGATAAGACCTTAAGACGTTGGAGCAGAATTAGACCATTCGGCCCATTTAGTCTACACTGCCATTCAATCTATTTTTCTCTCTACACCCCATTCTCCAAATACAATGGGCACAACCTGGAAGATATGGAATGGGCAGCTCAGTGACACAGCTGGTAGAGCTGCTGCCTCACAGGGGCAGAGACCCGGGTTTGACCCTGACCTCCAGTGCTGTCTGTGTGGAGTTTGCATGTTATCTCTCCCTGAGACCACATGGGTTTCCTCCGGGTGCTCTGGATTCCTCCCACATCCCAAAGATGTGCGGGTTTGTAGGCTAATTGGCCTCTGTAAATTGCCCTTAGTGTGTAGGGAGTGGATGAGAAAGTGGGATAACATAGAACTAGTGTGGGCGGATGGTCAGCATAGACTCGATGGGCTGAAGAGCCTGTTTCTGCGTTGTATATTTCAAATTCTAATTCCAATCTTGATGCGGGGGGGGGGGGGCTATTTACTATGGTCGGTCTGAGCCACTAACAACATCCCTGAGTGCAATGATGTGCAGAAAATATGCCTCTTACACTGGGGAATAGCCAGAAACTTAAACACACTTATTTAAACTTTATTCAAGTATTTCCAAGAGAGAACATGCACATTTATTTTCCTGTGCACCTATTCCCATTCAAGCAAACGTGATCCAGCTGTTCAATATTAACAACTTGACATTCCTTTTACAGAGAGCAGGTAGACAAATGGTAGACTTCTCACAGAAGAATGTCATTAATATCACATGAGGCACATTCTCCTCTTTAATAATAGAAGTCAAGCTTCAACGTGTGCTGTACTGAGTACAAGGTCCAGGGTTGAAGGATTATTCATTTAGATCCTTATTGCTTGTTGGGGCTCGTGTCATCGTTGCTTTCTGTCATATCTGGTGCTGAACTGTGTAGCAGGAACTGCAGATGCTGGTTTAGACTGAAAATATACACAAAATGCTGGGGTAACTCAGCGGGTCGGGTAGCATCTCCGGAGAGAAGGAATGAGTGATGTTTCAGGTCGAGACCCTTTAGACTCTGAAGAAACGTCACCTATTCTTTCTCTTCAGTGATGCTGCCTGACCCGCTGAGTTCTTAAGTGATATGAGAAGAATTAGGCCATTTGGCCCATCGAGTCTATTCTGCCATTCAATCACGGCTGATCTATCTCTCCCTCTAAACTACGTTCTCCGGCCTTCTCCCCATAACCCCTGACACACGTACTAATCAAGAATCTATTTATCTCTGCCTTAAAATTATCCATTAACAGCCTCCACTGCCGTCTGTGGCAACGAATTGCACAGATTCACCACCCTCTGACTAAAGAAATTCCTCCTCACCTTCTTCCTAAAGGAGCATCCTTTAACTCTGAGGCTGTGACCTCTGGTCCTAGACTCTCCCACTAGTGGAAACATCCTCTCCACATCCACTCTATCCAGGCCTTTCACTCTCCGGTGAGTTTCAATGAGGTCCCCTCTCATCCTTCTAACCTCCAGCGAGTACAGACCCAGTGCCGTCAAACGCTCATCATATGTTAACTCACTCTTTCCTGAGTTACTCTGTCTTTTTGTGTCTATTGTTGGTGCTGGTCTGAGCTGGCTTTGAGCTTTGAGCTTTGAAAAGTGAAAGCTCCATTGATGAAAGGTGCATGAAGTCCCACCTTGTGTACAGCACCTGTGCTTCAGGGCGATGTGAGAAACAGCATGACACCATGACAAAAAGCTGGAGTGTCTATCTCTGGTTTAAGCATTCCCTACACACTAACTCAGATTCCCTTCTCACTCTCCTTCATACCCTGGTGTGCTGAGTATTTACAGGACTTTCTGTGTTTGCACTAAATATCATCAACGTTATTACAAACCGTAAGGTCTGTGATCAGTAATTGTTTCCAGTAAAGTGGAATTGTCGTTCCCAGTGGCAGGATCATTAGGTTCATTTTTTA
Source organism: Okamejei kenojei (assembly GCA_035221665.1). NCBI lineage: Eukaryota > Metazoa > Chordata > Chondrichthyes > Rajiformes > Rajidae > Okamejei > Okamejei kenojei. The sequence goes on from CM069158.1 coordinate 37,501,550, forward strand.
TGCCACAGTGGAGCTGCCTGCACTGATTTAAGACCTTGTGCTAAAATGGAGCTTTAGACTTTTCCAAACTACCTGAAAAGCATGTCTCACTGGCCTTTCTAGTAGTTTAATAGATACTCATCTGTCAAACAATGCTGCACACTATGACTTGGATTTGGTGTAGTTTTGAGATACAGCGTGGAAACAGGCCCTTCGGTCCATCGAGTCCGCACCGTCCAGCGATCCCTGCACATTAACACTATCCTACACACACTAGGGACAATTTTTACAGAAGCCAATTAACCTGCAAACCTGCACGTCTTTGGAGGAAACCAGAGATCTCGGAGAAAACCCACTCAGGTCGCGGGGAGAACGTACAAACTCTATACAGACAGCATCCGGAACCAGGATCGAGCCCGGGTCTCTGGCGCTGTAAGGCAGCAACTCTACTGCTGAGCAACCGTGCTGCCCCTGAATTGAAGATAATACTGAAAGTATTGGTGCTCAGTATTATAATCACATAGCAACTTCCAGAGACTGCTGAATGGAGTTCCAAACATCTCTCCTCTCCATTATCTTCACCACATTGATGACTCTCCAGTAGAGTCTGTCTCAAATTACATGAACAGCATGTTGCAATATCTACTCACATACAGTATTCCCATTAAACATTCGTGATCAAGTTATGCTGGTACATTCAAATTTTTAAAGATGGAGTAGAATGAGATGCCAGCCTGACTAATCTAATATCTAATCTAGTCCTGAAACGTTGTCTATTCCTTTTCTCCAGAGATGCTACCTGATCCGCTGAGTTACTCCAGCACTCTGTGAAACGTCACCTATCCATGTTCTCCACAGATGCTGCCTGACCCGCTGAGTTACTCCAGCACTCTGTGTCTATCTTTAATCTAATTTCTTACTCTGGTTGAAGAATAGTCTTTTAGATAGTTATGGAGCCATAGAGTCATAGAACCAATGTGTCCATGTTGACCTTAGTGGCTAACCCAGTGAATCCCACGCCTCTGCCTGCCCCAATCTCTCCAAATCTGTCCTATCCATTCACCTGTCCAGGTGTCATTTCATTGTCATCTCTGCCACCTCCCCTGGCAGTTTGTTCCATATACTACACACCACCCAGTGTGTGACCAAGCTGCCCCTCAGCTTCACACTTACCAAGTTCCAAGGGACTTTTGACAACCAACTGATCAGGTAGATAGTGTGAGGTAGTGATCTTGTTGGCAGCTTAGATTACAGACACTGCTCTTCTGTACAGCTTGGAGCCATCATGTTCTGCTCACAGGTCAGAGCGTTGTGAAGAAAATGTCCGGTGGTAATTGCTGATCCATAAGAGCGTCATTGATTGCTATGGCAAATGAGGAAACAAACCTTCATGGGAACAGCTTTGAAGAGCCGTGTTGTCTATTTTGACAAGTTTGCTTCATTAAAGCAGGTTGAAGATATTTACAAAATGAAGCGGGAAGCTGAGCTTTTATTGCGGGTTTGCAAATCTTACAGTGTGCAATTGTACTGTAAAACAGTGGGCAGCAATGCCTGAACTAAAGCTGTCTATAGGAACTACAGGCTGCAACCTTTAAATAACCTGTGTGTTTTTGTGTAGTGATGGACTTGCATCAATTTCTGAGCTGTGTTGGTTTTCCAGTAAAAACATTTGAAGAGCAGTAATTAGTGTTACCCAAGCTGCAGCTCGATATTAAACGTGTCCAACAATTGATCTGATAGACTTTGATGACATTCTGCTAATTATGTTCAGGGTGACAGTGTATGATCAGATTTTAATATCAGGCAGATCGATCCGGCAATTACTTTAATCAGAGTCACGGAGGAATTTGAATGAAGGCACCAATCCAATCACACAATGTCATTGAAAGATTGCCTACCCTTGCTTGGCATTGTTAAAGATTGCCGGGTCAATTGACAAGCACGCTGGTAGCACCAGGAGAATACTGATCGAGTGAACAAGCAATGCTAATCAGCTCAGTTAGGGAGTGAATCAATTATGCTAATGGGAGATTAAAGATGATTCTGATGAAAGTGAAATTTGGCACAAACTCCACGGTCACCCTCTTCCATTTTCCATCATTGTTTGTTTTTTTCCTGTGGAAACTCATAAGCAATATTATTGTACAATTTCACGAGCATTTACCCATTCACATAGTAACATCACATCACACACACACACGCTCACACACGCTCACACACGCTCACACACGCTCACCAACATTGTTTGTTCACATTGTGTAGTCAAATGCACCCATTCCATCCCTTGCATTCCGACTTAATTCACTGTTTACACAAACACTCCATTAGTTACATTTTACAGTTATCTAAATACTACCCATCCAGTTTGATTTGTGCAGTTACTCAAACACTGTCTAATCATTCAATGCCTAGAGCAGAGTGCTACAATGTGTTGCGACTCCTGAATAAATGTGTTTGACATCATTGCAACGTTGCCAGGACCAGCGGGCCTGAGCTACAGGGAGAGGTTGAGCAGGCTGGGTCTCTATTCCTTGGAGCGCAGGATGATGAGGGGAGATCTTACAGAGGTGTATAAAATCATGAGAGGAATAGATCGGGTAGATGCACAGAGTATTTTGAGAACCAGAGGACAAAGGCTTAAGGTGAGGGGGGAACGATTTAATAGAAACCTGGGGGGTAACTTTTTCATGCAAAGGGTGGCAGGTGTACGGAACGAGCTGCCAGATGAGGGAGTTGAGGCTAGTGCAATCGCAATGTTTAAGAAACATTTAGACAGGTACATGGATAGAACAGGTTTAGAGAGATATGGGCCAAACGTGGGCAGGTGGGACTAGTGTAGATGGGGCATGTTGGCCGGTGTGGGCAAGTTGGGCTGAAGGGCCTGTTTCCACCCTGCACCACTCAATGACTCTATTAGAATTCCATACACATTCCAATGTCAGGATGTGGTGTTTGGTGATCGGAGCAGATATCTCTTCTCTGATTGTTCAAAGATACGATTGTATTTTTTTAAATGTACACATTTGGTTGTGGTTCTTTATTGTCACGTGTAGCAAGGTACAGTGAAAACTTTGTTTTGCATGCTGTCCAAACAGATCAGATATAGCACACATAGATACAAGCAGGTCAAACTCCACACAATTATTAGATCAAAGGAAAAGGTACAGAACTCAGAATGTAGCTCTGATTGGAGATGTTTGGACTTTATAACTCTGGATGAGTTTAGTTTATAGAATCGTTGAATTACAGCACTGAATGTGGAATTTGCCCCACCTCATCCATGCCAAGTGTGATATTTATCTCCACGTACCTCATTATCCTGCTTTAGTCCCTATCCCTCTCCGCCTTTCTAATCCAGGGTACACAAAAGGCTGGAGTAACTCAGCGGGTGCAGCAGCATCTAAGGAGCGAAGGAGATAGGCGACGTTTCAGGTCGAGACCCTTCCTCAGACTGGTCAGGGATCAGGGAAACGAGAGATATAGACGGTGATGTGGAGAGATAAAGAACAATGAATGAAAGATATGCAAAAAAGTATTGATGATAAAGGGAACAAGCCATTGTAAGCTGTTTGTGGTGTGAAAATGAGAATGCCAGGGCCCGAGGGCTGAGGGAGAGGTGGGAAGGGGAGGAGACAGCAAGGGTTAACAAAATTGAGAACATTCAATGTTCAAGCCCAGAGGATGCAGACTCCCCAAGCGGAATATGAGGTGCTGTTCCTCCAACTTGCGGTGTTGCTGACTCTGGCCGTGGAGGAGGCCCAGGAACGACCTCCCGGTGGCTCAGCACTTCAACTCTCCCTCCCATTCCGTATCCGACCTCTCGGTCCTGGGCCTCCTCCATACTTTTTTGCATATCTTTCATTCATTGTTCTTTATCTCTCCACATCACCATCTATATCTCTCGTTTCCCTGATCCCTGACCAGTCTGAAGAAGGGTCTCGACCCGAAACGTCGCCTATCTCCTTCGCTCCTTAGATGCTGCTGCACCCGCTGAGTTTCTCCAGCCTTTTGTGTACCCTCGATTCTCCAGCATCTGCAGTTCCTTCTTTAACGCCTTTCTAATCCAATTGACCATCCAACTGCTCAGCCTGAAGAAGTGTCCTAATCTGAAACATCACCCATCCTTGTTCTCCAGTGTTGCTGCCGAACCCGCCTCACACTTTGACTCCAGTACTGCAGTTCGTTGTTTCTACAAACTCTCCCAAAACATAGTTTCAAGATATTTTTCAAGCAGCAGGAGCTAACGAGAGAACAGGAATGGGACATCGTCACGTTACACTCCTTGGTCCATGAGACCCGAATAACAACTCGATCGCTACCTGGTGTTCCACTTATAAACTCACCAGCCAAGGAACTCAGACCATATTGTTAATGTTTAATGTTTTATGTGTCATTCCTAACTGTCACTGTCAGTCATGTTCTCACTTGCGGGCGGAGCACCAAGGCAAATGCCTTGTATGTGAATACTTGGCCAATAAACGTATTAATTAATTAATTAATTAATTATTTGATTAATTCATTCATAGCATGGCCCTTGGTCCAGCAAAACTGTTTCCAGTGACGATACCAGCCAAATGTTTATCAATGAGTTATGTTTTGGCTACATTCAGAAGTTGGGTTTCTGGACATTAATTTTTACTTTTTAAAAAACAAAATCCGCCAGGAACCTAAACAACAAAACTGCATGAGGAAATAAGATGTGCAGGAAAGAAATGGAGACGCTGGTTTAAATCGAAGGCAGACACAAAATGCTGGAGCGACTCAGCGGGGCATGCTGGAGAGAAGGAATGGGTGACATTTCGGGTCGAGACCCTTCTTCAGGGTTCAGTGTCTGAAGAAGGGTCGCAACATGAAACGTCACCCATTCCTTCTCTCCAGAGATGATGCCTGTCCCGCTGAGTTGCTCCAGCATTTTGTGTCTACCTCAGGAAATAAGATATTTAAGAAAGAACTGCCGCTGCTGGAAAAATCGAAGGTTGACAAAAAATGCTGGAGAAACTCAGCGGGTGAGGCAGCATCTATGGAGAGACGGAGTAGGCGACGTTTCGACCCGGAATGTCGCCTATTCCTTCTCTCCATAGATACTGCCTCACCCGCTGAGTTTCTCCAGCATTTTTTGTCTACCTTCAGGAAATAAGATGCTCAGTTAAGTGTGATTCAAATTTATCCTCCCAAGGGTTAAATGTTATTTACTGCCTAGAATAGGTATTAAATTATTTATGGCCTCTGTGTTATACGGTGATTGCTCATAAATCATAAGCAGACAAATACATTGTGTATCTCTCAGTCACTGTCCAGCAGATACACAGTGCAGTCAGCATGAAATCCCAGGTGAGGAAGATGCATGGCTTGGTCAGGGTGGGTGACACACGGGGATGGGGAGAGAGGCGCTGGATTGGCATGGTAGTGGCTGATGGCACACATTGCTGTAGTGTGGGTCATGCAGAACACAGAGGCCTCATTCTGGAGACGGCACTTTGATCTGAGGATCTGCAAAAACAACAAAATGTTGAACATCCGAGGTATAGAATTAAATTGCTTCTACTTGTTGCAAACAGTTACATCCTAGGTGCAGAATAAAGCTGCCTCGTTACTCAAGAGGTTCCAGTCAGGTAAACTGTTGAGTAAAATTCTCTGTGTAGGAAGGAACTGCCGATGCTGGTTTAAACTAAAACAAGACACAAAATGCTGGAGTAACTCAGCCGGAGAGAAGGAATAGATGACGTTTCGGGTCGAGACCCTTCTTCAGACTTTCCCCCGACACTCAGTCTGAAGAAGGGTCTCGATCCAAAACATCACCTATTCCTTTTCTCCACAGATGCTGCCCGACTCTCTGAGTTACTCCAGCATTTGGTGTCCATCTCTGCAATAAAAAAGTATTTCACTGTCGTAAACACGTGACGATAATAATGACGTGAACTAAAGGAGAAAGAAAACAAATAAAGTACGCAAATAAATTCCCATGGTGGAGACAGGTTCGTTTTTATCATTTAAAAATAAATTGGATAGATATATGGACGGGAAAGGAATGGAGGGTTGTGGTCTGAGTGCAGGTAGATGGGACTAGGTGAGAGTAAGTGTTCGGCACGGACTAGAAGGGCCGAGATGGCCTGTTTCCGTGCTGTAATTGTTATATGGTTATATGATTACACATATGGACCTCCTTCACCCGGCAGCCTTGCTCCTGAACATAAATAGATCTTGTCAGTTTTGAATGAACTAACTGCAGAAAAGAGCTGACACCACAGTTGTCTCTTTTGCTACCTAAGGACCCTCTGATTCACCAGATCTGACTCTCACTAAAAAGCCATCTGTTCATTTAAGGGTTAGAGGCACCTTCTGCGTCTGTGGTGCTGCTGACACACCTTGATGAATTGTCTTTCTGCGGGGTTTGTCAATGCACCAGCTGAAGGTTTGCAAGATGCTCCTGCACATTCAATAAGATCTGGAGAGGATGGAGTAGACTCCGGAGACACCACTGCTTCATCTGTCCATGTCCCTTGCATCTGTAAATCTGACCAACTGCAGACAGACGTCAAGAAGGCCAGAGATGAACGGCCCGGAAAAGTAGCGAAATGAAAAATAGTCAAGATGGAACTACAAATGCTGGAAAATCGAAGGTAGACAAAAATGCTGGAGAAACTCAGCGGGAGAGTAGGCATCTATGGAGCAAAGGAAATAGGCAACGTTTCAGGGTTTTGGGTTTCGACCCGAAACGTTGCCGATTTCCTTCGCTGCATAGATGCTGCCTCACCCGAGGTTAGTTTTTGTGGCTGGTTTTATCTACTGGCTGTCTCTACAGGCGACGTTTCGGGTCGAGACCCTTGGGTCTCTATAGATGCTGCCTCACCCGCTGAGTTTCTCCAGCACTTTTGTCTACCTACAAAATGTAAAATGGGGTCGGCATTTACTCCAGAAGGGTGGGAAAGTTCTAGAAAGATTAAAAATCAGTTGGATGTTTGCATATATCGTACAACCCCCACCCCCTCCCCCACAACTCATCCCCTCTGTAATCACACGTAAAACTGACACAGCTGCAAGGGAGCAGAGGAGCAGCCTGGATCCCCACACAGTGCAGACGCAAACACCACTGTCCCATCGCCACGCGGCTTAGACCAGGAGAAGGTCTTTGTCAGACTAACCTGCACAGACGTACTGGCCAACACACAAAGCGCTGGGGGAACTCGCAAGGTCATACGTGTTAGGAGCAGAATTAGGCCATTCGGCCCATCAAGTCCATTCTGCCATTCAATCCTGGCTGATCTATCTCTCCCTCCTAACCCCATTCTCCTGCCACCTCCCCCTAACCTCTGACACCCAAACTAATCAAGAATCTATCTATCTTGCCCTTAAATATATCCACTGACTTGGCCTCCACAGCCTTCTGTGGCAAAGAATTCCACAGATTCACCACCCTTTGACTAAAGAAATTCCCCCTCATCTCCTTCCTAAAAGAACGTCCTTTAATTCTGAGGCTGTGCCCTCTGGTCCTAGACTCTGCCACTCAGTGGGTCAGGCAGCATCTGACGTGCTCCCCAAAGTGGGGTTTGTGAAGGAATGCCCCGAGCCACTGCTGTGACAGCTTCATGTAGACAACAGCTGGGCAGCCAAACTCAACAGTGGGAAATAGTAAACTTTAGAATCTAGAACTAGATTTTTGAATTTAGTGTGGCACGGTGGCGCAGCGGTAGAGTTGCTGCCTCACGGCGCCAGAGACCCGGGTTCGATCCCGACTACGGGCGCTGCCTGTATGGAGTTTGCACGTTCTCCCCATGACCTGTGTGGGTTTTCTCCGGGTGCTCCGGTTTCCTCCCACACTCCAAATACGTACAGGTTTGTAGGCTAATTGGCGTGGTGTAAATGTAAATTGTCCCTAGTGTGTGTAGGATAGTGTTAGTGTGCGAGGATTGATGGTCGGTGCGGACTCTGTGGGCCGAAGGGCCGAACGGCCTGTGCCCATGATGTGTCTAAACTAAACGTCTCCATGTCAATAGATATACAAGAGATTGTGACAATGTTCACTTCACTGAAGCAAATCGCGCAGGGAAATATATGTTCAAGGGATAACAGATTCCTCATCGGCAAATGGATCAGCTACCGGGGTGACTGGAGTCACACCAACTGCCCAAGACAGGCTAATGGTCGGAGATGTCTCTTCAAACACTGTCTGCTGTCACACCACAGCCTGTTACACAGTGGCCAGGAGAAGTGACCCCAACATTGACCGCAGTGTCACACCCTCCCTCCCCCACCCTCCTCATCTGTAGGTGCCGCCCATGTTGGACCCGACCATCGATGCCTTGGTACCGGGCTCCTGGCTGCCAATGTACAGGTTTGGTTTAGTTTAGTTAGTTAGTTAGTTTAGTTGTGTCAGCTAGACCGTGTATGTCCTGCATCACACATCTATGGGTGGCAGTCTTAGTCTTGTGGGTGCCATACCCAGTCCCACAGGTGCTATACAGTCCAAGGGTGCTCGGCTTCAGTGCAGTCTGCAGTCGTGATACTGCGGACACAGATGGTTCCAACAGTTTCTGCCCCGTTGTCAATAGACAATAGACAATAGGTGCAGGAGTAGGCCGTTTGGCCCTTCGAGCCAGCACCGCCATTCAATGTGAACATGGCTGATCATCCCCAATCAGTACCCCGTTCCTGCCTTCTCCCCATATCCCCTGACTCCGCTATCTTTAAGAGCCCTATCTAACTCTCTCTTGAAAGCATCCAGGGAACCGGCCTCCAACGCCCTCTGAGGCAGAGAATTCCACAGACTCACCACTCTCTGTGAGAAAAAGTGTTTCCTCGTCTCCGTTCTAAATGGCTTACTCCATATTCTTAAACTGTGGCCCCTGGTTCTGGACTCCCCCAACATTGGGAACATGTTTCCTGCCTCTAGCGTGTCCAAACCTTTAACAATCTTATATGTTTCAATGTGTCCCCACCACCATCACACGGATCCCCGTCACTGGTCATCGCTCCTCCAACCCGACTATCTCCGGTGTGAATGCGTTCTGCCAGCGCTCTCTGGGCCTGAAGGAGGGTCCCCACCCGAAACGTCAGCCATTATTCTCTCCAGAGATGCTGCATGTCCCGCTGAATTACTCCAGTGCCTTGCTCTTCCCATTAGCTGCTGTGTGCCCACATTACACTTGCCTTTCACAATCACAATCAATCTCTGCGATCAGTGGAATGGAGATGAAGTTTGATCGGACTCCTTTGAATAACCTTTTATTGAAAATTCTACGAATTAAATTTTAGGAACACGTGACCGAATGTAAAAGCCATTAGCACTGAATTGATTTTATTTGCTATAACCGTATTTAATGCAATCCAGATATAATGTTGTGGAAGGCTTAATGTTGCGTCCATTGTGTGAAGCTGTGTGCAGGCTGATGTGTGATTATAGCACTCCCTGCTGGTAGCTCTGCTTTCCTGCAGGACTGCCGACAGGAGCAGACTGTCAGATTACTCACCACTGTGTGAGAAGGAACTGCAGATGCTGGTTTGGATAGACACAAAAAGATAGGCACAATAAGTTGGAGTAACTCAGCAGGACAGGCAGCATCTCTGGAGGGGGAATGGGACAGGCAGCATCTCTGGAGAGGGGAATGGGGACAGGCAGCATCTCTGGAGGGGGAATGGGACAGGCAGCATCTCTGGAGAGGGGGAATGGGCGACGTTTCGGGTCGAGACCCTTCTTCAGACCCTGCTTCGGTACTAACCCCATCGTTTGGGTTGGAAGATGGATATTTTTGTGTGTCCGTCAGTGTCACTTATCCCCCGTGACACAGGTCCTCACAAATGACAACGTTGTTGTCACTGGACGCCTGCGTCACCTCTTTCCCTGTGATCACATGTTGCACGGCGTGGCTCAACTCTGGAGCCCACCGTCCATTCTCCAAAGCACCGGGTGCATTGTTTTCCTCACCTCACGGCTGGTGCATTTATTCCTCTGTTTGATGGCGGCAACACAAGGCATTTCTTCAAACCCCGTGACGAGGAGGGAACGCCATCAAAACCGCTAAAAAAATACATTGGGACCAATGACAGCATTGTGTAGAATATCACGTTACCAACTGTCACCGTGTGAGAATAAGGGGTCGGCCATTTAGGACTGAGATGAGGAAAAACATCTTCACCCAGAGAGTTGTGAATCTGTGGAATTCTCTGTCACAGAAGGCAGTGGAGGCCAATTCACTGGATGTGTTCAAGAGAGAGTTAGACTTACCTCTTAGGGTTAATGGAATCAAGGTATATGAGGAGATATCAAGAATGGGGTACTGATTCTGGATGATCAGCCATGGTCATATTGAGTGTGTGTGTGTGTCTATGTGTCTATGTGTCTGTGTCTATGTGTCTACGTGTCTACGTGTCTACGTGTCTAGGCCATGCCATCATTCATCACATGCTTGTCATGAGGAAACATTTCACGTGGTCAAACTCTCCAGGAAGTTGGCAGAGCAGAATTAGCCAACACAACAGGATCAAGAACAACTTGTATTTACAGCGAAAAACATCTCCTCCTGAGATTTTCCAGGAGTGTTAATGAGTTCACCTTCTCACCAAGTCACACAAGGACAGTGAAGACAGACAACCGAGGGCTTCGTAAATGAGCTGGCTGTTCAGGGGGAGATTTCCAGCATTGATGTATTGAAGACATTGGACATTGGCTGAGTTGGTTAAATTGGGAATTTGCAAGAGACCTGAGCAGGATGAATGGAAAATGGAGCCAATGACAGAGATCAGGAGGAGATCCGTCCATGGAAGGACCTACAGATTAGACAATAGACAATAGACAATAGACAATAGGTGCAGGAGGAGGCCATTTGGCCCTTTGAGCCAGCACCACCATTCAATGTGATCATGGCTGATCATCCCAATCAGTACCCCGTTCCTGCCTTCTCCCCGTATCCCCTGACTCCGCTATCTTTAAGAAACCTATCTAGCTCTCTCTTGAAAGCATCCAGAGAACCTGCCTCCACCGCCCTCTGAGGCAGAGAATTCCACACTCACAACTCACAACCCGTTCCTTCTCTCCAGAGATGCTGCCTGACCCGCTGAGTTACTCCAGCAACTTGTGTCCATCTTCAGCCATCGACAGCTTTCTCTCTCAGCCAGTGTCACTGGGGTGGTCTGGTGTGGAACTGGGGGCAACTCACTGCCACCTTCTGGCCACAGCACAGACTGCGGAAAAGCTCAAGTGACTGGAATACCTGGACACACAGGTATTAATAGCCAAGTATGTATACATGCTAGTAATTTGCCTTGGTGGTTTACGTGCAAGGATAACAACACGATATACAGCAGACAATGTCAAATAAAACATTATAGTTTAAACATGTGAAGAATTAAATAAAATACCAGAGCTACAGGAGGCTACAGACTTTTGGTTATTGAGTAGAGCAACTACTCATGGAAAAAAAACAGTTTTCATGTCTGGCTGTGGCAGCTTTGACAGTCCGGAGTCGCTTTCCAGAGGGAAGTGATTCAAAGAGTTTGTGGCCAGGGTGAGAGGGGTCAGAGATGATCTTGCCCGCTTGCTTCCTGGCCCTTGCAGTGTACAGTTCATCAATGGAGGGAAGGTTGCAACCAACAACCTTCTCAGCTGATCGGACGATTCGCTGCAGCCTCCAGGTGTCGTGCTTGGTGGCTGAGCCAAACCAGACCATGATGGAGAAGGGGAGGACAGACTCTACGATGGCCGTGTAGAATTGGACCATCATTGCCTGTGGCACGTTGTGTTTCCTCAGCTGCCGCAGGAAGTACATCCTCTGTTGTGCCTTTTTGACTGTGGAGTCGATGATAGCCTTCCACTAAAGGTCCTTGGAGATGATGGTTCCCAGGAACTTAAAAGACTCCACAGATGTGACTGTGATGTTGAAGGTGAGTGGGGTGAGGGGAGGGGGAGCTCTCCTAAAGTCTACAATTAATTCCACTGTCTTAAGAGCATTGAGCTCCAGGTTGTTGCGATGGCACCAGGACACCAGCTGTGACACTTCCTGTCTGTAGGCAGATTCCTCCCCATCCTGGATCAGTCCAATCAGGGTTGTGTCGCCCGCAAACTTGAGAAGCTTGACGGAGGAGTCAGTGGAGGTGCAGTCATTGGTGTAGAGAGAGTAGAGGAGAGGGGAGAGTACGCAGCCTTGCGCTGCTCCTATGCTGAAGGTCAGTGGGTCTGAGATAGTACACCTGTTGATTCTGTGCTGTGTGTTTAAACATTGGTTTAGCCCTGGACAAATTACAGTGGCTAACATTCTGAGATTATTTTTAAGGTGGAGATTGATTGATTCTTGATTAGTGCGGGTGTCAGGGGTTAAGGGGAGAAGGCAGGAGAATGGGGTTAGGAGGGAGAGATAGATCAGCCGTGATTGAATGGTAGAGTAGACTTGATGGGCCAAATGGCCTAATTCTGCTGCTACAATTTATGAGCATGAACTTATTAAATCAATCCAACAAGGAAATAAGATGGGTGTCACGGTGGCGCAGCGGTAGAGTTGCTGCCTCACAGCGCCAGAGACCCTGGTTCGATCCTGACTATGGGTGCTGTCTAAGTGGAATTTGTACGTTCTCCCTGTGACCGCGTGGGTTTTCTCCGGGTTCTCTGGTTTCCTCCCACCCTCCAGAGATGTACAGGTTTGCAGGCTGTGGCTTCTGTAAACATTGTAAATTGTCCCTAGTGTGTGTGAGATAGTGTTAGTGTATGGGGTGATTGCTGGTCAGTGTGGACTAGGTGGGCCGAAGGGCCTGTTTCCCCACTGTATCACTAAAGTCTGAAATAAAGTCTCAACCGTGGCCTGAGGGGGGAGAGTTAGATCTGTCATGATTTAACGGCATGGTAGACTTGATGGGCCAAAAGGCCTAATTCTTCTCCTATCACATGACCTTATGATCTCTGTTTCCTGGTGCTTTTGCTTCACCAGTTGTCCCCACCTATGGTAAGATTTGCATGGTTACTGGACACCACAAGGATTTTCATTGTTCCTCTGGTCACAGTACAATAATATTATAGTGAGAAGCTTCATTTGCATGCTGTACAGTCAAATCATATTATACATAAATACAAGCAAGCCTTTGATAAGTAAAACCATAGGTGGTGAAAAGAGAAAAATAACAGAAAATAATCTCCTCAATGTATATTCCTCCTGTGCTTTTACCGTGGAGTAAGACATGAAGACTGGGGAACTCGCAACAGTTAATGCAGATGTTTTCAAGAGAGAGTAAGATTTATCTCTTTGGGTTAACGGAATCATGGGATACGGGGAGAAGGCAGCAACGGGGTACTGAATGTGGATGATCAGCCATGATCACATTGAATGGCGGTGCTGGCTCGAAGGGCCGAGTGGCCTACTCCTGCACCTATTGTCTATGTTTCTATGTATTGAGGACAGTCCGTATTATGGTCAAGATGGTGCTGGAGGTCCTAAACGTAGATATTTCTCCTGGGATGGAGCCGGTATATCTGAGGACACTCCGGGAAGTTGGAGAAGAAATTGCAGGAGCCTTGTCTGAGATTTATGAAACCAGACCACCAGGGGGTACCGCATGGTGGCAGCCTCGCCAACAGTCTGTCTGTCTTTTCGCCTTTTTTTGTTATTTTAGTGTGTTTTAAAAGTGTGTGTTAATGTTCTCAGGTTTGTTTTATGTGGGGGGGAGGGGGAATCTCTTACTCCGTTTCAATCTCTTACTTTGCCGGAGATGCGCTTGTTTTCCGGATCGAATCTCCGGTCGCTCTGCGGCCTAACATCATGGAGCTGGCGGCCTTGCTCGGGACTGACTTTGAGCCCCACCGCGGGGACGTGGATTTACCATCGGAGCCGATCCCTTGCCTGGGATCGACGCTCCAACCGTGGCCTGCGGATTTCACCATCCAGGAGCTCGCAGTCTCGGGTAGAGGCTGGTGTTGGGAAACGACGCAGCCCCGATCGGGATATATATGCATCATGAAAGACAGGGGCAGCTTCTGCATACTCAGCATGCTGGATTCAGGACAGGACATTGGTGAGTTCATCAACCCCAGCCCGTTGGACTGTGAGATAATGTTATGAATTAATTTGCACATTAATAACTCAAGAGCAAGCCACCAGGTGTAGGGTGGAACTGGGTTACACCGAAGGTAGACACTAAATGTTGGAGTAACTCAGTGAGTCAGGCAGCATCTGTGGAGAACATGGATAGGATGATGTTCCGGGTCAGGACCCTTCAGACAAAGTAGTGGAGTGTGTGTGTTGTGGGGTCGGGGGGGGGGGGGGGGGGGGGGGGGGGGGGGGGGGGGGGGGGGGGGGGGGGGGGGGGGGGGGGGGGGTTGGTGGGGGGGGGGGGGGGGGGGGGGGGGGGAGAGTTGATTTCCAGCTCTAGTTACTCAGGTGCTGGTGATAGTGATGGAGGTTGTCAGGGTGACAAGTACAGAGACTGGACTTTCCCAATCTTCCTCACAGAGGGCACGGAGAACGTCCCCCCCCCTCCCCTCCCCGAGCAACAACCGACAACCCGCAATGGGAATATGGGAAGCCGTCATCGTCCCCATCCCTGGGCAGAAGCCGGGACAACATCTATAACGGATCGTCCCGCCGGGGACTGAGGCTCCAGTGTGGTGGCTTCGCTACAAAACCCACAGATTCCTATTAAATCTTTCCCTCCCTCACCTTCAACCTATGTCTGGTCCTTGATTCCCCTACTCTGGGCAAGAGACTCTGTGCGTCTACCCGATCTATTCCTCTGATGATTTTATACACCTCCTTTACACTAGGAAACCACCTCCGTTAAGGTGGAGACAGATTTTTGAAGCTAGAACCTTGGGAGGAGAGGGGGCAGCAAAGACTTTCCCACACGACTCTCTGTACAAAGTCTGTAATTCTCTCCCCACCGCTGCCTTCATAAGCAGCGGGCGGGGAAATTCACCTGGAGATGTTGAGACCAAGATTGATGAGGTGTGGAGACTGCCACACGCTGTGAAACTGTGGGAGGCAAATGGATTTTTAGGTTGATCATCAGAGATCTAATTAAAGAGAACATCAACACTGAAAGGCATCATTCCTGCTACTGACTAAACCATCCACGTCCTCAAGACATAAGGAAATTAAGCTTTCTTCTAAAAAAAAAATCACTTGAGTAATTATGTTGCGAAAAACGATGCAAAGTTCAGTAATGCATTCATAGAATAACACGTGAGTGGCACGGTGGCGCAGCGGTAGATTTGTTGCCTTTATGCCCCTGTCCCACGTAGGAAACCTGAATGGAAACCTCTGGAGACCCAAGGTTTCCGTGCAGTTCCCGGAGGTTACCGGAGGTTTTTGTCAGTCTCCCTAATGGTCGAAAGTGGTTTTCGTTTTAAAAATCGGTCATTTTTTTAGTCGAAGCCGGCTGCGATGCTAGTTGAAGGTGGTTGCCGGAGGACGAAAACCTCCGGGAACTGCACGGAAACCTTGGGTGGGGCGCAAAGTCTCCTGAGGTTTCCGTTCAGGTTTCCAAAGTGGGACAGGGGCAATACAGTGCTTGCAGCACCAGAGACCAGGGTTCAATCCCGACTATGGGTGCTGTCTGTACGGAGTTTGTACGTTCTCCCCGTGACTGTGTGGGTTTTCTCCGGGTGCTCTGGTTTCCTCCCACACTCCTAAGACGTGCAGGTTTGTAGGTTAATTGACTTCTGTCACAGATATTCCCTTTTTCTGCACCTCCCTCTCTTTGCAATTCATTTCAAAGAGACACAAGGGACTGCAGATGCTGGAAACTTGTGCAAAGCACAAAGTGCTGGAGGAAAGAGGGTCAGGCCGCATCTGTGGAGGGAATGGATTTTTTGGGTCGGGACCTTAGGATCCTGACCCGATTCATCTTCTGCCCTGTTCCTCTACAGATGCTGCCTGACCTGCTGGGAACCCAGCGGTATGAATACTGATTTTTATAACCAAGTAACCCTTGCGTCCCCTCTCTCTCCGTTCCTCCCCCACACGTACCAGCCTCAAAGCCGCCTTGTTGAGTCTCATTGCAACGTCCACATGTTGCCCACAGCTGACAATGGCCTGTTTCCTTCATCACCGTTTCTGTCGTTCATTTGTTCAATAACCACTGATGAGGTGTTTGCGCAAAAAATCTGCCAGAATCTCTCTACATCACCGTCTATATCTCTTGTCCCCTCTCCACTGAGTCTCAGTCTGAAGAAAAGTCACCATCTGGAACGTCACCTATCCATGTTCTCCACAGATGCTGCCTGACCCACCTGCTGGGTTACTCCAGCGCTCTGTGAAACGTCACCTATCCATGTTCTCCACAGATGCTGCCTGACCCGCCCGCTGAGTTACTCCAGCACTCTGTGTCTGTCTTGAGTTCCTCTATCACTTTGTTTTATAATTTACAGCACATTTGTTCTATCAATTTTCCAATTGACAAAAGATCATTACTTACTTGCAAATGTTAACTTTGTTGTATGTGTGCTTATAATCATATATTTAAATATACATATTTTTTAAATACTATATTACTTTTATTTGTTTTTACATATATATTGAACTTTTTTATGTTATTTATTATATTGTTTACAGAGCACTGTGTTTTCCATATTCTGCTGTGTTGCTGCAAGTAAGAATGTAATTGTTGTATCTGGGACACAGATACATAGATTGATTCAGCTAGCCCTAAGAGCTCTATCTAACTCTCTTTTGAATGCATCCAGTGAATTGGCCCCCACCACCTTCTGAGACAGAGAATTCCACAAATTCACAACGCTCTGTGTGAAAAAGCTTTTCCTCGTGGGACATACAATTAAACTCTGACCTGCCAAGTAGCTCCAGTGTTTTCCACATTTAACGTTCCCCTCAGATTTCAGTTCACCGCACGCAGTGTGATTACACGTCCTCGCACAGGCAGAGGCAGGGTCAAGCTCAGGTCAACACGTTCCACATCAGCACAGCCCACATTCCACATCTGGAGCAACATTCACCGCTAAGTGTTTGTGTCAGGACTGACAGCAGAGGCTCCAGGATCTTTCCCCGACACCTGGGAGAGGAGAATAAACCACGAGATACTACCTTCTTGGGTGAGGCAGCATCTATGGAGTGAAAGAACAGATGCAATTTCGGGACAAGACCCGAAACGTCACCTATTCCTGTGCTCCATAGATGCTGCCTCGCCCGCTGAGTTTCTACAGCATTTTTGTCTACCTTCAATTTTTTCAGCATCTGCAGTCCTTTCTTAAACAGATACTACCTTCTTGGTGACCCCGGACTATCCTTGATTGGACATTGCTGGCTTTACCTTGCACTAAACGTTATTCCCTTATCATGTATCTGTACACTGTGAATGTCTCGATTGTAATCATGCATTGTCTTTCTGCTGGCCGGATAGCACGCAACAAGAGCTTCTCACTGTACCTCGGTACACGGGACCATAAACTCAACTGAACTAAACCTTTGAGTTATTGATCAGTTTTCCTTCATGTTTCAGAACATTTATCAAGGGAGCTTGATCAGTTGATGGGGCCATCAAGATCAGATCATGGAGTATTGGCAGCTCAACCAAGATTTTGGGCCCCATATCTGAGGGAGGATGTGCTGGCTCTGGAGAGGGTCCAGAGGAGGATTACAAGAATGATCCCAGGAATGAGTAGGTTAACCTATGATGAGCGATTGTCAGAACTGGGCTGGAGTTTAGAAGAATGAGGGGGGACCTCATTGAAATATACAGAATAGTGAAAGGCTTGGATAGAGTGGATGTGGAGAGGATGTTTCCACTAGTGGGAGAGTCTAGAACTCGTCATAGCCTTAGAATTAAAGGACGTTCTTTTAGGAAGGAGATGAGGAGAAATGTATTTCGTCTCTGGGTGGTGAATCTATGGAATTCATTGCCACAGAAGGGTGTGGAGGCCAAGTCAGTGGATAGTTTTAAGGCAGAGATAGATAGATTTTTGATTGGTACGGGTGTCAGAGGTTATGGGGAGAAGGCAGGAGAATGGGGTTAGGAGGGAGAGATAGATCAGCCATGATTGAATGGTGGAGTAGACTTGATGGGCCAAATGGCCTAATTGTACTCCTCATGACCTTAATCAGACTGGAAGTTAAAGTTTACAATGCTTCCCCAAGCTGATTAAAGTTTCAATGGAAAATGTTTGTTTGTAGATCTGGGCGGTTTCTTCAGAGTTTCCGTGAATACAATGCTGGAATTTCACCCCCATCTCCATCGCCATTCCAAACCCCGGCCACACCATGGACAACGTTCTCAGTTTGTTTCATTTAAGTTTTTATTTTCTCTTTTAAAAACCACAGATGTAGTATTATAAAACGGTCTCAAAGTCACTATTTTTGAGCACATAGAATAAAACAAGCTAATCTTTCATTAACAAGAAAAAGGCTTCTCAATATTTGGAAGAACTGTACAGAATTAAAATATACATTACTTATTAATTCGATGGACAAAAATCAATTGTAATCTGCATGATTGTATCAGCCCTTTGTTGCCTAGGTACCAGTGAGGAATGGGCCTCATCCAACCTCACCTACTGTATCTGCTGTTCCAGGTATATACCTGGTATTTGCTCCTGTATATTGGCGAAACCAAGCGCAGGCTCGGCAATCATTTCACTCAACACCTCCACTCAGTCCGCCTATCTGATCTCCCGGTTGCCCAACACTTCAACTCCCCCTCCCATTCCCACACTGACCTTTCTGTCCTGGGCCTCCTCCACTGTCAGAGTGAGGCCCATCGCAAATTGGAGGAACAGCACCTCATATTTCATATATTACATCCCAGCGGTATGAAAATTGACTTCTCTAACTTCAGACAGCCCTTGATTTCCCACTCTCTCCATCCCTCACCCATTCCCAGTTCTCCCACCAGTCTGACCGTCCCTGATTACACCGTATCTCTGTTCGCTTTGTTGGTTACCTCCTGCCAGCTAACAACAATCTATTCTACTTTGTCCTTGATTGGTAGGGTGTCAGAGGTTATGGGCAGAGTGGGAAATCCTTTGTCTCGTTTTCACACCGTACACTTCCTTATCTATGTATCTCCCTCTCCCCTTACATCAGTCTGAAGAAGGGTCTCGATCTGAAACGTCACCCATTCCTTCTCTCCAGAGATGCTGCCCGTCCCGCTGAATTACTCCAGCATTTTGTGTCTATCTGCAGTGGGAATGACTTTCCTGAACTCCTCCTCTTTCCAACTAACTGCAGGAGGTCCTCAGTACATCCCGCAGTCAGGATGGAACCCGGGCAGCAACTCTACCGCTGAGGAGCAGCTTACTGATGGATAGAGGTGTCAGGGGTTATGGGGGGGGGGGGGGGGGGGGGGGGGGGGGGGGGGGGGGTGTGGGGGTGATGGAATTTGCTCACTTTTCCCTCAGTGTGACTCTACTGTACAAATAACTAAGGCACAGATGTGATTTAGAACTGCATAGAAACCACTTCACTTTAGACAGATGCAGAAAACCAATACAAGGCACTTCAAAGAGACACAAAACACTGGATTTAGAATGGTTCTGGATCCAAACAGCCAATGGTGCACAAACCTGGTGCTCTCCAGGCCGCATAATTCTCTGCTGTAAGGGATAAAATTGACAGGTCGACTCCAGGAACAGCAGAGTTCAGTTTCATTTGGTGGCTTCAGGTTACACGTTCTGATCCCCCTCGAGACCAGGGCTTCGCCAATGTTGGCCGATCGAGTGGCTCGTGGTGGACACACGTTATTAATGTACTAGCTCTGTCTCACGGTCCCTCCCCACCATCAAATTTGACACCTCTCTCCTTCTCTCAGCGGCTTCAGCACTTGCTGAAGGTGTCTCAGTGTCCTGTAACTCACTCACATGGACAGAGCGAGGGGATGTGGCCTGATCTTGTCCTCGATCTATCTGCCTGGTGATCCAGGTCTCCTATGACTGGACCTACTGCCCAATCCCAGATTGATTCCCGCATATCCAGCCATCTCACTCCCACACACATGGCAAAGGTCAACTGGGTTTTAAATTTAAAACCGGGACATGAGACAGATCAGGACAATCCCTGATCCATCTGTCAAACATCATGGCCAGTGCAGTGCATGTGAGAGGCAAAGGCTCGGGATTCAGTCTGCACTTTCACAGTACAATCTTTATGTTTCCTGCACACCTTGTAACCAGGTGTGGGAGAACACAGACCACAGGTCAAGGCCTTGGTGTTGCCCATGACTGCCCACAGTTCAGTGTTTGGTACTGGCTGAGTATTCTATCGGAGACACTTGAAAGATGCCTCATCCAAACAAGCATTCCCCCCCCCCCCCCCCCCCCACAGTAAACCCGCTCAGTCATCCCTGCCAAGGCTGGGGTCAAATATTCCCCTCCTCCAACATCTTGTTCAGCCCAGCACACAGCTTCTGCACGTGGGCACGGTATGGCTCCAGAGGTCCATAGAGGGCGGCCAGAAATTCGCAGTCTGCAAAGTGGTTGAAGATGTGGTTGACCCTGCCGTGGGACTTGGCAGTCAGGTGTCGGTTAATGGTCTGGTGCAGCAACTCCCTGCACTCGTTCAAGATGCCGGCCAGAACCCGCCGGTCAAAAGTGAAGTCAATCTGGTGGAAGCTGACGGCCGTCATGGCCAGCTGGTGGACCTTCTTGCGGAACCTGTCCACCAGCACCAGCTCCTCAGCGCTGAACTGGTTGTTGCGATACAGAACCCCCAGTTTGATCACCACCTTGATCAGGTTTTTGATGACCTTCTGTGCTTCCTTCTTGTTTTTGGTGTACTCCTTGGTCACCTGGTAAAGTTCGTCCAGGACATCGCTGCTCGTGTCATCGATGAAGATGTTGGCCATGCTTTTGTTGGCCATCTTGCCCAGCAACTTCTTCTGTGCCTGCATGGCCAAGCTCCTGGTGTTGAAGACATCCATCGTCTCTGCGCAAAACAAAGCACACCATTTCCAAATTAGACCACATTTAGTTTAGGGTTCGGGTTAACAAAGCTTTTCACTGTACCTCAGTTCACGTGACAATAAACTAAACTCCCACCAAGCCACATTGCTCTTGATAATGTCTTTATCATCATTTAATGGACACAAATCACCTTTGTGAGCTTTCAGTTCAGTTCAGTTTAGTTTATTGTCACGTGTACCGAGGTACAGTGAAAAGCTTTTGCTGCATGCTGACCAGTCAGCGCAAAGACAATACATGATTACAATCGACCTACAGTGTACTGTGTTAATGGAATAATGTTTAGTGCAAGGTAGAGCCAGCAAAGTCCGCTCAAGGATAGTCCGAGGGTCACCAATCAGGTAGCTAGTAGTACAGCACTGCTCTCTGGCTGTGGTAGGATGGTTCAGTGGCCTGATAACAGCTGGGAAGAAACTGTCCCTGAATCTGGAGGTGTGCCTTTTCACACTTCTGTACCTTTTGCCTGACGGGAGAGGGCCTGTCAATCTCAGGCCAATGGTAACAACAATTACAGCACGGAAACAGGCCATCTCGGCCCTACCAGTCCGTAAATGGTGAGTGGACAATGAATCGTGAGTGGTCCAACAGAGAAGGTGGGTCTCGATGGTTCCCCAACACACATTAGAAAACATAGAAACATAGAAATTAGGTGCGGAGTAGGCCATTCAGCCCTTCGAGCCTGCACCGCCATTCAATATGATCATGGCTGATCATCCAACTCAGTATCCCGTTACCTGCCTTCTCTCCATACCCTCTGATTCCCTTAGCCACAAGGGCCACATCCAACTCACTCTTAAATATAGCCAATGAACTGGCCTCAACTACCTCTGTGGCAGAGAGTTCCAGAGACTCACCTCTCTCTGTGTGAAAAAAGTCTTTCTCATCTCGGTCTTAAAGGATTTCCCCCTTATCCTTAAGCTGTGACCCCTTGTCCTGGACTTCCCCAACATCGGGAACAATCTTCCTGCATCTTAGCCTGTCCAACCCCTTAAGAATTTTGTAAGTTTCTATAAGATCCCCCTCTCAATCTCCTAAATTCCAGAGAGTATAAACCGTGTCTATCCAGTCTTTCTTCATAAGACAGTCCTGACATCCCAGGAATCAGTCTGGTGAACCTTCTCTGCACTCCTCTATGGCAATAATGTCCTTCCTCAGATTTGGAGAACAAAACTGTACGCAATACTCCAGGTGTGGTCTCACCAAGACCCTGTACAACTGAAGTAGAACCTCCCTGCTCCTGTACTCAAATCCTTTTGCTATGAAAGCTAACATACCATTCGCTTTTTTCACTGCCTGCTGCACCTGCATGCCTACTTTCAATGACTGGTGTACCATGACACCCAGGTCTCGCTGCATCTCCCCTTTTCCTAATCGGCCACCATTTAAATAATAGTCTGCTTTCCTGTTTTTGCCACCAAGTGGATAACCTCACATTTTATCCACATTATACTGCATCTGCCATAACATTTGCCCACTCACCCAGCCTATCCAAGTCACCTTGCAGTCTCCTTAGCATCCTCCTCACAGCGAACACTGCCCCCCAGCTTAGTGTCATCCGCAAACTTGGAGATATTGCCTTCAATTCCCTCATCCAGATCATTAATATATATTGTAAACAGCACTGAGCCCTGCGGTACCCCACTAGTTACTGCCTGCCATTGTGAAAAGGACCCGTTTACTCCTACTCTTTGCTTCCTGTTTGCCAGCCAGTTCTCTATCCACATCAATACTGAACCCCTAATACCGTATGCTTTAAGTTTGTATACTAATCTCTTATGTGGGACCTTGTCGAAAGCCTTCTGGAAGTCCAGATATACCACATCCACTGGTTCTCCCTTATCCACGCTACTAGTTACATCCTCGAAAAATTCCACAAGATTCGTCAGACATGATTTACCTTTTGTAAATCCATGCTGACTTTTGTCCAATGATTTCACCACTTTCCAAATGTGCTGCTATCCCATCTTTAATAACTGACTCTAGCAGTTTCCCCACTACCGATGTTAGACTAACTGGTCTGTTATTCCCCGTTTTCTCTCTCCCTCCCTTCTTAAAAAGAGGGGTTACATTTGCTACCGCCAATCCTCAGGGAACTACTCCAGAATCTAAGAGTTTTGAAAGATTATCACTAATGCATCCACTATTTCCTGAGCTACTTCCTTAAGTACTCTGGGATGCAGCCTATCTGGCCTTGGGGATTTATCGGCCTTTAATCTATTCAATTTACCCAACACCACTTCCGACTGACCTGGATTTCACACAATTCCTCCTTTGACCCACAGTCCCCTGCTATTTCAGGCAGATTATTTATGTCTTCCTTAGTGAAGACGGAACCAAAGTAGTTATTCAATTGGTCCGCCATATCCTTGTTCCCCATGATCAACTCACCTGTTTCTGACTGCAAGGGACTACATTTGTTTTAACTAACCTCTT
Source organism: Okamejei kenojei (assembly GCA_035221665.1). Taxonomy (NCBI): domain Eukaryota; kingdom Metazoa; phylum Chordata; class Chondrichthyes; order Rajiformes; family Rajidae; genus Okamejei; species Okamejei kenojei. The sequence continues at coordinate 37,524,843 of CM069158.1, forward strand.
TCTCTTCACATATCTATAAAAACTTTTTGCAGTCAGTTTTTATGTTCCCTGCCAGTTTTCTTTCATAATCTATTTTTCCTTTCCTAATTAAGCCCTTTGTCCTCCTGTGTGGTCTCTGAATTTCTCCCAGTCCTCTGGTATGCTGCTTTTTCTGGCTACTTTGTACGCATCATCCTTTGCTTTGATACTATCCTGATTTCCCTTGTTATCCACGGATGCACTACCTTCCACGATTTATTCTTTTGCCAAACTGGGATGAACAATTTTTGTAGTTCATCCATGCAGTCTTTAAATGTCTTCCATTGTATATCCACCGTCAACCCTTTTAGAATTAATTGCCAGTCAATCTTGGCCAATTCACGTCTCATACCCTCAAAGTTACCTTTCTTTAAGTTCAGAACCATTGTTTCTGAATTAACAATGTCACTCTCCATCCTAATGAAGAACTCAAACCATATTATGGTCACTCTTGCCCAAGGGGGCACGTACAACAAGACGGCTAATTACCCCTTCCTCATTACTCAAAACCCAGTCTAAAATAGCCTGCTCTCTCGTTGGTTCCTCTACATGTTGATTTAGATAAACTATCCCGCATACATTCCAAAAAATCCTCTTCCTCAGCACCCCTGCCAATTTGATTAACCCAATCTATATGTAGATTGAAGTCACCCATTATAAACTGTTTTGCCTTTGTCGCACGCATTTTAATTTCCTGTTTGATACCATCCCCAACTTCTTGCTACTGTTAGGTGGCCTGTACACAACACCCACCAGCGTTTTCTGCCCCTTAGTGTTTTGTAGCTCTACCCATACCGATTCCACATCCTCCAAGCTAATGTCCTTCCTTTCCATTGCGTTAATCTCCTCTCTAACCAGCAACGCTACCCCACCTCCTTTTCCTTTCTCTCTATCCCTCCTGAATATTGAATATCCCTGGATGTTCAGCTCCCAGCCTAAGTCACCCTGGAGCCATGTCTCCGTGATCCCAAACTATATCATAATCATTAATATCTATCTGCACGTTCAACTCGTCCACCTTATTACGAATACTCCTTGCATTGAGGACACAAAGCCTTCAGGCTTGTCTTTACAACGCATTTACCCCTTATACAATTTTGCTGAAAAAGTGGCCCTTTTTGATTTTTGCCCTGGTTTTGTCTGCCTGCCACTTTTACTTTTCACCTTGCTACCTATTGCTTCTACCCTCATTTTACACCCTCCTGCCTCTCTGCTCTTGTACCCATCCCCCTGCCACATTAGTTTAAATCCTCCCCCGACTAGCAAACACTCCCCCAAGAACATTGGTTCCATTCCATTCCAGGTGCAAACCGTCCTGTTTGTACCGGTCCCACCTCCCCCAGAACTGGTCCCAGTGCCCTAAAAAATTTGAATCCCTCCCCTTGCACCACTTTTCAAGCCACGTATTCAATTTGCAATATCCTCCTATTTCTACTCTGACTGGCCCGTGGTACTGGTAGTAATCCGGAGATTACTACCTTTACACGTTCAGTACCCACCAGCAAGGACCGTGGCGAATGGGGATGTTCCCTTGTGATTGCACCTCGCGTACCACACATGGACCTGCGACCAACTGCCTTAAATCTGTTAGAGCGAGCCTCAAAAACTCGCTTGTATAGAGTGGATGTGGATTGAGGATGTTTTCCACTAGTAGGAGATTCTAGGACTAGGGGTCACAGCCTAAGAATTAAAGGATGTTCCTTTAGGAAGGAGATGAGAAACATAGACAATAGTGCAGGAGGAGGCCATTCGGCCTTTGAGCCAGCACCGCCATTCAATATGATTATGGCTGAACATCCAAAATCAGTACCCTGTTCCTGCTTTCTCCCCATATCCCATGATTCCGTTAGCCCTAAGAGCTATATCTAACTCTTCTTCTCTTCTTGCTTATGGTATGCACAGCCTAAAGTTGTCGGACAACTTGTTCTATTTGATCTAATTTGAATGTGCACGCCGGGTTGATTGCATTCATCGAAACAGGGCGGACCACGTGAAGGTTGCAATCTCCCACCCCATATCGAACTCTCTCTTGAATACATCCAATTTCTTTAGTCAGTGGTGAATCTGTGGAATTCCTTGCGACAGAAGGCTGTGGAGACCAAGGCAGAGATAGATTCTTGATTAGTACGTAGTCAGGGGTTATGAGGAGAAGGCGGGAGAATGGGATTAGGAGGGAGATATAGATCAGCCATGATTGAATGGCGGAGTAGACTAGATTGGCCGAATGGCCTAATTCTTCTCCTATCACTTATGACCTTGTGAACACTTGTCCTTTGTTGGAAAGATTTGGGGCTCACGTGATTGCTTGTGCTGGTTTGCTGCATTAACCGACCAAGCCCAAGTGGTGGGAAGTGGACAACCAGCCAGTTGGTAAACTAATTTAACAGCAGTTTTGGCATCAGAGCCTCCAGTAACCATCAGGTCCAAGAAGATTTATCTGTTGCAGCCTAGATGTTCCCCACATGGCTGAGCAAAAGCTGCCAAGATTCAATGCCAGACCCGTGAAAGATCTGTGAAAGAGCATGCAGCACAGACGGACGCATGCAGCACAACTCGAACATGCAGCACAGATGAAGCGTGAAAGATCGGTTTCTGAGCATGCAGCAGAGATGGAGCGTGGAACACGCCAACATGTTGCAACTTCAGGGAGTCATGCTTGGTTTGCACCTGGCCAATGGCCAATGACCAACGAGGGGAAGAGCAGGGAGATTGGACAGACACCAGCAGCCACTGAGATTTGGTTGTTGAAACCACAGGGGGTATCCCTGCTGTTCCTTGCTGCAAGAAACGGTGTTGTTGACAGGAGCACCTCATCCCCAGTGAAAAGCCGGCCGAGAAATAACCGGGGACTATTACAGAGACCACAAACACAGCACGTAGATACATGTAGAATGTTGCTTTATGCTCCCTGCACACCTTCTAACCAGGTGCCAAGTACAACGTCTTCTCCACAAAATCATCCCTCAACGCAATTTCAGTTAAAAAAAATTCACAACCGTCGATGTGATCTTTAGTTTAGAGTTTAATTTAGAGCTACAACAGGCCCTTCTGCCCATCGGGTCCATGCCCACCAACGTTCATCTGTACACTAGTTCTATCCCACACACACGGGCAACGATTTACAGAAGCCAATTAACCTACAAACCTGCACGTCTTTGGAGTGTGGGAGGAAACCCGAGCACCCGGAGAAAACCCACGCAGGTCACGGGGAGAACGTACAAACTCCGTACAGACAGCACCCGTAGTGGGGATGGAATCTGGGTCTCTGCCGCTGCGCAAAGACTCACTCGCACCACGGCTATCTTCTCATCTCGCTGCAGTGGTGCAGGAGGTCGAGAACCGTGATGCCCAGGTTGAAGAACAGCTTCTTACCGTAACCACAGCCCTATCTCAATATCAATCTGCTATGGAGTTTACATAAGGATGGACTCTGCACTTTGACTGATTCTGTGATGATCTGGTTACCTGATATGACTAATAAAGAAACAATAAACAATGATGCAATACACTAGCCGTTAATGTGGCTGCAAAAGCTGCAGAGAGAATGTCTTTGCTCCACTTCAGATGATAATTACACACTTGACGTTTAAGTTCATAAGGAATAGGAATAAATTAGGCCATTCGGCCCATCAAGTCTACTCCGCCATTCAATCATGACTGATCAATCTCTCTCTCCTAACCCCGTTCTCCTGCCTTCTCCCCATAACCTCTGACACCCGTACTAATGAAGAATCTATCTATCTCTGCCTTAAAAGATGGGGTCCAAGCCATTATGTATCCCTGGAGTAACTAGTTGTTGCCAATGTTCCTGCACAGGGGACCTCTGTGTGATATACTGAGTACTGGACGTCCTAAATGCACATTAAATACTTGGTTGGCTTTGGGATATACTCAGATGATGTACTATACCGATGCAAGTTTGTGCTTTCTATCTTCAGTCTGCAATGTTTATATAACAGTGCTGAGTAATCGGACACATGTGTGCGTGTTTAGTGTACAAATTGCATTCAGCTGTTTTGTCCTCATTAGATATCCCTCGTCATCATTTTCAGGTCATTTAGCGACCAGCAGGAAACTGGCCTGGTCACGGCCCACAGCAGCACGGCAGTCTGAAGAAGGGTCCCGACCCGAAATACCACCCGTCCCTTTACTCCAGAAATGCTGCCTGACCCGCTGCGTTACTCCAGCACTCTGTGTCTATCATCGGTATATACCGGCATCTGCAGTTCCTTCCCACACGACATGTGTGAAACTTCATTGGTGAAAGATGAGCATCAATGCCAGCATTCAGTGGAACCCTGTTGCCTGCTTACTGACAGAGCCTCCAACCACCGGTTTATAACTCAGTTACCTACAGAGCAAGCCTGGGAAGGACATGTGACTTACAAGATGCTCATTGTTTAATCGATGTGGAGCTAGCTATTGGCTATTTTTATGGCAGCAATTGATAGGTTCTTGATTAGAAAGGGCATGAAAGGTTACAGGGCGAAGGCACGAGAATGGGAATGAGAAGGAAAAGTCGATCAGCCATGATTATATGAGGGTGTTGACTCAATGTGCTGATTGCCTCATTCTGCTCTGATGTCTTGTCATTGAACGCTTGCCCTCATGAATCATGGCCTGACTTAGCAATTATATTTTCCCGACTTTTTATGTTCTCCTTCAAGCAGAACAATAACATCTGCAGGCAAAATAGGTCCCTGGTCAACATCATGAAATGTTAGTGAAAGTCAGCGGTTATGGGGAGATGGGAATATTCCGAAATGGCTGATTCCGCTCTATCAGGCTGTCCACGATATTTTACTGCAACAAATCCCCAAACTCAGTCCATGGAGTGTTGAATGCACCTACTCAGGTCTTCTCTTTACTGCCGACAAAACCTCGACCCTCCTGGTCATTGGCCGTTTCTCTAGGTTGCATCCCTCCTAATCCATCTCTGCTTCTTTAAGAGCCTTGTGAAGAGTTTGCCGATGATTTCATCTCATCTATTAGGCTTCGTGATGAGATGCGCAGTTATAAAAACAGCGATGAAAGGGAAGTGTCGTGTATATTGATAACAGCTTCTTGTTGCCATCGACGCTCCTAACCTGACGCTTGGTTTGTTTTTCTGCTTTTTTTCACAGTTTTTTTTACTGCAACGTCACTAAAGGGAACTGGAGGTTGGGTGGAACATTCGACAGTATAAAGTTGATTGTACATTAAACATTTAACAGATATTAAATCGTCTTTTTTAAAAGCAGAAGAGAACAGAACCCAAGAGGAGATGTCGCAGTAAAAACTGGGCACTTTTCTTGAAATAAGCAAACATTGGAGTGTCACTGTAGTAGTTGGATTTGTTATAAACTTTGCCCAATAATTAAATAAGAGTTTCGTTCACCCTCAAGAGTGCAGGGATCAGTGACATTTACCACCAATCCTCCCCACTCTTTCAGGTGTTAGACTTTTGTTTTCTTAGATCGAGTTATTGTCACGCTGTACGGGGGTACAGTGAAAAGCTTTTTAGTTGCGTGCTAACCAGTCAGCGGAAAAAAGGGGGACTTTACATGATTACAATCGAGCCGTTTTACAGACCGTACAGATTACAGGATAAGGGACCGAGACGTTTCTAGCGCAAGTAAAGCCTGCAACAGTCCGATCAATACTAGTCGAGGGGTCGCACCTAAGTGAGGTAGGAGTTAGTAGTTCATCTTGGTTGTGGTAGAATGGGTTCAGTTGCCGGATAACAGCTGATTCATAATGTGGTGTCAGCTGAGAGTTTGAAGTATTTTGGACAGACTAGATTGCAAAGCAGCTTCAAGAGTGCTGATTAGGTTAAGTCTGATCCCTATGAATCTCTTTTCTTCAACTCATACCCCTTTTCCCTTTCCTTGTCACCCTCTTCCTACGTTTTTCACGTGGTGCAAATTCTACTTGTAGAAGCCGACTGCAGCTTGTGGTGCATGAGTCCTCACCATAATCTATCGTGTAGTTCATTAAGTACATACCAAGGGTAATTAGTCAAGGAGCTTAATGCGAGATTCTTGGCACAAAGATCAGTAATTATATCGAAACAAGTTAGAGTTGGGGGATGCCCTCTGGATATTTTCTATTGCTGTGATAGTCTACCTCAGTAAGGAACTTCTGGCTTTGTGGGAGGCCTGGAACAGTGCACTAAAATGTTTCTCGGTCAACAGAATATGATTCTGGGGAGGTGAGGATATGAAGGTGTTATATGGTCGTGGGCGGCAAGGTGGCGCAGCGGCAGAGTTGCTGCCTCACAGCGTCAGAGACCCACATTCGATCCTGACTAGGGGTGGAGTACTGAGACTTTACGGAGTTTGTCCGTTCCCCCCCTGACCTGCATGGGTATTGTCCGGGTGCTCCGGTTTCCTCCCACACTCCAAAGACGTACAGAGTAGGTTCTCTACATCGGCGAAACCAAGCGCAGGCTTGGCGATCGCTTCGCCCAACACCTCCGCTCACTTCGCAATAACCAACCTGATCTCCCGGTGGCTCAGCGCTTCAACTCCCCCTCCCATTCCAAATCCGACCTTTCTGTCCTGGGCCTCCTCCATTGTCAGAGGGAGGCCCAACGCAAATTGGAGGAATAGCACCTCATATTTGGCTTGGGTAGTTTACACCCCAGCGGTATGAACATTGACCTCTCATTTCAGATATTCCTTGCTTTCTCCCTCCTTCCCCTCCCCTTCTCAGCTCTCCCACAGCCCACTGTCTCCGCTCTTCCTTTCTTTTTCTCCCCCCCCGACATCAGTCTGAAGAAGGGTCTCGACCCGAAATGTCACCTATTTCTTCTCTCCATCGATGCTGCCTCACCTGCTGAGTTCCTCCAGCATTTTTGTCTATCTTCGATTTTTCCAGCATCTGCAGTTCTTTCTTAAACACTAGTGTTAATGGTGATAGTGTTAATGTGAGGGGATCGCTGGTCGGCATGGAGCCAGTGGGCCGAAGGGCCTGTCTCCGTGCTGTATCTGTAAACTAAACTAAACCCCAGAAGTCGGGGGGGGGGGGGGGGGGGGGGGCAGCTTTAAATATAATTCCCATCACGTGATGTTTTGAAGACCAACATTCCTAAGTGAAGCATTATTCCAGCGTTAATGTCATTCTCTGATCACCCTCCTGTCACTGTCTGGGATCTATCTCACTACAACTAAAATTAGCCCAGCAGCCGTTCCTGTGTGGGAAATCTGAGAATAAAGTCGACTTTCCACACGGCAAAGTATCTGAAGGGACAGAGAGGTTGTCATGGATATGACTGAACATCAAGACCAGAGCCACACCAATCCTCCCAATTGTGGTACTAGACTTTTGCTAAAGTTACAAAACAGGGTGGACAACGGGAGGATATTCCCTTTTATGAAGAAAACTTAAAACAAGATCACTGTTTAAAAATAAAAGTTCATCCATTTAAACCTAATGAGATATTTTGTTTCCTCTTGAGCTACAAGTCGTTTGAACTTCCTTAGAGGGCAGTGGAAGCAAAATCTTTTGATATTTCTAAGGCAGAGATAGATGCAGTGATTCTTGATTTGTGCGGGTGTCAGGGGTTATGGGGAGAAGGCAGGAGAATGGGGTTAGAATAAAGGAGAGGTCATTTAAGACTGAGCTGAGAAAAAACTTTTTTACCCAGAGAGTTGTGAATTTATGGAATTCCCTGCCACAGAGGGCAGTGGAGGCCAAATCACTGGATGGATTTAAGAGAGGGTTGGATAGAGCTCTAGGGGCTAGTGGAGTCAAGGGATATGGGGAGAAGGCAGGCACGGGTTATTGATTGGGCATAATCACAATGAATGGCGGTGCTGACTTGAAGGGCCGAATGGCCTCCTACTGCACCTATTTTCTATGTTAGGAGGGAGAGATAGATTAGCCATGATTTGAATGGCGGAGTAGACTTGATGGGCCAAATGGCCTAATTCTACTCCTATCACTTGTGACCTTACGTAGGAATCACAGATGCTTTAGACTTTGGAGATACAGCGTGGAAACAATCCCTTCGGCCCACAGAGTCGGCGCCGACCAGCAACCATTCCACACAATCCCGAAGATATAAAATAGATAAAAGTTCACCTCAGCGAGATAGGAATGCCGAGATCGGATCAGTAAATAGAGGAGCAGGTTTGAGGAGTGAGTCTCTTATTCCTTTTCAAGTTTGTAGTTACCAATGAATGAGGGAGAAAAGGTTCCACACAAATGTAACCAAAGTGATTGCAGCCCAAATTCAGAGACAAGTTCCTCGCGATGAACAAATCTCCTTCTCTCTTTGGTATCATTTCCACTTTAGGTTTTTCATTTCTACTTTTTAGCTTTTGGAATAAAAAGCTCATACCTCCAGATTCAGGGACAGTTTCTTCTGCCTGAAGAAGGGTTCCCACCTGAAAAGTCACCTATTCCTTTTCTCCAGAGATACTGTCTGACGCACTGCATTACTCCAGTATTTTATGTCTATCTGCAGTTACTTCTCAGTTGTTATTAGGCAACAGAACCATCCTATCACCAACGAGAGAGCAGTCCTTGCTACTCTCTACCATGTTGGAGGCCCTTGGACTATCTTTAATCGGACTTTATCTTGCACTAAATGTTATTCCCTTTATCCTGCATCTTTACACTATGGCAGGCTTGAATGTAACATTATATAGTCTTTCCACTTACTGGTTCGCACGCAACAATAAAAGCTTTGCACTGAACCTCAGTACACGTGACGATAAACTAAAATGAAAACAAAAACTAAAAACTTGGCAGCCGAGCACCTTGTGGCTGCAATGTCCAATGGACCAATATCCTGCCAGGGCGGGATCTGCTCACCAAGTGTTCCATCTGCCTGATGGGGAAGCCCAGTCTGTCACTTACATTCCAATTTAAACATAACATCTCAAATGCTGTCCCTGAAGAGGTGTCCCGACCAGAAATGTCACCTATCCATGTTCTCCACAGATGCTGCCTGACCCACTGAGTGACACCAGCACTCTGTGAAACGTCACCTATCCATGTTCTCCACAGATGCTGCCTGACCCGCTGAGTGACTCTAGCACTCTGTGAAACGTCACCTATCTATGTTCTCCACAGATGCTGCCTGACCCACTGAGTGACACCAGCACTCTGTGAAACGTCACCTATCCATGTTCTCCACAGATGCTGCCTGACCCACTGAGTGACTCTAGCACTCTGTGAAACGTCACCTATCCATGTTCTCCAGAGACGCTGCCTGACCCGCTGAGTTACTCCAGCATTTTGTTTCGCTTGTAATCATGCGTTATCTTTCCGCTGACTGGTTAGCACGCAACAAAAGCTTTTCATGTACTTTGGTACACGGACAATAAACTAAACTATCCTTGGAAAATATCCAAGATTCATATTTATTTTCCAAGATATTTCTTCCAAATTTTAAAGTGAGATTTTCTAATTATGGCTCCCTAGATTTGTTGAACTTCTTCCCTCCCTTTTTGTAGGAATTTCCTTCTATGGCACTGTGATTAGAACTGTACACCATGTTCCATATATCAGAAACTCCTGCATTGCATCTGTCTGCTGGAGCAGTGATCTGCTGTAGTTCAATTCCTTGGAGCGCAGGAGTTTGAAGTGATCTTATGGAACTGTATAAAACCACGAGGGGAATTGACTGGGTGAATGCACACAATGTGAGGGGATAGGTTTCAGATGAGAGGGGAAAGGGGCAATAGGAATTTGAGGGGCAACTTTTCACATTCAGAGAATGATGGGTTTACCAAACGAGCTGCCAGAGGAGGTACTTGAGGCAGGTATAATAACAACATCTGCAATACACTTGGATGGGGTCATGGATAGGAAAGGTGAGAGCAAATGTGGACAAATGGGACTAGCTTCGATGGGGCATCTTGGCCAGCATGGACGAGTTGGGCCGAAGGGCCTGTTTCCGTGCTATGTGACACTCTGGCTCTACTGTACAGGAAGGGATGGGATGCAGGGGGTTGGGCTCAGGAGCATGGCACTGGACAACTCAAATAGGCCAGGCTGCAAAAGGACAAAAGGAAACGCAAACTTTCCTTCAGTTTCCACAGACGTTTATCCAACTTGCTCTCACACTGTATTCCAATTTGTCAGTGTATACATAACAGACACCACTGAAAACATCACCAATCCACTGTTTTCAGAATGCAACTCAACACCTTGGAATTCATCAACTCAGGGAACGATAACCTTCAGCAATTCCATTACACCACTCGAAGGAAAGTTTCCTGATGTGTCACATCTATTATCAACATTGATTATGGGGTGAAGGAAAGAGCGTTCACGTCCATCACGGCCCTGTTTCCACCACCACGCACAAGAGGCGACAAGATAGACCATTGTATGTAGATGCCGAGAAGTGTGTTCAGCTCTGGTGAACAACTTCTAATCTTGTGTGCGGACTCGATAAGAAGAAGAAGAATAACATCGATTATATTTCCATTTACTTTGGAGGTGTTACCATGAAAACACTTTGGTAATTGTGCCATGTATGAATGAACAGTAGATGCTCGTTTAAACCGAAGATAGACACAAAATACTGGAGTTACTCAGTGGGACAGGCAGTATCATTGGACAGAAGGAATGCATGACGTTTCGGTTGAGCCCCTTCTTCTGTAACTGTGCTGATGGGAGTTGGTATTCAGGTGGCGACATCCCTCGGGCATTTTGTCCACTTTCTATTCACCTGCTCATGGACGACATCCAAACCAAGTCGGGGACTTGTGGAAGACCAGGGTCATGGTGGTCTCCATTCTCTCACCAGCAACTGTCTGAAAATGAACTAGACTATTTGCAAACTTGATGTCATAGACAATAGACAATAGGTGCAGGAGTAGGCCATTCGGCCCTTCGAGCCAGCACCGCCTTTCAATGTGATCACGGCTGATCATCCCCAATCAGTACCCCGTTCCTGCCTTCTCCCCATTTCCCCTGACTCCGCTATCTTTAAGAGCCCTATCGAGCTCTTTCTTGAAAGTATCCAGAGAACCGCCCTCCACCGCCCTCTGAAGCAGAGAATCCCACAGACTCACAACTCTCTGTGTGGAAAAGTGTTTCCTCATCTCCGTTCCTAATGGCTTGCCCCTTATTCTTGTGTGATGCCAGAATTGTGTTTTGCATCTTGTCCATAACTTCACTAAAACCGTTTCCACCTCTGTTTCATTGCCTGACATTATCCTTCCTCAAAACATTGGCTGCTGCAACTCTTCCCTGGGTCATCGTTAACTCTGGACAAGTTTTCCAAAGCAATCCTACTTGGGTTAAACAGTGAACTGGAGAGATGGCAACTCACTCCTGATCTCATTCACCCAGCTCCCTGTGTTATGTTGCCCTACATGAGTTCCTGGTCAAACAGCTCCTCAAATAAAACTATTCTGCTGTCAGTCCCCACCCCGCCTGCCCGAGCCTGCACATTGTTCCACTCACTCTCACCCACATCCCTGTTCTTCCCCAATCCGATCATTTCAAAATAATCGTTGAATCTCTCCACATTTAATGGCAACTTCACCTTTAGTTTAGTTTGCGTTTGTTGCGTGCTAACCAGTCGGCAGAAAGACAACACATGATTGGAACCATACAGTCCGCAGTGTCCAGAAACACAGTAAAGGGAATAACGTGAATAATGTTTCGCTCGGAGCTATCGATATTTCTCTACCCCTCCTATCCACTAGAGGCTACAGAAAACGAACAATGATTGGGTGTGAACTCTTTGCTCAATAACACTCACGTGAAACACCTTTTGCATATTTGCTTTGTGACCATGCTAATTTAATTGTATGTGATGTTGTTGGGCCTCTCTCATTATGGATCAGAATGAGGAACCCATTCATGTTCTCCACAGATGCTGCCTGACCCGCCCGCTGGGTTACTCCAGCACTCTGTGAAACGTCACCTATCCATGTTCTCCACAGATGCCTGACGTACAGATATGTAGGCTAATTGGCTTGGGTTTGCATACTTGGTATAAGTGTAAATTGTCCCTAGTGTGGTCGGCTTGTGTTAGTGTGCGGGGATCGCTGGTCAGTGCGGACTCAGTGGGCTGAAGGGACTGTTTCCGCGCTGTATCTCTAAACTAAACTGGCCATTCGGCCCACCGAGTCCATGCTGACCATATTACCAACTATTTTAGAGAATTCCCAACTTTTCACCAATTGTTATCTGATATCACAAACACCTGCTTTAAACATTGTTTTAGCTGAGTGCTGGACAAAAGGCTCCTAATATAGATGTTCCTCCTGTCCTCAGTGACACCCCCCCCAGTAACTGTCCCTGGATGGTTCTGCTTTGCAGTCAATGTTAGTTTCTGAAGGGTTCTGTCCAGAACGCCATGGCTACAACCTACAAACCAGGGCGGCACAGTGGCGCAGCGGGTAGAGCTGCTGCCTCACAGCGCCAGAGACCCGGGTTCGATCCTGACTACGGGTGCTGTCTGTATGTTCTCCCCGTGACAGTGTAGGTTTGTAGGTTAATTGGTTTCAGTAAATTGTCGGCAGTGTGCGTGTAGGATAGTGTTAGTGTGCAGGGATCGCTGGTCGGTGCGGACTCGATGGGCCGAAGGGCCTGTTTCTGCACTGTATCTCTAATCTAAAACTAAAAAACAGAAACCTTGCCTTTAAGCAGCTGCCTAGGTTGGCAACACTCATCATCCCTCCTGGATTGTCCTGGAATTAAAGATTAATTTCCAGATCACTGCTGTGGGAAAGTCAGCTGAGAGAAAAATGAACGGATAAAAATAAATTCTGAAGTAGTTTTTATGACACAGGACACTGGGGGAGAGAACAAACTGTTGTTGATTGATGATGATGAACTGAAAGAGCAAGTCATTCAATTCATGGAGTCTGTGACTGAGCGATGTTTCACTGGTAGCCGGGATATTCCAACTTCAATCGCTTTCCGATTAGCCCAACAACGTTCACAAGTTGTAGGAGTAGACCCATTCTGTCTACTCCGCCATTCAATCACGGCTGATCTCTGCCTCCTAATCCCATTTTCCTGCCTTCTCCCCATATTCCTGCCTTCACCCTTGACACCTATTGTAATCAATAAAAATATCTGCTGACTTGTCCTCCACAGCCCTCGGTGGCAATGAGTTCCACAGATTAACTACCCTCTGACTAAAGAAGTTCCTCCTCACCTCCTTTTCTAAAAGAGCACCATTTAATTCTGAAAGGTGGTGCAATAGCTTATTTTAGAGATACAGCGAGGAAACAGGCCCTTCGGCCCACCGAGTCCGTGCCGACCAATGATCAAACTATACACTCGCACTACCCTATACACTATGGACAATTGGCACAAAGCCAGTTAACCTACAAATCTACAGTTGTTTGGAGTGTGGGAGGAAACTGGAGATCCTGGAGAGATCCCACACAGGTCCGGGGGGAGATTGTGCAAACTCCGAACAGACAGCGTCCGCGGTCAGGATGGCACCTGTAAGGCAGTAACTCCACCGCTGCACCACTGTGCTGCCCAGAATAATAGACAATAGGTGCAGGAGGAGGCCATTCGGCCCTTCAAGCCAGCACCGCCATTCAATATGATCAGGACTGATCATCCCCAATCAGTACCCCGTTCCTGTCTTCTCCCCATATCCCCTGACTCCGCTATCTTCAAGAGCCCTCTCTCTTGAAAGTATCCAGAGAACCAGCCTCCACCGGTTTGATTATGTTTGAATATGTTCAAATTTAATAACTGCAGTAAAACACAACCTTTCCATTGCAAGATTGCTGCCCAATCCATTCAACCTGCATGTGGGCAAATCTCAGGGAGAAGGTGTTCACATTCAATACTGAGTCACGCCTCTAAACCAACTGCTCCCTGAATGTAAGGCTGACAGTGGTGAGGTTCCGTGAGAGGGAGGCATTGTCGGAGCACACTCTGGAACACAGGTTCATAAACCAGAGCTGGTGTCCAAGATAAACACCACTTCTGCCACAAATATTCATTGGAACAAAATGTTTACTTTGAAGAAGAAAGCCTTCAAGCCAAACATTTTTCTTGAGCATTGCTTTGCCTTAAACAATGTGGCACCAACTCTGGTCATTACAGGCGAAGGTTTCTGTAGCCTCTCAGTTCTGCTTTGGCAAAGTTTGTTTTGATGGGACGAGAGCTCAAAGGGCCTGTCCCACTCTCGCCATGTTTTCAGCGACTTGCGGCACCCGTCCTAGTCGCAGCAGGTGGCCGAAAATGTTCAACATGTTGAAAACCCAGCGGCGACCAGAACAAGGAACGACTCTTTGGGCGACTACTCACCACCAGACAGGCGTCACCCCGCGATCACAGTAACTAATTTTACTGATTCGCTAATTTACCAATTTGCTGATTTAGATTCTCGAGCCAATCCCCGCACTCACTCCTTTACCTGCCGCTCCTCTGACAACCTCGTTCTATATTAACACATTCAACTATGTTAAGTAAATTTGGAGATGAATGTAAACACTAAACTCCTCAAACTGCGGAGCATCCTGGATAACACAGCTCACCCCCTCACACTGGTCAACTTGAGGCGCACCTTCAGCAGCAGACTGGTCCCACCAAGATGCAGCACAGAACGCCACAGGAGATCCTTCTTCCCCGTGGCTATCAAACTGTACAACTCCTCCCCCTTCTGTCGTGGGATAGACTCTTGCCCCCCCCCCCCCCCAATCTTTGCACATCCCTAATCCTGTCCACTCGTCACTTTAATTTCATGTTTCATGTATCTTGTGTTTTTATGACTGTTGGCAGATCAATGTCCCTCCTGGGATAAATAAAGTTCTATCGTGTTGTATCGTATCGTACATGCAGGCAGAGATCAGTTTACCTTGGGATCATGTAAGGCACCAATACAATGGGCCGAAGGGCCTGCTCCTGTGCTGTACTGTTCTACAGGATCTATAATGAATACCTCGCTCTTATATTAATATAAACTCTGGACAACGGCATACCTTGTCCTGGTCCCTCAACACCGCCAAACTAATTAAAAAGACGCAGCAGCGCCTCTACTTTCTGAGGAGGCTTAAGAAAGCTCACCTGTCCCCTCAGATCCTGCCCAACTCCTACCGCTGACCCACAGAAAGCATCCTGACCACCTGCTTCACGGTTGGTACAGCGGCTGCACCACAGCTGACAGGAAGGCACTGCAACGGGTGGTGAAAACCGCCCATCACATCCGGTGCCCCGCTCCCTGCCATGGCTGTCCTTCACCGCACACGGTGTCTGAGACGGGCTGACAAAATCATTAAGGACCCCTCACACCCCAACCATGGACTGTTTGCCCTCCTCCCAATGGGGAGGCGGTACAGGAGCCTCATGTCTCAGCCTTAGGATACAGAGTTGGATGATCAGCCATGATCATATTGAATGGCGGTGCAGGCTCGAAGGGCAGAATGGCCTACTCCTGCACCTATTTTCTATATTACTATGTCTCGCACCAGCAGGCTAAAGAACAGCTTCTTCCCCAACACCATTACCCTGCTGGACTCACAGGCCCGGAGCAAGCCCCCCCCCCCCCCCCCCCCCCCCCCCCCCCTTCTCATCAGTATTATTTATCGTTTATATAATTTATAGTTCAGCTCTTATTCACCAGAATATAGCACATGTCAATCTCTTGCACTTTAACAACTATCTGTATATATGTGTATGCCTATGTACATACACCAGTATATCCTCATTTGTATATAATGTCTTCATCAGCACTTTATTACTTTGCACCCGGGTTCGATGCAAAACTGCATTTCGTTGTCCTGTACTTGTACTGTGTGTAATGACAATACAGTTCAATCTAATCTAATCCAATCCCTTCAACGCATTGTGAGATTGTCATCCACAGTTTCAATATCCTGTGCCACAAAGTTTGTTTTTAAATCTGAGCAAAATCAGCTTCCTTTACATAAAATTACAAACATAACTCATTTCAGTTCCTTTCTATAAATATCAAAAACTTGGGATCAAAACTCCAAAGCGCCAGAGATCTGGTTCAATCCCGACTACGGGTGCTGTCTAATTTATATATTAATATAAATTGGTGATAATTTTTCAAAACTCTTTAGATTCTGGAGTAGTTCCTGAGGATTGGAGGGTAGCTAATGTAACCCCACTTTTTAAAAAGGGAGGGAGAGAGAAAATGGGGAATTACAGACCAGTTAGTCTAACATCGGTAGTGGGGAAACTGCTAGAGTCAATTATTAAAGATGGGATAGCAGCACATTTGGAAAGGGGTGAAATCATTGGACAAAGTCAGCATGGATTTATGAAGGGTAAATCATGTCTGACGAATCTTATTGAATTTTTTGAGGATTTAACTAGTAGAGTGGATAAGGGAGAAGCAGTGGATGTGTTATATCTGGACTTTCAGAAGGCTGTCGACAAGGTCCCACACAAGAGATTGGTATACAAACTTAAAGCACACGGTATTGTTGGTTCAGTATTGATGTGGATAGAGAACTGGCTGGCAGACAGGAAGCAAAGAGTAGGAGTGAACGGGTCCTTTTCAGGATGGCAGACAGTGACTAGTGGGGTGCCGCAAGGCTCAGTGCTGGGACCCCAGCTATTTACAATATACATTAATGATTTGGACGAGGGAATTAAATGCAACATCTCGAAGTTTGCGGATGACACGAAGCTGGGGGGCAGTGTTAGTTGTGAGGAGGATGCTAGGAGGCTGCAGGATGACTTGGATAGGCTGGGTGAGTGGGCAAATGCATGGCAGATGCAGTATAATGTGGATAAATGTGAGGTTATCCACTTTGGTGGCAAAAACAGGAAGGTAGACTATTATTTGAATGGTGACCAATTAGGAAAAGGGGAGATGCAGTGGGACCTGGGTGTCATGGTACACCAGTCATTGAAAGTAGGCATGCAGGTGCAGCAGGCAGTGAAGAAAGCGAATGGTATGTTGGCATTCATAGCAAAAGGATTTGAGTACAAGAGCAGGGAGGTTCTATTGCAGTTGTACAGGGTCTTGGTGAGGCCACACCTGGAGTATTGCGTACAGTTTTGGTCTCCAAATCCGAGGAAAGACATTCTTGCCATAGAGGGGCTACAGAGAAGGTTCACCAGACTGATTCCGGGATGGCATGACTTCCATATGAAGAAAGACTGGATAGACTTGGCTTGTAGTCGCTGGAATTTAGAAGATTGAGGGGTGATCTCATAGAGACTTACAAAATTCTTAAGGGGTTGGACAGGCTAGATGCAGGAAGATTGTTCCCAATGTTGGGGAAGTCCAGGACAAGGGGTCACAGTTTAAGGATAAGGGGGAAGTCTTTTAGGACCGAGATGAGAAAATCGTTTTTCACACAGAGAGTGGTGAATCTGTGGAATTCTCTGCCACAGAAGGTAGTTGAGGCCAGTTCGTTGGCCATATTTAAGAGGGAGTTGGATGTGGCCCTTGTGGCTGAAGGGATCAGGGGGTATGGAGAGAAGGCAGGTACAGAATACTGAGTTGGATGATCAACCGTGATCATATTGAATGGCGGTGCAGGCTCGAAGGGCCGAATGGCCTACTCCTGCACCTAATTTCTATGTTTCTATGTTTCTCTGTCTGTATGGAGTTTGTACGTTCTCCCTGTGACCTGCATGGTCTTTCTCCAGGTGCTCCGGTTTCCTCCCACACTCCAAAGACATGCGGGTTTGTAGGTTAATTGACTTCTGTAAATCGTGCCAAGTGTGTGTAGGATAGTACTAGTGTAGGGGAGATCGCTGGGCGGCACTGACTCGGTGGGCCGAAGGGCCTGTTTCCATGCTGTGTCTCTAACACTAAACTAAACTCTCTTGAAGGTTTGTGCGGTGCTGAAGGCAGTCACAATAGTGGAGTTTATGAGAGGTTTGGATAGATTCATGGAGTACAGGGAAGGGGGAGATAGATGATGTGCGGGCAGGCAGAGCTGGCTTTGGCGTCGTGTTCAGCACAGACATCGTGGGCTGAAGGGCCTGTACCCGTGCTGTGCTGTTCTACGTTTAAGAAGGAACTGCAGATGCTGGAAAATCGAAGGTAGACAAAAGTGCTGGAGAAACACAGCGGGTGCAGCAGCATCTATGGAGCGATGGAAATAGGCAAAGTTTCAGGCTGTTTCGGCCCGAAACGTTGCCTATCTCCTTCGCTCCATAGATGCTGCTGCACCCGCTGAGTTTCTCCAGTTCTTTTGTCTACCTGTACTGTTCTATGCTCTATGAAATACTCAGCACCTCAGGTGTGCTCTGTGCTGAGATATTACCTCAGTTCCTGAGTATGTCCCACTATTTTTGTCTCTTCTAGTTGGAGCAGCATCTTGCTGCCTCACAGCCCAGTTCTACAACAGTGAGTGACAGTCGGGGATATAACAGGGCTGCCAGATGCCTTTAGTGTTTGCTCCAGCTGCTCCACCAACGACAAGCCTGTGAACTTCTACATCCCAGCAAAACCTTTGGATCCCAACCTCGCTGTGAGCTTCTGTAGCTGCAAATCAAGACCCGACTTGTACACACATTATCTCATCACTTTACTGATCCAGACTCAAGACTTATGACAGACACAAACTGCTGGAGTAACTCAGCGGGACGGGCAGCATCTCTGGAGAGAGGGAATGGGTGACGCTTCGGGTCGAGACCCTTCTTCAGACTGAGAGTTAGGGGAGAGGGAGACATGGAGATATGGAAGGGTAAGGTGTGTAAACGAGAGAGTAAAAGGGGATGAAGCTCAGAGAATGGTTCATCGTTAGCTGAGGGGAAGGTGACAGCGAGACGTACAATCAGTAACATTTAATCAGGGGGACAGTCAAACTAGTCGGAGAACGTGGATGGGGGAGGGATGGAGAGAGAGGGAGGGAAAGCATGGGTGACTTGCAGTTAGAGAAGTGATATTCATACCACTGGGGTGTAAGCTGCCGCAGCAAATTCAGACTTGTTTGCAAGGTAATGGAATGCAGATTACAAGTGTGTAGGTACGCACTAACGCTGGTCACTTTATGGGAGTTGATAGTAAACACTCTCTAAATTTCACAAAGTATAGAAAAACAAGACACTCCCCCCCCCCCCCACCCCCAAATTTCCATTCATAATATTTTTAGATGCAGGTTTTATTTCACATTTTAATTCCATTAAAGCTGAGCGTCTCAAGGTTTCGTTACTATTGTTTGACAGGTTCACGATTGGTCATTGCAAAACTTTGCTATACGATATGAAACTTATTCACCCCCGAGGGAAGATGGTCTGCCAACAGTCACAGCACACAAGGGACACATAAAGAAAATAACATTTAAAAATATTTTACGCAGGTGAAAACACAGGTCATAGAAACATAGAAAATACGTTAGGCCATTCGGCCCTTCGAGCCAGCACCACCATTCAATATGATCACGGCTGATCATCCAGAAACAGTACCCCGTTCCTGCTTTCTCCGCATATCCCTTGTCCTGAGAGCTAAATCTAACTCTCTCTTGAAAACCGGCCACCGGTTGACCCGACAACCACAAACCAAGCACAAGGCGCACTAAGGTCTGAAGAAGGGTCTGGACCCGAAGCCTCACCCATTCCTTCTCTCCAGAGATGCTGCCTGTCGCGCTGAGTTGCTCCAGCACTTTGTGCCTACCTTCATTATTTAGGAGTTACTTCAGTATTCAGGAACAGAGCCACACCTTACCTTTTCCCACCTCGTGTTCCAACTCCATAGCCGGGAGTGAGTGGCAGTGAAATGAAGAGGCCGTCTCACTAAGTGACAACAGAGTGGCCCGTGTCAGCCGGTACGAGCCGCAGATGCTCGAGGTACAGCCCACACTGTGTACTCAGCAGCTTCAGTCAAGGCACTTTGTGGAATAGATGAGAGGATTATATTTGTTGGAGGTTGTCAACGCTGACCAAGCCTGCCACGCCCCCCAAGCTGACGTTACACTCTGACAGGCAGACACTCATTCCTGCCGCTCTGGAACCATCACCACTCCTAAGGGAGGGTGAAAAATTTGAATACAAATCCAGGCACGTTAATGTCACAAACTATTCATTCCAACTTCTGCTTTCTAACAGCACAGCAAGTTACGGAGAGAATAGAAGGAAAGTACACACTCCCTCGATGATGGCCACAGGTGGTACCAAGGGAACGTACCGTTCATAAGTATGTAAGTGACTAAAGAAGTTCCTCCTCATCTTCTTCCTAAAGGAACGTCCATTTATTCTGAGGCTATGACCTCTGGTCCTAGATTTTCCCACTATTGGAAACATCACAAGGCCAAAAGGAATAGGAGTAGAATTAGGCCATTCGGCCCATCAAGTCTCCACCTCCATTCAATCATGGCTGATCTATCTCTCCCTCCTAACCCCATTCTCCTGCCTTCTCCCCATAACTCCTGACACTCGTACTAATCAAGAATCAATCTCTGCCTTAAAAATACCCAATGACTTGGCCTCCACAGCCTTCTGTGACAATGAATTCCACAGATTCACCACCCTCTGACTAAAGAAATTCCTCCTCATCTCCTTCCTAAAGGAACGTCCATTTATTCTGAGGCTGTGATCCTAGACTCTCCCACTAGTGGAAGCATCCTCTCCACATCCACTCTATCCACTGGCAGACTGTACCTAGGTACATGTGGATGGTCACACCTAGATTGTTAACATCTTCTTTGCACCAATGGACCAGTTATAGATTTTCACCCTTTTCTTTATGTGCCATTTATTTATATTTAAAGTTTATCATTTGACATAGAAACATAGAAACATAGAAATTAGGTGCAGTAGGCCATTCAGCCCTTCGAGCCTGCACCGCCATTCAATATGATCATGGCTGATCATCCAACTCAGTATCCCGTACCTGCCTTCTCTCCATACCCTCTGATCCCCTTAGCCACAAGGGCCACATCCAACTCACTCTTAAATATAGCCAATGAACTGGCCTCAACTACCCTCTGTGGCAGAGAGTTCCAGAGACTCACCACTCTCTGTGTGAAAAAAGTCTTTCTCATCTCGGTCTTAAAGGATTTCCCCCTTATCCTTAAGCTGTGACCCCTTGTCCTGGACTTCCCCAACATCGGGAACAATCTTCCTGCATCTAGCCTGTCCAACCCCTTAAGAATTTTGTAAGTTTCTATAAGATCCCCTCTCAATCTCCTAAATTCCAGAGAGTATAAACCGAGTCTATCCAGTCTTTCTTCATACGACAGTCCTGACATCCCAGGAATCAGTCTGGTGAACCTTCTCTGCACTCCCTCTATGGCAATAATGTCCTTCCTCAGATTTGGAGACCAAAACTGTACGCAATACTCCAGGTGTGGTCTCACCAAGACCCTGTACAACTGAAGTAGAACCTCCCTGCTCCTGTACTCAAATCCTTTTGCTATGAAAGCTAACATACCATTCGCTTTTTTCACTGCCTGCTGCACCTGCATGCCTACTTTCAATGACTGGTGTACCATGACACCCAGGTCTCGCTGCATCTCCCCTTTTCCTAATCGGCCACCATTTAAATAATAGTCTGCTTTCCTGTTTTTGCCACCAAAGTGGATAACCTCACATTTATCCACATTATACTGCATCTGCCAAACATTTGCCCACTCACCATCCTATCCAAGTCACCTTGCAGTCTCCTAGCATCCTCCTCACAGCGAACACTGCCCCCCAGCTTAGTGTCATCCGCAAACTTGGAGATATTGCCTTCAATTCCCTCATCCAGATCATTAATATATATTGTAAACAGCTGGGGTCCCAGCACTGAGCCCTGCGGTACCCCACTAGTTACTGCCTGCCATTGTGAAAAGGACCCGTTTACTCCTGCTCTTTGCTTCCTGTTTGCCAGCCAGTTCTCTATCCACATCAATACTGAACCCCTAATACCGTATGCTTTAAGTTTGTATACTAATCTCTTATGTGGGACCTTGTCGAAAGCCTTCTGGAAGTCAGATATACCACATCCACTGGTTCTCCCTTATCCACTCTACTAGTTACATCCTCGAAAAATTCCACAAGATTCGTCAGACATGATTTACCTTTTGTAAATCCATGCTGACTTTGTCCAATGATTTCACCACTTTCCAAATGTGCTGCTATCCCATCTTTAATAACTGACTCTAGCAGTTTCCCACTACCGATGTTAGACTAACTGGTCTGTAATTCCCCGTTTTCTCTCTCCCTCCCTTCTTAAAAAGAGGGGTTACATTTGCT
This sequence comes from Okamejei kenojei, assembly GCA_035221665.1. Taxonomy (NCBI): domain Eukaryota; kingdom Metazoa; phylum Chordata; class Chondrichthyes; order Rajiformes; family Rajidae; genus Okamejei; species Okamejei kenojei. The sequence continues at coordinate 37,546,947 of CM069158.1, forward strand.
ACCCGCCAATCCTCAGGAACTACTCCAGAATCTAAAGAGTTTTGAAAGATTATCACTAATGCATCCACTATTTCCTGAGCTACTTCCTTAAGTACTCTGGGATGCAGCCTATCTGGCCCTGGGGATTTATCGGCCTTTAATCTATTCAATTTACCCAACACCACTTCCCGACTGACCTGGATTTCACTCAATTCCTCCTTTGACCCACAGTCCCCTGCTATTTCAGGCAGATTATTTATGTCTTCCTTAGTGAAGACGGAACTAAAGTAGTTATTCAATTGGTCCGCCATATCCTTGTTCCCCATGATCCACTCACCTGTTTCTGACTGCAAGGGACCTACATTTGTTTTAACTAACCTCTTTCTCTTCACATATCTATAAAAACTTTTGCAGTCAGTTTTTATGTTCCCTGCCAGTTTTCTTTCATAATCTATTTTTCCTTTCCTAATTAAGCCCTTTGTCCTCCTCTGCTGGTCTCTGAATTTCTCCCAGTCCTCTGGTATGCTGCTTTTTCTGGCTACTTTGTACGCATCATCCTTTGCTTTGATACTATCCCTGATTTCCCTTGTTATCCACGGATGCACTACCTTCCCCGATTTATTCACCACACACGTTTGGGGAATGTTATTGACCACACACGTTTAGGGAAATTTTACCCTCCAACCCCAAACTTGCCCTTGCCATGAGATCCTAGGTTCGGCTGAGTGTAGTTTATAGTCACATGTACTGAGGTACAGTGAGAAGCTTCTGTTGCGTGCTGACCAGTCAGCGGAAAGACTATACATGATTACCATCGAGCCATTTACAGTGTACAGATACAGGATAAGGGAATAACGTTTAGTGCAAGGTAAAGTCAGCAAAGTCCGATCAAGGACAGTCCGGGGGTCACCAATACGGTTGATGGTAATTCAGCACTATAATAAACAAACAAGTTGCCTGTGTTGGGTTTACACCAGACCACATAAGGTCATAAGTGATAGGAGCAGAATTAGGCTATTCGGCCCATCAAGTCTACTCCCAGCAAGCACAGCGTAATCTATCAGCCTGATGAAGTAGATTCAGTACAAATGAGATAACACTGCCTTGTTTCTCTGTGTGAGTAGGAAGGGGGGCTGGGTGGGGGTGGGGGAGGGGGGGGGGGGGGGGGGAGGAAGAGCTGAGGTCACTTAATTGTATTATTATATTTCCATATCTCGTTTCCTCACCACTGCCCTTTTGCCTCAGCATTGATTAGCTCCAAGTTAAGGAGAAACGTTATGCACGTTGGTGCCTCATCAGTGTTTGAGCTGGTGACTGCGTCAGAGATAAAGCAATGTGATATCTTCACCCTCTCTCTCCACACTCCCTATCCAGCCAGGCCAGCCCCTGGCTATCTGACAGCAGGGATCCCCAAGTGCTGGAGTACCGAAAAACACAGGCATTGAACAATAGCTGGCCATTCAGCCCTTCAAGCCTGTTCTACCATTCAATGTGATCATGGCTCATCATTCAAATTCAACATTCTAACTCCAGCTTTCTCGTCATATGTTCAGTTTAGATTAGAGATACAGCGCAGAAACAGGCCCTTTGGAGTGTGGGGATAAACTGGAGCGCCCGGAGAAAGCCCTCGTAGGTCACGGGGAGAACGTAGTTGGGAAGTTGGGATGGAACCCGGGTCAGCGGCTGCGCCACCGTGCCTCCGTCTTGATGCGTCTAGCCCGAAGAACGCTATCTGACCTTTCTGAATTATTTAATAATCTGACTTCCACTACATTCTGTGCTGAGAAAGTTCCACAGATCCAGAAGGAACGTTTCCTCATCTCACTCCTAACTCACTCCTATCCCTGGACTGACCCCCATGGTCCGAGACCTTCCCACCATTGGGAACATAACTTGTTCAGTCGTGTCTATGACGCTCTTTGGTTCTTCCAGTGAATACAAGCCGACTGACCCAATATCTTTTCATACATCAACCTATTAGAGCGGCCCGGTGGCGCAGCGGTAGAGTTGCTGCCTCACAGCGCCAGAGACCCGGGTCCGATCCGGACTACACGTGCCGATTTAAACCAAGCCGTGTGTGACACGCGTGGGTTTTACTCCCACATTCCAGACACACGGGTTTGTAGGTTAATTGGCTTGGTATAAGTTCGTCTTTAGCGTGCGGGGATCGCTGGTCGGCGTGGACTCGGGGGGGGCGAAGGGCCTGTTTCTGCGCTGTATCGCTAAACTGAACTGAAATAAATGAAACTAATCGCAGCCATCCCTAGATTTGTCTTTACTGTATTCCACATCCAACATTCCTACTCAGATCAGGAGATTACAAACTGCACACAAAGTGCAGAATCACTGAGGCATGGCCAATTCAGCATGACATTCCTCTTCCTATACACACATTCACTCGTTACAAAGCCCAGCAAACCATTCTCTTCTTAACTCACCTGCTTCCCACCAGTGTTTAAGGGTGGCGCACCTGGTAACAGTTACACAACTCTGCTGATCCAACTTCTATCCTCATCTCCGGTGCTCTCTGTGTGGAGTTTTCACGTTATCCCTGTGGCCGGGAGGGTTTGCATTGGCACCCTGTATCACATCCCAAAGACGCACAGGTTGGTAGGTTTACTGGCCACTGTAAATGGCCCCCAAGTGTGTAGATGAGTGGTGATATTGGGGGCAAGTTGATAGCAATGGAGGGAAAGTTAAATAGGGTTGGTCTAAATTGGGTGTTAGATTGTCGGCACTCATGTAATGGGCTGAAGGGCCTGTTTCTGCGCTGTACCACTACTTTGACTATGACTTCCTTCAGTGACTGGCACACAAAGACACGCAGCTCTTGTGGAACCACCTCCTCCTTTCCCATTCAGATACCAGCTAGCCAACCACAATCTCTCCACATTAAACTGTCCCCCTCCCACAATCTGTCCAAATCAGCTTGGAGCTATCTGCAGCTTCCAGACTTCCCGACTTCTTCCATCCCTCCCCCTCTCCAGCTTTGTGTCATCTGTAAATTTGATATTACATATAACTTCCACTAATTAATCTGTGTTGTGAATATCTGCCGCGCCAACACTAATCCCAGTGTCAGTGCCACCCACTCAGTAAAGGACCCATTTTATTTTATTCTGTTTCCAGACAATCAACATCAGCCCTCACTCACAATGCCATGTGCAATGGCGTCACATGCTAACCTCTAGTTTGGAGATACAGTGTGGAAACAGGCCGCTCGGCCCACCGAGTCCGCACCGACCAACGGTCTCCCGCGCGCTAACACTATCCCACACACACTAGGGACAATTTACAGAAGTCAATTAACCTACAAACCTGTACGTCTTTGGAGTGTGGGAGGAAACCAGAGCACCCGGAGAAAACCCACACAGGTCACGAGGAGAATGTACAAACTCCGTACAGACAGCACCCTTGGTCAGGATCGAGCCCGGGTCTCTAGCGCTGTGAGGCAGCAACTCTACCGCTGCGCCACCATTCCGATCCTGTGTAACCTTAATAAAAGTTTTCCATAAATCCAAGTAAAAAACATCTATTTTTATATTTGGATTTATGGAAAACTTCCCCCTTCTCTGCTCCTCTAGTTGCATCCTTCAAATCATTCTGCCGTATTTGCCATGGTTAGGGTGAGGGGACTGGGAAAGGGCTGCATCTTGTATCACCAACCATTGCTGAGGGAGCGGGCAGTGCTGGACTGGTTGGATGAAGTTATCAACATCGTTCCCACTAAATACCCTCGGTCTTTCCAAATAACTGGCAGCGGCAAACTTGAGGGGTTCCAGCACTGGATATCAGCTGAAGAATTGAACAAATGAGAGCCTGCAGACTAATCTAGAGATGTGTCTGCAAGATGCAACCTGACGTTGATCTAAACATTGCTGCATCTTCATGACACTAAAACAGTGATGTGTGTCACCTTAATGCTATTTTTAACGATTCCCGTGAACATTGAGACTTTCACTCGCAAGGTTCCCACATCAGTGTGGCTGCAGCACTTTGCTGCTTGAGTTTCAGAACAAACTAATCTATTGATCTGAGCCTCATGGTTCTGAACTCATCCACCCAGCCTTAAAGCGACATCCACAGTACAATGTGTACAGCATCTGCTCGTTGTGTCATACTTCACTTCAAAGTTCATAAGTGATAGGTGTAGAATTAGGCCATTCGGCCCATCAAGTCTACTCCACCATCCAATCATGGCTGATCTCTTCCTCCTAAACATATTTTCCTGCCTTCTCCCCGTAACTCTTGGCACCTGCACTGATCAAGAATTTGTCAATCTCCGATTTAAAAATATCCACTGACTTGGCCTCCACAGCCCTCTGTGGCAACGAGTTCCACAGATTAACTACCCTCTGAATAAAGAAGTTCCTCCTCACCTCCTTTCTAAAACATCCTCTCCACATCCACTCTATCTACGCCTTTCATTATTCTGTGAGTTTCAATGAGGTCCCCCCTCAACCTTCTAAACTCCAGCGAGTACAGGCCCAGTGCCGACAAACGCTCATCATATGTTAACCCACTCATTCCTAGAATCATTCATGTAGACCTCCTCTGGACCCTCTCCAGAGCCAGCACATCCTTCCTCAGATATGGGGCCCAACTTTGCTCACGCTACTGGCTGCCTGTGGCAGTAAAAGCCAGCCTGTGGCCCAATGTTAAGGAGCAGCAGGTGAAGAATAACATGGAAGTACAGCACGAAACAGGCCCTTTGGCCCACTGAGTCCGTGCTGACCATCGACAACCCTTCCACATTAATCCCATTTATTTTATTCTCTCCACAGTAGTTCAGTTTAATGTCTCGTGTACTGAGGTACAGTGAAAAGCTGTTTTGTCGCGTGCTATCCAGTCAAAGGAAAGATTATTCATGATTACAATCGAGCCATCCACAGTGTAAAGTCCACGGGATAAAGTTTAGTGTGAAATAAAGTCCAGTAAAGTCCAATTAAAGAGAGTCCGCTGGTCTCCAATGAGGTAGATGGGAGGTCAGGACGTATGGTGGGGGCCTGCCCCACTGTACGAGCTAATTCAAGAGTTCTCCCGAGTTTCCCCTGATTCGAACTCGGAGAATTACGGTAATAGCCGCTTGTAGATACTCGGGCACACGTTGACATTTTTCAACATGTTGAAAAAACTTCACGAGCTTACCGCGTTTCCCGGGTACCTGCCGTTAGCGTTACGAGCCGCTGAGAGACGTCCTGTGCTCCGACTTACCCGCGACGTACATTCTACATGCTTACCATGAGTTTGATTTTTTTTAAACTCGGGAGAGCTCTTGAATTAGCTCGTACAGTGGGACAATGAAACTGCTAAACTGGCAACTGCCCCAGATACTACCACCAATGTGCATCTAGCGGCAATGTACAGTGGCCAATTTACCTGCCAACCCGCACGTATTTGTTATGTGGGAAGAAACTGCAGTACCCATGCCATCCCAGGGATAACATGCAAACTCCACAAAGCAAGGCTCTCTAGCACCTTGAAGCAAACACAGAATCAGCCTGTAAATAGTTGATGTTCTTAAGGGGTTGGACAGGCTAGACGCAGGAAGATTGTTCCCGAAGTTGGGGAGATCCAGAACAAGGGGTCACAGTTTAAGGAGACCAAGATGAGGAAAACACTCTTCGCACAGACAGTGGTGAGTCTCTGGAATTCTCTGCCACAGAAGGTAGTTGAGGACAGTTCATTGGCAATATTTAAGAGGGAGTTAGATGTGGCCCTTGTGGCTAAAGGGATCGGGGGTATGGAGAGAAGGCAGGTACAGGATACTCAGTTGGATGATCAGCCATGATCATATTGAATGGCGGTGCAGGCTTGAAGGGCCGAATGGCCTACTCCTGCACCTATTTTCTCTGTTTCTATGTTTCTATGACCCCCTGTAGTCAACGTTATTGTGGTTGGGAATGACCAAAGGCCCTTCTTGGTCTTGAGATGGTCAAGGATATAAATGGCTGCCAAATGACAAGCCATGACGGAGATGTGTACGAGTTTATCCCCGCAACTACATGCTACATGTTACAGATGGCATCAAACGTTCTTTTAGAATCAATATGATGGTGATAACGCCACACAAACACTTGGCAAAGAGAGAGGTGCCGCTTGACGGGAAACCCTTCCACTCGTGGATGCAGAAGTTTAGTTTAGTTTCATTTTTCTTTTCTTTTAAAATTTAGGCATTGCCCAATTTCATACATAGAATATAGGTGCAGGAGTAGGCCATTCGGCCCTTCAAGCCAGCACCGCCATTCAATATGATCATGGCTGATCATCCAGAATCAGTGGTACACAAAAACTGGAGAAACTCAGCGGGGTGCAGCACATCTAAGGGCGAAGGAGATAGGCGACGTTTCGGGCCGAGACCCTTCTTCAGACTGTCAGGGATCGGTGATGTGGAGAGATAAGGAACAATGAGTGAAAGATTGCAAAAAAGTATCGGTGATAAAGGGAACAAGCCATTGTAAGCTTCGTGGTGTGAAAATGAGAAGCTGGTGCGACTAGAGGGAATGCCAGGGCCCCAGGCTGAGAGGTGGGAAGGGGAGGAGACAGCAAGGGCAGAATTGAGATTCAAGCCCAAAGGATGCAGACTCCCCAAGCGGAATATAGTTCCTCAGCTTGCGGTGTGCTCACTCCTGGCCGTTCATTTGAAGTGCTTTTAAACCGATTAGATCATCTGGCATCTGGAGCAGCGAATGCAGTAGATGAGGTTGGAGGAGGTGCAGGTGAACCTCTGTCGACCTGGAAGGACTGCTTGGGTCCCCTGAGGAGTGGAGGGGGGATGAAGGACAAGTGTTGCATTGGATGGACAAGGGAGCGGTCTTTGCGGAAGGCAGACAGGGGGGGAGATGGGAAGATGTGGCGGGTGGAGGGGTCACGTTGGAAAACTGGCGGAGGACTTATGTTGTAGGTGAAAGGTGAGGACCAGGGGACTCTGCTGTTTGCGAGTGGGGGGAATGGGAGCGAGGGAGTGTTGCGCCTCATCAATATGGGGGAGGAATCCCCGTTCTCTGAAGAATGAGGCCATTTGTGATGACCTGGTGTGGACGACCTCATCCTGGGAGCAGATGCGGCGTAGACGGAGGAATTGGGAAATGGAGGGTGGAGGAAGAGTAGTCAGGTAGCTGTGGGAGTCAGTAGGTTTGTATCAGGAGCGTATCCAATAGAATGGTGAAGTGTCGGAAATGGTCCAAGTGTATTTGAGTGCCGATGGAAAGTGTGTGAAATGAATGAAGTCAGTACCGCGATGGCATCCAGAATTACCGCCTGCTTTTTCCACCATATCCCTTGATTCCGTTAGCCCTAAGAGCTAAATCTAAAAGAGAATTCCACAGATTCACAACTCTCTGGGTGAGGTTTTACAGAATTCCCGTTGCTTCACAAAGTGACGTTGGGGTTATCACAGAACTGCCGGCAATTCCTGCCCTTGACCCACTTGCAGCAGGCTGCGCCGTGCTCCAAAGGCGCTCGATGTTGCTAACACATTTGTCAATTAATTATTTGCTTCTGCTTTAATTCAGATCAACTTCCTGGTGCTAGAAAAGTACCAATCAGTATTGTATTGGGTTTTCTGGCGTACAACTATTTCAAAAATAGAACTTTATTGGACTTTACCTTGCATTAAACATTATTCCCTTTATCCTGTATCTGTACACTGTGGCCGGCCTGATTGTAATCATGTGTTGTCTTTCCGCTGACTGGTTAGCACGCAACAAAAGCTTTTCCACCGTACCTCGGTACACATGACATTGAACTCAACTAAAACGTGAACAAAGTGTGGCAAATTGTAAGGAGATCCAAAAATAAAATGATACATTTTTGGATGTTTACGCGCTGCCCAGCGGCACAGTGCCGGCCGGGAAGGTTGCCGATGACCGTTGCCCACAGCAGCAGAAGAGGAATGTGAGCGTTTCCTGCTCTCGTCTCCTGGGTCCCCTGCACAAGGCAGCAATCCCGCTGCAAACCTCTTAGTGCTGCCCCTGGCCTCCTGCAGAAGAGTCACACATCAGCAGGAATCCTTCCTGACCATGCTCACCACACTGCAGTCACATTACAGTGTGGACGCAAGCTACTGGGTCCCATTCAACTCCACGTAAGAGTGTGTAGGAAGCAACTGCAAAGGCTGGATTTAACCGGAGATACACACACACACACACACACACACACAAAGCACTCAGGGCATCTCACGTGGACAGGTACAAAGTGCTGGAGTAACTCAGCGGGTCAGGCGGCATCTCTGGAGAAAAGGTACAGGTGGCGTACGGGGGGGGATCTCCCTGTCCGTCTGCTCCTGGCCAAGTTGGCCATTATGCGGGTCCAGGCAGCGGGTGCATCGGGGCTGACCGCCTGCCCCTTTTCCGGGCCAACGTCCGTGCCCGCCTGTCCCTGCAGAGGGAACTACAGGTTTGTAGGTTAATCGGGCTTGGTGTAAATGTAAAATTGCCCCAACTGTGTGTGGGATAGTGTTGATGTGTGGAGATCGCTGGTCAGCGCCGGCTAGGTGGGCCGAAGGGCCTGTTTCCGCACTATCTCTAAACTAAACTAAGCTAAATAGACAGGATTGAGGGATGCAGACCACGTTCAGGTAAATGTTGCAGGTGGGTGTAGATAGTGTGGGCTGGTCGGCCAGTTTCCACAATGTACTGTTTTACGTTCAGTGGTCGATTAGGATTGGCAGTTGTGTGAGTGGGCGCTTGCACCTTTCACCCGCTGTTCTCAAGCATCTGCATTCCTCGTACATCAGCGAGTTCAGAAAGTGCTGGGATTATTGTCAAAGCACGCAGCCGGTCGAGGCAACTGGAATCCCTCTGAAAGCTGTTTGTACAAAGCCTTTGCCTTCTTGTCTCAGGCCAACATTCCCTCAACAATTACAGCAAATTAGTCATGGTTAGTGCTAGGCAACAAAGGCGGTTAAACGGCAATTCAGCCCAAATTGGACACAATGAACAAAGAAAAAGAATAATAACAGAGTGTACAGTTGTGAAACAATATCTTATAATAAGATGCTTATCTTATAATAATAAGAACTGCAGATGCTGGAAAAATCGAAGGTAGACAAAAATGCTGGAGAAACTCAGCGGGTGAGGCAGCATCTATGGAGAGAAGGAATAGGTGACGTTTCCGTCAACACACAATACTGTTTTTGAACACGAGATGTATAATGGTTAATAATTCCCTGAAAATATTAACTAGTTCAATTGCTGGCTCCAGAATAAATACATGACCAGAATAAATGCATGATCTCAGACCGAAACCTTGCCAGTGATTAATCAGACCGCACAGCCAGTAGATAAGACCAGCCACAAAACGAACATCGGGTGAGGCAGCATCTATGGAGCGAAGGAAAGAGGCAATGAAATGGCCCAAAACGTCACCTATTCCTTCGCTCCACAGATGCTGCCTCACCCGCTGAGTTTCTCCAGCATTTTTGTCTACCTTCGATTTTCCAGCATCTGCAGTTCCTTCTTAAACAAAACTAACATCCTTCTGCACAGGAATTAAGGCAAGATCACAACACAACAAAATAGGAATACAAATTAAAATGCAAATGCAATCGTGTATTTTGGGATCAAGGTAAAATGCATGTTAATGAATCATTAGTAATTTAGAAAAGGATACAGATAATTGGTAAGTGGTTTAAATCTTGCAAGCTATTTTTTCTGGTACAGTGTGTCTAGTCAACATTACTGGTTTGCAAAGTGCAGGGTGTGTAATTTTTGTTTTCTAGGCTTTCCTGCTTGTTCAGAAAAATGTACATTTATCACCGTTTAGTGGATAATTTACATGTTTTTATTAACTCAAGTTTCCAGACGAACTGGAATCTACAGCACCTGATAGCAAATGTCAACATTGGGGTCTGAACTCACCGTGTCATGTTACAGTGAAACTGTCACACACAAGCATTGCCCTTGGCCTAGCCCATCTGCATTAACTTGGTTAATCTGTGGGCTTTAACCACACACCCCAGCCTTGCTCATACTTCCTTCTTCCTCAAGGTTCCACCTAACCAGGTAGTCGAGTGATCAAACACCACCAGCAGCAATCATTAGATTCACAATGCAATACCTAACGTATAAAGCTTCATTAGTTCATTGTCACGAGGTACAGTGAAAAGCTTTTGTTGCGTGCTAACCAGTCAGCGGAAAGACAATACATGATTACAATCGAGCCATTTACAGTGTACAGATACATGACAAGGGAATAATGTTTAGTGCAAGGTAAAGCCAGCAGAGTCCGATCAAGGATAGTCCGAGCGTCACCAATGAGGGGGATAGTAGTTCAGCGCTGATTTCTAGTTGTGATAGGATGATTCTGTTGCCTGCTAACAACTGGGAAGAATCTGGAGGTGTGCGTTTTCACACTAATGTGTAAAGTAAGCTCTTGTTTATTAAAATTTAAATCTTACACAATTTTAAATTTCTGGAAATTCAAAGTTTCCTTCTACTTGCTTCCTACTTAATCTATCAAATTATTAAAAAAATATTCAAAACATCTCTATCAAATCATAAGCTCATAAACCCCAGGAGCAGAATTAGGCCATTCGGCCCATCAAGTCTATTCCACCATTCAATCATGGCTTATCTATCGCTCCCTCCTAATCCCATTCTCCTGCCTTCTCCCCATAACCCCTGACACCCGTACTAATAAATCCCAGAGTTATTTACACTCTAAAAAGCGTAATTGCAGTTGTACAGGGCCCTAGTGAGACCACACCTGGAGTATTGTGTGCCTTTTGGTCCCCTAATTTGAGGAAGGACATTCTTGCTATTGAGGGAGTGCAGCGTAGGTTTACAAGGTTAATTCCTGGGATGGCTCGAAGGGCCGAAAGGCCTACTCCTGCACCTATTGTCTATTGTAATACCTTTTCTTTGTTACAACTCCAGGCATCTTAACATCTCCTCTAACAGGATGTGTTTTGCATATCGCTCTAGATTGAAGCGATTGACAATTGAACAGCCAGGTTATGCTGAAACAGCAGATGTGGATATCCACTTTACAATCAACTTGTAAACTGATTTATTAGCTCTGCTTCCTGTGCTCCAAATACATGGGCTGGTTTAATGACAATGCCAGTAGCATGTTCCCGTACAGTTAATGACTAGGACCAGAACTGTGTGGAAAGTGACACAGTGTAGAACGTGCCAACACGGGTCAAAGAGACCCTAGCCCACTTTGGCTCATTTGTGCAGGAAGGAAGCACAGATGCTGGTTTAAATTAAATAGAGTTCAGTAAGTATTACAATACGTGGCACAGTCTTAGATCAAGTACAAAGTAAACACTCTAGTAAGTCACTAACTCAGCGGGTCAGGCAGCATCGCTGGAAAAAAGTAATAGGTGACGTTTGGGAGAATCTGAAGAAGGTTTTCGACCCGAAACGTCACCTATTCCTTCTCTCCAGAGATGCTGTCTGACTCTCTGAGTTACTCCAGCATTTTGAGTCTATCTTTGGCTCATTTGGGGTTATGAAAGAGACTCTTAAAATCCAATTTCTTTCCAACTGTTCTTTTAGTGCAGTCAAATCTTTGTACTTGAACAAAGATTGGCACAACATCGGGGCCGCTCCACAGCTGCCTGTCTTTGTCCTGATGCAGCGGTGACTTTAGTCTACGTTCACTCTTGCACGCTGCAGGGCCACATGTAGCTGTCACAATATCAGCAATGTCCCCAACTATCCCAAAGATTAAGAAACTGTTAGACAGGTGGATAGGACAGGTTTGGAGGGATATGGAGCAAACATAGGCAGGTGGGACAAGTGTAGCTGGGACATATTGGCCGGTGTGGGCAAGTTGGGCTGAAGGGCCTGTTTCCACGCTGTATGACGCTATGACTCTACAGGGAGAAATCCTAAAGGTCTCCCTACACCCAGTTAAATATCGTTAGTAAGCCCGGAGAGATGCACCCTTGAGAATCCATGAGAATAAACTCCACAGGACACCTGTGCTGTCATTGTACAGCAGAAGGCAGCGATGGAAGAGAGGAAATATGGAGAGCTTCCAGATGGCAGTCATGATAAACAGTCTTTGCTAGTCTTCACTAAATAATTTGCTTAATTGGAAATTATCCAACAGACAGGAATGACACGGGGAAGCAGTTGAAACTTTCACAAAGACAGATGTTGGTTTTGGAATCCTCCTAACGAAGAGCCCTCTGCTTCTTCTTTTTGTGTGTGGCGTGCACAGCCTAAAGTTGTCGGAAACTTGTTCCATTTGATCTTATTTGATTGTGCACGCCGGGTTGATTGCATTCATCGAAACAGGGCGGACCAGTGAAGGTTGCAATCTCCCACTCCTAGCATTCGACTTGAACCTCTGACCCTCTTTCCGCAGATGCTGCCTGACCTGCTGAGTGTTTCCAGCAATTTCTACTTTTTTCCTTTCAGTTTTGGAAAGAGTAGCAAAGCAAAGATAGAACTGTGAACATATAATGAAGCACAATCATCGCTTCTTGGTAATGGTGTCATCAAGTAAATGTTCGGTCTGGTAGGGGACTGAAGCACAGAAGTGAGACCGACCCCTGCCCCAGTCACCTTGGCCCTGACTGAGACCACATATCACTGTTAGCTGTGGAAACAACGGACTGAGGATGCTGGTTTATACCAGAGTGCTGGAGTAACTCAGTGGGTCAGGCAGCATCTGTGGAGAACATGGATATAGCAAAAACTAGACCAAAACAGGTTTCTGTTCTCAATGAACCGAATGCAAGATGAACCACCGCCTCCTCCTGTGGTCATAACAAGTTTGAGGGTCCTATGTGAAGAATGATGGCAGAAACATGGAACCGCAGATCAGTACATGGTTCATGTTACAATGACAATAAAGAAACTATTGTACTATTCTATAGTAACATCATAGATAGACACAACGTCAGGCAGCATCTCTGGAGAAAAAGGATGGGTGGTCCCGACCCGAAACGTCACCCATCCTTTATTCCAGAGATGCTGCCTGAACTGCTGAGATGCTCCAGCCTTTTGTGTTTATCCAAAGAATAACTGGTTGGTTTGGGTGAACAATGACAAAGTCTAGGAAGGAACTGCAGATGCCGGTTTAAACCAAAGATAGACACAAAATGCTGGAGTAACTCAGCGGGACAGGCAGCATCTCTGGAGAGAAGGAATGGGTGGCGTTTCGGGTCGAGACCCTTCTTCAGACTGATGTCGACCCAAAACGTCACCCATTCCTTCTCTCCAGAGATGCTGCTTGTCCCGCTGATATACTCCAGCATTTTGTGTCTATCTTAATGGGAAAGTCTCTGCCTGTGTCAACACTTATAGATGGAAAGCAGGTAGTAGCATCAGAAGGTTTTCCAGGGATGGGAATGATGGGAATGAACAATGGGAACCTTTGGAGTTTATTAGTAACCTGTATCTCCACCTGCTGCTCCATTTAGATGCAAGAGTCCAGGTCACAAAGCAACAATCACAAGGGAGTGGCTGGACGAGCAAACAGAGACCTGCTCCTTCATTATGGAGCTGGCTTTCAGCACAAGTGCCAGATTCCCATACTGATAGGTGAACGGGAGGAAACTATCTTCAAAGCAGCACCGTGCTCCTGGACAAAGCTGGGAGGTGACAAATCGATTACAAATTCCACTGCAATGAGTCAGAGTGAAATGTAACCAGCCACGGGAAACCAAGGAGCTTGGTTCACGATTACAAGCCACTGTGGTTGTCAAAAGCATTGCATGTGTCAGTCCAAGACAAAGCCTTGTTTGTAGCTAAACTTTGCACACATGTTGTCACAGCAAAGAATGAATGGACAATGTTGATATGGAATGTTAATGTTCTCACCCCCCCCACCCACCCCTCTCAACTGTGTGTTTACATTCTCCCCATCCCCCCCCCCCCCCCCCCCGTCCCAACTCAATGACACCACCAATGTCGATGATCTATCCTGAATCTAACGTGGGTAAATGCAGACACACGAGACTGCAGGTTTACACATTGCAGCGCAGAAACAGGCCCTTCGACCCACTGAGTTCATACCGACCAGCGATCACCACATGCACTAGCACACTCCTACACACTAGGAACAATTTGTGGGACTAGTATAGATGGACCATCTTGGTCTGCATGGGCAAGTTGGGCTGAAGGGCCTGTTTCCGTGCTGCCTGATTCTATAGATGCTGCTGCACCCGCTGAGTTTCGCCAGCATTTTGTGTACCCTGCCTGATTCTATGACTGGGCCTTACATTCAGAACGCAAGGACCCGCACATCTTCTTGGGCCAAGATCGGTGGAATTTGCAACATGGTGCTGGATCCTGGCGACTCTTCATGCTGTTCCAGTAGAGGATCTATTGTAAATAGACACAAAATGCTGGAGTAACTCAGCGGGACAAGCAGCATCTTCAGTCTTCACCAGATAAAAACTGTCCAGGGTCTGAACTCCCCAGAGGAGCATGGGTGAAACCCAACACACTTGGTACTGGAGTTAGACGTTTCAATGCCAGCGTGTGGAGATGGGGGCTCCGCCAGAGCCCAGCCTGTGAACATGGAGCAGAACTACAGACAGCCAACCATGTCATCTGTGGGTGCCCGCTCTACCACCCACCAAATGGAGCTGTGTCAGGGCCTGGCAGACATTGACACCAACAGAGACAACAACCTGGCTGCTCAACACCCGGCTTGAGGTCTAACTATGTTTATGTTTCATTCGCAAGAAGAAGAAGCAGAAGGATCTCGATATGAAACGTCACCCATTCCTTCTCTCCAGAAATGCTGCCTGTCCCGCTGAGTTACTCCAGCACTTTGTGTCTATCTTCGGTTTAAATTAGCATCTGCAGTTCCTTCCTACACATTTTCTCTGCAGTTCCCTGCTACACACGAGGATCTATTGCAGGCATGTACAGTATGACACACTGTATAACATGCGGAATAAACATTCATCTGTATCTCATGACAACAAATAACCAAACTAACGACACAAGCAGAATAGGAGGTGCTGTTCTTCCAGCTTAATGGTGCTTGACTATGACAGGGGAATGCAGAATTGGAATCCAGCCTGCAACGTTTAACAAGATCTCAGATCAGAGACTCTCCGGAGACATCAAGTTACAGTTGCGTATTAGTCATTGAGAGCTCATAATGAAAGTCTCTCTTCGGCTTCTGAAAGCAACCCATGCTCATTAGGGCGATGGATGATGTGGGAGAGGACAAGGGGTTATTCGATAGCCAGTGTGGGGAATGATAGCTGGTGTAATGTGAGCGGGGAGAGAAGCGGAGCTGGCGTGAAGCACACACACACACGCCGGGTTTGTTACCCGTTGCCTGGGGAACTGCCCGGGTGGATCCCGGTCACCGGCTGGTTACACGGCGCACTCACACTCACACTCACACTCACACGCCATCCATTCCCCACTAGACTACAACCACCAGGACAAATCATCACCAGAAACATTTAAAACACAATCCCAAAACGCCGTTCCCGCCTCAGCCCAACGTCTCCAGGGTTGTCAATGAAAGTTTAAAAAGTTGCTGTCCGTCGCTTCCAATGTTAATGGCGAGGAGGGGAAGCTGCAGGTAGACGCAGAAAGCTGCAGTAACTCAGCGGGACAGGACAGGCAGCATCTCTGGAGAGAAGGAATGGGCGACACGGAGGGTGGGGGCGAGAGAGGGGGTGGGGGAGAGGGGGGTGGGGTGGGGGGGGAGAGGGGGTGGGGTGGGGGGGGGGAGAGGGAAAGGGGACTAGAATGGGTGGAGCCAAGGTTATTCCAAGCGGACAGGGAGAAGACGTGAACAAACCCCCCACCCACCCACACACACACACACACACCCACCCACCCACACACTCACACACACACCACACACACACACACCCACACTCACACCCACACCCACACGCACCCACCCCCCCACCCCACACACACACACACCCCCCCACACACACCCACCCACCCCACCCACACACACACACTCACCACACACCCACACACACTCACACTCACACCCACACCCACCCCCACACCCACCCACCCACACACACTACTCCGTGTTCACTCAATGAAATAAACGGCCGAGTTCCCCAACAAACTCGCACATTACAGCTGCCGCCCTGACACGGTCTCGCCGAGGCTGCATCACCCACGGCCACCCACGCAGACTCACTCACACAGCCACAGATTTAAACACGTTACCGCTTTACTGTACCTGCCCGCACCGAGCGCCCAGTCCCGGCGCCGCTCACACGCCGACGTCCCGCTGCTCCGGGGACGGACACACAGACACACAGAGGGGGCGGAGGGGCTGTCAGGGTTGGGCCGGGGCAGGACGGCTGAGCGAGTGGCGGCTTGTCCGACTAATGGAGCTGCGGGGTGTGGACTCGACGGAGCAATGAGCGGCGGCCAGTGACCCGCGAACTCACACTCACACACTCTCTCTCAGACATACACACTCACTCACACACAGACTCACACGCACACTTAAACACACAGTCCCACACACACTCACACTCAGTCTTGGAGCACTGACCAGTTTATTTTGTATTTCTATACGTTTCCTTTCCCCACCGCAAGGGCTTCCCCCTCTGAAGGAGCGGGGAGGTGAGAATGTCGGACCAGCATTCACTGGCAAATCCCGCCACAACACAAGAAGCGATGTATTCTTCCTTCAAAACCCTCTTCATCTTATCGGAATCTTCCTGCTTCCCACATCCGCCAGACCCCTCTATAACCTAAAGTATCGAGCATGCAGGGAATATAAAGGAGTTAGACAAACATGCTGGAGAAACTCAGCGGGTGGGGCAGCCCCTATGGAGACCCTTGGGTCTCGACCCGAAACGTCGCCTATCCCTTCTCTCCATTTTATTGCTGCCTCACCCGCTGAGTGTTTCCAACATCTGCAGTTCCTTCTTAAATATAAAGGAGTTGCATCTGTTTCTTATAATTTGATAATCTTCCAAGAATCTTTAAACTGGTTGAACTGGTTGAACTCTGCAAGTAAACCGCGGTGTCAGTGTGATGCGTGTGTGCTTGTTGCAGTATTAGTTACTACATGGCGAGGCACCGTTCTGGTGGTGTCAAATTGTCCGGGGATTGGCTTCACGTTGGGCCAAAGGTGCCCATCCCTGCGCGGCAGCGTTTTGTGAATCGGCACAGCCCAACTATTGGCCACTACAGTGTTTGATGTTCAAATGCCTTGGCTTGTGGGAGAATCTTGAACAAGGGGGCACGGCTTGAATGAAGGGGTTGGTCTTTGAGGTCTAAGGTCCTCTGGTGGAGGGTGGTGAATCTCTGGAATTCTCTGTCCCAGCGAGTTGTGGAGGCCAACTCATTAACAGAGGGACGGACATCCTGGGAAGACCAGTGGGGCACTGGGAATCTGCTACAGAGGCCGAGCAGTGGAGGTCAGAAGATCATAAGTTCTCGCAGCAGAATTAGGCCATTCGGCCCATCAAGTTTACTCCGCCATTCAATCATGGCTGATCTCTCTCTCCCTCCCAACCCCATTCTCCCGCCTTCTCCCCATAACCCGACACCCGCACTGATCAACAATCTATGTATCTCAGCCTTTAAACGTATCCACTAGAGGTATGGGGTAGATCAGCCGTGAACACGTTGAAGAGTGGGACAGGCTTGAGAGACATGTTGCAAGCTTCTTATCCCTATTTTCCTGAGTTGTAGAGTTCTAATAGAATTCAAAATAAGGCACAAGGTGCACGAAAGAACTGGGGATGCTGATTGTGGTTTAAATCGAAGATAGACTCAAAGTGCTGGAGTAGCTCAGCGGGCCAGGCAGCATCTCTGGAGAGAAGGAATGGGATAAGGTTACGGCACAAGGTTCCTGGTACGTCCTTAACCCGTGCGCGCAAATGTGTAACCCACACAGCAAAACTATGTCACACTGCAGCTGCATCCAGCGTGTACTGCGCTGCATCCAGCGTGTACTGCAGCTGCATCCAGCGTGTACTGCAGCTGCATCCAGCGTGTACTGTAGCTGCATCCAGCGTGTACTGCAGCTGCATCCAGCGTGTACTGTAGCTGCATCCAGCGTGTACTGCGCTGCATCCAGCGTGTACTGCAGCTGCATCCAGCGTGTACTGCAGCTGCATCCAGCGTGTACTGCGCTGCATCCAGCGTGTACTGAAGCTGCATCCAGCGTGTACTGTAGCTGCATCCAGCGTAT
This sequence comes from Okamejei kenojei, assembly GCA_035221665.1. Taxonomy (NCBI): domain Eukaryota; kingdom Metazoa; phylum Chordata; class Chondrichthyes; order Rajiformes; family Rajidae; genus Okamejei; species Okamejei kenojei. Next base: position 37,565,037 of record CM069158.1, read on the forward strand.
ACTGCAGCTGCATCCAGCGTGTACTGCGCTGCACCCAGCGTGTACTGCAGCTGCATCCAGCGTGTACTGTAGCTGCATCCAGCGTGTATGCAGCTGCATCCAGCGTGTACTGTAGCTGCATGCGTATACTGCAGCTGCATCCAGCGTGTACTGCGCTGCATCCAGCGTGTACTGTAGCTGCATCCAGCGTGTACTGTAGCTGCATCCAGCGTGTACTGTAGCTGCATCCAGCGTGCACTGTAGCTGCATCCAGCGTGTACCGCGCTGCATCCAGCGTGTACTGCACTGCATCCAGCGTACACTGCAGCTGCATCCAGCGTGTACTGCGCTGGTGATTGGCGGGTCTGGTCACCAATGCACCATTATTGTAACGTTAAACCTGGAACCTGGGGTTTAAATGTAGAACAGGAAATGCTGGATAGGTTCAACAGGTTAGGCAGCATTGGTGGAAGCAGGGTTCATATGTTTGTGCTTTCTGTTTTGTCTCAGATATCCAGCCTCTGCAGCATTTTGCTAAGCGGCTTGATGTTTAAAGTGAGCTATCTCGGGTGGCACAGCGGTATAGTTGCTGCCTTACGGAACTGCAGCGCCGGAGACCCGGGTTCGATCCCGACTACGGGTGCTGTCTGTACGGAGTTTGCACGTTCTCCCCGTGACCTGCGTGGGTTTTTGAGGTCCAAAGACGTACAGGTTTGTAGGTTCATTGGCTTGGTAGAAATTGTAAATTGTCCCTAGTGTGTGTGTGATAGTGTAGGGGGATCGCTGGTCGGTGTGGACTCAGTGGGCCGAAGGGCCTGTTTCCTATCTCTAACCTAAACTAAACTCCTCTCTAAGACAAGAGACACACTGTCACTGCGGCAGGATCTGTGCGCCTGGGCGATCAGGAGAAGATCAGAAGAAGACTTAGAAGGAGGGTCTCGACCCGAAACGTCACCCATTTCTTCTCATTGCTTCTCTCCGGAGATGCTGCCTGTCCCGCTGAGTTACTCCAGGACTTTGTGTCTATCTTCGGAATAAACCAGCATCTGCAGTTCCTTTCTTTTCATTACATTAAGCACCATTTGGAGTGTTGGGTCTCTATTCCTTGTAGCGCAGGAGGATGAGGGGGATCTTATAGAGGTGTATAAGGTCATGACAGGAATAGATCGGGTAGATGCACAGAGTCTCTTGCCCAGAGTAGGGGAATCGAGGACCAGAGAACATAGGTTCAAGGTGAAGGGGAAAAGATTTAATAGGATCCTGAGGGGTAACTTTTTCACACAAAAGGGTGGTGGGTGTATGGAACAAGCTGCTAGAGGAGGTAGTTGAGGCCGGGACTATCCGAACGTTTATGAAACAGGTAGACAGGTACATGGATAGGACCAGTTTGGAGGGATATGGGCCAAACATAGGCAGGTGGGACTAGTGTAGCTGGGACATGTTGTCCGGTTGGGCAGGTTGGGTTGAAGGGTCTGTTTCCACGCTGTATCACTCTGTGACTCTCTGACCCACACTACAAGCTTAACTTCTCCGCCCTACCGAAGGCAATTGACTTCTCCATTCTATCTGCTAAACTGTGATCCATATCCTTGTAGTCGAATCAAGTAGATCTCTTCTGCACCAGCCCTCGAAGCTCCATGTGCATTTAAAAATGACCCAGCTGGGATTTCATTTAATGTTCAGAAAAACTTCCTGGCTTTTGTGTTTTTTGTTTATTTTTAATAAAGACAGGAACCTGTTTCATTTACAGACTATTTTAACTGCTCCTGACTGTATCAGAAACATGTGCATAAACAATCCCAGACCTCAACATTCCTGCCTCATGTTCCCCGTGCCCTTTACATTTGATGGTACTTCCTCATTCTTCCCGCCAAGATTCTGAAGTCACACTTTTCTGTTGGTTAAAATTCACCAGGTTCTGTCTCATGGATGGGAGCTCACTGGTGGTGAAGGTGTTCAGCCCAGTTTATTGTCACGTGTACTGAGGTACAGTGAAAAGCTATTGTTACGTGCTATCCAGTCAGTAGAGAGACAATACATGATTACAATCGAGCCATTCACAGTGTACAGATACATGAAGGAACTGCAGATGCTGGTTTACACCGAAGATGGACACAAAATGCTGGAGTAACTCAGCGGGACAGGCAGCATCTCTGGAGAATAAGGATTGGTGATGTTTCACAGAGTGCTGGAGTAAATTAGCGGGTCAGGCAGCATCTTTGGAGAACATGGATAGAGACAGGTTGAGAACTTCTGTCTGAAGAAGGGCCCCAGTCTGAAACGTCACATATCCATGTTCTCCAGAGATGTTGCCTGACCCGCTGAGTTACTCCAGCACTCTGTGTCCTTGTGTATTAACCAGCATCTGCAGTTGCTAGTATCTACAATGTCCATAATTGAACAGTATGTGAGATGTGTAGCATGGATATAAGGACAGACTTCACTTGTCTGTCGTTTTGCTCTTTCTTTCTCAGAGTGGTTAGACTGGAAATCTAAGCACAGCCAACTCTCTATATTTGCCCCCAAGGTTAGATCTTATATCTTTAGTTGTTTGATTTCACTGAAATATTAAAACCCGTTCTACAAAGTGAAGCCTGATTGATGAACTTGCTTCTGTGGCGAGTGGGCATTATACAGGTAAGGTTTGGCCCCACTTGTCCTCGAGAAGGTGGGTGGAGGTGAGGCAGCAACAGGTGCTGCTGTTCGTGTGTTCAACCAGCCCCAACTATTAGCCACAGAGTTCCAATATTTTCCCCCCCAATAACAACGAGAATATCATGTCGGAAGGAACTGCAGGTGCTGGTTTTACACCGAAGATAGAGACAAAGTGCTGGAGTAACACAGCAGGTCAGACAGCATCTCTTGAGAAAATAGGATGGTGATGTTTCGCGCTGGGACTCTTCTTCAGAGTGTGGAAACAGGCCCTCCGGCCCAACCTGCCCATGTTGACCAACATGTCCTGGTCTTCTTTAGTCTTGTCTTGGACCTTCTTTAGTAAGAGGGTAGTTAATCTGTGGAACTCATTGCCACAGAGGTCTGTGGAGCCCAAGTCAGTGGATATTTTTAAGGCGGAAATAGACAAATCATTGATAAAAGCGAGGGTCCAGGGTTATGGGGAGAAGGCAGGAAAATGGGAATAAGAAGCAGAGATCAGCCATGATTGAATGGCAGAGTCGACCCGATGGGTAGAATGGCCAAATTCTACTCCTATAACTTGTGAACCTGTGAAGATATTTGTCTTCAATAACATATTGGAGTCACGGTTATTATAATTGATTATTTTCCACCAGAAAATGTTGTTGTATTAATAGAATTTAAATGGTGTGATTATGGTCACAGAGACAAACAATGAGGAAACAGGCCCTTCGGCCCAACTTGACCACGCCGACCAACAGGCCCCTTCCTAGACACAAAATGCTGGAGTAACTCAGCGGGTCAGGCCGCATCTCTGGAGAAAAGGAATAGGTGATGTTTCAGGTCGAGAACCTTCATCAGACCAATCTACACTAGTCCCACCTGCCTGTGCTAGGTCCTATCCCTCTAAACCTGTCCTATCCATGTACCTGCCTAAATGTTTCTTAAACGTTGGGATAGTCCATGCCTCAACTATCTCCTCTGGCAGCTCGTTCCATACACCACCACCTTTGTGTGAAAAAGTTACCCCTCAGGTTCCTATTAAATGTTTCCCCCTCTCACCTTAAACCTATGTCCTCTGGTTCTCGATTGCCCTACTCTGGGTAAGAGACTCTGTACGTCTACCCCATCTACTCCACTCACGATTGTGTACACATGGTGGATTGGAATCTTTTCCCCGAGATCTTTTACCCAGATGTGTGGAGTGTTAAGACAGGAATCTTTAGCCAGTTACGACATGTTGGAACAGCGGTAGAGTTGCTGCCTCACAGCGTCAGGGGCCCTGGTGTGATCCCGACTACGGGTGCTGTCTGTACGGAGTTTGTACGTTCTCCCCGTGACCTGCGTGGGTTTTCTCCGCGATCTTCGGTTTCCGCCCACACTCCAAAGACGTGCAGGTTTGCAGGTTAAGTGGCTTGGTGTCAATGCAAATTGTCCCCAGTGTGTGTAGGAAAGTGTTAATGTGCGGGGATCGCTGGTCGGCGCGGACTCCGTGGGCCGAAGGGCCTGTTTCTGGGCTGTATCTCTAAACTAAACTAAACTAAAATCTAGAGGCAAAAAATGCCCTCAATTGTGTCTTTATTTCCGGGCTGCAAATGATTTTGACACGTGTGCATGTTTTTAATTTATTTTCGCATGCATGCTATGTTACTGTTGGTGATTCTATCATTAAACTGAGCCATTTCCCACAGATGTCAGCCCAGGCATCAATATAACAATCACGTTTGAGTCATAAAATCTGCGGCTTGAGCCTATAATTGTTGGCAGTGCCGTGGGTGCAGTGTAGTGAGAGGTGTTGGCCTTTGGAGGTGTGACCTTGCACCAGCAGCTGGATGTAAATGGTTCCATGATGCAGCGGGAAGTCTAAAGGACATCTCGCTGCCCTTGCTCAAAGTTCATCATTCATAGAAACATAGAAAAGTCTGTCAATTATATTCGTCACACACACCCGAAGGTGCAGTGAAATTAATTTGCCAGCAGCGATACAATTAAAAAGAACACACAATACACAATAAGATTTAATAACAGCATTCTTCACTGTGGTAGAAGGCACACAGTTCAGCCAGCCCTCCTCCTTTGAAGCGTCTTCCTCCAAAGAAGCATAGAAAATAGGTGCAGGAGGAGGCCATTCGGCCCCTCGAGCCAGCACCGCCATTCAATATGATCACGGCTCATCATCCAGAATCAGTACCCTGGCTTTCTTCCCATATCCCTTGATTCCATTAGCCCTAAGAATTTACACTTTCACCAAGCCAATTAACCTACAAACCTTGGAGTGTGGGATGAAACCGAAGACCTTGGAGAAAACCCACGAGGGGAATGTACAAAGCTCCGTACATCAGCGCCTGTGGTTGGGATGGAACCCGGGTTTCGGGCCCTGCAGGCGCTGTGGGGCAGCAACTCTACCATCGTGACGCAACCTTGTGCGCCAACTTGCTTTTGCAGAAAGAAGGAAGTGCAGATGTTGGTTTACAAAACCACTTTGCTAAGCACTTTAACGCCCCTTCCCATTGCCACACTGACCTTGCTGTCCTGGGCCTCCTCCACTGTCAGAGTGAGGCCCAGCGCACATTGGAGGAACAGCACCTCGTATTTTACTTGGGCAGTGGTATGAACATTGATAACTCTAACTCTTAGTAACCCTTGCTGGGTGTTAACTTCTCGCAAACGTGCTGCCTCACAGCACCAGAGACCCGGGTTCGATCCTGACTATGGGAACTGTCTGTACGGAGTTTGTACGTTAACCCCGTGACCTGCGTGGGTTTTCTCCCACACTCCTAAGACGTACTAGGTTGCAGGGTATCAGGCTTGGTATAATTGCAAATTGTCCCTAGTGTGTGTAGGATGGTGTTAGCGTGCGGGGATCGCTGGTCGGCGCGGACTCGGTCGGCCTGTTTCCGACCTGTATCTCTAAATTAAACAAATTCAGATTGTCCTGTGTTGATTTGGTGACAATATGCAGCGAAGACACCTTCACAAACCAATGTATCCACAAAGAGGTGATTTAACTTTCTCCTGAAGTTTGTGGCAATTTTCAGAATCAAGGCCACTGCAGAAATTGAGCAGATTTTCCTGCGGCATTTTCGTTACAAAAAGAGTCACTTTGGTGATCGAAAAATACACGTCAAAACTCATCAGTTTCACTTCTTCTGGGTGGATGTTGGATGGTCAGTGAATTACCATTGAAATGAATATCGGAGAATTTGTGCTCAGATGTAATAGCTTCCTTGTGACCACAGTTACAGCAATGTTCAGGGAAAGCAGCCGGCACTTTGTGAGAAAGGTGGCTTGTTGCCTTTGTGTTGTTAGTTTCGTTTAGAGATACAGGATACAGGCCGGAAACAGGCCCTTCGGCCCACCGCGTCCGAGCTGACCAGCGATCGCCCCGTAACTAGTTTAGTTTAGAGTTACAGCGCGGAAACAGGCCCTTCAGCCCACTGAGTCCATGCCGACCAGTGATCACCCGGTACACTAGGTTAGTTTAGTTGCAGCACAGAAACAGGCCCTTCAGCCCACCGAGTCCGAGCTGACCAGCGATCACCCCATACACTAACACTATCCTACACACACACACACTAGGGACAATTTACAATCTTTATTGAAGCCAAGTAACCCACAAACCTGTACGTCTTTAGAGTGTGGGTGGAAACCGGAGCACCTGGTGAAAACCCACGCAGGTCACGGGGAGAACGTACAAACTCCATACAGACAGTACCCGTAGTCAGGATCGAACCAGGACTCTGGCGCTGTGAGGCAGCAACTCTACCGTGGCGCCACCGTGTGGCCATGGTTTCATCTTGGTCTGAAAAAGAAACGCGAGTCATTAACTTTCTCTAAGATTGAGTCTTTAAAGCATTTCATTGGGCAGTAAATGGAGCATTACTGGAAGATTTCAAAGACATTTAACATCCTCTCGGCCTATCTTTCACTGGCAATATAATCTTGGTTTTCTGCAGCAACCCAGCAAACCAGTTGAAGACTTCAACCTTGCTGAGCCACCAGATCACAGCAGGGTCAATGGCTTCACATCACTCACTTCCCTCTGATTCAAAATGCTTCTTAAATTGGCAGTGCTTTGATGTAGAGCCAACAGTCTATTTTTCTTCCAATACAAGATCATAAGATCACATTCATGTGATAGGAGTAGAATTAGGCCATTCTACTCCACCATTCAATCATGGCTGATCTATATCTTCCTCCTAATTCTATTCTTCTGCCTTCTCCCCATAACCCCTGACCCCTGTACTAATCAAGAATCTATCTATCTCTGCCTTAATAATGTCCACTGACTTGGCCTCCGCAGCCTTCTGTGGCAAAGAATTCCACAGATTCACCACCCTCTGATTAATCTTTAGTGGGACTGCATTGGTAGCATTGGGGGAGTTCGGAACCAGAGGTCACACAGTTTAGGGGTAGGCTATTTAGGACTGAGATTAGGAAATACTTTTTCACCAAAGAGAGTCGTGAATCTGTGGAATTCTCTGCCACAGAAGGCAGTGGAGGCCAATTCACTGGATGTTTTCACGAGAGAGTTAAATATAGCTCTTTGGGCTAACGGAATCAAGCAGTGTCATTGTGGGATCCCAGAGGACAGTTCGTTCCCCAACATGATCGCAGAATCCATCCAGTGAAGTTACAGAGGACGGTGGGTGTACGGTAGCTGCCAGGCCAGGCGGGGCACTCAAGTTGGGCTGAAGGGCCACTTTCCACGCTGTAAGACTCTATGACACTATGACTCGACCTGTGGGAGAGTGACAAATGCAAAGGCAAGTCTACACATACTTTACTGCCTCTTCCCGCTGACTACAATTGATTTTGGTTCTATTTTGTTCTTTACTGAATGTTTCTTGTTCTCCCAGTTTCCAATTGTATGACCTTGTTGTGGAATTGCTGGGTTATATCTGATATTCTCACAAAAGAGGATGCTATCCTACAACTTGTCACTCGATAGAATCCAGTCCTTTCATTTCCCTCTTCAAATAGCTGTCAATTATAAAGCGGTTGGATTATAATGCTCAAGCAGTGTCTCAATTACCTCAATATAATGAAAACAAAATGACTTCTCATCTACTGTAGAAATATCCATGAAAACACACAGCTCCAGATTCAGTTTCTTCCCAGCTGTTGTCAGGCAACTCAATCATCCTGTCCCCAACTAGCGAACAGCCTGACCTCACATCTAACCAGTCTGAAGAAGGGTCTCGACCCGAAACATCACCCATTCCTTCACTCCAGAGATGCTGCCTGACCTGCTGAGTGACTCCAGCATTTTGTGTCTATCTTCAGCATCTGAAGTAAGTAAGTAAGTAAGTAAGTTTATTGGCCAAGTATTCACATACAAGGAATTTGCCAGTGCTCCGCCCACAAGTAACAATATGACATACAGTGACAGTTATGAATGACTCAGAAAACACTAAACATTAATAATAATAGAACATTAATGAAAAAACACCATTGATCAAGCATGTGAACCAACAAAATACCAGATCAAAGGGAGGCTACAGATGTTTGGCTGTTGAGTAGAGCAACTACTTGTGGATAAAAACTGTTTTTATGTCTGGCTGTGGCAGCTTTGACAGTCCGGAGTCGCCTTCCAGAGGGAAGTGATTCAAAGAGTTTGTGGCCAGGGTGAGAGGAGTCAGAGATGATCTTGCCCGCTCGCTCTGCAGTTCCTTCCTACACTGTAGTCGGTCTTGTTACCCACTGAGGATTCTTCTCCACTATTGAGGATTCTTCAGGAATATATCCAGAGCTGAATTATACTCTGAATATATCACTACAGAGTCCAGTGGCTGAATATATTGAGCTAACAACCCAGTGGCTGAATATATCGCAGACGGAACGGAGTGGCTGAAATATATGTCCTGGAGTGGCTGAATATTCACGTAAATATCGCAGAGTGGCTGAAATATATATGAATATATGGATGAATATATCGCAGACGGACACAGAGCCGGAGTGGCTGAATATATCGCAGACGGACACAGAGCCGGAGTAACGCAGCGGGACGGGCAGCGTCTCTGGGGAGAAGGAATGGGTGATGTTTTGGGTCGAGACCCTTCTTCAGACTGATGTCAGGGGAGGGGGTGGGACAAAGATAGAATGTAGTCGGAGACAGTAAGACTAGTGGGAGATCTGGGAAGGGGGAGGGGATAGAGAGAGAAAGCAAGGCTGTCTGAAGTGGAATATACCAACTGCTCAGCTATAGAGAAGGTCCAGTCTGACTATTTATACATCCCCTGTAGATAACAAATCTGGATATCCATTTTGACTTCTCTACTATTTAACTGCGGTCTACTCTGCTGCAGCTCCGGATGCCAAGGCCCATAGAGTTTTTGAAAATCACAACCAATGCTACGATTTATAACCAAGCTGCTCCCAAACCAGACCAAAGATTCAGGTCCTGGTCTCTCTCCTCGCCAGTTTCAGTCTTTCCTTTAGATTTGACAAATAAGTTTACTGACCACTCTCCTGGGGGCCGAGGTTTTATTAATAAACAGGATGCTTTGTTCTCCTTCCTCCTGCTAGAGGTGACTTCACCGTTCATTGTTTGCGTGGCCTCTGGGCATCAGCTGATGTTTGCTCGTTCTCTGCGATTATTCACGGCCAGCAGCAGCCCAGTCTGTCTCACGGCCCTGGGCTGGGAGTGATCCTGCCTGCAACAGGACGCTGGCTTCCTGCTCACCACATCCCCATTGTTCCCTCTTGACATAAACCTCAACCTTGTGTCTGCAACATCCACTCATATTTTTATGCAATTGCCGGCACAGGGACCTTGTGTAGCAGCGTTACGGACAGTAATATTCCCTCTACTGGTTTCAACTGGACCTGTGAGATACAGGTCTGAGAGTAACAGCGATATACAGCATTGAAACAAGTCCTTATGTGGCCCAAAGGAACTGCAGATGCTGGTTTAAACTGAAGATAGACACAACATGCTGGTGTAACATAGAAACATAGAAAATAGGTGCAGAAGCAGGCCATTCAGCCCTTCGAGCCAGCACCACCATTCATTATAATCATGGTTGATCATCCAAAATCAGTACCCCGTTCCTGCTTTCTCCCCATATCCCTTGATTCCATTAGCCTTAAGAGCTAAATCTTACTCTCTCTTGAATACATCCAGTGAATTGGCCTCCACTGCCTTCTGTGGCAGAGAATTCCACAGAGTAACTCAGCGGGACAGGCAGCATCTCTGGAGAAAAGGAACAGGTGATGTTTCGGGTCGAGACCATTCTTCAGACTCAAGGGGTCCTTCAGCGCACTGAGACCACGTTGACCACGTCAGCAACCCGTTTACACTGATCCAGCATCTTTCCCATTCTTGTCAGCTACCCCAGAATCTCTCACTCAGCTGCACATTGGGGACAATTTAAAGTGGACAACAAAACTAGCAACTTAAAAGTCTTTGTGATGTGGGGTCGAGCCCGGGCCTCCGGCGCTGCAAGCGCTGTAAGGCATCTACTACTGCGCCAGCGTAACCCCCCACCTACATGACATGAAAGTCAGCTTTACACTGGTACTCCCTATAAACACTAGATGGCGCCCTAATCCAAGAAGTAACCTTGCTCAGCTTTGAACCTGTGACAACTCTTTCCCAAATGGTGAACAAATCAGAGACTTCACTTGTCAGCTTTCACAGTCCACAGTTTGCCGTGTGTTTGACCATTACGGTCTACACTGGGTTTATTAACCAGCCCACTCGTCACTCGGGGCCCAGCAATAGGATGCAGAATGCAATAACTGGGGACAAGTGGGGTTTCATTTTTGGACAGTGTCTGGTGAATGTAGGCTCTGTTGGACATTGGTACAGTCCCTTCAGCCGACCGAGCCAATGACAACCATCCATCACCTGCTCTATGTCGTCCCATCCAATCCCTACACACTAAGGACAATTTACAGAGGCCCATTAACCTACAGACCAGCACAGTCTTTGGGATGTGGGAGGAAACCGGAGCACCCGGAGAAAACCCACGTGGTCACAGGAGAACATGCAACATCTGCACAGGCAACTGTACTTTTGTAGTCCGGTAGAAGAGGTTTCTGAACTCAAATGGAGCGAGGTTTGGATGTCTCTGTCACAGATAAAACCATCTTTCATTTAAAGCTGATGCTGCCTGTCAAACTGTGGCAAACTAAATGTTATTTATCAAAGTGTGTGTGGGGTCAGTCCAGTAATGGGGGGGAATTTAACACTCCAATGCTCATCACAGTGTGACGAGCACTCTGGTACATGTCCCATTCCACATCCGACCATCCAGCCTCTCACTTCATGACTCTTGATCCTTGGAGGTAGTGCACATGTAATGTTCCTCAGTTGCTTGCATTTGTGAAATGTTCCCTGCCCTGCTTGCTGCCCTTGCCCTGGGTAATTCTATTTGACAGGTGAGCAAACTACATTCTGATAACTCAATTGACCAGCAGTGAATCAGCGTGGGAACCAACCTGAAACTGAGGGACCAGCAGGTACCAACATCATTAGGTCACCTCCTATAAACCTGACTCTTGCAACATAATGAGCCAGGATCGCTCTGAAACCCCTTCATAGTTTTGTTGACAATCTGTGTTCTTGGTGCCACCACACGAGAATGGATGACAGATGTGGGCGGCACGGTTTGAGTAGCGGTAGAGTTGCTGCCTTACAGCGCCAGAGACCTGGGTTTGACCCTGACTACGGGCCCTGTTTTAGCTGATTCAGTCATTACTTTGGAGTGAGAATGCAAAGCGCACATTCGCCATGGTTCCTACACCCCTTGTCTTTAGTTTCATCATCATTGTTGTTGTTCAGCTTCTATAGACTAAACATCAGCAAGAGTACATCACTATTACCCGTGCAACAACTCTGGGGCAAACTCCACCTATCAGTTGTGGCACGGTGGGGCAGAGATAGTGTTGCTGCCTCACAGCATCAGAACCCGGGTTCGATCCTGACTACGGGGGCTGTCTGTACTGAGCTTTACGTTCTTTTATTTTCATCTCTGGCCTTTGTGTAAATCATCTATCAACCCCCCCTCCCCCTTGCTCATATCCACATATTACTTGCTATGCTTTGACATGCTCATTCTCTCTTCCAGCTATCTTGCCCACCCCCCCTCCCCCAACCCCACCCCCCCCCACCCCCACCCCCAGACGTGGTCTCCTTGAAGGATGGTAGATGAAATTAATATACACACAACGTATCTGAAGTGATTATTTATATCAAGTGTGTGAACTGCCGCTGAACCAAGGCTTCCTGTCTATCAGTCCCCCATCTCTACATTCCACATGTTTCGCTGGTGATGTAGCAGGGAGCACTGTATTCCCACACTGTGAGCAGTAAACCTCATCTTACAGGAATGTAGGCAAGGGAAAACAAAACTCCATTTTAGTCACAGAAACATAGAAACCTAGAAAATAGGTGCAGGAGTAGGCCATTCGGCCCTTTGAGCCAGCACCGCCATTCAATGTTATCATGGCTGATCGTGTAAAATCAGTACCCCGTTCCTGCTTTTTCCCCATATCCCTTGATTCCGTTTGCCCTAAGAGCTAAATCTAACTCTCTCTTGAAAACATCCGGTGAATCGGCCTCCACTGCCTTCTGTGGCAGAGATTTCCACAGATTCACAACTCTCTGGGTGAACTCTCTGGTTTGTTCTCAACTCAGTTCTAAATGGCCGACCCCTTATTCTTAAACTGTGTGACCCCTGGTCACCACTAGACATGATTTATTGCTAATGGAATTATTGACTAATCCTAGTCATCACTCTCAATTAATTAGACGGAAGCAGACCTAGAAAACCCAGTGGAGGAGAGTTGTGTGAAACAACCGTTCACTAAACCCTCGTTATAATGGACCACAGTGGGCTCGAACGATTGCCAATTGTCCACCATAAACAATATGTGTAAGATGTGGCATGTGGGGGTGGTGGCGGCTTGGGCAAGCACGGCCAGTGGTTGTGTCGGCAGCCCAGCCTGGCAGTACATCTGTCCACCAAAACCCATTATAAAGAGGTCTGTAAAAACAAGGGTTTACTGTGTGTGGATGTGCATTTGTGTTGCATTCTCACAAGCCCAGTATGTCTGAGAAATGGACTTTGGCAGCCAATGGCAACAGGGTCAGTACAGACATTGTGGGCCAAAGGGCATGTTCCTGCCCTGCACTGCTCTGGGTTATTTGTACTAACAAAGGCATTAACCAATCACTGGATTGATTAATTCATTAATGGACTGCTTGCACTGTCCAGCAGGGCCATTGCTCAACTAATCAACAACTCTTTTGCTGAAATATTGTTTGCACTGATCAGTCTTGAATGTCACCTCGTCTCTGAGTGCAGCAGCCTGCACAAAGTGAGACCGCACGCCACCGTCCACCAAGGAAGGTCATTTTCCATCTGACTTACACTGTGCTCCACCAGGGAATCGTGATGACAACACCACATAAAGACACATTGTAAAGATGCAGGCAGACGTTACAAAGACCTTCTCATCTCTTCTTTCTTTCTCTTTTTAAAATAAAAAAAATTAATTAAAACAAAAATAATTTTAAAATAATTTTTACATTTTTTTAATTTTAGAATTTTGTAATTTAAACGTTGTCATTTTGTAATTTTGTCATTTTAAAATGGTTTATTTTTTAAATATTTCAATGTTGCCATTTATCTATCTATCTATTTATTTATTTATTTATTAAACCCCCAAATAATGTATTCAACTAAAAGACGTTCTCCTAGTGCACAACAGGATGGGAATGTGGACAGAGGCTGGTATTCGTGCAGAAGCCTGTGGGGTGCATTGAACTCTTCACTCTTGAAGCCTTCACCTGCACTTGTGTTGCCTGAAGACCCTTTCATTTGAGCATCATTTAAAGGGCGCTGCCCCAAAAGGTGGCAACTTGGGTGTCACGGTGGCGCAGCGGTAGAGTTGCTGCCTCACAGCGCCAGAGACCCGGGTTCCATCCTAACGTTGGGTGCTGTCTGTGCGTAGTTTGTGCGTTCTTCCTGTGACCTGCGTGGGTTTTCTCTGGGTGCTCTGGTTTCCTTCCACACACCAAAGACGTGCAAGTTTGCAGGTTAATTGACATCAGTAAACATTTTAAATTGTCCCTGGCATGTAGGTCAGTGCGAGTGTACTGCATGATCGCTGGTCGGCACAGACTCTGCGGGCCAAAGGACTTGTTTCCGTGCTGCATCGTTAAAGTCTAAAGTCTAAAGACAAACATTGCCTACTTGCCCAATCTAATTTCCCCAATAAACACCCAACATTTCTGTGCAAGAGAAGTGGACAAAAGTTCACAAATCATGTTCCAAAATCTCTTATCAAAGTCTATTTGAGATGTTAATCTTCAAAATACCTGCACATGCATCGTTGCACTAGACCTAACAGTGCTGTTAGTGAATGTTCTGCATGGTGCCAGGAAATCGGCTCATTCTGCTCCAGGTAACTTGCTTGTTGCTGTTGGACTCCTCTCCTCCACCCCCCTCCCCTCCACTCTCCTCCCCTCCCCTCCCCTCCACTCCCCTCCACTCCCCCTCCACTCTCCTCCCCTCCCTTCCACCCCCTCCCCTCCCCTCCACTCTCCTCCCCTCTCCTTCCACTCTCCTCCACTCCCCCTCCCCTCCCCTCCACCCTCCACCCCCCCCCCCAGAAATCCCAAGCCCCCAACAATTCCATCTGCACCCCAGATCTCCACCTAACCAAGCTCCACATGACAAGCTCTGTGCAAAAGGCAGACGGCTTTCACCCATCAACCTACACTCTCCCTGGAACTGGACAATTACATGTGAGGTTTCCAACCTGTGAATGGCTCAGGCACCACACACACCATTGTTGCCCTAATGCCAGCGTTGGGCCAAAGTAAACAATTCATAGCCACATAGTGTGGGAACAGGCCCTTCAGCCCAACTTGCCCACACCAGCCAACATGTCCCAGCTACACTAGTCCCACCTGAACACATTTGGCCCATATCCTTCCAAACTTGTCCTATCCTTATAGTTGTCTAACTGTTTCTTAAACGTTGGGATAGCCCCTGCCTCAACCACCTCCTCCGGCAGCTCGTTCTGGTCTGTTATGGTGTAACAGAGGCCCAGGAGCCGTTGGTGAGGGAGGAGTGACGTCCGAGCGGTGAGCTTAAAACCCGAGCGCGGGCTTTGTTTTTACAGAGGCCCAGGAGCCGTTGGTGAGGGAGGACCGACCAAAATCCGTCACGTTCTAAATCCGTAACGTTCTAAATCCGTAACGTTCCATTCAATTAACTGGGCTTGAGTACGCAGCTGATTGGCAGTCAGATTCCAGCAGTTTGTAGTGTACTGTACTTTGTATTTTGTATTGTATTTTTGTATTGTATATTGTATTTTGTGTTGTATCCAGGGTAAGGGAAGTGTGAGGGCCAGGGCAGCGTACTGTTCTGGATGTTAGATGTGGGCGTTCAAGGAGTTGGGTAGCCCTCCAGACGTCCACATCAGCGCCAGGTGTGTTGAGATGGGGCTCCGAAAGGAGTGTGTTAGGAACCTGGAGCAGCAGCTCGATGACCTCCGTCTGGTCAGGGAGAGTGAGGAGGTCATAGAGAGGAGCTACAGGGAGGTAGTCTCTGCAAAACCACAGGAGGCAGACACGTGGGTCACGGTTAGGAGAGACAAGGGGCAGAGGCGGGCGCTAGAGAGTTAACCAGTGGCTGTACATCTTGAAAATAAGTACTCCTGTTTGAGTGCTGTTGGGGGGCACAGCCTAACTGGGAGTAGCAACAGCGACCGGGCCTCCAGTACAGACACCGGCCCTGTTTCTCAGAAGGGAAAGGAAAAGAAGAGGAGGGCATTAGTAATAGGGGACTCTATAGTTAGGGGGTCAGATTGGCGATTCTGTGGACGCAGTCCGGAGACCCGGATGGTAGTTTGCCTCCCTGGTGCCAGGGTCCGGGACGTGTCTGAACGTGTCCAAGATATCCTTAAAAGGGAGGGAGAGGAGCTTGAGGTCGTGGTGCATTATAGGTAATGACATAGGTAGAAAAAGAGAAGAGATCCTGAAAGGAGAATTTATGGAGTTAGGAAGAGAGTTGAGGAAAAGAACCGCAAAGATAACAATCTCAGGATTACTTCCTGTGCCACGCGACAGTGAGAGTAGGAATGGAGCAAGGTGGAGGATAAACGCGTGGCTGAAGGACTGGTGCAGAGGGCAGGGATTCAAGTTTCTGGATCAGTGGAACCTCTTTTGGGGAAGGAGTGACCTGTATAAAAAGAACGGGTTGCACTTGAACCCGAGGGGCACCAGTATCCTGGCGGGGAAATTTGCAAAGGCTACCGAGTTTAAACTAGAACGGTTGGGGGGAGGGACTCAAATAGAGAAAGCCAGTAGACAGGGTCTGAGGCAGGAGGCAGAGAAGGGAAGCACTCAGACCCAACATGTAGGGGGGAAAGAAGAAAAAAATAATAAACAGAGAATAAGAGGTGGTGGGTTTCCAGGGCAAAAATCAAAAGGGACCACTTGTCAACATAATTGTATAAGGGGTAAGAGTGTTGCAAAAAACAAGCCTGAAGGCTTTGTGTCTCAATGCAAGGAGCATTCATAATAAGGTGGATGAGTTGAATATGCAGATAACTATTAATGAATATGATATAGTTGGGATCAAGGAGACATCGCTCCAGGGTGACCAAGGCTGGGAGCTGAACATCCAGGGATATTCAATATTTAGGAGGGATAGACAGAAAGGAAAAGGAGGTGGGGTAGCGTTACTGGTGAGAGAGGAGATTAACGCAATAGAAAGGAAGGACATTAGCTTGGAGGATGTGGAATCGATATGGGTAGAGCTGTGAAACTCTAAGGGACAGAAAACGCTAGTGGGAGTTGTGGACAGGCCACCTAATAGTAGTAGTGGAGTTGGGGATGGCATCAAACAGAAAATTAGAAATGCGTGCAAAAAGGGTAAAACTGTTATAATGGGTGACTTAAATCTACATATAGATTGGGTGAATCAAATGGGCAGGGGTGCTGAGGAAGAGGATTTCTTGGAATGTATGCGGGATAGTTTTCTAAACCAACATGTAGAGGAACCAAAGAGAGAGCAGGCTATTCTAGACTGGGTATTGAGTATGAGGAAGGGTTAGTTAGCAGTCTTGTTGTGCGTGGCCCCTTGGGCAAGAGTGACCATAATATGGTTGAGTTCTTCATTAGGATGGAGAGTGACATTGTTAATTCAGAAACAAGGGTTCTGAACTTAAAGAAAGGTAACTTTGAAGGTATGAGATGTGAATTGGCCAAGATAGACTGGCAAGTGATTCTTAAAGGGTTCTCAGTGGATGTGCAATGGAAGGTATTTAAAGACTGCATGGATGAACTACAACAATTGTTCATCCCAGTTTGGCAAAAGAATAAATCAGGGAAGTAGTGCATCCATGGATAACAAGGGAAATCAGGGATAGTATAAAAACAAAAGATGAAGCATACAAATTAGCCAGAAAAAGCAGCCTACCAGAGGACTGGGAGAAATTCAGTCCAGCAGAGGAGGACAAAGGGCTTAATTAGGAAAGGGAAAATAAATTATGAAAGAAAACTGGCAGGCAACATAGGAAACTGACTGCAGTTTTTTATAGATATGTGAAGAGATTAGTTAAAACAAATGTAGGTCCCTTGCAGTCAGAAACAGGTGCATTGATCATGGGGAACAAGGACATGGCAGACCAATTGAATAACTACTTTGGTTCTGTCTTCACTAAGGAAGACAAAAATAATCTGCCGGAAATAGCAGGGGACCGGGGATCAAATAAGGTGGAGGAACTGAGTGAAATCCAGGTTAGCCAGGAGTGGTGTTGGGTAAATTGAATGCATTAAAGGCCGATAAATCCCCAGGGCCAGATAGTCTGCATCCCAGAGTACTCAAGGAAGTGGCCACAGAAATAGTGGATGCATTAGTGATAATTTTTCAAAACTCCTTAGATTCTGGAGTAGTTCCTGAGGATTGGAGGGTAGCTAATGTAACCCCACTTTTTAAAAAAGGAGGGAGAGAAAAATCGGGGAATTACAGACCAGTTAGTCTAACATCGGTAGTGGGGAAACTGCTAGAGTCAGTTATTAAAGATGGGATAGCAGCACATTTGGGAAGTGATGAAATCATTGGACAAAGTCAGCATGGATTTACGAAAGGTAAATCATGTCTGACAAATCTTATAGAATTTTTCGAGGATGTAACTAGTAGAGTGGATAAGGGAGAACCAGTGCATGTGTTATATCTAGACTTTCAGAAGGCTTTCGACAAGGTCCCACATAAGAGATTAGTATACAAACTTAAAGCACACGGTATTGGGGGTTCAGTATTGATGTGGATAGAGAACTGGCGGGCAGACAGGAAGCAAAGAGTAGGAGTAAACGGGTCCTTTTCAGAATGGCGGGCAGTGACTAGTGGGGTATCGCAAGGTTCAGTTCTGGGACCCCAGCTATTTACAATATATAATAATGATTTGGACAAGGGAATTGAATGCAACATCTCCAAGTTTACGGATGACACTAAGCTGGGGGGTAGTGTTAGGTGTGAGGAGGATGCTAGGAGGCTGCAAGGTGACTTGGATAGGCTGGGTGAGTGGGCAAATGCATGGCAGATGCAGTATAATGTGGATAAATGTTAGGTTATCCACTTTGGTGGCAAAAACAGGAGGGTAGACTATTATAT
Source organism: Okamejei kenojei (assembly GCA_035221665.1). Classification (NCBI taxonomy): domain Eukaryota; kingdom Metazoa; phylum Chordata; class Chondrichthyes; order Rajiformes; family Rajidae; genus Okamejei; species Okamejei kenojei. The sequence continues at coordinate 37,583,285 of CM069158.1, forward strand.
GAATGGTGGCAAATTAGGAAAAGGGGAGATACAACGAGACCTGGGTGTCATGGTACACCAGTCATTGAAAGTAGGCATGCAGGTGCAGCAGGCAGTGAAGAAAGCGAATGGTATGTTGGCATTCATAGCGAAAGCATTTGAGTATAGGAGCAGGGAGGTTCTACTGCAGTTGTACAGGGTTTTAGTGAGACCACACCTGGAGTATTGCGTACAATTTTGGTCTCCAAATCTGAGGAAAGACATTCTTGCCATAGAGGGGGTACAGAGAAGGTTCACCAGACTGATTCCTGGGATGTCAAGACTTTCATATGAGGAAAGACTGGATAGACTTGGCTTGTACTCGCTAGAATTTAGAAGACTGAGGGGGGATATTATAGAAACTTACAAAATTCTTAAGGGGTTAGATAGGCTAGATGCAGGAAGATTGTTACCGATGTTGGGGAGGTCCAGAACAAGGGGTCACAGTCTAAGGATAAGGGGGAATTCCTTTAGGACCGAGATGAGGAAAACATTTTTCACACAGAGAGTGGTGAGTCTCTGGAATTCTCTGCCACAGAAGGTAGTTGAGGCCAGTTCATTGGCTATATTTGAGAGGGAGTTAGATGTGGCCCTTGTGGCTAAAGGGATCAGGGTGTATGGAGAGAAGGGAGGCACAGGATACTGAGTTGGATGATCAGCCATGATCATATTGAATGGTGGTGCAGGTTCGAAGGGCCAAATGGCCTACTCCTGTCACGTGTACTGAGGTACAGGGAAATTAATTTTTGTGTACAGTTCAGTACAAATATCACTACACATACGCAACCTCTGTGTGAAAAAGTTACCCCTCAGGTTCCTATTAAATCTTTTGCCCTTCACCTTAAACCTATGTCCTCTGGTCCTCGATTCCCCTACTCTGGGCAAGAGGCTCTGTGCATCTGCCGGATCTCTTCCTCTCATGATTTTATACACCCCTCATCCCCCCTAACTCCAAGGAATAGAGTCACAGCTGCTCAAACTCTCCTTGCAGCTCACACCCTCAACTTCAGGCAACATCCTCATAAATTCCACTTCACCTGTTTCAATAGACAATAGACAATAGACAGTAGACAATAGGTGCAGGAGTAGGCCATTTGGCCCTTTGAGCCAGCACCGCCATTCAATGTGATCATGGCAGATCATCCCCAATCAGTACCCCGTTCCTGCCTTCTCCCCATATCCCCTGACTCCGCTATCTTTAAGAGCCCTATCAAGTACTCTCTTGAAAGCATCCAGAGAACCGGCCTCCACCGCCCTCTGAGGCAAAGAATTCCACAAACTCACCACTCTCTGTGAGAAAAAGTGTTTTCTCATCTCAGTTCTAAATGGCTTACTCCTTATTCTTAAAGATTTCCTCTAAAGGTCCTCCATTCTCCTCCCTCGTGCTTTGGTCCAAACTGTCATCCATTGGGTGAAAGATGCACCTGAAAACCCTTCTTTCTCTGAATTCTTAATCACTGCAACTGCTGATGTTCTTTAAGACAAACAAAAGTTTGATTTGCTGTATCCTCATTCCAATTGGGTTTCCAGTGATTGCCTTCATAAAAAATGAAAACAATTTACTTAAGAACAAGTGTAATGATTGGGGCTTGGTATTAGCTATTAAGCTTGTAATGAGTTTGAGGAGCTGGTAATGGATTAGAATACAAGAGTCTCTCTCTCACGGAGTGATCAATCACAGCAGCTACAAACACCAGCTTATTAACATTGCCCGCTCACTAGTTTATCTCCTTCAGGAGCTGCCTCATCAGTCAAACCAACCGATCAATTTCATAATTTGTGCAGGTCGCCCTTCATTTAGTGTGTGTATCCTCTCTCTGCAAACGGAGCAGGTGGAATATCGGAGAGCCCGCAGCGTGCAGGAAAAAATTGGCCATTCTGTACACCGTCTCAGTCTACTGCTGCTCCAGTCTGAGGAAGGGTCTCCAACTGAAAGGTCACCCATTCCTTCTCTCCAATGATGCTGCCTGTCCGGCTGAGTTACTCCAGCATTTTCTGTCTATCTTCAGTCCTATATACTTGTTCTGTTTCTCAAGAGTCAAGAGTCAGGAGTGTTTTATTGTCACGTGCCCCAGATAGAACAACGACATTCTTACTTACAGCAGCACCAGCAACGTAAACATAGTACACTGTAAATAATATGATAAATGAGAACAAAATGTTCAGTGTGTGTATACACACTCACAAATACACACGCGCACACACACACACACACTCACACAAATACACACGCACACACACACGTACACACACAAGTACACACACTCACACTCACAAATACACACGCGCATACACACACACACACACACACACACACACACACTCACACACACTCACACTCACAAATACACACGCGCATACACACACACACACACACACACACTCCCAAATACACACACACTCACACTCACAAATACACACCCAAACTCACAAATACACACGCGCATACACACACTCACAAATACACACGCACACACACTCACAAATACACACCCACACTCACACACACACACACACACACACAAACATACGTACACACACTCACAAATACACACGCACACACACACGCACACACACACACACACACACACGTACACACGTACACACACACACACACACACACACACACACACACACACACACACACACACACACACACACACACACACACACACACACACACACAAAACAAACAATAGTAGTGCAATAATAATAATAATAATAATAATAATAATAATAATAATAGTCTATTGTAGTTCAGAGCTTATTTGAGGTTGTCGTGTTTGATAGCCCGATGGCTGTAGGGAAGAAGCTGTTCCCGAATTGGACGATACAGTTTTCAGGCTCCTGTACCTTCTTCCCGATGGCAGGGGTGAAAGAGAGCGTGGCCAGGGTGGTGTGGGTCTCTGATGGTGCCGGCTGCCTTTTTGAGGAGTGTGGACGGAAACTTTTGTTTCCTACCACACTCAAAGATGCACAAGCCTGTAGATTAATTGGCTTGGTATAAATGTAAAAAATTGACCCTAGTGTGTAGGATAGTGTTAATGTGTGAGGATCGCTGGTCGATGAGGACCCGGTGGGTCAAAGGGCCTGTTTCTGCACGGTATCTCGAAACAAAACTAAATATAAAGGTGGTGAGATTGAGCTTTACCGGGGTGAAGGAAAGAGCGTTCACGTTGATCGCGCCCTGTTTCCACAATCTTTCCCCCACCACCCACAAGAAGCGACAAGACAGACACCAGTGGATGCAGATGCCGAGAAGTGAGTTCAGCTCTGTGTGTGGACTCGATAATCAGAAGCAGATCGAGTTTACCCAGGATAAAGCATCTGAAAACGAGATTTCAGTCTATGAGACGTTTTCCTCATTTTCCTAAGCTTGAATAGAGCCGGATCAGACGGAGATCACTTTCAAAGAGTCTGTGGGCTGCAAACAGTTCTTGAAAAAGACTGATCACATTTGAAGTCCGTTTGTTATTTTTAAACTTACCAGTTTCAGTGGGTGAAATGCTGGTGCGTGTTTGATTCAGGAACAGACGGACACATAATAGACACCATTTTACCCCTGTCCAGCTGGTATCTTCGAAGCGATTTATTTATCCGTGTTCCAGCTTCCTGTGTACCTGCCACATGAGGGGATATGTTAACAATTAATACTCACCAAGAAAAGATAAAATGTTCTAGTCTACATTTTCCTTGATCACTGTTTCCTTTGATGTCTCATTTTCACACCTTATCCTTCCTTATCTCCGTGTCTCCCTCTCCTCTGACCTTCAGTCTGAGGTCATAAGGTCATAAGGTCATGTGATTGGAGCAGAATTAGTCCATTCGGCCCACCAAGTCTACTCCGCCATACAATCATGGCTGATCTATCTCTCCCTCCTAACCCCGTTCTCCTGCCTTCTCCCCAGAACCCCTGACACCCATAATAATCATGAAACTGTCCACCTCCGCCTTTAAAATATCTATTGCCTTGGCCTCCACAGCCTTCTGTGGGAATGAATTCCACAGATTCACCGCCCTCTAGCTAAAGAAATTCTTCCTTATCTCCATTCTAAGGATATGTCCTTTTATTCTGAGGCTGTGGCTGAGGCAATAGACAATAGACAATAGACAATAGGTGCAGGAGTAGACCATTTGGCCCTTCGAGCCAGCACCACCATTCAATGTGATCATGGCTGATCATCCCCAATCAGTACCCCGTTCCTGCCTTCTCCCCATGTCCTCTGACTCCGCTATCTTTCAGAGCCCTATCTAACTCTCTCTTGAAAGTATCCAGAGAACCAGCCTACACCGCCCTCCGAGGCAGAGAATTGCACAGACTCTCAAGTGGTTTGCGAGTGAGAGTGGGTTAGCATGTGAGCTAATGGTCTGGGCTAGACCACCATGGTAGAAGTCAAAGTCAAATTTATTCATCACATGCTCCCGAAGATGCAGTGAAATGAATTTGCCAACAGCGACACACTTTAAAAGAACACACAATACACAATAAAATTTAACACAGACATCCAATATGAAGAACTGTAGGGATAGAATTAACCCACTTTAAATAGCTTCACAGTTCAAATAATTCTGAAGCTATTGTGTCAAAAACATTGTGATAGGAGTAGAATTGGGCCATTCGGCCCATCAAGTCTACTCCACCATTCAATCATGGCTGATCTATCTTTCCCTCTCAACCCCCTTCTCCCCATAACCCCTGACACCCGTACTAATCGACCAGGATTTGTACAGCATTGTGATTTAGTGAAGCACTTTTGTCTCGCTTTATTCCCATGAAATGAGAGGAACTCTGCTGCATTTGTCGTGGACGTCAGCAGATGGCAGTCACATTCCAAGTTACTGACTCAGCGTGGAGATAGTTACTGCTCCTGGGCGGAGGACATCAGCACCGACCGACTGATTAAGGATGAAGTTCCACACACTGAACAGCTTTGGAGGATACAGATCCACGCTGAGTGACTTTAGGGCACAGTTCAACAATTTCTGAATGATCTGAATTTTTGAGTGGGTCGGCTCGGTGGTGCAGCGGGTGGAGCTGCTGCCTCACAGCGCCAGAGATCCGGGTTCTATCCTGACCTCGGCTGCTGTGGAGTTTGCACGTTCTCTCCCTGAACCCATGCGGGTTTCCTGCGGGTGTTCCGGTTTCCGCCCACATCCCAAAGACGAGCGGGTTTGTCCATTAATTGGCCCTCTGTAAAAGTTACCTCTGATGTGCAGTGAGTAGAAGTGAAAGTGGAATAATGTGGAACTAGTGTGCAGAACAGGCTAGACTGGGTGGGCTGAAGGGTCTGTCTCCAAGCTGTATCTCTGAATTAAACTCTAAACTCCATATATTTTGGGATACAATTACCCAGCTCTGCCCAACACAGAGGGCTGTTGCTGAGGTTCTCACTGAGTTAGGGTCCCATTCTACAGGTTCTCACTCAAGCTGGTTATCAGGTCAGGGACCAGTCACACTGGATTAGCAATGTTGGGATTTGTATTCCATGGGATCTGAATGACTTTGGAGCAGAGTTCTAGTCTGATAGAATGTGGGTTACAGGTCCTCAAGTTCACCATGACTTGTATCGATGGCTCATTACTAACTTACGTGAACTGTGTCTGCCTATTGCGTTTTGCACTAAATGTAATTCCCTTATTATGCATCTACATGCTGATCTCCCCTCTCCCATCAGGCAAAAGGTACAGAAGTTGCTTCCTGGCTGCTCTCAGGCAGCTGAATCATCCTACCACAACCAGAGAGCAGTCCTGAACTACTATCTCCCTCTTTGGTGACGCTCAGACTATTCTTGATCGAACTTTGCTGGCTTTACCTTGAACTAAACATTATTCCGAACTGAACTTTATACATTGTGAATAGATCGATTATAATCATGTATTGTCTTTCTGCTGACTGGATAGCACGCAACAAAAGCTTTTCACTGTACCTCGGTACACGTGACAATAAGCTGAACTGAACAAATTTGACACAGTTTCTCCTTGCTACAGACACTAAACAAGTCCAGAACCAGGGGTCACAGTTTAAGAATAAAGGGTCGGCCATTTAGGACAGAGATGAGGAAAAACGTTTTCACCCAGAGAGTTGTGAATCTGTGGAATTCTCTGCCACAGAAGGCAGTGGAGGCCGATTCACTGGATGTTTTCATGAAAGAGTTAATTATAGCTCTTAGGGCTAAAGGAATTAAGGGATATGGGGATAAAGCAGGAACGGGGTACTGATTTTAGATGATCAGCCATGATCATATGGAATGGCGGTTTTGGCTCAAAGGGCCAAATGGCCTACTCCTGCACCTATTTTCCATGTTTCTTTGTTCGATCTTTCTAATCACATCTGGTTGAGAGGATGTCCAACTTAATTCAGTTTTCTGATCGGACCTTGTTCTCTGCAGATTGCTTCAGCGTGTTTGCTGGAAGTGCCATCACTTTAGTGGCATTTCAATCATGATATTAATATTTCAAGTAAATCCTGCAGCAGCAACATGTGGTCACCTCATCTCCAAACGTCCGCGCCAAATGTCAATGTAGATTTAATCTCCATTCACAAGCTGGTGAAGACTAGAAAATCCTTGCAGACGAGTTCCAATATTTGTTGCATCTGGATGTTCCTCAATGAGGTATATAACACGATGAGAGGCTTGGATGAGGTAGACAGTCTGAGCCTTTTCCCCCGGGTGTAAATCTCCAACAAAGGTGGGGGGAGTAGGGGGGGAAGTGGGGGGGGGGAGTGGGGGGAGGCAGTGGGGGGGGGGAGTGGGGGGGGAGTGGAACAAAGGAGGACCTGGAGCGGGGTACTTTTCAACATTGTCAGTGGCCCTTATGTGGCGACTATTTGCATACCTTTGATACGCAAGCAAACTAATTTGCTGTGACTTGTCACATGCACCAATAACGTAGGCATTCACTCATTCGCTCATTTGTTAGAAGGCTTTGGTACAAGGTGAGAGGGTCAACGTTTAATGGAGATGAGCCGGGCAAGTTTTTCCACACAGAGGGTGGTGGAGGCAGATATAATTGTGGGTCTACGAGGATTTTGGATGGACACATGGAAATGCAGGGAATAGAGGGATATGGATCATGTGCAGGCAGTTGGCATCATGCTCGGCACAAACATTGTGGGCCGAAGGGCCCATTCCTGTGCTGTACGGCTCTATGTTCTAAAGACTTTGACATGAGGTAAGGCATAAAGGGACAGAGGAGATACAGAGAGTGGGGGCTGAGGACTTGCCAGTTTAATTAAACCCACTCTTTATTCACACGGGCAACATATAAGGTCAAATATTAGAGGACAGAATATGAATTGGGCCAACTTTAAGTTTAGTTTAGTTTAGAGATAGAGCTGACCGAGTCCATACTGACCAATGATCGCCTGTACACCAGTTCGATCCTACACACTAGGGACAATTTACGGAAGCCAATTAACATACAAACTGCATGTCTTTGGAGAGTGGGAGGAAACAAAAGCACCCAGAGAAAACCCACGCGGTCACAGGGAGAGCATACAAACTCCGTACAGACAGCACCCGCACTCAGGATCGAACTGGGGTCTCTGGCACTGCAAGCGCTGTAAAGCAGCGACTCTACCGCTGCGCCACCGTGGCCGGTCCACGGAACGTTCTCAGAATGGAATTAGCTGATGGCAACCCAAAATGGACAAACAAAATGGCTTACATTGGGCAACAGGAAGAAAGATAAATGGCTCCTGAGAAAATATTATAATTTTCACAACTGATACCAGGGGGTAATGTTACAGTACATGGCGGTGGCTTATGTAACAACATGAAGCCTGTGATTACAACAAGGAATTTAAACCTGCATATAGATTGGTTACCAAGTAGTAAAGGGAATACAATTATTGAATTAATTCTGGATGTCATATAAAGCAGTACATTTTCAATTCACAAGGGAACTGGTGATATTTAGTTTAGCTCGGAAGAATAAACCAGAATGAGTTGATTATTTAACAGCAAGAGAATGATATAATTAAGGCTACTACTTATTCACAATGGGGACAAGGACGTTCAAACTCAGGTGCCTGAATATTAGGAGCTAAAGGCGGCGAACTTCAGCCATTAATAACTGCCCATGTAAAAATAATCTGTGCATTACCTGTGAATCTTATGTCTCCTCAACTTTGCTTGAAGGCTTGGATAGAGTGGACATGAAGAGGATGTTGCCACTAGTGAGAGAGTCTAGGACTAGATGTCACAGCCTCAGAATTAAAGGACGTTATTTTAGGAAGGAGATGAGGAGAAATTTCTTTAGTCAGAGGGTGGTGAATCTGTGGAATTCTTTGCCACAGACGGCTGTGGAGGCCTAGTCAGTGGATATTTTTAAGACAGTGATAGATAGATTCTTGATTAGTACAGGTGTCAGAGGTTATGGGGAGAAGGCAGGAGAATGGGGTTGGAAGGGAGAGATAGATCAGCCATAATTGAATGGCAGGGTAGACTTGATAGGCCGAATGGCCTAATTCTGCTCCTATCACTTGTGAACCTGCTGAAAGGCCATGCATCCTTGCCAAGATGTGGCAACATTCAGAGTGGCACGGTGGCGCAGCGGTAGAGTTGCTGCCTCACAGCGCCAGAGACCCAGGTTTGATCCTCACTACGGGTGCTGTCTGTACGGAGTTTGCACGTTCTCCCCCTGACCTGCGTGGGTTTTCCCCGGGTGCTCTGGTTTCCTCCAACACTACAAAGACGTACAGATTTGCAGATTATTTGACTTGGTATAAATGTAAATTGTCCCCAGTGAGTGCAGGATAATATTAGTGTGCAGGGATAGCTGGTCGGCACGGACTCGGTGGGCTGAAGGGCCTGTTTCCGCCCTCTGTCTCCAAACTAAACTAAAATAAAAGTGGTGACCAGCACATGACACAGGACACAGGTCACAGGTCACATGACACAGGCTACAGGTTACAGGTCACAGGTCACAGGCCACAGGTCACAGGCCACAGGTCACATGACACAGGTCACATGACACAGGCGACAGGTCACAGGTCACAGGTCACAGGACACAGGTCACAGGACACAGGACACATGACACATGACACAGGCCACAGGTCGTGGATGTTGTTTGTAAAGATTCATCGTCTCTTCCTTGCTCTTGTAATCGAAAACTCTCCCAGAAGCTTTGTAAATAAATGGTGCTGAATTAGTTCTAATCTTCCAAGAAAATTGCGAGAGAAAGTTAATAGACACAAAAATTAAATAAATGCGGGCTGTGAATTTCATGTTGGCGGCAAGAATATGACTAGAATCCATGATCAGGGATATAGTGAGTGAGCTGCGTGAAGTGTGGGCTTATTAGAGAAAGTCAACACGGTTTTGTAAAAAGTACTTCATGTCTAACCAACCCTAATAGAGTTTCCATGACAGAATCACTGAGGTGCTGGATAATGGAGGATCAATGGATGCCTTACAAATGGATTTTCATAAGACATTTAATTAGATTTTGCAGGAAAGATAGCTAGTTTATATCAGGCTATCTGGAATTAGAGGCAATCTCAATGAAGGCTTATTGGTAGATGACTGACTAACTGAATATTCAGAGAGCAGTCGCAATGAATCCAAACACAGTACAAATTCTTCATTGAGTGTCAATTTTTCTATCTTCATTCAAAAATATCTTCCTTGATAGTGAATAAGTGCCATTTGATGACCACAACTTAAAAATACAGTGACTGTTCTGGTAAATAAACATTTCTCATAAAAGTGAGATATGAAAAGCAAATAGTGATGTGTTCTTTCACATCTTTCATTCAAATTTGATGTCAAATTTTCAATGTTTATTTCCCCCAAAAAATTGCAGCTGAAATAGTTTGGTCTAGTTTAGTTTAGAGATGCAGCACGGAAACAGGCCCTTCGGCCCACCGAGTCCGCACCAGCGATCACCGCACACTAACATTATACTACACACACTAGGGACAATTTACAATTACACCAAGCCAATTAACCTACAAACCTGCACGTCTTTGGATTGTGGGAGGAAACTAGAGCACCCGGCGAAAACCCACGCAGGCCACGGGGAGAACGTGCAAACTCTGTACAGACAGCGCCCATAGTCAGGATCGAACCTGAGTCTCTGGCACTGTAGCACCATTTCCACAGGTGGCAAAGCCACTCCGAAGAAGGGTCACCCATTCCTTGTCTCCAGAGATGCTGCCTGTCCCGCTGAGTTACTCCAGCACTTTGTGTCCGTCCTTGGTTTAAACCGGCATCTGCAGTTCCTTCCTACACATTGTCTGCCTCCCTTTCACCATTCACAGAGAGCAGGATGCACAGGCATGGCTGGGAAGGGGAATCCCATCCCTGGGTGATTTCAAGCACGAATGTTCTAAGCTGCAGCTGCACGAAGACCAAAGGCCCAGCCAGACTCTGGAATAATTCAGATCCTTGGTCATGTAGGATGAAGCCTGGTGCAAATTCCACCGGTCTCTGATCAAAGGACGCCCCACTGTGACGCTAACATTTGGAGAAAACTCATTAGTTCTGCTTATTCTTGAATCTTCATGACTGGGCTCATGGTAGCGAGAGCATTGAACATATTGCTGTGAAAATACCTTTCCCAGTAACCTAGCAACTGGCATACTTGATCAATTAAAACATTTGTTTTAGTTAAATATCTAAAGCATTTGGCCCAAACAGAATAAATTGCGTGGGTAATATATATATCAGACAGACTTTGATGCAGGTTAATTGATCGCTATATTTTCAATATCCCCTCCTCTGTTTAGTTTTTAGATTGGAACATTTGAATGATATTCTCCTGAGAATATAAGATGCTGCATCTTTAATTAAGTGAGTCTGCCAAAATAAATGTAACACAGCCAGGCAAGTTACTAGACCCTTGATACTGTCATGTAATCATCCCCCATTGCAGACTAATGTGTACACAAACCATCAAATCTCTATGGCCCAACTGGTGCAGATAAAGCACTCTCTGTTTCCTCCCTCATAGATAGTCATGGACAGAGACTCATAGAGACAGAGACACAGAGTCCCTAGTGAGACATAGAGACAGAGACACATAGATACACAGAGACATACTCATAGAGACAGACACATAGACATCGACCCATAGAGGGACAGAGATATAGAGACATAAACAGAGATACATGGAGACAGAGGGACAGAGTTCTAGAGACAGAGAGATATAGAGATATAGAGTCTCTATGTCTCTTGATTCCGTTAGCCCTAAGAGCTCTATCTAACTCTCTCTTGAATTGGTGGCCAAGGATGATTGCAGAAGGAATTATAAAACCCATCATGTGATGATCTGAGAAATGTCACCTCGCTGAGGAAAACTGTGCTTTAGCAACAGATGTGAACTTGACTTTCAAAAAATCTCATCACATTAGTCACATATCATATTCACCAAAATAATATAATTTAAACATTGTGAAATATGCTTCAATGATAGTGGGTAAAATGATTCATGTAATTGCTTATTATATCTTGTCAGTGATCTCGAGGCTATGTAAATAGTCCTACACCTTGTAAACTACTAGTCTCACCCTCTCACTGGTAGCAGCTTGTTTACCAGTTAAGTCCGCCAAGAAACATTAGGTCATAAGGAATAGGAGTAGGATTAGGCCATTCGGCCCATCAATACTCTGCCATTCAATCATGGATGATCTATGTCTCCCTCCGAGCCCCCTTCTCCTGCCTTCTCCCCGTAACCTCTGACACCCGTACATGCAGAGCAAACTGAGTTTAAAGCCCCTCAAATCTACCGCACGTTGTAGAAACCACCAGGTTCAATAATTAACCAAAGATAAACAAAAAAGGCTGGAGTAACTCAGCGGGTCAGACAGCATCTCTGGAGAAAACGAACAGGGGAAAAGATTTAATAGGAATCTGAGGAATCACACAAAGGGTGGTGGGTGTATGGAACAAGCTGTCAGAGGAGGTAGTTGAGGCAGGGACTATCTCAATGTTTAAGAAACAGTTAGACAGGTACATGGATAGGACAGGTTTGGAGGGATATTGTCCAAACGCAGGCAGGTGGGACTAGTGTAGCTGGGTCATGTTGGCCGGTGTGGGCAAGTTGGGCCGAAGGTACTGTTTCCACACTGTATCACTCTATGACTCTATAACTAGGTGACATTTCAGTTCGAGACTGAGAGGCAGGGGAAAGGGAAATGAGAGATATAGACGGTGATGTAGAGATATACAACAAATTAATGATTTTGTGGAGAGAATATTACCAGCAGTGTTCAGGCCATTTCCCAGCAGAACCATTGGACCCTGTTTACCCTCCTCCCATCCGGGAGGCGCTCCGTTGCCCTCCGTTGCTGGACCAGCAGGTTCAGGAACAGCTTCTTCCCTGCGGCTGTTACAATACTTAACTCTGCACCTCGGTGATTGCCAGTCACCCCCCCCCCCGGACACTCCTTCCCCCAGTATAACTACTGATACTGTTGTACATATATATATTTTACCTTTCTTTATTCTAAGTTCGGTCTTCTGGGGAGATGCTAACTGCATTTCGTTGTCTCTGTACTGTACACTGCACAATGACAATTAAACATTGAATTGAAAAAAAAGGACTTTAGATTAGATACAGCGGCGAAACCAACCCTTCGGCCCTCCGAGTCTGCACTGACCAGCGATCCCCGCACACTATCACTATCCTACACACACTAGGGACAATTTACATTCACACCAAGCCAATTAACCTACAAACCTGCACCTCTTTGGAGTGTGGGAGGAAACCGATCTCGGAGAAAACCCACGCGTACAAACTCCGTACAGACAGCAACCGTAGTCGGGATCGAACCCGGGTCTCTGGCGCTGTGAGGCAGCAACTCTACCACTGCGCCACTGACACGCGGTCTTCAGAAACGTGGAAAAAATATCAGTATTTTTTTTTTAATTAATTTTTTTTTTTTTAATGTCAGCACAGTAAAAAAACGGGCACACTTAAAGTAAACTCAGGTAATTAGGAAAAACAAGATGGTCTAGACTTGCCAAATTCCCACACAGCCATTTCCCACGTTGGACCTGATTTGAATTGCTGATGCTGTACCAGGTTTAAGCTGGACATTTCAACTGCTCTTAGAAACATATAAAACATAGACAATATGTGCAGGAGTCGGCCATTCAGCCCTTCAGGCCAGCACCGCCATTCAATATAATCATGGCTGATCATCCACAATCAGTACCCCGTTCCAGCTGTGCATCTTTGAACATCTACACATAACTCCCTCTGTGTTGGAGTGTGCATGCTGATGTTCACACACATGTTCACACAAGTTACAGGAGGAGAATTAGGCCATTTGGCCCATCGAGTCTATACTGTCAACCAATCATGGCTGATCTCTGCCTCCTAATCCCATTTTCAAGCCTTCTCCCCATAACCCTTGAAAGCCGTTCTAATCAAGAAAAATATCCACTGACTTGGTCTCCACAGCCCTCTGTGCCACTGACCTGGTCTCCACAGCCCTCTGTGGCAATGAGTTCCACAGACTAACTGCCCTCTGACTAAAGATGTTCCTCCTCACCTCCTTTCTAAAAGAGCGCCCTTTAATTCTGAGGCTGTGACCTCTGGTCCTAGACTCTCCCACCAGTGGAAACATCCTCTCCACATCCACTCTATCTGTGCCTTTCATTATTCTGTAAGTTTCAATGAGGTCCCCCCTCAAACTTCTAAACTCCAGCGAGTACAGGCCCAGTGCCGACAAACGCTCATCATATGCTAACCCTCTCATTCCTGGGATCATTCTTGTAAACCTTGTTGGACCCTCTCCACAGACAGCACATCCTTCCTCGGATGTGGGGCCCAAATTTGCTCACGCTACTCAATGTCGGACCACTGATGCCGGCCACCACCAACATAGAAACATAGACATAGAAATTAGGTGCAGGAGTAGGCCATTCAGCCCTTCGAGCCTGCACCGCCATTCAATATGATCATGGCTGATCATCCAACTCAGTATCCCGTACCTGCCTTCTCTCCATACCCTCTGATCCCCTTAGCCACAAGGGCCACATCCAACTCACTCTTAAATATAGCCAATGAACTGGCCTCAACTACCCTCTGTGGCAGAGGGTTCCAGAGACTCACCACTCTCTGTGTGAAAAAAGTCTTTCTCATCTCGGTCTTAAAGGATTTCCCCCTTATCCTTAAGCTGTGACCCCTTGTCCTGGACTTCCCCAACATCGGGAACAATCTTCCTGCATCTAGCCTGTCCAACCCCTTAAGAATTTTGTAAGTCCTCTCTCTCTCTGCCCGCTCTGCCTGTCCACATGCAACTTCCCAATAAAGCCTCACTCAATCCCATTCACAGCTGCATTGGAGTGTCAGCCTGCACCGCAGGGGCACTAACGCTGTTCACGGGGTCAGGGTGAATATTGTGTCATTGTCGGGCTACATGCATCAGGGTTTGAAGACAACGGATGTCACTGCCCACACCAGTGTGATGGCCTTACCCTGGGCAATGCCAATTCATTGCCTTTGTGTCCATGCGTGGGCTTCTGTAACAACATGGTGGCACAGCGGTAGAGTTGCCGCCTCACAGCGCTGGAGACCCGGGTTCAATCCTGATTACGGCTGCTGTTTGTACGGAATTTGTACGTTCCCCCCACGATCTGCGTGAGTTTTCACCGAGATCTTCTGTTTCCTCCCACACTCCAAAGACGCACAGGTTTGCAGGTCAATTGGCTTGGTGTAAATGTAAATTGTCCATTGTGTGTGTAGGAAAGTGTTAATGTGCGGGGATCGCTGGTTGGCATGCACTCGGTGGGCCGAAGGGCCTGTTTCCGCACTGTATATCTAAATAAAACTAAATTAAAATGTATCTGCACTTCAAAGTAATTAATTGGATGCTCTCTGGGATGTCCTGAACATGATGGAACACTACATATAAATGCAAATTCCACCTAACAGTTTTCCTTTGAACTGCATCATAAACGAGCATTTCAACAATGCCAACACATTAACTATTGTACTGCTACGGGGGTGATGTATGAGTAATTACCTATTCATGATTGCAACTGTCCTATTAGGCATTTTCCCTTTTAAAGACCAACAATCAATCATGTGCAGGAAGGAACTGCAGATGCTGTTTTACACCGAAGATAGACGCAGAATGCTGGAGTAACTCAGTGGGACAGGCAGCATCTCTGGAGAGAAGGAATAGGTGACGTTTCGGGTCAAGACCCTTCTTTAGACTGATGGGGCTCATCTGACGAATTCTGTCTGAGTTCAGTCTGAAGAAGGGTCTTGACCCGAAACGTCACCCATTCCTTCTCTCCAGAGATGCTGCCTGTCCTGCTGAGATACTCCAGCATTTTGTGCCTACCCTGTAAACCTCTTTGTTTCGCACTCCATCTTGTTCTGTAAAGACTAACATGATATATTTGATTGAATCATTTTGTGTTGTCACAGAGCCATAGAGTTTTGCAGCATAGAAACTACTTGCCCACCTTGGCCAACATGTCCCACCTACACTAATCCCACTTGCCAGCATTTGGTCCATATCCCTCCAAACCTGTACTACCATGTACCTGTCTAAATGTTTCTTAAACGTTGGGATAGTCCCAGCCTCAACTACATCCTCTGGCAGCTCGTTCCACACACCCACCGCCCTTTGTGAGAAAAAGTTACCCCTGGGGTTCCTATTAAATATTTTCCCCTACACCTGAAACCTACGTCCTCTGTTTCTCGATTTCCCAACTCTGGGCAAGAGATTCTGCATGTCTTCCCAGTCTATTCCTCTGATGATATTATGCACATTGTTTGTTGTACTAACTCTAGTTCAGATATTAGGATAACCACATCACTCAGTAGATCACTGTTCTCTGTTTTCTCTCCCCATTTAAACAATCTTCTAGGTTCTTCCTGCCAAAGTGGCGAACACATTTACTTCACCCACACAATTTGTGCCCATTCACTGGACCTATCTATATCCCTTCTCTGGTTTCCCAGACACATCTGCAATTTCACTGCCCTACACATTACATAACCCTACATAACTTTACACTTAACTGTCATTCATGACACATACACATTTATTGAAGATAGACTCAAAATGTGGGAGTAACTCAGTCCGAAGAAGGATCTTGATGGTGGGCGGTACAGATAGAATATCATTTTATTTAGTCTTGCTCACACTTGCTTTCTCTGTCTGTGCTTTGTGTGGACAGCAGCATTACATTCATTGCTTTCCAAATCACTGGTACTTCTCCAGAATGTGGTAAACATCAGATGGTCACAATCAGTGTCGTCAACTCTGCAGCCATTGTAGTTTGCACCCAGGGATTCAGACCAATAATCAACCCAAACCCTTGCCAACCGCCTGACCTCCTTTCAATCAGGTGCTGGTGACCTGTCAACCTCCAGTCCTCCTTCATTGCCACATATCTGTTTTCTAGCGACGTTTGCCTTAAGTTCCTATCGCCTATACGGGCAGCACAGTGGCGCAGCGGCAGAGTTGCTGCCTTGCAGCAAACGCAGCGCCAGGTACCCGGGGCCCCTTCATGGTAGGAGACACTAAAACCAGTGAAAATCCACCAGCAAAGGGACATTTGTAGAAAAGGTTTGTTTTGGAGATACAGTGTGGAAACAGGCCCTTTGGCCCACCGTGTCCATACCAACCGTCAATCCACCGGTGATTAGGATGAATCCAGACACTGTTGGGGACTGGCTCTCAGTTGCAGTTTACTTTATTGTCACGTGTACCGAGGTACAGTGAAAAGCTTTTGTTGCGTGCTATCCCATCAGCGGAAAGACAATACACGATTACAAACGAGCCATTTACAGTGTATAGGTACATGATAAGGGATTAACGTTTAGTGCAAGGTAAAGCCAGCAAAGTCCGATCAAGGATAGTCCGAGGGTCACCATTGAGGTAGCTAATAGTTCAGGACTGCTCTCTGGTTGTGGTAGGATGGTTCAGTTGCCTGATAACAGCTGGGAAGAAACTGTCCCTGAATCTGGAGGTGTGCGTTTTCACACTTCTGTACCTCTTGCCCGATGGGAGAGGGGAGAAGAGGGAGTGGCCAGGGGACTGGTCCTTGAAGATGCTGCTGGCCTTGCCGAGGCAGCGTGAGATGTAGATGGAGTCGATGGATGGGAGGTTGGTTTGTGTGACCAGCGATAGGGATGGAACAGGACAGGGGATGGAGTGCAAGGTCAGATCAGCCAGTGACTGGGATCAGATTGGCAATGGATAGTGACGGAGCAGACAGGATGCTGGGACCATCTAGTCCAGTTGATTTGTAGCATCAGAAGTATAATGGGCAGAAACTGTTGTGTTTGGAACTGGCAGCGGTAGAGTTGCTGCCTTACAGCGAATGCTGCGCCGGAGACCCGGGTTCGATCCCGACTACGGGTGCTGTCTAACCATATAACCATATAACAATTACAGCACGGAAACAGGTCCTCTCGGCCCTTCCAGTCCGTGCCGACCATTTGTTTTCCCCTAGTCCCATCTACCTGCACTCAGACCATACCCCTCAATTCCCTTCACGTCCATATACCTATCCACTTTACTTTTAAATGTTAAAATCGATCCTGCCTCCACCACTTCTGCTGGAAGCTCATTCCACACAGCCACCACCCTCTGAGTAAAGAAGTTCCCCCTCACGTTACCCCTAAACTTCTGTCCCTTAATTCTCATGTCATGCCCTCTTGTTTGAATCTTCCCTACCCTCAATGGGAAAAGCTTATCCACGTCAACTCTGTCTATCCCTTTCATCATTTTAAAGACCTCAATCAAGTCCCCCCTTAACCTTCTGCGCTCCAAAGAATAAAGACCCAACTTGTTCAACCTTTCTCTGTAACATAGTTGCTGGAACCCTGGCAACATTCTAGTAAATCTCCTCTGTACTCTCTCTATTTTGTTGACATCCTTCCTATAATTAGGCGACCAAAATTGTACACCATACTCCAGAATTGATCTTACCAATGCCTTGTACAATTTTAACATTACTTCCCTACTCCTATATTCAATGCTCTGATTTATAAAGGCCAGCACACCAAAGGCTTTCTTTACAACCCTATCTACATGCGATTCCACCTTCAGGGAACTATGTACAGTTATTCCTAGATCCCTCTGTTCCACAGCATTCCTCAATTCCCTACCATTTACCATGTACGTCCTGTTTTGATTTGTCCTGCCAAGATGTAGCATTTCACACTTAACAGCGTTAAACTCCATCTGCCATCTTTCAGCCCACTTTTCCAAATGGCCCAAATCTCTCTGTAGACTTTGAAAATCTACTTCATTATCCACAACACCACCTATCTTAGTATCATCTGCATACTTACTTATCCAATTTTCCACCCCATCATCCAGATCATTGATGTACATGACAAACAACAGTGGACCCAACACAGATCCCTGAGGCACCCCATTGGTCACCGGCTACCAACCTGACAAACAGCCATCCACCATTACTCTCTGACATCTCCCCTTCAGCCACTGTTGAATCCATCTTGCTACTCTGCCATTAACACCCAAAGATTGAACCTTCTTAATCAACCTTCCATGGGGAACCTTGTCAAAGGCCTTACTGAAATCCATATAGACAACATCCACTGCTTTACCCTCATCAATTTCCCTAGTTACCGCTTCAAAAAATTCAAGAAGGTTTGTCAAACATGACCTTCCAGGCACAAATCCATGTTGACTGTTCCTGATCAGACCCTGTTTATCCAGATGCTTATATATATTATCTCTAAGTATCCTTTCCATTAATTTGCCCACCACTGACGTCAAACTAACAGGTCTATAATTGCTAGGTTTATTCTTTGAACCCTTTTTAAACAATGGAACAACATGCGCAGTACACCAATCCTCCGGCACTATTCAGGACCTGGAGACTTATCCACTTTTATATTTTTCAAAAGTGTCAGTACTTCCTCCTCTTTGAATCTCATAGTTTCCATAGCTACTCTACTTTTTCCCCTTACCTCATAGAGTTCAATATCCTTCTCCTTGGTGAATACCGAAGAAAAGAAATTGTTCAATATCTCCCCCATCTCTTTTGGCTCTGCAGATAGCTGTCCATTCTGGTTCTCTAATGGTCCAATTTTATCCCTCGTTATCCTTTTGCTATTAATATAGCTGTAGAAACCCTTTGGCTTTACTTTCACCTTTCTTGCCAAAGCAACCTCATATCTTCTTTTAGCCTTCCTAATTTCTTTCTTAAGATTCTTTTTACATTCTTTATACTCCTCTAGCACCTCATTTACTCCATGCCTCCTATAATTATTGTAGATATCTCTCTTTTTCAAAACAAGTGTCCAATTTCCCTTGAAAACCATGGCTCTTTCCAATTTTTACTATTTCCTTTCAACCTAACAGGGACATAAAGATTCTGTACTCTTACAATTTCCCCTTTAAATGTCCTCCATTTCTCTTCTTAATCCTTCCCATGAAACAAAGTGTCCCAATTCACTCCTTTAAAATCCTTACGCATTCCCTCAAAGTTAGCCTTTCTCCAATCAAAAATCTCCACCCTAGGTCCAGTTCTGACTCTCTCCATAATTATATTGAAACTAATGGTATTGTGATCACTGGTCCCGAAGTGCTCACCACGCATACCTCCGTCACCTGACCTGCCTCATTTCCTAACAGGAGGTCCAGCACTGCCCCTTCTCTGGTCGATACCTCTATGTACTGCTGCAGAAAACTATCCTGCACACATTTTACAAACTCCAAACCATCCAGCCCATTTACAGAATGTGTTTCCCAGTCTATTTTTGGAAAATTGAAATCTCCCACAATCACTACCTTGTGCTTACTACTAATATCTGCTATCTCCTTACATATTTGCTCTTCCAATTCTCGCTCCCCATTTGGCGGTCTATAGTACACCCCTAAAAGTGTTGCTACACCGTTCCCACTTCTCAGTTCCACCCAAATAGCCTCCCTGGACGAGCCCTCTAATCTATCCTGCCACTGCTGTAATATCTTCTCTGACAAGCAATGCAACACCTCCCCCTCTGGTCCCTCCTATTCTATCACACCTGAAGCAACGAAATCCTGGAATATTTAGTTTCCAATCACAGCCCTCCTGCAACCATGTTTCACTGATTGCCACAACATCATATTTCCAGGTGTCAATCCAGGCTCTAAGTTCATCCACTTTTCTTACAATGCTCCTAGCATTAAAATATACACATTTTAGAAACCCACCATCCCTTATTCTCTATCTATTATCTTTTTCATCTTTCTCGCCTACATTTTGGGTCCGAGTGCTTCCCTTCTTTGCCTCTTGCCCCACACCCTGACCCCTAGCCCCCTCTACCCGAGTCCCTCCCCCCAGCCTTTCTAGTTTAAAGTCTCCCCAGTTGCCTTTGCAAATCTCCCTGCCAGGATATTGGTCCCCCTCGGGCTCAAGTGCAACCCGTCCTTTGTGTACAGATCATGCCTTCCCCAAAAGAGGTCCCAGTGATCAAGGAACTTGAATCCCTGCCCACTGCACCAGTCCCTCAGCCACGCATTTATCCTCCACCTCATTTCATTCCTACTCTCACTGTCACGCGGCACAGGCAGTAATACTGAAATTGTTACACTTTTGGTCCTTCTCCTTAACTTTCCCCCCAACTCCCTAAATTCTTCCTTCAGGACCTCGTCACTTTTTCTGCCTATGTCATTGGTACCTATGTGTACCACAACATCAGGCTCCTCTCCCTCCCTTATCAGAATCTTTTGGACACGTTCTGACACATGCGAGACCCTGGCACCAGGGAGGCAAACTACCATCCGGGTCTCCCGACTGCGTCCACAGAATCGCCTATCCGACCCCCTAACTATAGAGTCCCCTATTACAATTGCCCTCCTCTTTTTGCTACCCTTCTGAGCTTCAGGGCCGGTCTCTGTGCCGGAGGCCCGGCCGCTGTTGCTGCCCCTCCAATCGTACTCAAACCCGAGTACCTATTTTCCAGGTGTACAGTCTCAGGGGTACTCTCTAGCCCCTGCCTCTGCCCCTTGCTCTTCCTAACTGTGACCCACTTGTCTGCCTCCTGTGGTTTGGGAGTGACTACCTCCCTGTAGCTCCTCTCTATTACCTCCTCACTCTCCCTGACCAGACGGAGGTCATCGAGCTGCTGCTCCAGGTTCCTAACACAGTCCTTTAGGAGCCCCATCTTGACACAACTGGCGCAGATGTGGATGTCTGGAGGGCTATCAGATTCCCTGACCTCCCACATCTGACATCCAGAACAGTACACTGCCCTGGCCTTCATACTCCCCCCTTACACAGGATACAATATCGACACAATATAAAATCACTACAAACTGCTGAAATCTGACTGTAAATCAGCTGCTTTCCCTAGTCCACTTCCCACCAATCAGCGGCTTCCTCAAAAAAACCCACTTCTCCAAATGGAACGTTATGGATTTCGGTAAAAACAAGCCCCGCGCTTGATTTTAAAGCTTACCGGTCGGGAGTCGCTCCTCCCCCTCCTTCTCGTCCAACGGCTCCTGTGGGCCTCTGAAAAAACAAGCCCCGCACTTGATTTTAAAGCTTACCGGTCGGGTGTCGCTCCTCCCCCTCCTTCTCGTCCAACGGCTCCTGTGGGCCTCTGTCTGTGCAGAGTTTGTACGTTCTCTCCGTGATCTGCGTGGGTTTTCTCTGAGATCTTCGGTTTCCTCCCACACTCCAAAGACGTGCTGGTTTTCAGGTTAATTGGCTTTGATAAATGTAAAAATTGTCCCTAGTCATGACCGTGATTGTGAGAGGTCTCCTATGGTGGTGCGAGGTCTCCAAAGAGTCGTAGCACCTTTCTGGTCGCCGCTGAATTTGCAACATGTTGAAAATTTCGGCGACCTACTATGGGTGCCGGAGGTCGCCTGTAAAGGTCGCCAAAGTGGTACAGGCCCTTTAATGTGTGGGGATCGCTGGTTGGTGCGGACCTGGTGGGCTGAAGGGCCTGTTTCCACGCTGTATCTCTGAACTATACTAAACTAAACTGGCAGGTGGTTTGTAAGGAGGTCATGACTGGCGCCGGGAGAGGAGCTAATCACACAGCTGACCGAAAGAATATTCCACCACATGTCCTCGATGTATGTCCGTTTTGTGTTGATGACATTGCCAGACTGGGACAATCCGGCAAGCTTGAGTCCAAAGTCCCAGGGGATATATTTCTGCTGCTTTTGTGGAAACCCAATTTCTGTGCAGAAAGAATTTTGTCGAACAAAGAGATTCTTCAACAAAATTGTCTATTTCCCCCTAAATGAAAGAAAGGCATTGGCAAATGTTTCAAGCAGTGCTTCTCTCTTTAGGGACAGCAATCAGAAGTGGAAATGTCAGGAGAGTACTCCAGAGTAATTTAAGTGATAAATGATTCTGTAATGGAACAGCCCCAATGCCAAAGAGTCTGCATAAATTAGTTGTAAGAGGTGTACTCCGTACTGCCGGTGTGGCAGATAAATGCTGAAACCTTTCAGTGCACAATTATTGTTAACCCTTCCGAAGCTGTGTTACAGGGATCACCCATATATTCTCACAAGTTGTGTCGGAAGAAGCTGCAGATGCTGGATTAAACCAGATACACAGTAAAGCTGGAGAAACTCAGTGGGCCAGGCAGCATCTCTGGAGAGAAAGAACGGGTGACATTGCTGATACAATGCTCAACATTGCTGAAGGACTTCCCAGCTATTATCAGGAAACTGGACCATCCTACCACCAACTAGAGAGCGGTCCTGAAGAAGGGTCTCGACCCGAAACGTCACTCATTCATTCTCTCCAGAGATGCTGCCTGTCCCGCTGAGTTACTCCAGCATTAGCCTACAAACCTGTACGTCTTTGGAGTGTGGGCCATTTACTGCAGAATTTTGTGTCTATCTTCGGCAGAATTAATGCTCCTGAAATCTTCATCCACATGTTGTCCGATCTATATATTTAGTCCAACCTCTGTGACCCTGAGGATACAGCCTAGCTGAGTTTAGAGATACTCTCTGCAAAGACAGCTAATTTACAGTCACCACAGTCACTCAGTCCAAACGTTGGCAACCCGTCTTGTGAAACATCACCACCTGTCAACTAAACATAGCATTATTCCAAAATAATTTACAGCAAAATCTGAAAATGCTGGAAACTGAGTTAACATTTCAGGTCTTTGATCGCTAAAGCTAACTCTTGGTTTCATCTAGAATGTTGACTTTCTGCAGATGCTGCCTGACTTGCTTAGTCCACACAACAGTTTCAGATTTTATTTCAGATTGTGAGCAATCGCAGGCACCATATCTGAGGAAGGATGCGCTGTCTCTGGAGAGGGTCCAGAGGAGGTTTACAAGAATGGTCCCAGGAATGAGTAGGTTAAAATATGATGAGCGTTTGTCGGCACTGGGCCTGTACTCGCTGGAGTTTAGAAGAATGAGGGGAGGAACCTCATTGAAACATACAGAATGGTGAAAGGCCTGGCTAGACTGGATGTGAAGAGGATGTTTCCACTAGTGGGAGAGTCTAGGACCAGAGGTCACAGCCTCAGAATTAGAGGATGTTCTTTTAGGAAGGAGATGAGGAGAATTTTCTGTAGTCAGAGGAGGGTGAATCTGTAGAATTCTGCCACAGAAAGCTGTGGAGGCCACAAGTCAGTGGATATTTTTAAGTCAGAGATAGATTGATTCTTGATTAGTACAGGTGTCAGGGGTTATGGGGAGAAGGCAGGAGAATGGGGTTAGGGGGAGAGATAGATCAGCCATGATTGAATGGCAGAGTAGACTTGATGGGTTGAATGCCTAATTCTACTTCAATTTCTTATGACTTTACAACAGATTTTCACCATCTGATATTTTTAAATCTTTATTTATAAAAAATCTCTAGTTTTGCACCATCCGTCCACATACTTCATAAGTTCATGTCATAGGAGCAGAATTAGGTCATTCGGCCCATCAAGTCTACTCGACCACTCCACAGATCAAAACATATTAGCAAAGACCCTGGCGAGAAGATTGAGTAAATATGTTAGTAAACTAATAAACCCGGATCAAACGGGATTTATACCCAAGAAATACTCATTCAACAATTTGAGACATCTGTTTAATATAATGTACTCACATAAAACTGAAGAGGAAGACTTATCAATTATTTCACTGGATGCAGAAAAAGCATTTGATCAAGTAGATTGGTAATATCCATTTAAAGTATTGCAAAAATTTAATATGGGAGAGGATTTTATCTCATGGGTAAAATTATTATATGACAAGCCGACGGCTAGAATACTGATTAATAACATATTATCTCCGAAATTCAAATTATCAAGGGGCAATAGACAGGGGTGTGCACTATCGCCCCTGCTATTTGCACTTGTAATAGTGCCTCCAGCAGAAAGTATAAGAAGTCATCCGAATATTCATGGATATAATACCAAACACTCAAATAATAAAATGTAATTAGACAACATATTATTATACATTACATATTCGCAAATTAGCATACCAAATTTATTAAATTTAATAGAGGAATTTGGTTCCTTTTCAGTATTTTGAATAAATTGGAATAAAAGCGAAATTATGACAATACAACCTCAAGAGCCGACATATCTGTTGAAATTCCCTTCTAGAATTGCAACAGAAAAATTCAAGTATTTGGGTAATCAAATTACTAGAAAATATAAATCATTATTTAACGCAAACTATATGCCTTTATTAACTAAATTGAATGTGTTGATTACATTCTGGAAAACATTGCCGATGTCCTCAATAGGCAGAATAAATGCTATAAAAATGATATTTTTCCCACAAATACTGTACCTATTTCAATCATTACCAATATATTTATCAAAAAAAATCTTTAAAAAAGTAGACTCTGATATTACAAATTTCATATGGGATTATAGATCACATAGAATCCAAAGAAAACATCTGTGTAAACCTAAAGAATTCAGGGGACTGACACTCCCCAACTTGCTGCACTAGTATTGGGCAGTGAATATTAAAAATATAATTTACTGGTTGGACAGTTCTGCCCAACAAGTTGACTGGATAAGAACAGAGAAAGAGGATTGTTCCCCCTATAATATAGGAGCGATTCTTCTTTCTCCGATAAAATTGAATAATATAATATGTAAGAAGAATCCAATTATTCACAGTATAGTACGAATTTGGAAACAAATAAAATTAACTTTAAAATTAAGAAACATTGCTTCTTTCCCCAATAGATAACAATCCCTGATTCAAACCATCTATTATTGATAAAATGTTTATCCATTGGGAAAGAATAGGAATTAAAATGGTTGGAGATATGTATGAAATGGGAAAACTTCTATCATTCCAATAACTACAACTAAAATATATTCTGAAAAGTAATAGTAAGATTAAATGAGAACTTACCAGTTTGAAGTTTGATCGTTATTTTATGAGGAGTTACGATGAGGGATTACGTGAAGAAGCCCCGCCTGGCGCATGCTCGGCATACTTCAAAGCAGCGGCGTGAAAAACACAGAACCAATAGCCGGAGTAAGATAGTAAGGCTTACATAGACTAGAACTACCAGATGATCATTTATATTATGAGGATTGGGAGTGGAGGGCACGTAATCCCTCATCATAACTCCTCATAAAATAACGATCAAACTTCAAACTGATAAGTTCTCGTTTAATCTTACTATTTTACTTCGGAGTCACGTGAGTGACTACGTGAAGATTTTGAAGCTCCGTGATTTTCATGCCGTAGATCATTCCATATGACACACGGCTTGAGTTTACACAATAGTGAGTAAATAATATATATTGCTTGAAATGATGCAATAAATATTTTAATATTTTAATAATAATGATAAAAAGAAAAGTAATAACCCCTCTATCCCTGGGGAAATTACAACAAATGATATGCAACAAAGCAAACAATTTGAACAGAACCCAACACAGCATGTGCAACCCTGGCACTGTGACAACGGGTTTATCATAAAATGTAGAAAAGTTCCTCTTTAGACCATCCTGCGGTCTCCAGAATTTGGTCGAGCGGCATGTCCTGCACCTTTGCCGCGGACATTGATACCGCCCTTGTGGAGTGAGATTTAAACACATCAGTGTCTACTCCAGTTAATCCAGAACCTGTTTATCCATCTAGAAAAAGTTTGTATTGTCACTTTTTATGTTTCTTGTGGGTAATGAACATTGGTGTCCCACAATCTCGGAGACTCTTAATTCAATATATATTAAATCAGATGCTTAACCACACACAATGTTTAGTTGACAGAGTATGTCTTAAAGATTACATTGGTTCCAGCCTTCCTTGGCTTGCTTTGCTTGCTTAGATCATTGACATAAAACGTCATTTTATCTACAGACAACTGCTACAATGTAACCGTAACATTTGTAATGTTTATACTCATTGTGCTGATATTAATGTCATCAGCATAACCACTTTAAATATTAACTTCTGAAAAGACAGTGACGTAATTGGAGTCCATTGCCGAAGCAATGTGAGAACTATACTGACATCCCAGATGTCTGTATATCTGGGTTTGGTAGGATTTTATTAAAATTCCTCTCATAAATTGGGATATTAACGGATGAGACCCGATAAATTGTCGTTCTGAAAATTGTCCTAAATAGAAGGACAAAGCACTCCGAGCTCCATTAATGGTACTATAACTCAGGTGCAACATAGCAAGGAACTCTAATACATCCGATATGTTTGCAGTGTGATGAAATATATCTGACTGTATACAAAAGATTTTCCATTCCTTATATGAAACATATAATGAGCCAAATCTCCAAGCTGCAGTTATGACATCCATGGTCCTATCCGACATTCTATCAGAACCTGCAGATTAACAATTAATACGGTCATGTAATGGATGACTTCTGCTGTTACTGGAAGTACCAACAATTACTGCACCTGGGATTTGTCATGAATGTCTGAATCATCATTCTGAGCACCAATGGGAACAATGGCTGAGTAGTAATGGTCCCCAGATAAGGGACGTATCAGATATTGAACTGATAAGAACAGATACTACACTTGATCTTAGCCAAAAGGCCGAGAAGCAATACCAGTTTGGAACCGCCAAACGCCTGTGGCGGAGACTTGCTCTATTTTGGTGACACATTGCTTAATCAGGCAAAATGGTGAAAACATAAAAGACTATACTTCCCCAATGTAGCGAGAATGCATCCACTGCTAATGCTCCTGGGTCTGGCTCCCATGAGACACATTTAGGCCACTGGAGATTCAATCCAGACACAACAGATCAACATTTGGTACTCATACTGTCTGACAATCTTTTTTTATTTTATTTTATTTATTTTTTTACTTTTTCAATTTTAACATTAATTCTGTATTGTCATTGAACTTTTGTGATCTGTTGTCTTACCACAATATTGTCTTATCCCACAGCTGTGGTATTGTCTACTCCCAATAACTCCAAATAATTCATACCATGTGTTTGGAGAATTAAATCGTCTTGGACAGTCCATCGACCACCACAACTGGTGTCGCTGTCCTTGGCTCCCCATCCGAGAGCACTCCCATCAGTCTGTAATACCACTGAAGACTACTGAACAAGCACATTTTTACTTCTAGTAACTTGTGCAACATTGAGAATCCATCATTGCAATTCAGCTCAACCTTTTTAGTTGGTAACTGCATGGACCTAATCAATGACCTGCACGTTTTTTACACTTATTCTCTGGTCTTTGCAGACTTTGATCACTTTACTTTACCACTATCACTTTACCAGTAACCATAGCTACTTCTTGGATGGCGGGATAATGTTTTTTACCAAGACAGGTAATTGTTGGTAAAGTTACTGACATATCAACTGTATTAATGACAAACCCCAAATAATCAATTGTTTGGGATACCTGTAACTTACATGTTGTTTGGATGTACAGAACCTTAGCCTTTCAATAGGCTTATGGTTGCTGAACCCAGTTCTTCAGCTGTCTCCCATTTACAATGAACATATCCTCTAGATAAGTCATTACAATGTGATTCTGAGCCCTCATTAACACCAGTGCTGGTTTCAATAATTGTGTGAGCAATCTGAGGGTTGAATTTAACCCATTAGGTCATTCCTTCAGCTGACCCATCCAATTAATTTAAGTACCTGAATAATAAGGCAGCTTTTT
Organism: Okamejei kenojei; assembly: GCA_035221665.1. NCBI lineage: Eukaryota > Metazoa > Chordata > Chondrichthyes > Rajiformes > Rajidae > Okamejei > Okamejei kenojei. The sequence continues at coordinate 37,611,332 of CM069158.1, forward strand.
TAGGTCTAATAATAGTAAGATTAAACGAGAACTTACCAGTTCGAAGTTTGATCGTTATTTTATGAGGAGTAACGATGAGGGATTACGTGAAGAAGCCCCGCCTGGCGCTGGAACGGCATACTTCAAAGCAGCGGCATGAAAAACACAGAACATAATAGCCGGAGTAAGATAGTGAGGCTCAACATAGATTTAGAACTACCAGATGATCATTTATTTTATGAGGGTCGGGAGTGGAGGGCACGTAATCCCTCATCGTTACTCCTCATAAAATAACGATCAAACTTCGAACTGGTAAGTTCTCGTTTAATCTTACTATTTTACTTCGGAGTCACGTGAGTGACTACGTGAAGATTTTGAAGCTTTCTGTGTTTTTCATGTCGTAGACTCCTTCCATACGACACTCTGGCTCACACAACACAGTAATGAGTAAAATAACACATTTTTTCCCCCAAACATTGCCTCAAGTTATGTGATAAATTATTTCACATTATAAAAGAATAAAAGTAATGCCCTTTCAATTGAAAGGAAAGTTTATCACAAAATATCAATTGATATATATAATTTGATGGTATGAACAAAGCAACAATTATAGAGAACCCAACACTCCATGTCCAATCGTGACACAATGACTGATTTCATTTAATTTAATATATATTTTACACCCTCCTGTGGCCTTGCATCTTTGCTCGAACGACTGGTGTTCCTGTGAATGTATCTACCTCCTTAACAGAGTAATTTTCCACATTTCAGTATCTAGTTCCACTGAGTGTTATTCAATGTTTAACCATCTAGAATACATTTCTCTAGAACCATCAGTTTTACTGAACGTAATGTGGTTTTTTGTGTGTAATAAATAGTGCTGTCTCATTACCACAGAGACTCTTAGTTACTTTAACATATTTCATCAATGTTCACACACACACACACAATTTAAGGCCGACAGGATATGCTTATAGGTTTACCTTGGTTCCAGCTCTTCTTGGTCTGCTTTGTTTGGTAAATTCATAAACATATATGATAATGTAATCTGTATCCACATATAATTATAACGTAATATTTACAATATTTGCACTCTTATCTTGATACTAAAGTCATCAGTATTATTACTTTCAATGTTAACTTTTTTGAATCATTGATAGAACTGGAGTCCATTGCCTAAGGCAATTCAGGACTATATTGATCTCCAGACTTATGTATTGCAATTTTGGACAGATTATATATACACATATACATATATATACTTATATTTATATCTACATATATATCCCTTTTCATATCGGGATTTTACTAATGAACCTGATAACTTCTTGGTTAGTATATTGTCCGTAATTAGGACGAAAACACTCTGAGCCCTATTATTGGCTCTATCAATTAGATACTCAGAAAAAATGCAATCCACAAGAACTCACATATATCTAATATGACAAATAATTTTACTGTATACACAGACTTCCAATTTCTTATAAAATATTGTTGTTGTTGTTTTTTTTTTCCTCTGCAAATTGCAGGTATAACACTTCTTTATACATAATTATTTTATTGTTATGTTGTTATATTAGTTAAACATTCATAGACTTCTTTGACCATTAAACTATTGTAATGGTCTGATCAACCTACAGATAGTTAATTCATATTTTCATATTATGGATGCCTTTGTACAACAATAAATTACTGCAACTATGAATCATCACAAGTGGTTCAACATCACTCAATATTTATGAAAACCATGAAGGATCCGTTTTAGACCACCAAAATGCGTCTGAAAGTGTTTTGCTATATTTTCATCAGACACTGCCCTATCAAGACAAAAATGAGGAACATAAAAACCCATTTTTTCTCATGTAATTGAGAGAAAAGCATCCACCTTTCCTGTTCTTGGTTTACCCACGAGAATATTTGAAAAATTGGTTATTTAATCTGTATACAACCAGATTAATTGTAAGTAATCCATATTAATGACAATGTATTTTCCCCCCTTAATGTGTAGTCTGTGATAACATTGTCTCTCTCTTAGAGATAAACAGCTGGACTAAACATTTTAGAATATGGCACATCTGTTTACTCAGATAATCACATGATTATTATTTTACTTATCTTATGTGATTTAATATACGCCACATCCGTGGTATTGTACACCTTGTTATGACCTGGACACTTCCATAATAGAACAATCGATATTTTAATCCATAATTCTATAATTATAACTCAATAATTAATACAAATGTTTGGAGAATTTCTTAGGACAATTCATTTGCATTTACCTGGTATTATTGTCCGTAGTCCCAACAAAGAGACGTATCAATTATCTTTATAAGAATAGATAATATTTTTATCTTACCCAAATATTCACAGAAACTGTGCATCATCTGTTAATACTTGCTTCAGCTTGCAACAGCTGCTAAGCTTATAGTTGAAGCAACTTGTGAACCCCTTCTTTTTTTTTTTTTTTTAATCCATTACTTTAATAATGATAATGTATCATTTGGTATTTGTATAAGCCTCTCACAAAGGCATACATATTCTTATAATTTTCTGTATTTCTTCTTTTGGAGCTTTATTACTCTTACCTAGGCTCCTTTTCTAATGGAGGGACAAAGTATGTCAACAAACCATAAGACATATTTGTATCATGGAACAATTTTCCCCTCTTATGGTGCTGAATTACTCCTAAATAGTAATTTATGAATATTTATGAATGCCTAAAACATAGGCTTTATGTGATGGGTCAAGTCTTTGCCTTTCAACAGACTTGTAATTGCAGCACTAATTTGCAGCTGACTCTAATTTAAATGTGATCAAGATAACCATTATCATGTCCTCATTAGTGCAAGTGCTGATTTTATCAGTGCAATTGTTCTTCCAGTATTCTGTTTAACAGCCTTTAAACTGGATTTAATCATTTAGACAATGTTTTAACTTGCACTGCTTGACCCATTTTAATTAATTTCAAGCATCTGTAATATTTGATTAACACTTTGTTAATAACAACTGTATTTCAATGTTGAAGATGTTCCATTTTAATAAAATTTCTTACACTGTGAAAGTGTATATAAAACGATGTTTTGTATGGTTTATACCATCACATCTGTACACTGAGGTAATTTATAATATATATATGTACGTACGCCTTGTTTATTGGAGTTACTTTTGGGTGCAAACCTAAAATCAAATTTTTACGTTTTCTTATACAGGTGAACAAATCCTTTTTAATTTTTTGTAGTCCTTAGTTATATTAAATTAATGATCATAATACACTGTAATCCCCCACAATCGGAGACCAATATTTCATGAATTTTATTCCATAATAATCAAGATTTTAACATAACCTGATTTGATCGTCAAATCTGGAGTGCAGATTTGGTCCCTAAATATTATATATTTCTTCCCAATGAGCTCCACAAACTGATGGGAATTAATTTTCTTTTAACATGTATTGGTTATTTTGCACAATATTTTATTTGTTTTCCATTGAATGGAAATGCCATGCACCAGTTTGAAATACTTTTAAAATCGTATTTCCTTATATCTCATCTAATTGAGACATGGATATCATAACTGGATTCACCGTTGATATCTTTATAACTTAAAAGTTTTATCATATTCTGCTGTTTCACTATAACAGCTTTTTTTTTCATATTTATTTTTCATGGTCTCACTCATACATTCAGGTATCAAACCTAGTACACTTATATATATATATATATATATTTTTTTTTTGTGCTGAAGTGTACTTAAAATAAAACATAAAAAGTTTTATTATTATTCTGCTGTTTTAATCATAACAGCTTTAGTGAGAGACCAATTAATTTTTGTTTTCCATGGTTATTTTCCATGGCCTCACTTCTTATTCAGGTGTTGTACTTACACCTGTATATATATATATATATATATATATATATTATATATATATATTATATATATATATTTTTTTACTGGTGCTGTGGTGGGTACTTCATGACCAGCCACCACTATCAGTGCATTTTTAGGGTCAGTTTTCCATTTTATTTTTTATGCCCTTATTACTCCTGAGTTTTTCCTCAAGGAGACTATCTTCAAATCTCTGAGGTAGATATTCCCACCATAATTCATCATATATATTAATATATGAAACCCCTTTAGGGTAGGTTAGGGAATGTTTTTGGGCCTTTTAACCCTTTTTGGCTTGAATTCTTTATTTTTTTAATTATTTTTTTTTTTTTTTAAATTATGGCCTTTCTGACTTTATAAAATTTCCCCCCCCCCGTGCCAAAAGTTTGTGGAGCGACTAAAAATCTTTCTAACGTAATTTTGACGGCCACCGGTATCGGAACCGGCTCCGTAATCTCCCGTTCCGATCGCTCCCCTTAGGACGTTCTTTTTTAAAACTCCGTTGTTTTTCAACTTATTTTTTACTTTTAAATTAGTTTTAAATTCTGGTATTCAGTACCAGCCACGGAGTTTTTTAGACCCTGAAAGTGTTTTTCCCCTGCACTTACCTGCGGGCCCGTACCTACCGCTGTCGAGGAGCTGCCTCTGCAGCTCTTGCTCTGCCGTCAGCGTCGACATAATGCCGTTCCAGCGCCAGGCGGGGCTTCTTCACGTAGTCACTCACGTGACTCCGAAGTAAAATAGCCATATAGCAGCCTTGTGATAACAACTTTGTTACAGTGTTGAAGTGTACTTTAAAAAAATTGCCTATACTGAACTATAAATTTAAGTTTGTGAGTCCCAGAATGACTCTGCAATCCCCATACTTGTGTCTGGGATATATTATCTCTACCTGACGAGTTCCTGGTACATTCAAACACCAAGCTGATCAGATTTAATGCAGAATTACAAAACAATTGTAATCTTACAACCGACCAGAGGTTGTTTCTCAGAAATTCCATGTGTGATGGAATGACGTTTCTGTACTTCCATAAATGAACCAGAAGCTCTCCTTCTCTTAATATAGGGGTTCGTATTTAACCTGTTTGTTTTCTCAAAGCAGGGATGAGAAGTTTTATAAGGCAAATATCCTTAATTGTTTGGGCAGTTTTTCATCAATCATAAATCTGATTATAGCTTGCCGACATAATCCTGCATTTTTTGGGTATAATGTTAGCCAAACGGCAATTTTCATCATACAATTGGGTTCGAATATGCATTGCAGAGTAACGCAAGCATGTCTTAAAAGTATTGGACATTATCGACCCATGTATGTCTTCCCCAAATGCAGTGATGCCAACTGAATATCAGCTAGAGGACATGCTGGAACACATTTCCTGTCCTCGCATTGTTACACTCATGGGTGCCCCATTACTGAATTGCTGTTGGCACCCTGAGCGAGGCACAATAGACGGGTGTTTTATATATTTTTTACTGTTTCAGTCATAACAGTTTCTTGGAGTAGGTGAGAAACCAAATAATGTTGGCCGCAGGTTCATCCATAGCCTCACTAGTCCATACCGCTATAGCAAAACATGGTGCTACATTGGGAACACCAGGAGCGTTTCTATTGTGCTCTGGTGTATACACATAAGTAGGGACACCAGCTTCAGGGTCAGTTTCATCCTGCCCTGGTACTATCGAGTCTTTGCTTTAGGAGACTTCATCCAGACCTAAACAAGGCACTGGTGAATGAGATTCTCATTTTTCATAGGCACCATACTCATTGCAGTAGAGGAGCGACCCTCATTCCTGCCTGTCGCTTCGCATGCGGTCGACGATATGTCGCGCATGCGTGCTGGCGGGGTCTTCACAAAATCACTCACGTGATTCCGAAGTAAAATACTTTGTTCCTTGCAACAACTAAGTCTATTAAGCTACAGATGATTCAGGTGACCTGTGTCTGAACCTTTCCCTGGCTGCCTACACCCCTCTCCAGTTGAGTAGACCATGCTTGAACACGTGCACTGACCAGCTTGCCAAAGGGCATTTGTGCTTCATAATAGACTCTAGTTCTCTATTTGCCTTGACAAGATTGTTTGCTTACACTTAACGTAAAAAATAAGGCCAGAAAGAATAGAAAGCAGCTGAAGTGAACACAGTGGCAGATAATGAGGTCAACGCTAACTGCAGATCAAACTGGAAGACAGGACGGCTGAGACCATTTAGGAGTTTGGCTGAAATGGGTATCAGCATCTTTCAGTTTGGAAGACAATGACTTGCCAGTAATCAACAATGTAACTGTTAAAGCATGATTTACATGCTCTGGTATTTTACTGAGGTGGATTAGCTGCTCTTGAAATCCTCATCCATAACATTGTCAGGCCACTGGATATCCAGTCCACTGTCTATGACTCTGAGGACACAGTTTAGTTTAGTTTTAGAGATGCAGCGTGGAAACATGCCCTTTGTCCACCAGCGATCACCCTGTACACTAGTTCCATCCTACACTCTCGGGACAACTTACAGAAGCCAATTAACCTACAAACCTGCACATCTTTGGAATGCGGGAGGAAGCCAGAGCACCTGGAGAAAACGCACGTGGTCTCGGGGAGATCGTGCAAACTCCACCTGAGGTCAGGATCGAACCTGGGACTCTGGCACAGTGAGACGGAGGCTCTACCAGCAGTGTCTCTAGTTTAGTTTAGTTTAGATACAGGGCGGAAACAGGCCCTTCGGCCCACCGGGTCCGCGCTGACCACTGATCCCCGCACACCTACACTATCTCCACACACAAAGGACAATTTTTAAATTTGCCAAGACAATTAACCTACAAACCAGCACGTCTTTGGAGTGTGGGAGAAAACTGAAGATCTCAGGAGAAAACCCACGCAGGTCACGGGGAGAACGTACAAACTCCGTACAGACAGCGCCCGTAGTCGGGATCAAACCCGGGTCTCCGGCGCTGCATTCGCTGTAAGGCAGCAACTCTACCGCTGCGCCACCGTGACTGCATTGTGGAACTGAATTGGCTCAGATGTTACTGAGTATGATTCTTTGTCTTTCCTGGTCTGTGAAACCCAATAGATCAAGGAGTAGGCCAGTGAGCCAGAGGGCCAGTGAGCCACAGTGCCAGTGAGCCAGTGGGCCACAGTGCCAGTGAGCCAGTGGGCCAGTGAGCCACAGTGCCAGTGTTCCAGTGGGCCACGGTGCCAGTGAGCCAGTGGGCCAATGAGCCAGTGTGCCAGTGAGCCACAGTGCCAGTGATCCAGTGGGCCTGTGGGCAGCTGATCCAGTGGACCAGTGGGCCAGTGGGCCAGTGAGCCACAGTGCCAGTGAGCCAGTGGGCCAGTGGGCCACAGTGCCAGTGGGCCAGTGAGCCACAGTACTAGTGAGCCAATGAGCCAGTGGCCAGTGCGCCAGTGGGCCAGTGGGCCATCATGACAGTGGCAAAAACACCCAGCCATGAATATACCCTTTTAACCTGTGGTCTGCTGGGTCACAAGATAATAACAGGACTTAATCTGGCACTAAACATTATTCTCTTTATCCTAGATCTGTACACTGTGGATGACTTGAATGTAATCGTGTATAGTCTTTCTGCTGACTGGATAGCACGCAACAAAAACGTTTTTCACTGTACCTCGGTACACGGGATAATAATACACTAAACTAAATGAATATATTTTTAATGCCAGTTGTTGAGGATTAACAGGTGATACTTCATTTCAAAGCGTGGATCTGCTTGTGAAACCTCTTGAATTAAAACATCCATGGCTAGTTTCCAACGGAGTGGGAAAATGACTATGTTGGGCAGCTCAGAGACTTGTTTAAGAGTTAACAAACTGGGAACTATTTGATTTGTTGACAAATGTGATATGGAGTTGCCGGGACAGAAGGCATGGATAAAATACATCTTCACTTCCAACAGCGGAGAAACCTCATTAATAAATCCCATGATTTGATCACTGTTAAAATGACTCATTATCAGTTAGAAGTTCAAAGCACCCAGTTAGAACAAAAACTACCTTTGTCTGACTATATACTGTAAAAGACCATAAAACCTGAAGTGTGCTGGGACCTTTGATAAGGTACTGAGATCTGTAATCTTGTTCCTGACACTGTAGGTTTCAATCTGCCCACAGCACTTTCCCACCCACACCCCAGCCCTACTTCACACTGGATGCAGTCACAGTCAATGCTCTTTGCTAACTCTACATATGGCTACCATTCAAGGTCATCAATGAGGTTATTGAAGAGTCTTTGGAGCTTGGCGAGAAGGGAATGTGCTGCCCTGCGGGGAGAAAACACTGTGTGTGTATCCTTTCACACAAATACAGAAGCCCACTCATTAATGGTGGTCCCTGGGAAAACCAGACACCCACTTCAGTCGCTCTCCGTGTGAAGTGATAACATTCTTAAAGCATTGGACAGGCTCGATGCAGGAAAAATGTTCCCCGTGTTGGGGGAGTTCAGAACCAGGGGGTCACACAGTTTAAGAATAAGAGGTCGGACATTTAGGACTGAGATGAGAACAAATTTCTTCACCCAGAGAGTTGTGAATCTGTGGAATTCTCTGCCACAGAAGGCAGTGGAGGCCAATTCACTGAATGTTTTCGAGAGAGAGTTAGATTTAGCTCTTACTGCTAACGGAATTAAGGGATATGGGGAGAAAGCAGGGACGGGGTACTGATATTAGATGATCAGCCGTGATCATATTGAATGGTGGTGCTGGCTTGAATGGCTGAATGGCCTACTCCTGCACCTATTTTTCTATGTTTCTATGTTTCTATAAACTCTATGTCTGCAGGCTGTGATGGTTTCAATCTAGCAGTGAGCTCGATATTTGTGAGTGATCACAAACAGCAGCTTGTTTTCTCAGCAGGCAATGCAATTGGAATGAAAATTAGGAATGAAATTATTACAGAAAACCTGATTTTTTTTGTTACATGTAACTTGTAAGACTTAGTGAATGAATAAAACAGGCCACCTGTGTTGGACCTGTGTAAGTTCACCCTGGTTTGTAGGAGAGAAATAATGTATGGGTGATGATGACTTGGATCGTGTGGCTGTGCCTGCAATTGTCACCACTCTACCCCGGCACGTGGCGGTGAGACAGTCATTATGATCCAGGTCCCTGCGAGAATCTATAATCCTGGGGCCGGACATTATATCTCCTGGCAACATTCTACACAGGACTTTACATTTTGAATCTGAATTCCTGGGTTCAAGTCCATCCTAGTTTCTGAGGTCCTGCAGCCCCTCATAGAGTTACAGAGTAGTGATACAGTATGGAAACAGGCCCTTCGGCCCAACTTGCCCACACCGGCCAACATGCCCCATCTACACTAGTCCCATCTGCCTGCGTTTGGCCCATATCCCTCCAAACCTGTCCTATCCATGTACCTGTTCAAATATTGTGATGGTACCAGCCTCAACTACCTCCACTGGCAGCTCATTCCATACACCCACCACCCTTTGAGTAAAAATGTTGCCCCTCAGGTTCATATTAATTCTTTGCCCCTTCACCTTAAACCTATGTCCTCTGGTTCTTGATTCCCCTACTCTCTGAAAATGTCTCTGCATTTACCTATCTATTCCTCTCATGATCTTATACACTAAATAGGCCCTTCGGCCCACTGAGTTCATGCCAACCCATGATCACCCATACTTTATTTCTATCCTACAAACTGGGGACAATTTACACAAGCCAATTAGCATCTTTGGAACGTGGGAGGAAACCAGAGCACCTGGAGAAAACCCACGCTGTCACGGAGAGAATGTACAAACTCTGTCCACACAGCACCTGCAGTCAGCATTGAACCTGGGTGACTGACGTTGTGAGGCGCCACCGTGCCGCTCTATGAGGAAAGTGGAACACCCAGCCAGACACCTACAGTGCCACAGGGAGAACGTGCAAACTCCACATAGACAATACCTGAGGTCAGGATCGTACCTGGCCGTAACCTAACCCTCCAACCCCATCCTAATTCTCCGACAGTTTTACCATCCTGCTGGTACACATTCTCCTCAGCTAACGATGAACCATTCTACATTTTCATTGACCTTTATCCCCTTTGATCTCTCCTTTTTACACATTTCCCTTCCATATCTCTGTGTCTCCCTCTCCCCTGACTTTCAATCTGAAGAAGGGTCTCGACCTGAAACGTCACCCATTCCTTCTCTCCAGAGATGCTGCTTGTCCCACTGAGTCACTCCAGCATTTTGTGTCTATCTTTGGTGTAAACCAGCGCCTGCAGTTCCTTCCAACACATGGAATTTGTACTCCGGTCTTTAACAGTTGACTCAACACTCACAAGGTCATAGGGTCATATGTGTTCTAGGTCATAAGGTCATAAGTACCTAGTCTCAATTCCAAGGAGTCATGTTCATAAGTTCATAAGTCTTTGGAGTGGAATTAGGCCAATCGGCCCATCCAGTCTACTCCGCCATTCAATCATGGCTGATCCATCTCTCTCTCCTAACCCCATTCTCCTGCCACCATGGGCTGCAGCAAAGAGGTTAGATCAGTTTTGCATCGTTGGGTTGGAGTGTTTCAGACTTGGTCTCTCTGAGCTTGCTCTCCACTCCTGACCCATTTGTGGGCCGATACTGACTGGCCAAGTATTCATAGAAACATAGAAAACAGGTGCAGGAGGAGGCCATTCGGGCCTTCGAGCCAGCACTGCCATTCAATATGATCTTGGCTGATCATCCAAAATCAGTACCCCGTTCCTGCTTTCTCCCCACATCCCTTGATTCCTTTAGCCCCACGAAAATTGGCCTCCACTGCCTTCTGTGGCAGAGAATTCCACAGATTCACAACTCTCTGGGTGAAAATGTTTTTTCTCATCTCAGTCCTAAATGGCCTACCCTTTATTGTTAAACTGTGACCCTTTTTCCCTTTTCGCTTCACAGTTAGTTTATGAGGTACTGTTCTGTTTATTGGAGATGAGATAGATTGGAAAGGACTAGAACGTTTCATTTTCATTTATTACTTGTTAAGACAAAGAACACCTTTGGGAATTGTGTGATCAATCACTGACCCTGCTTTGGGGCTTGTAATGTCCCCCGTTCATCTATCATGGCAGAATGAGGGATTGCATCCAACACATTGAGGTATCTGGAGCAGGTTTGCCGCATATACTCGGACACCACCCATAGGTCATGGAACAGTCCAGCACAGGAACTGGCCCTTCAGCCCATAATGTCTGTGCCCAACGTGATGCCAAGTTAAACCAATCTCCATTGTCTGCACACGATCCACATTTCTCCAATCCCTCCATATCAATGTGTGTATCTAAAAGCCTCTTGAACACCACTATGGTAACTGCTTCTACCACCACCACTGGCAGTGTGTTCCAGGTGCCCACCACCCTCTGTGTAAAAGAATTAACGCCGCACCTCTCCTTTAAACTTTCACAAGTTCACAAGTTATAGGAGTAGAACTAGGCCATTCGGCCCATCGAGTCTACTCCGCCATTCAATCACCATCTCACCCAACGAACCAGTCAGAAGGTCAAACATTATTAGCGAATGGGATAAGAAAAAAAAGTTTGTTGGTGGGAAGTATTTTAGTTGTGAGTCGAGACATTGCGGTGCGTTTGTGCTTTGCTGCCAGGAGGCTGTGTTGTGGCAGTGTTAGCTGGAAATGCGAGTCTGATCTGTGAACGGTGCACCGCAGAGCCAGTGGGAAGAGCAGCAGTGATGTGAAGTGAAGATAGCGACAGCAAGGATCGTGCACATTTATTGATGCCTTGCCTGAGGTGTGAGAACACTTGCAACAAATGACAGACAGCATCGCTGCACTTCTCACCTTTGTGGTGTAGTTTAGAGACACAGCGCTGAAACAGGCCCTTTGGCCCATCGCGTCCGCGCCGACCAGCGATCCCCGTACACTAACACTATCCTACACACACACACTACGGATAATTTACACTTACTCCAAGCCAATTAACCTACAAATCTGCACATCCTTTGGAGTGTGGGAGGAAACCGAAGATCTCGAAGAAAACCCACGCAGGTCACGGGGAGAACGTGCAAACTCCGTACAGACAGCGCCCGTGGTCAGGATCGAACCTGGGTCACTGGCGCCGTGAGGCGGCAACTCTACCGCCGCGCCACCGTGTGGCCATTAAGTTTAGTTTATTATTGTCAGGTGTAACGTTTCTGGATGTGGATGTGGAGAGGATGTTTCCACTAGTGGAGTAGACTAACCCCCTCCACCCCCCCCCCCCCCCCCCCCAATCTTTGCACGTCCCCGATCCTGGACATTCCACTTGTCACTTGAACGTCATGTTTCATGTATTTTGTGTTTCTCTGTTTTATGACTGTTGGCTCCTGGGATAAATAAAGTTCTATCGTATCGTTAAACTGTGGCATACACAGGGTTAAACTAAAAGAGCAGAAATGAATGTCCCTGTGCAGAGAAAATAGCAGAACAATGGTTAAACCTTCACATTTTAGACTTTATTTTTTATTCCAGAAATTCAGTTAAAAAAAAGGTCCAAAAGGGAATTATATTTGGGTTTGAGAGTGTTGGTCTCACTTCAAACATCACCCTTCAAAGTGTTGGAAGTGTCAAACAGAGAGGCAGTCACTTCATGCTGTACCCTCAGAGCCCAGTGCTGCAAATCCACCACCTTCCTCGTTACAACAACAACCTGCGTTTACGGCACAAAGAGCTTTTAATCTCCTTATAAGATGCCAAGGTGTTTCGGGAATGACGATCAAATAAACCAGCAAAGCCCCGAGATTCTCTCTGGCCTGGGGTGGAAGTGAAACAAATGAAGATTGGTCAGTCTCCAGGTTACACCTCTGCAGCTGAACCAACATAGATAGATAGGGTGGTTCACAGAGGGGAGTACTGGAGTAACTCAGCGGGACAGGCAGCATCTCCGGAGAGAAGGAATGGGTAACGTTTCGGGTGGAGACCCTTGTTCAGTCTGAAGAAGCACAGAGAGCGCCCGTGGTCAGGATGGAACCCGGGTGTCTGGCGCTGCGATGCGAGGCAGCAACTCTACACCATCACGCCCTGTTGCTTGTTGACATATTAACCGGAGCAGGTTTCACACAGGCACTGCAGCAAAACATCCCTTGATTGTGTAAAACCAAGCCCTGTGGCAGCTAAACAGATGTCCCAGTACTCTTTGTGTCAGAAGGAACTGCAGATGCTGGTTTAAACTGAACATAGACACAAAATGGTGGAGTAACTCAGCGAGACAGGCAGCATCTCTGGGGAGAAGGAGGAATGGGTGACGTTTCGGGTTGTGGTCTCGACCCGAAACATCGCCTTCTCTCCAGAGATGCTGGCTGTCCCACTCAGTTACTCCAGCATTTTGTGTACATTCTCAGTACCCTTTTGGCATCCGTTCTACGATGTTATTCTTTTACACGGGTTGCTGTGGTAACTAAGGTGAAATCCAAAATAAAAACACAATTCTGAAATCATTCCTCAGGTCAGGCAGCATCTGTGGACTGAGAAATAGACCTAACGTTTCAGGTCAAAGACTCTTCATTAGTTTAGTTTGGTTTAGAGATACAGCATTGAAACAAACCCTTCGGAAACTACCTCCCCCGCTGAGTCTCTCCGCAATAGCAGTTTTGTCTACCTACAGGTTAAATTCTCTCACTTTCCTTCTTCCACTTTCATTCACACCCATTTTAAATATTTTTAATTCATTTTATTTTTCAATAAATGTGAACAATCCTCAGCAGCCTGAGTGTTGATGGGATGCGCAAAACTCGACAACATTGATGCTAAATCCATCAACTCGGTGGCGCAGCGGGTGGAGCTGCTGCCTCACAGCGCCAGAGTCCTGGGTTCGATCCCGACTGCGGGTGCTGTCTGTACGGAGTTTGTACCTTCTCCCCATAGGTTTTCTCCGGGCGCTCCGGTTTCCTCCCACACTACAAAGATGTGCAGGTTTGTAGGTTAATTGGCTTCGGTAAAATTGCAAATTGCCCCTAGTGTGTGTGGGATAGTGCATCGTGCTAGTGTGTGTAGGATAGTGCTAGTGTGTGTGGGATAGTGCTAGTGTGTGTAGGATAGTGCTAGTGTGTGTAGGATAGTGCTAGTGTGTGTGGGATAGTGCTAGTGTGTGTAGGATAGTGCTAGTGTGCGGGGATCGCTGGTCGGTGCGGACTCAGTGGGCCGAAGGGCCTGTATCGGCTGTATCTCTAAACTAAACTAAACTATGCTAAACTAATTAAGAAACTGGAAGTGTTTCACTGGAAGGAATCACTGCAGGCTATGAATCACTTGGCTCCATTGTCAAATGGCCACCATGCCCTCTCTCCCCACACATGGGACCAATGGTTAGTTTGATAAACAAATAACAAATGGACTATGTGTGTTTTGTTGATAAATCTATTCACATCTACACATCAACTTCTCTCCTTGTTTCCTTTAAGATTTAGATTTCTTTACCATATTTTAATGAATGCATCCTTCTGACAAGTAGCTGCACATTCGTACTGCATAATCACTGCAGTCTTGTAGCCGCTAGGCAGACTGTGACCTGTCACAGCTACGCTAATGGCTTCTGTCAGCAGCTCAGCAACATTGTCAAATTGGTAGTCTTATCTGCGGCTTCAGACTGTTTTCCTTGTCTTGGAGTTGTTGCTGATTTGCCTAATGTTTACGAACAGTGTGAATCATCGACCAAAGTAGACGAGGTGGCGTTGAAGATGCAACACCAGGCCGCACTTCCAGCATCTTAACCTTTTCCCCGGCAGTAATGGGATGTCTTAATTCCACGTGAACTGCGAGCATCGCAATGATGTGGGCCGTTGGACAACACGAGAATCAGTCAACTAATCCAATAGACAATGCCACGTAAACATGTCCCACAAGCCTTGGGCTCTGGCAGTGTAGAACGACAGGCGATTGGCAGTGGGAACAAAGCCTAAAGGAAATGTTTAGTGTTTGTCCAAACAGCAAATTTACTTTCATTTTAGATTTTGCTCATTTGCAGGATCATAGTGAGTGGCACCTTGTTGAAACAGAAAACTGGGAGAGCTCCGTGAGATGTGGAAAGTGCTGGGCAGTATCAAGGGATAGCAGCAAGTTTTAAAAATAAACTTTTATTCTTTCTTGAGATCTACGTAACACTGGTAAATGTAGCATGTATGGGATCACTTGTGATCGCCCTTGGGACAATAGTGGTGAGTCACCATCTTCAGCTTCTGCAGCTGTTCAGGTGAAGGCAGTTGAAGCGGGAGTTTCAGGACTTAGACACCAGTCGGAGTCTAATATAGTTACAGTCACACAGTCATACAGCACGGAATCAGACCCTTCGGCCCGACTTGCATGGGCGGAAATCCTGGGGGGATGGGGGACGCACGTCCCCCCATGTTTTGAGAGGTGGGGGACAATTCCCCCCCATGTTTTGTAATCCGGATTTTGAAATTCGGTGAAAAAAAACTAATTAAAATCTCAGTTTTCCGCGAGACAGTGGGGGTGTCACCGTAAAGCACTTGTTACATGTCTCTATTAACACCTTATTAACACGATGTGTCACCAATTGTGTTTTCACCTTCCAAAGCTGTCTGATGTGGGTACAATGACCATTTGAACTAATTGGATGTATTGGTGAATGGGAAAGTTTTAAACGGGTATCGGATTTAAACGGGTCATTAAGGAATCTGGTCGAACGGGTTTCCTGGCAGGCTTGCAGGTAAGTCCCTCATTCACGGTCACTCGCGTTATTTAGTATTTTTTTCCCATCTCTCTCTCTCTCTCTCTCCCCCTTCCAAGGTTGGCTCTTCTGTTTGCCTTTATTTGCTTCAGTTTTATTTGTTTAAGTGTTATTTATCACATTGTAACTTTTGAAAGATTAAAGCGGGTATTAGACGCTTTCTAAGGGCTGAATCGACCCGCTCGCGGGGCCTTTCATTGACTGGCGCGGGTTAAAATCAAACTGCTGCGTCGAAGCGATCGATGCTACCGATGTTGAAGCCCCCGCCGGTCGATTTTAAGCTTCGCCGGGCGATGAAAGGCCCAGTGAACGGGTCGATTCAAGCCCCACGATTCGGGGCGGACGAAGCTGCTGTTGCTGGAGTTCGGAGTCGGTCACCAACCAGGTCAGCTCCCGATGTTACCGTCCACACGGCCCACGGCTGAAGCGTCCGAAGCCTGGCGCTCGTGTGTGTGCGCAAGTGCCCGCGCGTCCACCAAGGAATTGTGTCCCCCCATGTTTTTGTTTTTTTTACATTGCTTTATTAGAAGTAATGTACATTACAATGATAAAAGCCTAAAATAGCATAATACATTTCCTGTACCTTCTTATTTTATACTTTAAGAAGAAGAAGAATACGAAGAAGAATAGAGAGTTAGATAGGATAGTAAGTGCGTGAGAGAGTGATCCGGAACGGCCCGTAGAAGCGTAAGACACAAGAAAGACTAAAAAAGAAAAACAAAGGAAAAGAAAGGAAAAATAAAATAATATATTTTTTAAAAACATGTTCCCCCCATGTTTTGGAAGCGATTTCCGCCCCCTGCAACCTGCCCATGCTGACCAACATGCCCCATTACACTAGTCCCACCGGCCTGTGTTTGGCCCATATCCATCTAAACCTGCCCTATCCATGTTCCAATTGCAATTGAGACAGTCCCTGCCTCAACTACCACTTCTATTAAATTGAAGGTAGACACAAAATGCTGGAGTAACTCAGCGGGACAGGCAACATCTCTGGAGAGAAGGAATGGGCGACGTTTTGGGTTGAGACGTCTGAAGAAAGGTCTCAACCCGAAACATCACCCATTCCTTCTCTCCAGATATGCTGCCTCACCCGCTGAGTTTCTCCACCATTTTGTGTCTACCTCTGGAGACTAATCATTTAACTATTGAAAAATGCCTCCATTTTCTCAGATATGAACAATTCACAAAACATTGTTGTCCTGCCCAAGAGGGCTGGCTGTCTGTGTGTGCCTGAACCATTATCTTTACTTGCTACTGGAATGATGGCACAGCCCTCTCATTTCTAGAATGCCTCCATTTCCCCCCCACTTCCAGCCTTTGAACATTAGTTGGTGTGGTGTTAAGAACAGCTGCTCCAGTAACACAGTGAGGTGCAGCTATGTACATCCTTGTCTTTGATCTGAACCCATGGGACCCACGCAAAGTGCAGTCGTTCAGACCACCCTCTGCTGCTTCGTGCTGCTTTCCCTTTACAGAATCATGGAGTGATACAGTGTGGAAACAGGCCCTTCGGCCCGACTTGCCCACACTGGCCAACATGACCCATCTACACTAGTCCCATCCTCCCACACTCCAAAGACATACAGGTTTGTAGGTTATTTGGCTTGGTATGAACATAAATTGTCCCCAGTGTGTGTAGGATAGCGCAGACGTGCCGGGATCGCTGGTCAGTCCAGACAAGTTGGGCCTAAGGGCCTGTTTCCGCGCTGTATCTCTAAACTAAACTAAACTAAACTAAACTATACATCACCACCTCCCAATTTAGATATGTGAGTGAATAGGACAGTTATTATACAAAGAAGGCTTTGTGACTCAGCACTTCATAATTCAAATATCAGACCCACTGCTGATGTCAATATTTTCAATTTTGCCCTTCACATTTAATTTGTCAAAATCTAGATTCAACCTGAATTGTGTTTCCATAATCTTGATTTACATCCAAGCTCATACCCCTCTAGGCTGCCATGCAGGAGCAATATATGGGCTCCTTTCGGAGTTTGTCAAATTAAGTCATCAGTATATAGGTGCCAGTAAATAACTGCGGTAGAACAGGAATCTTTTGCCTCTGTGATTTGATGATTTGGTCATTTTAAAAACTTGGTTTTGTTCTGCCTTCTAAATTTGACAGAAAAAATTAATTAACTCGTGAATTCATTCATTATCTTAAAACAACCGTAAGGCGGTAATGTAATTTTCTTTCAGCCAGGAAATCAACCTGTTTTTCTCAGTTGTCTTCATAATATCCAAACCCATCATCTGTACCGTCGGCGTCTGCCTTCTCACTCTGTGGCTCCATCCTAAAGCACCCATATTCGGCAGAGTTCCACCGACAGCAATCTCACCCCCTCCAGCGCTTGTGTGATTTACGCAAAGAAACATAAATGAACAAAAAGGCAAAAAGTTAAATGAAGCTAGAACATTAAAAAAAATTCCCCGTGATTAATGGTCACACGAGGATGAGAGGCTGAGAGGCTGAGGAGGTAACTCTTTAGACTTTGGACATTTAGAGATACAGCGCAGAAACAGGCCATTCGGCCCATCGAATTCGCACTATCCTACACACACACTAGCGTCAATTTTCAATTTACAGAAGCCAATTAACCTACAAGCCTGCATGTCTTCAGAGTGTGGAAGGAAACCGGAGCACCCGGAGAAAACCCACGCAGGTCATGGGGAGAACGTACAAACTCTGTACGGACAGCACCCGTAGACGGGATCGAACCTGGGTCTCCGTGGCTGTGAGGCTGCAACATACCGCTGCGCCACCGTGTTGCCCCTAACGCCACTGAGACTCCAAACTGTGGCCCTGCATCGTCACAGCTTTTACTCCATCAAACCATGGCAGACATTTCCAAAGAAGAAGAAGTCTGAAGAAGGGTCTCGACCCGTTCCTTCTCTCCAGAGATGCTGCCTGTCCCGCATTTAGTATCTGTCTGCGGACATTTCCAAAGTTGTTCATCATCACTAAAGTGTGTTTGAACACAGAGGGAGCAGCAGTGTACTGACTGGCCTCTGTGGAAGGGTAGTGGCAGTGAATTCCACACGTCATTCCCACCACTGCAGTCTTTATGACTTTCAATTCCTGTCTCTGCTCATCTTCTCTAGAGAGGAGGAGTGACTCGAGTTTTCAACCCAACGCCTCCGTGAAGAATTCTAAATAGTTACGTTTAGTTTATTACTGTCACGTACCGAGGCACAATGAAACAATTATCTGTTGCCCGCTCTCCAGTTAGTGAGAAGACCATACATGATTACAATCGAGCCGTTCACAGTGAATAACGTTTAGTGCAAGGTGAAGTCCAGTAAAACCCGATTGAAGATAGTCCGAAGGTCTTCAGTGAGGTAGATGGTGGGTAGACACAAAATGCTGGAGTAACTCAGCGGGACAGGCAGCATCTCTGTAGAGAGGTATGGGTGACGTTTCGGGACGAGACCCTTCTTCAGAGACCCGCTCTCTTGTTGGTTCAATTCCCTGATAATATCTGGGAAGTCCCTCAGCAATGTTGAGCATTGTATCAGCAAGCCTGCCTCGTGACTGTAATGGGAACACTAGCAATGTAACGCAGCCTGCATCTTATTTTTGCAAACAATGACTTCTGGATACATTTAAAACCGTTTGTGAGCAGTGTGGGGATGATGAGCCTATGCTGAAGTTAATGAGCTGCGATTGACTGAAATGTTTGCAGGAGCTCGCTGTTTAAATGAAGCCTGCAACAGCCCATGACCACTGCAGAGTGTTTAGTGCAAGCGCTGACCACTCACTGATGACGAAGCTGGGACTGGGCCCTACACCACGTCAGAGCCTCATGTAGAGAGACACAAAATGCTGGAGTAACTCAGCGGGACAGGAGACATCTCTGTAGAGAAAGAATGGGTGATGTTTCTGGTCGAGACCCTTCTTCAGACTGAGACCACATCTGGAGTATTGCGTGCAGTTTTGGTCTCCTAATTTGAGGAGGGACATCCTCGTGATTGAAGCAGTGCAGCGTAGGTTCACGAGATTGATCGCTGCGATGGCGGGACTGTCATATGAGGAAAGATTGAAGAGACTAGTCTTGTATTCACTGGCGTTCAGAAGGATGAGGGGAGATCTTATAGACACACAGTGCTGGAATAACTCAGCGGGCCAGGCAGCATCTGTGGAGAACATGGATAGGTGATGTTTCACAAAGTGCTGGAGTAACTCAAGATCACCCCTCATCCTCCTACGCTCCAAGGAATAGAGTCCCAGCCTGCTCAACCTCTCCCTGTAGCTCCGACCCTCTAGTCCTGGCAACACTTTCTCTGTACACTTCCCAACTTGACAACTTGTAATGAAAGAATGTCAATATATTTGCAAGGCAGGATGGTGAGTTCCCCCCGCCCGCCACGGACACCAAGTAATCCCGTGCAACCTGCTCCATGGACGGATAGCCGGCGACTAAACCTTCTCCCCAGCTGGATTGCCACACCTTTGTAAGGAATGATGATGAAGCACACACACCAAATTCTTTTACTTCCAGCGGCGGAAGTCCGCAGGAACTGGAGGACTCGGATGCGTGGTGCGTCCGTCACCGTTCCCGTTGGAAACTAGCACCACTGCGTCACTAATGTTTTCAACGATGATGAATGAATGAAAGAATGAATGGTGAGTGACTTGGAGGGGATCCTGTATGGGTGATGTTCCCTAATGTTCTTCTCCGATATTTGGTCGGCCCGTTTGTGAGACTAACCATCGTGTGTAACTGTAGCGCTCGCCAATGTTTCCGCCTGAACAGAGCGCTGTCAGTGAATTGCTTTTGTTTCTGCAGATCATAATATTTTGACTCCTCCACTTCCCCCCTCCCTCTTCTTTCCTTCTTCCTTATCCTGCCTTACGGGTGTCAGGGGTTATGGGGAGAAGGCAGGAGAATGGGGTTGAGAGGGAAGAGATAGATCAGCCATGATTGAATGGCGTAGTAGACTTGATGGGATGAATGACCTAATCCTGCACCTACAATTTATGAACTTTCACCTCCCAGTGAATACCCGCACCTTCAATCTCCCAGGTGAAGGGAGGAAACTGGAGGACAACAAATGCAAAAGCAGCCTGCTTGTGGGGGACCAGAATTAATGTTGGCCAGGTTGCATGAGGAACCCAATCATCATCTGTCAGTGTTTCTCGCAGCCGGGTCGAGAAATTCCGTCACGATTAAATGACAAATGTCAGGAAGGTTTAGGAGGTTCAATCTTCAGTGAACATTACGCAGCCCAACGCTGTAATTGAAGGAAGATAAATTGTACACTTTGCAGCGTGGTTGGAATTGAAGGGAAGGATTTCACAAGCTCAGTTTCTTTGTAAGTGCTTTCAATACCGAAAAATAAAATTCAAAGAAGCAGACTTGATCCCTGACCCAGGGGAAGAAACATATCTTGATCCAGACCAGTGTGGTGACGGTCCTGCCCAAGGTGGAAGTGTGTAGGACCAGGTGCTCAGATATTGATTTAGAGATTGGATTTGCCTGCACAGTGCTTCATCCACACACATTCACTTAGATTAGTATAGTTTAGAGATACAGCGCGGAATCAGGCCCTTTGGCCCACCGAGTCCGCTCCGACCAGCGATCCCCGCACACTAACACTATCCTACACACACTAGGGACAATTTTACAATTACACCCAGACATTTAACCTATAAACCTGTAAGTTTTTGGAGTGTGGGAGGAAACCGAAGATCTCCGAGAAAACCCACGCAGGTCACGGGGAGAACGTACAAACTCAGTACAGACAGCGCCCGTAGTCAGGATTGTACCCGGGTCTCTAGCGCTGTGAGGCAGCAACTCTACCGCTGCGCCACCGTGGCCACCCCCCCTCCCTTCTCCCTCCCTCTCTCTTCCATTCTTCCCACTCAGCCGTTCTCCCTCTTTCTCTATTCCCTCATTATTCCCAAGTTCCTCACGCTTCCTCTCTCTCTCCCCACACTGTCGTTCCTCTGTCCCGTGACACAAGGGGCTTTGGGACAGAGTCAGTCATGAATCCAATGTTGCCTGAAGTTAACAGCTGGATTTCTCCTCTTTGGGACTTCTGGTATAAATTCAAACGTCTGATTTAAGCAGAAAGCGAGCGGGCAAGTTGACCTTGAATCTCAACAACATCTATTGTTGCAGCAAGTCCAACATAATTAGCCAGTTACCTTGTTATCACTTGAGGAATAGAGTCTTATTTCACTACGTAACCGCAGCCACACTTCAAAAATAATTTATTGCTTGCAAGGTGTTTTGGGACATCCTGTGAATGAGTAAAGACTTTCATTATACAAGTTACTTATTTTTTCATTACAATACAAAGTGAGCCACTCTGGACAGAAGCACAAGAGACTGCAGATGTTGGAATCTGGAGCCAAGGACAAAGTGCTGGATGAACCCAGAGGGTCTGTGGAGAGGATGGATTGTTTCAGGTTATGTCCTGAGCCAGAGATACATGTGGAAACAGGCCCTTCGGCCCAACTTGCCCACACTGACCAACATACTCCATCTACACTAGCCCACATGCCAGTGTCTGGCCCATATACCCCAAAACCTATCCTATCCATGTACTTGTTTAAGTGTATCTTAAACATTACGACAGTACCTGCCTCAACTACCTCCTCCGGCGGCTCGTTCCATACACCCACCACCCTTTATGTAAAAAAAGTTGCTCCTCAGCTTCTGATTAAATTGTAAGATTAAACGAAAACTTACCAGTTTGAAGTTTGATCTTGATTTTATGAGGAGTTACGTTGGTGATTACGTGAAGAACCCCGTCTAGGCCGCATGCGCGTCAATCTTCAAAGCAGCGGTATGAAATCACAAATAACAAACACCGAAGTGACATGGTAAGATGCGTGACTCGAGAACTACCAGATTATCTTTATGAGAGAGGGTTGGGCGTGGCGGGCACGTAATCACCAACATAACTCCTCATAAAATCAAGATCAAACTTGAAACTGGTAAGTTCTCGTTTAATCTTACTATTTTACTTCGGAGTCATGTGAGTGATTCCGTGAAGACTTCAAAGCTTTGTAATTTCATGTCGCAGATCGAAATCTCGGCATCTCACTGCATCGATTGACTCAGGATGAGTGAATAATCAAAATGCATTAGCATGATATTGATTCACATGTATTAATGGTTTACGTTAATAAAGAAATCAATAGCAACCCCTGTAACTCAGGGGAGGCTAAAGTGGACACAAACAGAATGGGCAAAACTCCGAGTCAGTAATCGGCTTATGGAAAAAAAATTTAAAACAATTTAGTTGACCATCCTGCGGTCGCGAGGATATGGTCGATGGGCATGTCCATTGCCCTGGCTGCTGACGTTGATGCTGACCTGATGGAATGAGATATACAATCGTCAGTGTTAATATCTGCATAACCCAGAACCTGCTGCAGCCACCTTGAAATAGTCTGAACCGACCTTGCTTTGTGTAGTTGTTTGTTGATTAATAAACAATGCCGATTCCACACTTCTTAGGATTCTGGTGGCCTTGATAACATAGACATGAGACCGTGGAGTATCCGAAAATGATCTTAAATCATGCCACCTCTGGTCTGGTCTGCTTGTGTAGAATGTAAGTGTAATGGCACCTGCAGCCAATTCCATCCTATCCAGCCACAGCGTTTGCAATGTTTGCCGTCGTTGTGCTGATATAAGTGTCATGACTAACGATGTAGCTGCAACCCCTTGGTGAAGTAATGTTCACACATTTTCAATAACAAACTTCATAATCTTGTAATGGGAGAACTTGTGTCAAGATCTTTTTAATAACTCGATATCCAGGTTGAACCCGACAGAGTAGTTCCCTTTTGTTGCAGCTGTAGTGTCTCTATAACTGAATTATTGTCAAATGCCATTTAAGAATGAACTGGAAAATGTCAGTAATCTGTACTGTATTAAAAATAACATTAACATTTAAACAAAATCACTTCTGATCCTCCTCAATAGGAATGTACTGTTTTTTTGGGTGCTATCCTTGCACTCTGCAGTGGTTCATGGTTTGATGTGACAACCTGAGCCATAAGTCAATCCATTCAAAATGTGTAAGTCAATAATTGTTTTATTGTGCAAAGGCCGGTCTCCTGAACCACAGTTTGAACCAGCAAGTTTTTGTTTTTTGGAATAACCGTATACCGTTGTGCCATTATGCCTGATGAAGCAGGCAACATGGCTGCTTAGCCAGTCCGACGGTACGAACCCAAGCGAGGTCTTGCTGACTGTTTTAAGACCAGGCTAATGAGGCAAAAATGGAGAAAGACGTAAAAGGACATTCCTCCTTTTGTAGCGAGAATGTATTTCTCCGCACTGTTGTGACACATATTTTTGCAATCAGTGAATAAACATGCACCAACATGTTGATATTCGATGTAGTATTGAACCATACTTTCATAACACTTTGAGATCCAATATCTATTTTGTGTTGTCATAGAGCTGAACTGGATGATACACCAGTGGCAAAGGAGATTTAGGTAATTATTACAGGGTATTTACTTGATTACCATGTGACTAACATATGTCACCATCGTAGAGCAGCAACTTGGATTTGAGCATGTAGAATATGTATATTCGTTCAATAGCCCCTTACCCATGGGGTGCATCTAGTGTATCTATTTAGTTGATACCAACAATTGAAGAATTGGTAACCCATGCAATCTCCAATACCTCCAGTTACAGATGGTATTCGGAACTTCTCATCTTAGAGTCCTTAGCATCAGTTTGTAATAACTGAATTCGACCGACCACACTACTGTAGCGAGTTTCAAGTTAAAGTTCAAGTTCAAATGAGTTATTGTCATGTTCAGCAATGCTGAAAACTGTTTTTTCATCATTGTGACTGAGGTAGCTTCAGCTGACTACAGCATGAGGTTGTTAACAATGGTCTAATTGTCCTTTGAGAGGTTGCAACTCACATTTTATCAGTTCCTTGATTTGCTCGGCTGAAACACAGCTGCTATATTGACAATTACTCTTGATGAAAATAAAACTCAGTTTTATAACAGATTGCTATTAACTCCAATCTCTTGCCACAGAGCGGAGTCAAGGCTAATGATAATTAAAGGTCAATCCCAATGACCAACAAACAGTTTATCCCATTCCGCAAAGCTTTACTGTTATTAGTACAGTTATATTGTCTTTGACGCGCATGCGGCTTAGACGGGGTTCTTCACGGAATCACTCACGTGACTCCGAAGTAAAATCTTTCCCTATCACCCGTAAACCTATATTCCCCTACTCTGAGCAAAGCGCTCAGTGTGTCTACCCAATCTATATCATGATCTTGTATACCTCCATCAGATCACCGCTTGTCCTCCTGCGCTCCAAGGAATAAAGTCCTAGCCAGCTCTACCTGAAAAGGTTGGGATGTGTTGGAAGGAACTGCAGATGCTAGTTTATAACGAAAGCCTGAAGAAGGTTCCCAATCCTAAACGTGCTGTCTAGTCAGCGGCAAGCCTATACATAGCCAGGCCGTCCACAGTGTACGGATACAGGATAAAGGCAATAACATTTAGTGCAAGTCCAGTAAGGTCCGATTAACGACAGACTTGTCAGAAGAGATGAAGAGAGCATAGTTAGAGAAAGAAAATGTTAATTTTGGAATAAAGATGTACAAGAAGGGAGGGATTGTCATGAACCTTAGCAGATCCGCTCTGGGACCAGCACGCAGTGAGCTGCCCGACATAGGCGCCATTCTGCGTTGCCCACCATGACCTCCTCCCTCCCCCCACCCCCCCCCCCACCCCCCCACACTGCTCCAATTACGTGAAACTAATATCACACTTGCTTCACTGACCTTTGATTTATTTCAAAGATGACACAAAATGCTGGAGTAACTCTGCGGGAAGGGAGCGTCTCTGGAGAGAAGGAATGGGTGACGTTTCGGGTCGAGAACCTTCTTTAGACCTTTATGCCCCACAGCAAATGCCAAATCCATAAAACAGAAAAGGTTTTTTCAAAGGTAATACTGCTATTGTTGTTATCTCTCTGCAATGCGCTCATATAACTCACAATACCTTAAACTGCTTAATTTTCAAAACCTTTAAATATCAATAGACATTTATAAGCAACAGGTTAATATTATTTTAAACATTTTCTGTATTAAATTTTAATTATGTTGCAATATGATAAAGGGTTTATGTTATTGCAGCAAGCTGGAGTTATGGTTTCTGTTAATGGGTGCTTTCTCTGCAGTGCCTGAAATGAAGGTAATATTTTTTAACTTAATCTGTACCAACCAGTCCACCTGCGGCCACACAAATTTAAATGCTGTCAGCCGTGACCCAATCCTTCCTTTTTTAACAATTGGTTCCAGTCATTTTTAATAAGAGCAAAATGCCAGGCAGCTGGGAGAATTGCCTTTCATAAAAGCCGTTCTTAGTGATAAGGCAAATGTCCATTAGGGTTGTGGATTTTTCATTATGTGTGAAGCTTCATTACACACTGGCGTTTTTTCAGCATTGATGTTGCTTTTCAAAGATCAGTCAGGGTGAAGAGTGGCCGGTTCTAGCCAGTGCTCCGCATGTGCCGGCAATTCTGTAGTAATGGCTCTATTTATATCACCAACCAGGGAGCGCTCCTGTGCAGGAAGGAACTGCAGGTGCTGGTTTAAACCGAAGATAGACACAAAATGCTGGAGTAACTCAGCGGGACAGGGCAGCATCTCTGGTAGAGGACGGAACGGGTGCCGTTTCGGGGTCGAGAACCCTTCTTCAGACTGGTTAGGGATAACGGGAAAGGAGAGATATAGACGATGATTGAAAAGAGATAAAGAACAATGAATGAAAGATATGCAAAAAATATGAAAAGATAATGCCAGAGACTGTGTTTGATCCTGACTACGGGTGCTGTCCGTATAGAGTTTGTACCTTCTCCCAATGACTGCGTGGGTTTTCCCCAGGTGCTTCGGTTTTCTCCCACACTGGAGACTGTGCAGGTATGTAGGCTAATTGGCTCGGTAAATGTAAACATAGTCTCTCCAAGCGGTGTGGTAGGATAGTGTTAGGTGTGGGGATCGCGGGTCAGCGCGGACCCGGTGGAGCCAAAGGGCCTGTTTTCGTGCTTGTACCTCTAAAGTAAACCAAACTATACAGTGAATGAAGGATATGCCAAAAAAGTAACGATGATAAAGGAAACAGGCTATTGTTGGCTGTTTGTTGGGTGAGAACGAGAAGCTGGGTGGGGGAGGGATGGAGAGAGAGGGAATGCCGGGCTACGTGAAGTTGGATAAATCATACTTCATACCACTGGGCTAGGGCCTATGTTCACTGACCCATAGAGCAAGTCAATAGCAGGGTCCTGCACTGACAAATGGATATAAACAGTCACTGTCAGGGGATTGCGGTTTCTTTCTCTGATGTGTTGTAGAAAGTATATTTCAAAACTAATTTTCCACATTTTGAGATTTTTGTCAATTCTTACAATTGATGAGTTGACATTTGTGCGGTGAGTTTGATGATCTGCAGTTCACTGATAAATTCAATCTCCGGGGAATTGTGTTTCATAAATAACGTACGTAAGAAACATGAAGAGGAGAAATGCCGCACACCCCCTCCGACCCGATCCACCACATAATAACATGGTGTTGGTCTGACCTTGGGATCAGCTCCATATTCCATCCTGTTCCATGCAGTTTACATCTGCTTATCTATATTTATTGTTCACTGAGGCTGGTTAAATAAATCTGAGGAATCAATAAAGATGTTTATTGAAAGTGAACAATAATCAACTGACTGCACTTACTGACAGGATAGCACATTATCAGTCTGAAGAAGGGTCTCGACCCGAAACGTCACCCAACTCCTTCTCTCCACAGATGCTGCCTGTCCTGCTGAGTTTTACTCCAGCATTCTGTGTCTATCTTCAGTTTAAACCAGCATCTGCAGTTCCTTCCTACACTGTGCCATTATCATAGAAAATCGGTGCAGGAGTAGGCCATTCGGCCCTTCGAGCCTGCACCGCCATTCAATAATGATCATGGCTGATCATCCAACTCAGTATCCTGTACCTGCCTTCTCTCCATACCCCCTGATCCCTTCAGCCACAAGGGCCACATCTAACTCCCTCTTAAATATAGCCAATGAACTGCCTCAGCTACCCTCTGTGGCAGAGAATTCCGCAGACTCACGCACTCTCTGTGTGAAAAAAGATTCCTCTCATTCTCATTATATTGTATTGCATAATACACACAGTTTAGATTAGTTTGGTTTAGAGATACAGCACGGAAACACCGGGTCCGCACCGACCCAGCGATCCCCGCACACTAACACTATCCTGCACATTTACACTTATACCAATGCCAATTAACCCTACAAACCTGTACGTCATTGGAGTGTGGGAGGAAACCAGAGATCCCGGAGAAACCCACAAAGTCACGTTAAGAAACAGTTAGACAGTTACATGTAAAGGACAGGTTTAGAGGCAAACGCAGGCAGGTGTGATAGTGTAGATGGGACATGTTGGCGGGTGAGGGCAAGTTGGGCCGAAGGGCCTGTTTTCCTTCCACGCTGTACACTCTGTAACTCTATCAATATGTTGCAAAACAAAATTAAATCTCTTCTTAAAATGTAATGGCAAATAAGCTCCCTATTAGAGCTTTATCGAGCCATTCACTATTGAAAACAGGCCATTCGGCCACAATGTCCATTGCAAGGGACGGCACTGGTGGCGCAGCGGTAGAGTTGCTGCCTCACAGTGTCAGGGACACCGGGTTCGATCCTGACTACAGGCGCTGTCTGTGCAGAGTTTGCACGTTCTCCCCGAGACCTGTGTGGGTTTTTCTCCCGGTGCTCCGGTTTCCTCCCACACTCCAAAGACGTACAGGTTTGTAGGTTAATTGGCTTGGTGTATGTGTAAATTGTCCCTAGGGTGTGTAGGGTAGTGTTAGTGTGCGTGTGGGGGCTGGTCGGTGCGGACTCGGTGGCTGAAGACCCTGTTTCTGCGCTGTATCTCTAAACTAAACTAAACCACCCGTGTTTGCCATCCCATCTTCCAGCTGTTGGCCAGTAGCTTATTTCTGCAGAGGTGACAAGTTCTCATCTTTATGAATGATGTGAGTCATTCTGCTCTCCAGCCGTCAGTTCCAGGTACACAGCACTCTCTTATGTGAGTGAAGATGAATCATAGATGACACTCCCCTGATGAGCCATGCTGAAGACAAGTACGACCGTCCCTGCCCTTTCCCACACATCAATTCACAGTTCAGCGGAGACCTGGGTTCCACACAGATACACACTCGCAGCAACAGCTCAACCATTCATCGTCTTATTGATTCCGACCTGGGAAATAGACATTGATTTTCTATTTCAGTTTGCTTACAGTCTTTTTGCAAGTGCTGCTTGCAGATTGAAATGGATTCCTGCTTTAAGTAAGGAATGGATGTTGGATTGATTTGCGATAAACTGACTGTAATATATTGTTATTTTTTTAAACACCCATATCCTCCATTAAGTATTGAAAACTATGTTTCCTAACTTAAGGGCCTGTCCCACTGTGGCCGTCATTTACGCGACAGGCGGCAGTGACTGACGCGACGGTCGCGTGCGTCGACATGCGTCCGCACCGTCGTCTGGAGCGGGTGACGTCATTTGGAGATAGTCAAAAAATGGGAGTAAGTCAGCGGGGCCGACAGCATCTCTGGAGAGAAGGAATGGGTGATGTTTCGTGTCGTGACTCTTCTTCAGTCTGAAAGATGGGTCTTGACCCGAAACATCACCCATTGTTTCTCTCCAGAGATGCTGCCGGTCCCGCTGAGTGGTCTCCAGCATTTTGTGTCTATCTCCAACCGTCTTGGCCCAGCTCTGGGAGTAGCAGTGGGGGTGGATCCGGACCGCAACGGCCGTGAGCCCCAGGCCGAGCTCGGCGATCGCTTGCCGGCTTCTGCTGCTGTTGGAGGTGAGACATTGCGCCCCGCCAGGGTCTCGGTACATGTGACAATAATCTACACTGAATTTTAAGCTATTTCTTCCTACATGTTTCCTAAACTATTTCAGTATTTGGTGATTAATAAAGGTTGTTGTGATGAAAACTATTCTTTCCATGTTCTGTGGGAAATATTCCACTGTTGGTTCCAAGTTGTCCTCATCTCACTGTAGGGTCTCAGACAGTTTTCACCAATGGAGGTGTGAGCACATGATGACATTACACCATGCATCACATGGAACTGGCCTCAAGCACACTCACTGAAATGAACGGTGAGCAGCAGAGGTTCTCTCTCCTGGTTGTAGGCAATGGTGGGAAGTATTGTGTAGGAAGGAGGGTCTCGACCCAAAACGTCACCCGTTCCTTCACTCCAGCGATGCTGCCATGTCCTGCTGATTACTGCTGCATTTAGTGTCTATCTCAGCGGGAAGTATTGGCCAGGTTCAGGCAACTGTAGATACTGAGTCTGGAACAATACACAGAGCAATCCCGAGAAACATGTAACGTCCTTGCAGTAATGAACCTAGAAATGTATAGTGGCACGGTGGCGTAGCGGTAGAGTTGCTGCCCCACAGCGCCAGCGATCTGGATTCGATCCTGACTACGGGTCCTGTCTGTACGGAGTTTGCACACTCTCTCCCCCGTGACCTGCGTGGGTTTTCTCCGAGATCTTCAGTTTCCTCCCACACTCCAAAGACGTGCGGGTTTGTAGGTGAATTGGCTTGGTGTAATTGTAAATTGTCCCTTGTGTGTGTAGGATAGTGTTAATGTACAGGGTTTGTGAATTGGTGCGGACTGGGTGGGCCAAAGGGCCTGTTTCAGTGTAGTATCTCTAAACTTAACTAAAGGCAGCAATGCATCCATTACATTGGCATCATACTCCATAACATAATAAACAAGGTGATTTGTAATTCAGGCCCATTGGCAGATGGAAAACTGCCTTCATTGTCATCAACATTACTATCGGTATTCTTGTATAAATATTACAGAGTATGTTTATACCTTCTAAATGATTTCTCATCACAATGAGCACTATTAAATATATATCAATTAGAAATATAATTATATATCTTGGAAGCTCACTCGTGCATGAGGCAGGATAGTTGTAGACTGATTGGTGTATGAGTCGTGAGATGTGGGGTGACCAGAGTAATGCCTGGATAGAGTGGATGTGGAGAGGATGTTTCCACTAGTGGGAGAGTCTAGGACCAGAGGTCCCAGCCTTAGAATTAAAGGACATCCCTTTAGGAAGGAGATGAGGAGGAATTGCTTTAGTCAGAGGGTGGTGAATCTGTGAAATCCTTTGCCACAGATGGCTGGGGAGGCAGAAATCAGTGGATATTTTTAAGGCAGAGATAGATAGATTCTTGATTAGTACGGGTGTCAGGGGTTATGGGGAGAAGGCGGGAGAATGGGGTTAGGAGGGAGAGATAGATCAGCCATGATTGAATGGTGGAGTAGACTTGATGGGCCGAATGGTCTAATTCTGCTCCAAATACTTATGAACATGACTATTTAAAATTATGAGTATGTGCAGAATATTGTGATTTGTGAATGGATAGAGTTATGTTTAAATAGTAAGGAACTATTTGAATATTTGAATAGGGAGGTGACGGGTAGGTTTTGCAGTGACGTTAGTTACTGGGAATGGATGGAGAGTTGATGTTTGAGTGGAAAGAGAACGGGTTGATGCTTCTTCTAAGGTTATCATGTGAGTCCTGTGGATCTACATGGATGGGACAGTCCCAGGCGAAGCACAGGTCCAAACAGTACGAAGGGTTCTCATTACATTTTGGGCAGTTTGCCATATTTCAAGTGTTGTATTTAATGGTGTTTTAAATATTGATTTGGAAAAAAGTTGGAAATCCAAAAATGCTGATGCAGGAAATAAAAATGCGAAATAAAAACATTAATTTCAGGAAACAATGGGCAGGTCAGGCAGCGCCCGCGTGAAGAGAAACAGAAGGAACATTTCACAGTGTCCTGTAGACACTTTGTCAGGACAGGCATGTGATGGATGTTTCGATGGGGTGGGAGATTGCAACCTTCACGGGGTCCGCCCTGTTTCGACAAATGCAATCTACCCTGCGTGCACAATCAAATATGATCAAATAGAACAAGTTGTCCGACAACTTTAGGCTGTGCACGCCACACGCAAGAAGAAGAAGATGTTTCGATCCGTTTCCAAGGTTGCGCCCAACTCTGGCGATTGTTTGCGAGCTCGCCACACGATCAGATCTACAATCACATATTACAATCGCCCCACACTCTTAAATCTCTACTCCGACACCAACATTTACCTCGTTGGTGACCTTCGGACTTTATCTTGTTTAAGAAAGAACTGCAGATGCTGGAAAAATTGAAGGTTGACCAAAAGCTGGGGGAACACAGCGGGTGAGACAGCATCGATGGATTTGCGCCTATTCCTTCGCTCCGTAGGTGATGCCCCACCCGCTGAGTTCCTTCAGCTTTTTGTCTACCTTCGGACTATCTTTGATCGGACTTTGCTTGGCTTTACCTTGCACTAAACGATATTCCCTTATCCTGTATCTGAACACTGTGAATGGCTCGATTGTAATCATGCATTGTATTTCCGCTGACTGGGTAGCGAGCAGCAGAAGCTTTTCACTGTACCTCAGTACACGTGACAATAAACTAAACTGATAACTGATAATCTTCAGGCACTGATTCTTGCCGTACACTAATGCTTTTTTTTAGCACAGTCTTCCATGCCTTTAGGAATTGTATGTGTAGTTTATGTCCGTGTGTGTGTGTGAGTCGATGTGTCCTGTCATCCTGCTGCAAACTATCACTGTACCTGTAAAACGTGCCTGATTGGACGTGGGAAACACGCTTGTAATGGGCAGCAGTGACGAGATTGTAATTATTGAGCAGATTGCTGCATGTGGGCAGCTGAGAAGTGTCTTTGCCTCCTTGTATGCAGGAATAACAGACACACCATTGAAGTTGCCACTAACATTGCACTTAAGAGGAAGTTAAACGAACACAAGGAAAGGTTTGAGTGCGGGGGGGGGGGATTAGAGAGCCGGGCGGCACGGTGGCGCTGCGGTAGAGTTACTGCCTTGCAGCGCCAGAGACCCGGCTTCGATGTTGCCTACGGGCGCTGTCTGTACAGAGTTTGTACGTTCTTCCCGTGACCTGCGTGGGTTTTCTCCAGGAGCTCCCGTTTCCTCCCACACTACAAAGACGTGCAGGTTTGTAAGTTAATTGGCTTGGTAAAAATTGTAAATTGTCCCTAGTTTTTGCATATTGGTTTTTTGTGCTGTTGCAAGTAAGAATGTCATAGTTCTATCTGGGACACATGACAATAAAACACTCTAGACTAGTGTGTGTAGGATAGTGCGGGCATCGCTGGTCGGTGCGGACCCGGTGGGCCGAAGGGCCTGTATCGGCTGTATCTCTAAACTAAACTAAACTACAATGTCTGTACAAGTCTTTTATAACAATAAACAAAACTCTGATCTTTATTCATGCAAACTGAACGACTGCTTGCATTAGTGGCTCTAAAATGAATGACATGCTCCATTGGGTTTGGCCATGAAGTCCTGTGCACCTGCATTTAGGCACAACTGCTGCACAATCACTAATCCAGTCCCTCTCATGAACCTTTGCCTCCTGCTTCTGCAGTTTGGAGCTGGAGAAGAACCAGGTAGAGTTGTGAAGCAAAGATAGCCACAAAATGATGCAGTAACTCAGCGGGACAGACAGCATCTCTGGGAGAGGAGGAAGGGTGACGTTTCAGGTCGAGACTCGTCTTCAGACTCGCCCACTCCCTCAAAAAAACATCTCCAGAGATGCTGCCTGTCCCGCTGAGTTACTCCAGCATTTTGTGGCTATTTCCGGTTTAAACCAGCATCTGCAGTTCCTTCCCACAGAATGGTGAAGCAAACTCAGTGCTGAGATGCACGCACTTTGTAGCTCTGGATTTCAGCAGCGTTCCAGCCCTGAGAGTTGAATGATGGATAGCGCGAGCAATAACCCATTTATCAAGTGCAGAAATGAACTTTAAAGATGTTCTGACAGGAAAGATCAAATTTGGAACTTCTAATGGCCAGCTCTCTTTTAAGTGACTTCTCCATGTAATTATTTTTTATTATAGAGAGTCAGAGTATCCGCTTTCACTGTTTACTTATTTTAGAAGTCAGTACCATTATAAAACAGACCAAGATTTATCCTGTATATTGATGCACTTGCTTATTTTCTTCCTTTGAACGTTGGCTCATCAAATGTAGGTCTAAGTATTGATGAAAGGAACACTAATGCATATCAGGTGATGGCTGAGATATCATCAGTCTGCACAGTGCCCCACCAACACACACGACCACCTCTGCAGTCTGCCCCAGTACACACACCTCCACTGCAGCTATGCAAAAACTCCATCTTATTCCCCGGGCAAGACAGCACTGATAAATAATTTGTGTCAGAAGGAACTGCAGATGCTGGTTAAAACTGAAGAAAGACACAAAGTGCTGGAGTAACTCAGCGGGACAGGCAGCATCTCTGGAGAGAAAGAATGGGTGATGTTCATTTGTGCTGGATTTGACTGCATGTTCCAGAGGGCATGAACGTGAATTGATGAGATGGCACTGGGCCTGTACTAACTAGAGTTTATAAGAATGAGGGGGGGGGACCTCATTGGAACTTACCGAATAGTGAAAGGCTTGGATAGAGTGGATGCGGAGAGGATGTTTCCACTAGTGGGAGAGTCTAGGACCAGAGGGCACAGCCTCAGAATTAAAGGATGTCCTTTAGGAAGATGAGGAGGAATATCTTCAATTAGAGGGTGGTGAATCTGTGGAATTCTTTGCCACAGAAGGCTGTGGAGGCCAAGTCAATGGATATATTTAAGGCAGAGATAGATAGATTCTGAAATAGTGCGGGTGTCAGATGTTATGGGGAGAAGGCAGGAGAATGGGGTTAGGAGGGAGAGATAGATCAGCCATGATTGAATGGCGGAGTAGACTTGATGGGCCGAATGGCGGGTTTGTAGGTTAATTGGCTTGGTGTAAATGTAGATTGTCCCTGGTGTGTGTAGGGTAGTGTGAGTGTGCGGGGAGCGCTGGACGGTGCGGACTCAGTGGGCCAAAGGGCCTGTTTCCGTGCTGTATCTCTAAACTGAACTAAACTGGCTTGGAATTTGCATATAAAAGGTTTCAGGATTTTCTTTAATCCAATTAGCTACAGTCATGTCATGCTTACTTTTTGCCTTCTCTCTTTAATTCTCTGCTACATCCCGCAGAAACGTCAAAGGATCCATTTGACACCAGTTTATGCATCTGGCATTTACTTTCTTCTTTTCCCTGATCAAACCCTCCTAATGAAAACATTCCCATCATTCAGGGGACTGTGGGCAAGGAAATGCAAACATTACATTTAATGTAAATGAGTCGAGAAGTAAATCATGTCTTTCAAAGCCTTGCCTTGCCTTCACAGTTTGTGCATAAGCTTTCCCTCATTTAAATCTGATCAGATCGTGAAGAGCAAAAGAACTGTCGATGCTGGAAAACCAAAAGTGCTGAAAATGCCCAACAGGCCAGAGTGGCCATGTGGGAACGGGGACAGTTCAGGACCTTGTAGACTCTTCATCAGTTCTGCTTCTCTTGAGAGAGGGGTCGGGAGGGGAGGGGGGAGGTAGGGGGAGGGAGAGAGAGAGAGAGAGAGGGAGAGAGATGGGGAGAGAGTGAGAGAGAGTGAGAGAGAGGAGATAGATAGAGAGAGAGAGAGAGAGAGAGAGAGAGAGAGAGAGAGACAGGAGATAAAGAGAGAGAGAGAGAGAGAGAGAGAGAGAGAGGAGATAAAGAGAGAGAGGGAGAGGAGAGAGAATGAGGGAGCAATTAGGTCTGTTATAACACCAATCTAAGATACATTTGGACAGGTACATGGATAGCAAATGTTTATAGGCATCTGGTCAAACGTGGGCAGGTGGGACTAGTGTAGATGGGGCATGTTGGTCAGCATGGGCAAGTTGGGCTGAAGGGCCTGTGGATTTATTTAAGGCAGAGATAGATTGATTCCTGATTGGCACGGTTGTCAGAGGCTGACT
The DNA here is from genome assembly GCA_035221665.1 of Okamejei kenojei. Classification (NCBI taxonomy): domain Eukaryota; kingdom Metazoa; phylum Chordata; class Chondrichthyes; order Rajiformes; family Rajidae; genus Okamejei; species Okamejei kenojei. The sequence goes on from CM069158.1 coordinate 37,646,854, forward strand.
AACCCGGGTGTCTGGCGCCAGACGGCAGCTTCTCTGCCGCTGTACCACTGCCCCGAGTAGAACACGGTAGTAGATCGTTCAGTGGCCTGAATGACCAACCTTCTATTTTAAGTCTTGTTTAAGAAGGAACCGCAGATGCTGGATAAATCGACGGTAGACAAAAACACTGGAGAAACTCAGCAGGTGAGGCAGCGTCTATGGAGCGAAGGAATAGGTGACGTTTCGGGTCGAGATTCTTCGGACGAATACCCTGTTTAATGTAAGGCCATCTTACTAACGACAGATTTGAGTTCAGTGGGTGATATAGAACTCAGATTCATCAGTGTCAAAGACAGACATTATAACTATCACTTCACACACCTTGTTCACATCCCTCTAGAACATGGGGAGAAGGCAGGAACGGGATACTGATTGGGGATGATCATCCATGATCACAGTGAATGGCGGTGCTGGCTCGAAGGGCCGAATGGTCTACCCCTGCACCTATTGTCTATCTCAGGTGACAGAGTGCCAGTGAGAGATTGCTGAGCTCAACTCTCCCACCTCATCACTGCATGGAGCTGAATAAATTTCCAATTTACCTGCAAATGTCAGCCTTCATGTAAAGCAAGTCCCAGGTCTTAATGAGAGAGGGGGGGGGGAGGGGAGAGAGAGAGAGAGAGAGAGAGATGGGAGAGGGGGAGAGAGGGGGGGGGGAGAGAGAGAGAGAGAGATGGGAGAGGGGGAGAGGGGGGAGAGGGGGATAGAGAGAGAGTCAGTGAGAGAGTGAGAGAGAGAAAGGGAGATAGAGTCAGACAGAGGGAGAGAGAGAGAGACAGGAGAGAGAGAGAGAGAGAGAGAGAGAGGGGGAGAGAGAGGGGGAGAGAGAGAGAGAGGGGGGGAGGTGGAGAGAGACAGAGGGGGAGAGGGGGAGAGAGTGGGAGAGAGAGGGAGAGTGCGAGTGAGAGAGAGGGTGAGAGAGAGTGCAGGTGTGTGTGATATACAAGGGGTATAAATAAGGCAGTATTAGCAGTGTTTCAGCCGGCACTGGCAGTTGTGTGATGAGCTGACAGTGAGCTATGATGTGACCTTCCCTTGTCGCTGGGGTATCTGCCCTGCATGTTGTGAGCCTCTCTGCTCCACGCTGAACGCTGTGGGATGCCGCTGTTCCACTCACCCGTACAGTGGGCCGAGCAAAGCCCGAGGGGGCCACTATTTATTATTTAAGCAGCTTCCTGCAGACATCTGCCGCAGATATCTCAGAATGGCAGAGTGGTTAATATTTCAGCACGGTGGCCAGTCAGGGACAGCTGCGTGACATTCATCACAGCAGAGTCTTTGAGTAGTCTCACGTCGCCAGAGAGAGAGAGAGAGAGAGAGAGGGCTGGGCTGATGCAGCCCCATGCATCATGGCCACTCACTTCACCGTCTCTGCTACAACCCCAGCCATGTGTGAGCCGCAGCACTAACGTAGACTCTCCCCCCACCCCTCACTCCTTAAATAAAACTCTAGTCAAGATGGATCGCCCCGTCACACACGGGCACGATTAATGGCCCTGCTGCTTTTTAAGGTGATTTTCCAAGAGCCGCACAGTATCAGAAGTATCGCTTTGTTGGGACATCTTGACCTGCTCCTGAATCTCTCACAGATGACTAAAATCCTAACTGTTTCTGTCCTAGAATCTACCAGAGGATGGATGATATGTTGGGGATTCACAAGGCCCCGCCATCCACGTGCACCAGTTTAAACCCTTCCTGACCCCCCCCCCCCCCCCCCCCCCCACCCCGGTCAGATTAAAAATAACAATGAAGAGGCTTCTTCTTCTTGCTAATGAAACAAAAATAAACCAAATAAATAGTTGGATCTCAAGCCGGGTGTTGAGCAGCCAGGTTGTTGTCTCTGTTGGTGTCCATGTCTGCCAGGCCCTGACACAGCTCCATTTGGTGGGTGGTAGAGCGGGTGCCCAGAGATGACATGGTTGGCTGTCTGTTGTTCTGCTCCATGTTCACAGGCTGGGCTCTGGCGGAGGGAGCCCCAATCTCCACACGCTGGTAATGAAACGCCCAACTCCAGTACCAAGTCTGTTGAGCTTCACCCATGCTCCTCTGGGGAGGTCAGACCCTGGACAGCTTTTATCTGGTGAAGAGATGTAGCTGTGTAATGGAGATGAGGTTGCCTTCCACTCCTGTTACCACTTGGTGACCATCCAGTGTGCTTTTGTCTCATTTGGATGGATGGATGCTAGGAGTTGTTTTCCATGTGGAGCAAAGGGGTGACGGGACTTCAGTCGGGGTGGCCTCTGCTGAAGGTGAAGATCTCATTCATACCCCACTGATTCATCACGCTCACACTTTATACTTTAGTTCAGTTTGTTGTCACGCGCACTGAGGTACAGTGAACTGCTTTTGTTGCGCGCAATCCAGTCAGCGGGGAAACTATGGGCAAACATACGAAATAGGTAGATCTCTCCTAATCTCCCTGTCCTTTACTTTCTCCTTTTCTTTCAATCCTTTTAGCTTCTTATCTCGGTCCTGTATTTCTTTTGCTATCTGTTTTTACTCGCTTGTCTATCTATTCCGACACTCTTTATTTCTTTTTTCTCTCACTGTTCTTTTATTATTAAATCAAAAGTACGAAGTTGTACAAGAATGGGAATATGTCTGTGTGTATTAGGTACTTAAGTACCACGCTGCTGTACTTACTTCTAACAAAAATAAACAAAACAAAAAAAAAAAAAAATCTAGTCAGCGGGGAAACTATACATGACCACAATCGGGCCGCTCACCGTGTACACAGATACATGGTCTAGGGAATAACATGAATAACGTTTTAGTGCAAGAGTCCAGTAAAGTCCGATTAAAGATAGTCCGATGGTCTCCAATGAGGTAAATGGGAGGTCAGGACCGCTCTCTAGTTGGCTCGGTAGCCTGACAACAGCTGGCACCAGGATGTGCGCTCTCTCTAATGTCTGTGTCTGCCCACTCTACCTCAATGAGCGGATCTATACTGACCACTGAAATGTCAATGTGAAATAATCCTCCACTTGCCCGGGGCAGCTCTCTGTGTTACTCCAGGACCAAAGGCCCAGTAGAATCGTCACCCATTCCTTCTCTCCAGTGATGCTGCTGCCTGTATCGCAGTTACTCCAGCTTTTAGTGTCTATCTTTGGTTTAATCCAGCATCTGCAGTTCCTTCGTACACCATCCCTCCACCAGGTCCGCTCTGACCAGCGATCCCCGCACATTAACACTACCCTACATACACACTAGGGCCAATTTACATTTACACCAAGCTAATTAACCTACAAATCTGTACCCCTTTCGAGTGTGGGTGGAAAGCGGAGCACCCGGAGAAAACCCACGCAGGTCACGGGGAGAACGTGCAAACTCCGTACAGACAGCACTCGTAGTCAGGATGGAGCCGGGATCTCTGGCGCTGTGAGGCAGCAACACTACCCGCTGCCCCACCGTGCCTCCCTGTTGTATCTGAGGATACTAAGGAAGGATTTGGAATTTTCCCTTTTAAGAAAAGCAAAAGGTTCCATCCCACTGACCATGAGGGAGGAGAAGACAAGCAGGATGGATGTGCCAATGATACATAGCTCCGTGAACACTCTTTTACACATTAGCTTTCCTGAAGTGGGCACGTTATCTGCACTACATATCATGACTTCGAACCACCTCTTGAATTTTTATGTCCTTGGCTCTAAAAGATCGCAAGAGCAATCGGATTGCAATCTTTCCAAAAGATGAATGTTCCTTTCAGCAGCAACGATGACAAATAGCAAAACACCTTGAGCCCATATCTGTTCTAAAATGGACAATATTTAACTCTCCACATTTCATTCCTTCCCTTCTGACCAATGGCCAGGCAGCAGCTGGTCACTGATGTCTCCATGTGTTGGGAATTGTTCATCTTGGAGGCTTCACATTGAGATATGTAGGCTGCGTGTCCGGGGTTACAAGGTAATTCAGAAAAGGGGTGGATATTGGCCATTTAGCCCAGCCTATCTCTCCCTCCTAACCCCATTCTCCTGCCTTCTCCCCATAACTGACACCCGTACTAATCAAGAATCCATCTCTGCCTTAACTATATCCACTGACTTGGCCTCCTCTGTGGCTTTAATTCTGAGGCTGTGACCTCTAGTCCTAAGCTCTCCCACAAGTGGAAACATCCTCTCCACATCCACTCTATCCAAGCCTTTCACTGTCTATGTTACGGGAGATGGGGAGAAGGCAGGAGAATGGGGTTGAGAGGGAAGGACATATCAGCCATGATTGAATAGTGGAGTAGCTTTGATTGTTGTGATAGTTCCTGCCTCAATTACCTCCTCCAACAGCTCGTTCCTTACACCCACCGCCCTTACACCCACCGCCCTTACACCCACCGCCCTTACACCCACCGCCCTTACACCCACCGCCCTTTGGGTAAAACAATTGCCCTTCGGGTTCCTATTACATTTTTCTTCCCTCACCTTAAAGCGATGTCACCTTAAACCATACACCAGCCATGATTGAATGACGGAGTGGACTTAAAGATAGACACAAAATGTTGGAGTAACTCAGCGGGACAGGCAATATCTCTGGAGAGATGGAAAGGGCGACGTTTCGGGTCAAGACTGAGAGTCAGACGGAGAGTCAGGGACAGGGATACGGGAGATGCAGACGACAATATAGGGAGATATAGAACAAAGGAAAGATATGCAAAAAAGTAACAATGATGAAGGAAAGAGTCCATTGTTAGCCGTGGACAAGGTGAGGGCGAGTTAGACAGGCAATGAAACTAAACATCTGTCTGCTGCTAATATGCATGGTGCAAATATGCCTGGCCTTTACAATCTCTGTCGATAGGCTGCCCATCAAACACCGCTTGACATTTAACACCCCCTCCCTCAATAACATCTGGTCATGAGACACCTCGCTGGATCCACTGCATTAACATGGTGATAAGAGCAAGTCAGAGGCCGGTAATCAAGTGGCCAGACACTCTGCTCTTGCTACCCCCTGGAGCTGTTCCACAATTTATACGCCATCGCTGAGAGTGAGAATTAATTCTCTCTCCTGGCCTGGATACGAACAACTCCAGCAACTGACATTGTGATGGACAATATTTGTGCCGTCGGCCAACATACCTATTGCTCATCTCAGCTTCAGCTTCAGCAGGAGAAACTGTCTGAGTGTAAAGACAACGAGATTACATTCTAACTATTACCCTTTCCCATCCGCCTGAGTAAATGGACAGAAATAACACTTGGTGCCTTCATTAAAACTGTGACCTGATGAAGAGAAAAAATATGGTCCAGGTGGACATCAAGAAATTCCATCCACTTGACCATTGGTACTTTAGTTCAGCGTTACAATGCGGAAACAGGCCCTTCGGCCCACCGAGTCCGCACCCACCAGCCATCCCGGCTCACTAACACTATCCTACGCACTCTAGGGACAATTTACATTAATACCAAGCCAATTAGCCCACAAACCTGTGCGTCTTTGGAGTGTGGAAGGAAAACGCGTGGCGCAGCGGTAGAGTTGCTGCCTCACTGCGTCAGAGACCTGGGTTTGATCCCAACTATGGGTGCTGTTTGAACGGAGCTTGTACGTTCTCCCCGTGACCGCGTGGGTTTTCTCCAGATGCTTGGGTTTCTTCCCGCACTCTTCCCGCACGCAGGTTTGTAAATAATCCCTAGTGTACGGGTGATTGCTGGTTGACATGGACTCGCTGGGATGAATGGCCTGTTTCCACGCTGTGTCTCTAAAGTAAAGTCTAAAGCTGATGCTTAGTGATGTGATGGAATGAAAGAGGAGCAATGGGCCCAAACTTGCTGAGAAACACTGTCTGTTCCACAGAGAATTGAGGCATAGAGCCATGATTCATACAGTGTGGAAACAGGCCCTACGGCTCAACATGCCCACAGCGCCTAACATGCCCCATCTACACTAGTCCCACCTGCCCACATTTGGCCTATGTCCCTCTAAACCTGCCCTATCCATGTACCTGTCTAATTGTTACTTAAACATTGTGATAGTCCCAGCCTCAAATACCTCATCTGGCAGCTCGTTCCATACACCCACCACCCTCTGTGTGAAATAGTTACCCCTCAGATCCCTATTAAATCTTTTCCCCCCTCACATTAAACCTCTGTGCTCTGGTTCTCGACACCTCGGAAGGAGATAAATGATTATCAGGTGATGTTTCGTAAGTGGAAGTAGGCAGTGTTGTAAATTACATGGAAATGCCTCCATGGTTTAGGGTCAAACACAACAAGCTGCCGGCAATTGCCAGAGAAATTCTTTCAAATGTACAATCTTCCAAATAGAAAAAATATGTCTTATTTGATCTTCCATACACTTTGTTATCCTGCCGTTGAAAGGAATTTTCATCAATGTAATCTTGTATTTTATAACAGGGATCTTCATTTGAATTTGAAATTTGGAAATCACCTCAGACCCATTAATGTGGAATTTGTGGCAATCAGTGAAACATGGTTGCAGGAGGGCTGTGATCGGAAACTAAATATTCCAGGATTCCGTTGCTTCAGGTGTGATAGAATTGGAGGGACCAGAGGGGGAGGTGTTGCATTGCTTGTCAGAGAAGATATTACAGCAGTGCTTTGGCAGGATAGATGGAGGGCTCGTCTAGGGAGGCTATTTGGGTGGAACTGAGAAGTGGGAACAGTGTAGCAACACTTTTAGGGGTGTATTATAGACCGCCAAATGGGGAGCGTGAATTAGAAGAGCAAATATGTAAGGATATAGCAGATATTAGTAGTAAGCACAAGGTAGTGATTGTGGGAGATTTCAATTTTCCAAAAATAGACTGGGAAACACATTCTGTAAATGGGCTGGATGGTTTGGAGTTTGTAAAATGTGTGCAGGATAGTTTTTTGCAGCAGTACATAGAGGTATCGACCAGAGAAGGGGCAGTGCTGGACCTCCTGTTAGGAAATGAGGCAGGTCAGGTGACGGAGGTATGCGTTGGTGAGCACTTCGGGACCAGTGATCACAATACCATTAGTTTCAATATAATTATGGAGAGAGTCAGAACGGGACCTAGGGTGGAGATTTTTGATTGGAGAAAGGCTAACTTTGAGGGAATGCGTAAGGATTATGTGTAATGCAGAGAAGGTTCACCAGACTGATTCCTGGGATGTCAGGACTGTCTTATGAAGAAAGACTGGATAGACTCGGTTTATTTTACTCTCTGGAATTTAGGAGATTGAGAGGGGATCTTATAGAAACTTACAAAATTCTTAAGGGGTTGGACAGGCTAGATGCAGGAAGATTGTTCCCGATGTTGGGGAAGTCCAGGACAAGGGGTCACAGCTTAAGGATAAGGGGGAAATCCTTTAAGACCGAGATGAGAAAGACTTTTTTCACACAGAGAGTGGTGAGTCTCTGGAACTCTCTGCCACAGAGGGTAGTTGAGGCCAGTTCATTGGCTATATTTAAGAGTGAGTTGGATGTGGCCCTTGTGGCTAAGGGGATCAGAGGGTATGGAGAGAAGGCAGGTACGGGATACTGAGTTGGATGATTAATCATATTGAATGGCGGTGCAGACTTGAAGGGCTGAATGGCCTACTCCTGCACCAATTTCTATGTTTCTATGTTTCTATGTTTCTATATGATTTTAAAGGAGTGAATTGGGACACTTTGTTTCATGGGAAGGATGTAGAAGAGAAATGGAGGACATTTAAAGGGGAAATTGTAAGAGTACAGAATCTTTATGTCCTGTTAGGTTGAAAGGAAATAGTAAAAATTGGAAAGAGCCATGGTTTTCAAGGGAAATTGGACACTTGTTTCAAAAAAAGAGAGATATCTACAATAATTATAGGAGGCATGGAGTATATGAGGTGCTAGAGGAGTATAAAGAATGTAAAAAGAATCTTAAGAAAGAAATTAGGAAGGCTAAAAAGAAGTTATGAGGTTGCTTTGGCAAGAAAGGTGAAAGTAAAGCCAAAGGGTTTCTACAGCTATATTAATAGCAAAAGGATAACGAGGGATAAAATTGGACCATTAGAGAACCAGAATGGACAGCTATCTGCAGAGCCAAAAGAGATGGGGGAGATATTGAACAATTTCTTTTCTTCGGTATTCACCAAGGAGAAGGATATTGAACTCTGTGAGTTAAGGGGAAAAAGTAGAGTAGCTATGGAAACTATGAGATTCAAAGAGGAGGAAGTACTGACACTTTTGAAAAATATAAAAGTGGATAAGTCTCGAGGTCCTGACAGGATATTCCCTAGGACATTGAGGGAAGTTAGTGTAGAAATAGCAGGAGCTATGACAGAAATATTTCAAATGTCATTAGAAACGGGAATAGTGCCGGAGGATTGGCGTACTGCGCATGTTGTTCCATTGTTTTAAAAAGGGTTCAAAGAATAAACCTAGCAATTATAGACCTATTAGTTTGACGTCAGTGGTGGGCAAATTAATGGAAAGGATACTTAGAGATAATATATATAAGCATCTGGATAAACAGGGTCTGATCAGGAACAGTCAACATGGATTTGTGCCTGGAAGGTCATGTTTGACAAACCTTCTTGAATTTTTTGAAGCGGTAACTAGGGAAATTGATGAGGGTAAAGCAGTGGATGTTGTCTATATGGATTTCAGTAAGGCCTTTGACAAGGTTCCCCATGGAAGGTTGGTTAAGAAGGTTCAATCTTTGGGTGTTAATGGCGGAGTAGCAAGATGGATTCAACAGTGGCTGAATGGGAGATTGTCAGAGAGTAATGGTGGATGGCTGTTTGTCAGGTTGGAAGCCGGTGACCAGTGGGGTGCCTCAGGGATCTGTGTTGGGTCCACTGTTGTTTGTCATGTACATCAATGATCTGGATGATGGGGTGGAAAATTGGATAGGTAAGTATGCAGATGATACTAAGATAGGTGGTGTTGTGGATAATGAAGTAGATTTTCAAAGTCTACAGAGAGATTTGGGCCATTTGGAAAAGTGGGCTGAAAGATGGCAGATGGAGTTTAATGCTGATAAGTGTGAAGTGCTACATCTTGGCAGGACAAATCAAAATAGGACGTACATGGTAAATGGTAGGGAATTGAGGAATGCTGTGGAACAGAGGGATCTAGGAATAACTGTGCATAGTTCCCTGAAGGTGGAATCGCATGTAGATAGTGTGGTAAAGAAAGCCTTTGGTGTGCTGGCCTTTATAAATCAGAGCATTGAATATAGGAGTAGGGAAGTAATGTTAAAATTGTACAAGGCATTGGTAAGATCAATTCTGGAGTATGGTGTACAATTTTGGTCGCCTAGTTATAGGAAGGATGTCAACAAAATAGAGAGAGTACAGAGGAGATTTACTAGAATGTATGCCAGGGTTCCAGCAACTATGTTACAGAGAAAGGTTGAACAAGTTAGGTCTTTATTCTTTGGAGCGCAGAAGGTTAAGGGGGACCTTGATTGAGGTCTTTAAAATGATGAAAGGGATAGACAGAGTTGACGTGGATACGTTTTTCCCATTGAGGGTAGGGAAGATTCAAACAAGAGGGCATGACATGAGAATTAAGGGACAGAGGTTTCGGGGTAACATGAGGGGGAACTTCTTTACTCAGAGGGTGGTGGCTGTGTGGAATGAGCTTCCAGCAGAAGTGGTGGAGGCAGGATCGATTTTAACATTTAAGAGTAAAGTGGATAGGTATATGGACGTGAATGGAATGGAGGGGTATGGTCTGAGTGCAGGTAGATGGGACTAGGACAAAACAAATGTTCAGCACGGACTGGAAGGGCCGAGAGGGTCTGTTTCCGTGCTGTAATTGTTATATGGTTATATGGTTATAATGTGGCCTTTCGTCACAATGACTCTGAAACGTATTTTTGACTAACATTGCCCATTTTAAGACTGATATATTATGCTGTGATAATCCATCAAAAATGCAGGGTGATGTTGAGCTTTGAAATAAGTGCGTTCTTCAATATTGCATTTAAAAGTCATAGCTCATTTCTTGCAACAAAAAGTGAGTTAAATGCAGTCTGGGATAAGTGAACTCTGGGTGGTCTACTCACTCACGTTCAAACCTCTCCTGATGAATTCCATAGTTGTGTGTGTTTCATTAAAACATGGTGTTGTTCTGACTGCGCCATGATGGAAAGGCCAGCAGAAACACTTCAGAACCACCAGGAATATTTGTTAAATGTGGGTTAGAATGCGTCAAGGCATCATTTATAAAGTGTAGAGCATTGCAACGTATGATTCAATGCAATATCTCGTCTGGTTCCTTCCCACCACTCATTCAACTCTCAACGCAGCCCTGTTTCCACCAACACGCACAAGAAGCGACAAGACAGACACCATTGTACGCAAACGCCGAGAAGTGTGTTCACCAGCTCTCGCTGGACAACTTCCAATCTTGTGTGTGGGCTCGATAAGAAGAAGAATTACAGAATGGAAGTTAATTAGGTCAGAAACAGAATGAGATGAGTATCCACAAATCTAATTTCCTTCACAGTAGATCCAAATTTCTGTTCCAATGATGTACGCACAAATAATCAATGAAATTCCTGTTAACCTGAATAACCTGATCTCTCGGTTGCTACAACTTCGCTCAGCCCACGTGAACCTACCTGATCTCCCGGTTGCTAACGACTTTAATTCTCCTTCCCATTCCCACACTGACCTTTCTGTCCTGGGCCTCCTCCATTGTCAGTGAGGCTAAACGCAAATTGGAGGAACAGCATCTCATAGAAACATAGAAATTAGGTGCAGGAGCAGGCCATCCGGCCCTTCGAGCCTGCACCGCCATTCAATATGATCATGGCTGATCATCCAACTTAGTATCCCGTACCTGCCTTCTCTCCATACCTCCTGATTCCTTCAGCCACAAGGGCCACATCCAACTCCCTCTTAAATATGGCCAACGAACTGGCCTCAACTACCTTCTGTGGCAGAGAATTCCACAGATTCACCACTCTCTGTGTGAAAAACGATTTTCTCATCTCGGTCCTAAAAGACTTCCCCCTTATCCTTAAACTGTGACACCTTGTTCTGGACTTCCCCAACATCGGGAACAATCTTCCTGCATCTAGCCTGTCCAACCCCTTAAGAATTTTGTAAGTCTCTATGAGAATTACAATTTTGAAGTCTCTATGAGAATCTCATATTTCGCTTGGACAGCTTACAGCCAGTGGTATGAATATTGATTTATCTAAGTTCATGTAGCCCCGGCACTCCCTCTCTCTCTATCCCTCCCCCACCCAAGTCGCACCAGCTTCTCATTTTCACCCAACAAACAGCTTACAATGGCCTGTTCCCTTTATCATGGTTACTTGTTTGCATATCTTTCATTCATTGTTCTTTATCTCTCCACATCACCGTCTATATCTCTCATTTCCCTTATTCCTAACCAGTCTGAAGAAGGGTCTCGAAACGAAACGTCACCCATTCCGTCTCACCAGAGACGCTGCCTGTCCCGCTGAGTTACTCCGGCACTTTGTGTCTATCTTTGGCTTAGACCAGCATCTGCAGTTCCCTCCTACACATTCCAGTTAGACTTTGTCTGTGGGTTCCTGTCACCGCCTTAGAACACTCCACATCCCTAGTTACTCATGATTAGCCCTCACTATCATTAACCCGACAGCACTGGTTGACCAAGGACAATGATGGCTGGATGGCTGCAGCAGCCTGGGTCTCGCCTGGATCGGGCACAGCTCATGATGCCTGGAGTGTGGACTGGACTTGGAACATGGTGCCAGGACATGGCGCCTCTTGCATTCGGGATCACTAGACTATTTCTGTACAATTGCTAATCGGGGATGCTCTAAGTATGGTGATACTCTACTGGACTGATTGCAAGATGAGAGTATGTCGCTGAGTGTTTGCACTTCACACATGTGATAATATAGAACCATTGAACCATCGAGCCAGGTTCAGTCCTGACCTCCCACGCTATCTCTGTGGAGTTTGCAATATTCTCCCCGCGGCCGTGTGGGTTTCCCCCGGGAGCTCCGGTTTCCTCCTGCATTCCAAGTGCCGGTTTATTGGCCACCGCAAATCACCGCTCGGTGGAACCTGGGCAGAGTTGAGAAGAGTATGGGGAGAAAACCAAAGGATTCATGTGGGATTAGTGTGAATGAATGCGTGATAGTCAGTATTGCCTTGGTGTTTCCATGCTGTGGGACTCTGAACTCCATAACCACAGGCAGGTTTTCTCTGAAACCATTTGGGAACACCACAGAACCATTGTCCATATCATACAAGCGGTAAAAATTAAAGAAATGATTGTTCACAAGTTGTGTTACTTATGGTGCATTCATTATATCCCTGCATTTATAATTAAACCCTCTAAAAACAAATACACAAAACTAGTGTATAGTCTTCACAGTTGCCCCTTCCTGCAGTCAGATTTAACATTGCCTGCCAGATTTAACATTAACATTAACAGTCTGAAGAAGGTTTCGACCCAAAACGTCACCTATTTCCTTCGCTCCATAGATGCTGCCTCACCCGCTGCGTTTCTCCAGCAATTTTGTCTACTTTCGATTTTCCAGCATCAGCAGTTCCTTCTTAAACAAAAACTCTCAATCCTCTGGGTTCCCCACCTTCATTGAAGCTCTCCCAGCTGATGTTGTCATTCCGCTGACTAGATAGCACGCAACAAAAGCTTTTCACTGTACCTCGGTACACGTGGCAATAAACTAAACTGAATAAACTGACGTCAACGTAATTAGGCTGCCCATCTACATCGACAGTACCTGGCTGACTGGTTGTAATTGCACGCATAGAGAGTGATGCTTTCTTTCCAGAAGGGAGCGGCTTCACTTGGATGAGCATCTTGGCATAAACACATCCAGTCAGTCTTCCATTCCCTGAATGTGTTGCTTGGCAGCAGCCTCGACGTGTTCAATGGCGTTGTGAATTTGACCTTGCCCGTACCTCTGTACAGCTCACCTTGGCCATCTGCGGTTTCTCGGAGATAGACACAAAGTGCCTGAGTAGCTCAGCGCTTCAGGCAGCATCTCTGGAGAAAAAGGGTGGGTGACGTTTCAGGTCGGGACCCTTCTTCAGACTCAGATTCAGGTTTGTTGGTTTAGAGGGATATGGGCCAAACACAGGCAGGTGGGACTGGTGTAGATGAGACATGTTGGTTGATGTGGGCATTGGGCTGAAGGGCCGGTTCCCACACTGTATCACTCTGTGACTAGTGTAGCTGGGACATGTTGGCCGGTTTGGGCAAGTTGGGCTGAAGGGCCTGTTCTCACGCTGTATCACTCTCTGATATTTTTCCGTACCCCGGACAGGATATGTGTGGCACGGTGGCGCAGCGGTAGAGTTGCTGCCTCACAGCGCCAGAGACCCGGGTTCAATCATGACTACGGGATGCTGTCTGTACGGAGTTTGTACGCTCTCCCTGTGACCTGCGTGGGTTTTCTCCGGGAGCTCCGGTTTCCTCCCACATTCCAAAGATGTACTGGTTTGTTGGCTAATTGGCTTCGGTATAAATTTAAATTGTCCCTAGTGTGTGTAGGATAGTGTTAGTGTGCGGGATCACAGATTGGTCCAGACTCGATGGACCATGTATCTCTAATCTACCCCCTGTATCTCTAAACGAAACGCTGCAAGGCCGGTATTGTTAAGGATGCGATTTAATGCAAGACAAACAGTGAGAAGTTCTGACCTTAGAGACTTTCCTCCAGCCTCACAGAAAGTTGTTGGGTCGGCAGAGCTGTGAACAGCTGAGAAAGAAGTAACACGTAAAAGCACAAAGCAAAAATGTGTTGAGAAAAGTCAGGACAAATTCATCTGCATCTGAAAATATCAACACAGTTGCAACAAGAGCAAATATAATTAATTTGCTTTAATTCAGCAAAATTAGCCATGCTGTGTTAGTTCAGATTATTGACACAGTTACCATACTGTGAATTGCAAGGCTGCATCACATACTACTTACAACACTTACAGTCATTATCTTGCAGCTGTAAGATTTAAACTGCTGATGTTCACCCGGGCCATCTTCCAGTTCATCTGGGAGTCGAGGATGGATCGGGTGCGACGGGCCACAATGTACAAGTCGGCAGACAACGGGGGTAAAAGCGTGCCCAACGTCGCCCTCATTCTGATGGCCACCTTCGTGTGTGGCTGCATCAGGCGGAGTGTAGAGCCAAGGCACGTGGGCACCAAGTGCTGAGGTTCTACCTGTCCCCGGTGTTGAGAAGGATGGGCCTGGCGCAGGTGCCACGCAATGTGCCAGTCAGCTGGACATTGCCGCCCCATCTGTCGTCGGTGGAAGGGTTCTTCCGGACCAACACCTTTTGACCACATGTCCATCGGGCAGTGGTCAGCACAGAATGTCCTGCAGGCACTGCAGGGAAAGGACTCTATGGACCCGGTGGCGTGGTTCCCTGAGCAGACTGCCCAGCTTGTCTGGCAAAATGCCTCATCGCCAGAACTCACCAACAAGCACCAAGACCTGGCTTGGCTGGCGGTGAGGGGGGCCCTCCCAGTCAGATCCTTCCTGCACCGTCGGAACCTCACTGCCAGCGCAGGCTGCCCTCGGGACGGCTGCTGTGGAGAGGAGACGGTTGCCCACCTCTTTACAGAGTGTGGGTTTGCTAAAAGAGTCTGGAGAAAAATGCAAGGGTCCCTGGTACGCTTTATCCCGAACAGCTCCGTCACAGAGGACTCGGTGATTTACGGACTGTTCCCAGGGGACACATTCAGAGGCTGACATCGAGTGCTGCTGGAGGGTCATCAACTCGGTAAAAAGACGCCCTTTGGTCTGCCCGAGCATTGTTCACCAGCCAGCAGAGCGAGATGTCCGTCAGGGAATGTTGCCGACTGGCCCGCTTGCAGACTGCAGGAGTACGTGCTGAGGGACGCACTGAAGCTCGGTGCAGCCAACGCCAAGGCTCGGTGGGGGAGGGCCACAGTCTAAGGCCCTTCCGCTGCTGGACATGGGGGGTACGGTATGGTGGAGACGCCCCTCAATATAAGGGAAGGTATCCCACGCCACTGTGGCACGAGTGGGGGACTGATTTGTGGAAATTTGGGGGAAAGAAATGTCTAAACTGTATTGATCTATTGTACAGCCTCCGAAAATGTCGGATGGATTTTCCGCAAGGTTAATGTATTGTATATATTTATCATTCGAATAAAGTATATTTTGAAATTAAAAAAAAAAAAAAGATGTTTCTCTCTCCACCATTCAGCACCTTTGCCACAGACATGCCCAAATTAATGTAGATCGATGTGCAGGAAAGAACTGCAGATGCCGGTTCAAATCGAAGGTAGACACAAAAAGCTGGAGTAACTCAGCGGGACAGGCAGCATCTCTGGAGAGAAGGAATGGATGACGTTTCGGGTTGAGAGCCTTCCTCAGATCTTCTTAGAACAATGTTTTGTATAGTTTAGAGATACAGTGTGGAAACAGGCCTTTCGGCCCACCGAGTCCGCACCGACCAGCGATCCCCGCACACTAACACTACCCTACACACATTAGGGACAATGTTTCCAATTACACCAAGCCAATTAACCTTCAAACCTGTAGGTCTTCGGAGTGTGGGAGGAAACCGAAGATCTCGGAGAAAACTCACTCAAGTCACGGGGAGAACGTGCAAACTCCGTGCAGACCGCACCCGTAGTCAGGATACATGTCTACACGTCTACAATGAGAACTACATTCGGCATTCCGTATTTTCCCCTTTGCTCTAAATATTGCACCTACATGTAGTGACAGATTTTCATATCGCTCAAGGAATGTTTCCTCTAGTCACCATGATTGAAGACAGGGGTTTAGGAGATAATCGATACGCATCCACGGGCTCTCTGCGAGACATTCAATGCCGTTGAAAGATAAATCTTCCGACACAGTCTCTTAATTAGTAGTTTCTTTAATGCAGTAGTAAAAACAGTAAGATATTCATCCAAACTTCTTGTTTAAGTACATTTTGATCTTAGCTAAATGCAGTAGCTAAATGGCTACTGCGCTGTATTTGAACTGATTGCAACTATGTCCGGTACACCTGACCTGTTTGGATAGCTTGAACAACATAGCATTTCACTGTACCTCGATACACATGACAATACTAAACCTAGACCTAATCCTAAACATATCCATGGTAACCCTTTGCTTATGAAGTATTCATGTAACTCTGCTTTAAAAATATTTGGCCTCTGCTCTGAGGATGAGAGTTCTGAAGACTCATAATTCCTTAGGAAAAATAAAGAGGCCTCACCCCTGTCTTAGTTGCCAACCTCTGATCTTTAACCAGGTCCCCTTTGTTCTGTCACATAAATAATCATTGTCTCCATATCCACATTACCGAGGCACCTTCAAGGTCTTACATGTTTCAATGAAGTCTCTTCGTAGACTTCAAGACTCCAGCAGACACAAGGAACTGCAGTTGTTGGTTTATAGAAAGACACAAACTGCTGGAGTAACAGCAGGTCTGAAGAAGTGCCCCGACTCAAATCATCATCAATGCATGCCCCCCAGAGATGCTGCCTGACCCACTGGGTTACTCCAACACTTCATGTCTTTTTTCTAGCAGATACCTGGACATGTCCTTTCCTCGTTCACGTTCAAGGAGCAGAATTAGGCCATTCGGCCCATCACATCTACACCATTCAATCATGGCTGATCTATCTATCCCTTCTAACCCCATTCTCCTGCCTTCTCCCCACAACCCCTGACACCCACACTAGTCAGGAATGGTCCAACAGTGGGGTGTTGCTTGAACAGGGGACACAGTTAAAGTGCTCAGGAGAATATGAAGAGGGGGGGGGGGGGGGGGGGGAACCATGGTGGTGCAAAACTCTGCAACAGATGGTAGCAGAGCTGAAACTGGGCAACATGTAGTAGGTGTAGCATGACCCGTCGTGACATTCACACGCACACGCACAGATATCAGGACATCTATATCAATCTGACAGCAAAGAAGACATATCACTTTTTATTTGTAATTTTCACAAAATATATAATTTCACTAATAAACATCAGTCCCTGGTAGAATGAAATATGTCAATACATTGAATATGACATTTCCTTCAAATAAATCTTCAAAGAATAAATTCTTTGCTCTAGATTTCACCAGTCGGGTCAAACTTTGCTTCTTGTGGAAGTTCAGTTCAGGTACCGGAGCATGGAAATTCCTTATAATATTGTTGAAATCCAATTTTACTTCGGAGTCACGTGAGTGACTACGTGAAGAAGCCCCGCCTGGTGCTGGAACGGCATTACGTCCACGCTGACGGCAGAAGCAAGAGCTGCAGAGCGCAGCTCCTCGCAGCAGCCGGAACGGACCCGCAGGTAAGTGTAAGGAAAAGTGGGGACGTTCTAAAAAAGGCGTTACGCTGGTAAAACCAGCAAAAGAGAAAGTAAAAGTTAAAATCAGAGTCACGCTGGCGTACTGATTTAGCCAGATAAAATGGAAAAGAAAATGGAGAAGTCTCAAAGGAAAATTTCGCGGGTAAAAAGATCGTCCGGGGTGAAGCTAAAGAATCGGGACAAGAGTTTAGTGCGGATCCGGTTCCGATACCAGTGGCCGCTGATTCACCCGTTAGTGAGACTATAATTTCTCCAGAAATACAAACCACGGAGGAAAATGTTCCTAGAAAATGTAAAAAGAAATCCGTGAGGCCCGTGGTTTCTGATAATGACTCTGATAATGAAAGTCCTCCGGATAATAAAGCTATATGGCTAAAAAATGGAACATATGGAGAAAGTACTCCAGAATATAATGAGACAAGGGTCACAGTACCCAGAAGTTTCCCAAAAATGACCCTGAGGGTTTGAATATACAGAATATGGCTATGTGCCAAATTGGGAATTTGAAACTCCGGACCCAGGATTAAGGGCGGAGGAAGTCTCATTGGATATAATTCCAAGTGTATCAGGGCTGCAAAAGACAGACCCTGCAAGTGGTGATGTGGATTATGAGTGCACACCATGAATAAAAAAGAGAAGGCCAGATGTGCCTGAGATGGCAAAAGATTTTGCTATACCTGAAGGAAGTGGTGAGGCTATGGAAGAAAACCTAGCTGCCAGTATTAATTATATGGTATCTCACCAACTTCAAGATTCTGTGATGATTGAAACAGCAGAATTATATAAAACACCGGAAAATTGCACCTCATTGAAGGTACCTACGGTTAATCCGTCTATATGGACGCCTATGACTCCAGGCATGAGAGGACAAGAAATAAGATTTCAAAGAATCCTCAAATTGATTTCTGCTGCCATTACTGCTTTTGGAAGGCAAATGGAGGGGCTGGAGATGGATAAAATCCAAAAAGATACTTTGGGCTTATTATGCAATTCCTTCTATGAAATTAATTGTATGAGGAAAATTGCGATTCGGCCCATATTTCATCCAAGGTTTGCAGGTCTGTGTCGATCAAGTGGTGTTCAAGCTCCTGGTTATCTATTTGGAGAAAACCTGCCTAAACAAATAAGAGAAATGGATGAAGAGGCTAAATCTATTAGCCACATGAGACCTTTCGTCTTTGGACAAAAAAGGTATTTTTCGTCAAGAAGGGGATTTGATTTTGGAAACAGAGGCAGGAGTATGATAAGAAAATATTATCATCCGACACAGCCTAATGTTCACCCGTATACGGGGAGAAGGAGACCTTCATATGGAGAGGTACAAAAAATTTATTCTATGCGTAAAGAAACTGTGGACAAATCTCCAGTTGGAGGGAGATTACAAATGTTTTATGATGAATGGCTTGCCATCACATCTGATCGGTTTATTTTACAAACAGTTTCAGGAGCTACTATTACATTTAAAGAAGGTGTTAATTCTCCGGTACAAAATAAACCTGCTTATGGTTTCATGTTTTCTGCAATTGAAGAGGCAGAGATTAATGTGGAAATTGACAAATTGTTTAAAAAAGGTGTTATTGAAAAAACTGTTGAACATGAGCATCAATTTGTGTCAAAAATATTTCCAAGAAATAAAAAAGATGGTGGTTGCAGAATTATTCTGGACCTTACAAATCTTAATAAATTTGTTGAATATAAACATTTTTAAATGGAAACATTTAACACTGCAAGACATTTGATATCAGCAGGTTGTTATATGGCTACAATTGATTTAAAGGATGCGTACTATTCAGTACCAATACATCAGTTCTTTCGAAGGTATTTAAAATATAATTGGCTGGGAGAGCTGTGGCAATTCAAAGCTTTACCCAAATGGGTTAAGTTCAGCTCCCAGGCTCTTTACAAAGCTGTTGAAACCAGCTTTAGCACAATTAAGAGCACAAAAGCACATCATTATGGCTTATCTGGATGACATTTTAATCATCAATAGTAATCAGGAATCAGCTGGGAAATCAGTTTCAGCAACTAAAAACTTTATTTGAGAAGTTAGGTTTCTTGATTCATCCAATTAACTCCCAGCTGCAGCCAGCACAGTCAATTAACTATTTGGGGTTTGTAATTAACTCAGTTACTATGTTAGTAACTTTGCCAACAGATAAGATTGATGATATTTTGGTGACCTGTAGGGGTCTCATTCACAAACCTTATCCCTCCATCCGAGAAGTAGCAAAGGTTATTGGTAAACTAGTAGCAGCATTTCCTGCAGTAGAATTTGGTCCATTACATTACCAAAACCTTCAAAGGGACAAAATAAGAGCTCTAAAAAAAGAGAGCAGGCCATTTTGATAGGCCTATGCAATTAACAAAAGAAGCTTTATTGGAATTACAATGGTGGATTGAAAATGTCCCACAAGCTGCTAAAAAACATTCTGATACAACAGCCTGAAGTAATTTTACAAACAGATGCTACTGCTCTTGGATGGGGGGGCGACAGATTCATTCACCAGCTGTGGGGGCAGATGGACTGTCCAAGAGGAAATGTTTCTCCAAACATATGGTATTAACTATTTAGAATTATTGGGTGCATTTTATGGGTTGAAGGCATATTGTTCTACAAAAAAGAATCTGCATGTACTGATGCAATTAGACAATAAAACAGCTGTTGCATATATTAATCACATGGGTGGAGTCAGATCGGTATCATGTGATTGTCTGGTCAATCAGATATGGCAATGGTGTATTAAGCACCAAATTTGGATTTCGGCATATTACATCCCAGGTAAAGACAATGTGGTGGCAGACAATAGATAACACAAGGAATGTTTAAAGATAACACAGAATGGATGTTGAACCCAGTAATTTTCAGTGCAAAAATTGTGACTCAATATGTCAATTCCTAGCAGCAGTGATTTAATTGATAAAACCAGTAACCAAAGAAATTCATCCATTACATGCTTATATGAATTTGTTAATCTGCAGGTTTTGACCAGACCACTACAGGAGCTTGGATTGTCGGATAGAACTATGGATTATTATAGTCGCATCATGGCGAGATAGCACTCAGAGACAATATATGACACATGTAAAGAAATGGGAAAAATTTTGCGGACAGTCAAATATATCCTATCATACTGTGAACATTGCAAACATATTGGAGTTCCTTGCCGAGTTGCATTTTGAACAACACTTAAGTTACAGTGCCATTAATAGTGCAGAAATCAATTGGATCACATCCATTAATATCCAGATTTATGAAAGGAATCTTTAACAAAAATCCACCCAAACCAAGATATACAGAAATTTGGGATGTTAGCATTGTACTTACCTTACTTAGCAATGGACTCCAATCGAAGTTTTGTCATTGGAAAAGTTAACATTTAAAATTAGTAATGTTAATGGCATTGGTTTCAGCTCAAAGGGTGCAAACATTACAAATGTTATGTTTAGACTGTATGCATGTGACTGCAGATAACATTGTGTTCTATGTTTACGATTTGATCAAACAAAGCAGACCAGGGAGAACTGGAGCGAAGTAATGTTTCAAGCTTATCCCATTGATCCAACGTTGTGTGTAGTTAAACATTTGAATCATTATGTAAAAGTTACCAGAACTCTTTGAGGTGATGAAAAAACATTAATGATCACGCATAAGAAACCACACACAAAAGCTTCAGTGCAAACAATCTCAAGGTGGTTAAAACAGGTGTTACTTTTAGCAGGAGTAGACACTGATGTGTTCAAATCTCACTCCACCAGGGCAGCAGCTACATCCGCGGCGAAGTTACAGGACGTACCACTCGAACACATTTTAGAAACCGCAGGGTGGTGTAAAGAAGAAACTTTTTCAAAGTTCTACAATAAACCTGTTCACACAATGACAGGCTTTGGACACGCGGTGTTGAGTTCACTATAATTACCTGCTTTGTTTCATTATTGATTGATATTATCAATTATGTTATCACTTATATCTTTTATCACTTTGTAATGGTTCCCTCAGGTGTAAAAAGAGGGTTATTATATGTTATTTTATCATTAAAAGTTTTATGGAAAGAACTAAAACTAGTCTGGTTTTCCCATGTATGTGTTGACCTAGCCGGACTGTCGTATGGAAGAATTCTACGACATGAAAAACACAGAAGCTTCAAAATCTTCACGTAGTCACTCACGTGACTCCGAAGTAAAATAGTAAGATTAAACGAGAACTTACCAGTTCGAAGTTTGATCTTTATTTTATGAGGAGTAACGATGAGGGATTACGTGCCCTCCACTCCACACCCTCATAAAGTAAATGATCATCTGGTAGTTCTAAATCTATGATGAGCCATACTATCTTACTCCGGCTATTGTGTTCTGTGTTTTTCATGCCGCTGCTTTGAAGTATGCCGTTCTAGCGCCAGGCGGGGCTTCTTCACGTAATCCCTCATCGTTACTCCTCATAAAATAAAGATCAAACTTCGAACTGGTAAGTTCTCGTTTAATCTTACTATTTTCATTCAGTAGAGTCCATTATTGGTTGATTATGTTCCAGTGCAGCCTCAGGGGATGAAGGATGATTTGCTGCACACCAGTTCATTGACTTCCCAGTGACTGATGAAGCCACTGTGGGATTGTCGACTCACTCAGTCACTGTTGGGCTTGGACATAGCTGATGAAGCAGGGTGAGAGTTTGAGAGGCAGTTTAGTTCTGTTTCGTTCAGTTTGGTGTCACGTGTACCACGTACAGTGAAAAGCCTTTTTGCTGCATGCTATCCTGCAGCCGGAGAGACTATATGTGATTACATTCGGACCGCCATGAAGTGTTCTTCCCATTTATGTGGCCTGCTGGACACATTTTGTAAAGTGCCTGCGAGCGCTGCACTGCATTGCCAACACAACATAGCTGCTAGTTATTGCTGCTGTAGTTTAGTTTAGTTTAGAGATACAACATGGAAACAGGCCCTTCGGCCCACCGAGTCCGTGCCGACCAGCGATCCCTGCACACTAACACATATCCTACACACACTAGGGACAATTTACACTTGTATCAAACCAATGAACCTACTAACCTGCACGTGTTTGGAATGTGGGAGGAAACCGGAGGACCCAGAGCAAACCCACACAGGTCACGGGGAGAACGTGCAAACTCCGTACAGACAGCACCCGTAGTCAGGATGAAACCCGGGTCTCTGGCGCTGTGAGGCGGCAACTCTACCGCTGCGCCACCGTGCCGTGCCTTAACTTGTTATTGAAATGCTGTCCCACTAGAAGCTGCAATCTGGTCTCTCTCCAGGGATTCATATTATCAAATGAACAAACCACTAGGCACCCACTATAATTTTTTAATTTGTAACCAAAACGGATTTCAATAACATGACAGAAAATCTCAACGGTCTCTCCCTGTCAGAGGAATGATAAATGTGGGAAGATTAGAGCGGAGCGCTTTCTCCGGCTGCAGATCACTGATTTTGTTTGCTTTCTGTGTAATAAACTTGGGAATTGTTTGGATTTAATTGTACGGAAGCTCAGATCAGCACGTACATGGCAAGATTAATAACCGCAATGTTGGGTCACAGGCTTAATCAAGCATGGTTAAGGCTGATGTGAGAAAAACCTTGTGGAATGTACCAAGCATCTTGCTGTCAAATGACCCAGAGGTATAGGAATTGCTGCACTAACAACAGCTGAGATTGTGTCATCCAACCTCCCCTGCAAGATCACACAAGAGGTGCAATCATACTGGAGATCTCAAATGTGAAAGCAATTTGATTTTTACTTAAATATCCCACAAAATATGTACCTTTGGAAAGAAGATATGCGAGGGTTAGTTCCAAATGCAATAGTTCATGTGAGAGGCAGCCCAATTAAATGTGGACAATAGACAATGGACAATAGGTGCAGGAGTAGGCCGTTCGGCCCTTCAAGCCAGCACTGCCATTCAATGTGATCATGTCTGATCATCCACAATCAGTACACCGTTCCTGCCTTCTCCCCATATTCCCCGACTCTGCCATCTTCAACATTTTAGCTTCAGTTATGCATATAATACTTCCTTATACAGGAATATTAATAAGGAACTATTAATATACAGCATGGAAACAGACTCTTTGGCCCAACTTGCCCACACCAGCCAACATGTCCCAGTTACACTAGTCCCAGCTGCCTGCCTTTGGACCATATCCCTCCAAACCTGTCCTATCCATGTACCTGTCTAACTGTTTCTTGAACATTGGGATAGTCCCAGCTTCAACTACCTCCTCTGGCAGCTCGTTCCATACATCCGCCATCCTTTGTGTGAAAATGTTACCCCTCAGATTCCTAGTAAATCTTTTCCCCTTCGCCTTAAACCTATGTCCTCTGGTCCTCGATTCACCTACTGTGGGCAAGAGACTCTGTGCGTCTACCCGATCTATTCCTCTCTTTGATTAGTACAGATGTCAGGGTTATGGGGAGAAAGCAGGAGAATAGGGTTGAGAGGGAGAGATAGATCTGCCATGATGGGCTGACTTGATGGGCCGAATGGCCTATTTCTGTTCCTATCACATACGAATTTATGGTTTAAGTTGGCAACTGCCGGTTTCCTGTAGATTGCAAAAAAGCCAGATGTTTTACCAGGAGAACTGAAAGGTTTAACAGGTCAAAAGAAATTAGGATTTGCATAGGCAGTTTCAGCAATGGAAATGCGATTTCACTGGCACTCAAGCTAGAGCCTTCAATGTAAGAATACAAGCTATTTGTTACCGTGGGAGAGAATAAGAGGAAGTGGGAATAAATCTCAGATAGTCTACAGGGTAGACTGTAGGCTCATCATACCAGCACCTACAGAATGAGAGCTCTAGACACTGTATGAATGGGCGTTGTTTTGCAGCAGTTGAAAACAGTAACTGACCTAACAAAGCAGAACGAGCTAAAATATACGACGTGTAGGAAGGAACTGCAGAAGTTGGACGCAAAATGCTGAGTAACTCAGCGGGACAGGCAGCATCTCTGGGGAGATAGAATGGGTGATGAAGGGTCTCCACACAAAACGTCAGCTAAAATATACTATGTTCATTGATGTCCCAATGGTTGATGTCAGCACCCAACAGAAGATAGCGTTTGGAGCCTTTCATGACTTTGACCCTCTACCCTGGATGGAGTGGATGTGGAGAGGATGTTTCCACGAGCGGGAGAGTCTAGGACTAGAGATCACAGCCTCAGAATTAAAGGAAGTTCCTTTAGGAAGGAGATGAGGAGGAATTTCTTTAGTCAGAGGGCGGTGAATCTGTGCGATTCATTGCCACACAAGGCTGTGGAGGCAAAGTCAATGGATAGATTCTTGATTAGTACGGGTGTCAGGGGTTATGGGGAGAAGGCAGGAGAATGGGGTTAGGAGGGAGAGATAGATCAGCCATGATTGAATGGCGGAGTAGACTTGATGGGCCGAATGGCCTAATTCTTAACTGCCTACCACATGGGTGGTGGGTGTATGGAACAAGCTGCCAGAGGAGGTCGTTGTGGTTGGGACCATCCCGACGTTTAAGAAACAGTTAGACAGGTACATGGATTGGAATAGGAATACTTTATTGTCACATGTGACTGGGCACAGTGAGATTCTTTGCTTGCATAAACAATGTATTCAAATAGCAGCCACCTACGGCACTGGCAAAGTCACAAAGCACGCCGGCTTTACCCCCTCAACAGTTCCTCCACGCTGGCTCCCCATTGTCCTTTGTCCCCTGCCCCCACCCCTATTGTCTATTGTTCTCCCCTCACCTCCCTCACGGCAGTCCCCCACGCCGGGTTCCCCATTGTTCATCCCCCCCCCCCCCCCCCCCCCCCCCCCCCCGGGTGGTCCTCCTCACTCTCATCGACTGTCGGCCGTGGGTGATCGCTGCTCCCCGAGGCATCGACTGTCGGCCGTGGGTGATCGCTGCTCCCCGAGGCATCACCACTGCCGAGGCCCATTGGCGTGAGGCTTCACCGCGGTCCACGCTCGACTCGCGCTCCAGGGAGGACAAGGTTGGAGGGATATGGACCAAGCGCAGGCAGGTGGGACTAGTAGCTGGGACATGTTGGCCAGTGTGGGCAAGTTGGGCCGAAGGGCCTGTTTCCACACTGTATCACCCTGTGACTCCATGACAACAAACTTATCCCAGTCCGTACCATTGCCATTGCCGCAGCTTCTGCCACAGTACAGCACCGGTCTGTAGTCAGCTGCCCCCTGCTCTGGTAAAAATGGTTCTCCCGCCTTGGATTACCCCGTGATTACACCGTGAAGTCTTCAAGTCCCTTGAGAGTGGCTCGAGCACGGACTCTCTCTGTGGGAGGCAACATTCCATCAACACTCTCTGCTTCATACAGCTTAATCCGAATTTCTTGTTAAATGCCTTTCTATATTTCTAATCATTTTCTATTTGTTCCATGTTGGTGTTATATTTTCTTGAAGTTTTTCTTCAGCTTCAGTTTAGTTAAGAGACTCAGCATGGAAACGGCCCCTTCGGCCCACTGAGCCCATGCTGCCCAGCGGTCACTCATTCACACTACAGTAGTTCTATCTGACCCCACTTTCCCTGCACACAGGGGCAATTTACAGAGGGCCAATTAGGGCCTGTCCCACTTGGTGAGTTTTTTCGGCATCATTTCAGTGTCGGCAAAACATTCTGGACATTTCAAAATCCAGCGGCGACAAAAAAAACGTTGCGACACTTGAAAAAACACCGCGCGTCAATACGTCCTCACGCCGCGTCCCCGCCACGCCACACGTCATCACGCCGCAACGTCTCGGTGACCTGACGCCAGTCAATGATGCCGGCAGTCGCCAAAAATAAATCGCCAAGTGGGACAGGCCCTTTAACCTACAAACCTGCACGTCTTTGGGATGTGGGAGGAAGCCGGAGCACCCGGGGAAATCCATGCGGTCATGAGGAGAACGTGCAAACTCCACGCAGACAGTACCCGAGGTCAGGATCAAACCCTTAGTTTCTGGCGCCGTCTCTACCAGTTGCACACCTTGGCCACCCTCTCTGGAGCCCGCGTGAACACGGGTCCTTTGGCAAGGGGAGGTTTTGCGAGTCCTCAGTAGCATCCTGCATCATCCTGAACATTTATTGACAAGATACAAGCCATTCATCAAGAATGTATTCCTGGTCTTCAGTGCTGTTGGAGATAGAGGTCGGCACAGCATTGCTCTCTGCAAGGAGAACACAAAAACGGCCATTTATCATGGAATTGATTTCTCTGGGGGAGTTGAGTTTGAATGCTAAGCTACAGAACGCTCGCCCGCATTGTACAAATGTTCCACTGCGCTCTCACAACTCAATGGTCAACCACTCATGTTGGTGACACCTCATAATGATCACAGGGAGACAGAATGTAGACAGAAATGCTGGAGAAACTCAGCGGGACAGGCAGCATCTATGGAGCGAAGGAATAGGTGACGTTTCGGGTCAAACCCCTTATTCAGACTGATGTCAGAGGGGCCATTTCCGCCCCCCGCCCCTTGACATCAGTCTGGAGAAGGGTTTTGACCCGAAACATCGCCTATTCCTTCGCTCCATAGATGCTGACTCATCCGCTGAGTTTCTCCAGCATTATTGTCTACCTTCGATTTTTCCAGCATCTGCAGTTCTTTCTTAAACTGAGACTGATGGCTTTTCATCAACTGGTCAATATTAATGTGGGTGCAAAGCACTTCAAGGACTAATGTAAAGATTCAGTTTAGTTTTATTATTATTACCGAGGTACAGTGAAAAGGCTTTTTTGTCGTTGCGTGCTTTCCAGTCAGTAAAAAGACTACACGATTACAAGACTCCACAGTGCACGGATACAAGGTGGCATCTCAACGCTGTATCTCTAAAGTCTAAAGAGATGGTTGAGTTAGAGTCATAGAGAGATATGGTGTGAAAACAGGCCCCAACTTGCCCACACTGGCCAACATGTCCCAGCTACACTAGTCCCACCTGCCTGCGTTTGGCCCATATCCCTCCAAACCTGTCCTATCCATGTACCTGTCTAACTGTTTCTTAAATGTTGGGATAGTCCCAGCATCAACTACCTCCTCTGGCAGCTTGATCCACACACCCACCACCTGAAAAAGTTACCCCTCAGATTCCTATTAAATCTGTTCCCCTCACCTTAAACCTATGTCCTCTGGTTCTCCATTCACCTACTGTGGGCAAGAGACTCTGTGCGTCTACCCGATCTATTCCTCTCTTTGATTAGTATGGATGTCAGGGTTATGGGGAGAAAGCAGAGAATAGGGTTGAGAGGGAGAGATAGATCAGCCATGATGGGCTGACATGATGGGCCGAATGGCCTAATTCTACCCCTATCACATATGAATTTATGGTTTAAGTTGTCAACTCTGCAGGTTTCCTGTAGGTTCCCATTCCTCTCATGATTTTATACACCTGTATAAGATCACCCCTCATCCTCCTGCGCTCCAAGGAATAAAGTCCTAGCTTGCTCATCTCCCCATAGCTCAGGCCCTCTAGCCCAGGCAACATGCTCGCAAATCTTATCTGTACCCTTTCCAGCTTGACAACATCTTTCCTATAACATAGTGCCCAGAACTGAGCATAAAGTTATGGAATTAGCTTCAGTATATCTGTGGATGCAGTGACCATGTGTGAGAAGGAGCTGCAGATGCTGGTTTCAACCAAATATAGACACAAAAAGCTGGAGTAACTCAGCGGGTCAGGCAGCATCTCTGGAGAGAAGGAATGGGTGGCGTTTCGGGTTGAGACCCTTCCTCAGACGGTCTGAAGTCATTCCAGCTTTTTGTGTCTACCTCTGATGCTGTTACCTTGGGGACCATGTCGACACGTGACGCCTGTATGGCCGTGAGCCCAACCAGTCGTGCCTTTTTCTGGTCGGCGCTGGAGGTTTGGCGACCAGCTGCAACTACAACGAGTGCCGGCGAGTCGCCGAAAAAAATCGCCTGAGTGGGACAGGCCCTTTAGGTTGCAGACAGGGACTGGTGCTTTGAGCTCCTCTCTACCCTGCTTGTACACGTCAACCAAAGTGCCCAGGGAAACATTCACATGTCTTACTGCAGAAGAGTGTGATTATGCTAATAAACTGCAAGAGATATAGAAACATAGAAAATAGGTACAGGAGTTGGCCATTCGGACCTTTGAGCCAGTACTGCCATTCAATATGATCATGGCTGATCATCCACAGTCAGTACCCCGTTCCTGCTTTATTCCCATATCCCTTGATTCCGCTAGCCCTGGGAGCTAAATCTAACTCTCTCTTGAAATGAACTATCTAGTGAATTGGCCTCCACTGCCTTCTGTGGCAGAGAATTCCACAGATTCATCACTCTCTGGGTGAAAAGTTTTTCCTCATCTCAGTCCTAAATGACCTACCCCTAATCTTTACTCTGTGACCCCTGGTTCTGGACTCTCCCAACATGGGGAACATTTTTCCTGCATCTAGCGTGTCCAATCCCTTAAGAGTCAGAGTTGGATACCAACGCAACGTTTACATATTTACCTGATCTTCAATTAGTCAGATCCGATTAGTCAGCCTGAATGTTGCAACTTGCACTGTGCTTGGGGCTTTGTGAGAATGTCAGTGGTTTGAAAAACCAAGAGTGGAACAAAATAAATCTCAGAGTATGCCTCAGCAGCGAGTGGTGGCTGATAAAATATACAGTGATGCCGAGGGTGAGACCACGCCGATTACTAAAGTGCAGCAGTCACTCTTGCTTTCTGGATAATTATGATAAATAAAATGGATTTGGTTTCCATGAAGCTAAATAGATTAAAGCTGAGGCCTGGGTTTAATTTGTTCTGAAGAAATTATCTCTGCATTATTCTTTGGATTCTTTACTGAAACATTGAAGTTTTATTTACATATGCCAGGGCTAGTTTCCGATTGCAAAATCAAGTCCATTCATGATCTCCCCATGATCTGTGTGGGTTTTCTCTGAGATCTTCGGTTTCCTCCCACACTCCAAAGACGTGCAGGTTTGTAGGTTAATTGGCTTGGTCAATGTAAAGATTGTCCCTGGTGGGTGTAGGATAGTGTTGCTGTGCGGGGGTCCCTGGTCGGCACGGACCCGGTGGGCTGAAGGGCCTGTTTCCACGCTGTTTCTCTAAAAACTGAAATTAAAACCTTTCAAACTGGGTACAAGTCAGAAATTATTTTTTTTAATAATAGTTTTAAACCGCTAAACTTATCGAAATGAAGCCACAATAAAAGCAGGGGTAGACTTTGTCCTTACAGTGTTTCTTTGTCCTTCTTCCAGCATATCTAAACCAACAAGCGAATGGCAGAAGTGCAGTCATTGTCACATATGTCCTTACAACAAAGTATTAGACTTAGAACACACTGCTGGAGGAACCCAACGGGCCAGGCAGCATCTGTGGAGCAACATGGACAGTCGACAGGTATCTAACTTTGACTCTTAAGGGATTGGACAGGCTAGAAGCAGGAAACATGTTCCCTGATGTTTGAGGAATCCAGAACCAGGGGTCACAGTTTAAGAAAAAGTTTAGGACTGAGATGAGGAAAACATTTTTCACCCAGAGAGTTGTGAATCTGTGGAATTCTCTGCCACAGAATGCCGTGGAGGCCAATTCACTGGATGTTTTCAAGAGAGAGTTAGATTTAGCTCTTAAGGCTAACGGAATCAAGGGATATGGGGAGAAAGCAGGAACGGGGCACTGATTTTAGATGATCAGCCGTGATCACGTTTCTGCAGCTCAGGTGGACTCTGTTCCTTAGTCGTACCTGTTGACGCTTTTATTGGTCTTTTTACAGAAGGCTTGACGTGACTGAATGACTCGCACGGTTGGTCAGTCCGAGGGCAACCTCGTGGGCAGTGGGGCGCGGCAAACACTTGCAATTACAGAGATACCTGGGGAGGAGGTAGCTGCCCAATTGCACACACGGTAAAAAGTGCAACATATTCAGTTTGTTTCCTTGGCATCATTAAAACTCAGCGTGCAGCTGGCACTGGAGATGGCTCTTTATAGGGCAGAGTAATTTTGGTGAGTGTTTTAACTCTATCAGTGTCAGGTCCACTCTGTGAGATCCAGTGACCTCCCTCTGTGTGGCGAGCAGTGCTCCCTGGGTATATTTAAGGCAGACATAGATAGATTCTTGATTAGTTTGGGTGTCAGGGGAAATGGAGAGAAGGCAGGGGAATGGGGTTAGGATGGAGAGATAGATCAGCCATGATTGAATGGCAGAATAGATTTGATGGGCCGAATGGCCTAATTCTGCTCCTATCACTTATAACATTTAGTAATCCACAAGTGGAATAATTCCACTCATTTTAACTAGCTGCACTCTGCTTCATGTCTTTGAAATACGTCATCCGGAAATAAGTTGGGCTTTCCTATTCGGAGACTCCCGGCCACGTTCAATCCCGACATCGGATGTCTGGAGTTGACACTTTGTTCCCATAGACGTGTGGGTGAGAGGTGAAACGCCCCCCATATACAGGTGAATGGTCAAACTAAACACGTACAGGTTTGTAGGTTCATTGGTTTCGGTAAAGATTGAAAATTGTCCCTAGTATGTTTAGGATCTTTTTGTGTGTGGCGTGCACAGCCTAAAGTTGTAGGACAACTTGTTCTATTTGATCTTATTTGATTGTGCACGCCGGGTTGATTGCATTTGTCGAAACAGGGCGGACCACGTGAAGGTTGCAACCTTTTGCCCCATGTTTAGGATAGTGCTAGTGTAAGGGGATCGCTTGTCGGCCCGGACTCGGTAGGCCGAAGGGCCTGTTTCAACGCTGTATCGCTAAACTAAACTAAAGAATAATAAATATTTCTTCTGAACTCCTTGAATGAATGGGACACAGAATGCTGGGGTAACTCTACGGGACAGGCAGCATCTCCAGAGAGAAGGAATGGGTGACATTTCTGGACGAGACCCTTCTGCAAACCAAAACGTCACCCATTCCTTCCCTCCAGAGATGCTGCCTGTCCCGCTGAATTACTCCAGCATTTTGTGTCTATCTTCGGTTTAAACCATCATCTGCAGTTCTTTCCTTGAATGCTGGAGTAGATGCTATTAACTAAATGCAAATGTAACGTTTTCATCTTGTCCCTGGAATGAGGACAGGAATGTGATCAAAGGGCTTTACACTGGAGGTGCTGCAGGTTTCGAGGCACGTGTCCTGCTTTCAATAATTGATTCGCGATGCTGCCAAGTTTTATTAGCGGACCCTAAGCCTGCAATTGCTTTTTTAAAGAGCTTTCAAAGTTCCACTGTTCCGCAATTATATTGTTGAAACTAGAATTCACTTACAAATTGTCAATTTGATCTTGAGCTACTTCTCCAGCAACTACGGGGCGAGTATTCTGGAGAGAGCCGCCAGCTCCAGGAGAATCCAACCACCCGGAACGTCCAACACTGATCAGCTTTGAGGAGCTTTGATTCAAGGCTCGGGGCTGTGTGTGGTTCCAGTCATGGACCACTGATGGATGATCAGCCACGATCATATTGAATGGCGGTGTTGGCTTGAAGGGCCGAATGGCCTGCATCTATTTTCTATGTTTCTATTACTCTCTCTATGTCTGCAACCAACAACCGTGAACGGGAAAATTGATGAAAGGATTCTGCAAATACTGAATCCAATTCTATTACAATCTTTTCCACCCCATGGGTTCAACCTGCAATGTGTTGTCAGTGACTCCTGTAGAAGTACAGAAAATAACTAGGTAAAAAACTACTAGGAAAATATCTCTTGGTCCGTCACCCTCTGTAGCTCAACCTTCACCCCAGGGCATGAATGTTATCCGTAAATCTCTTTAAAAGAACATAGAACATAGAAAGATGGACACCACCTGCTGGAGTGACTCAGCGGGACAGGCTGCATTTCTGGAGAGAAGGAATGGGTGACGTTTTGGGTTGCGACACTTCTTCAGACTATATCTGTCATTACACTCTCCCCTGACATCAGCCTGAAGAAGGGTCTCGCCCCTTCTTTCTCCCCAGAGATGCTGACTGTCCCGCTGAGTTACTCCAGCTTTTTGTGGCTTATCTTCAGTTGAAACCAACTTCCTACACATAGAATATAGAAAAGCACAGCACAGGGAGAAGGTACAAAGTCCGTACACACAGCACCCAGAGTCGGGATCGAACCCGTGTCTCTGGCCGTGGAAGGCAGAAACTCAACCTCCGACGTTCCCGATAAAACAGCCCAAGTTTATCCAACTGCTCCCTGCAGCTGAAACCCTCCAATCCAAGTGGCATCTGGTAAATCCTCTCCTGCACCTTCCCAAAGATAAAGATCGATGGGTCAATGTCAACTAAATACTGACCACGAGTTGGACCATGGAAATCTTTCCCGTCCAAGCCCAGCACGTTGAGTCCAATTAGAGTGATACAGCACGGAAACAGGCCCTTCGGCCCAACTTGTCCACACCGGCCAACATGCCCCATCTACACTAGTCCCACCTGCCTGCGTTTGGCCCATATCCATCCCGACCTGTCCTATCCATGTACCTGTCTAACTGCTTCTTGAATGTTACGATATTCCCAGCCTCAACTACCTCCTCCGGCAGCTCGTTCCATACACCCACCACGCTTTGTGTAAAAAAGTTGTACCCCAGATTCCTAATAAATCTTTTCCACTTCACCTTGACCCTAATGTGGACGTGACTGCAGCAAGCAGCGGGCCTTGCCCTGTAGCCCACGGCTGGCAATCAACTCAAGCAACCCACTCCACATTGCAGCTGGTCCGGTCTTTGTCTTAAACACACCTCAACGCTCTACACAACAAGGTCTGAAGAAGGGTCTCGACCCAAAACGTCACCCATTCCTTCTCTCCAGAGATGCTGTCTGTCCCCGCTGAGTTACTCCAGCTTTTTGTGTCTGTCTTCGGTGTAAAGCAGCGTCTGCAGTTCCTTCCGACACCATTATTATTCAGCCTTGTAATTGTTTGGAGTCTGAGGGACATTTTATTTTCATCCACTGTGGTCTCAACAAGTTTTTGCCGGCTTGGTACGGATGCTAATATTCTCCAAAGGTCATTAATTAAATTTATGATATAATGTGGCATAATTAAAAGCCTAAACTGCTTGAAAACAATTGTAGGTTTTGCTCCCTTTCAAAGTGAGTGGGCCTGCTGATAATCTTTGATTGCTAGGGGGAGGTTGAAATGGAATGATTAATTTGTTTTTTAATGAGCTGGTTTAAGAGGGTTTTGTACACTCTGCAAATCCACGTGGTCGCACTGTCCTTCACAGAGTAGCTGGTGCCCATGTTCACTCCCATCAGCTGCAAGACATCACTCAGCTCCCAACCAGGTCAATACTGGAGCCATAAATCAGAAGCAGCATTCACAATCTGCAATACCTTTGCACAGTCGGGGAATTGCTTGTAACTGCAGATGTCGGTTCAAGTATCTGAATGCCAAAAGAAAAAAAAACACACAGCTAATTGGCCCTTACAGTGGAAGGGAGAGAGCAGAGGATGTATTTCCTGCAGCCGACTGACTCACTGTCAAACCCATTGCAGCCCAAAGAGAGGAATTATTGAAGGAAGGCATTGATACAGTTTATTTCCAACCCAATATATACCAAATTAAGTAGAGAACCAGCCCGCTGTACACGATCACAGCGAACGGAATCATCTCCTTCAAGATGTAATATAGTTTCAGATAATTACCAACCTTAAAAATCAGACACAAGGTGCTGGAGTAACTCAGCGGGTCAGGCAGCATCTGTGGAGAACATGGATAAGTGACGTTTCACAGAGTGCTGGAGTAACTCAGCGGGTCAGGCAGCATCTGTGGAGAACATGGATAGGTGACGTTTCACAGAGTGCTGGAGTAACTCAGCGGGTCAGGCAGCATCTGTGGAGAACATGGATAGATGACGTTTCAGGTTGAGACCCTTCTTCTGACTGATTGTAGCCAGACTGAAGAAGGGTACTGACCCAAAACATCCCCCAAGCCCAACACCCCCCCCCCCCCCCCCACATAAAACAAACTAAGGAACACTAAAACATACTTTTTAACACATACAAAAAATAGCAAAAAGAAGAAAGGACAGACTGTTGGCGAGGCAGACAGCGCATGAGTTTCATTGTTAAATAACTTCACTGGTGGTCCCTGTGTATAGAACCAGCCGGATAACCAGTTACAATAGTATCTATTTTCATTTCACAACTCTGGCCTGAGTGGTTTACTTTTATGAAGACCACACAGAGTACATTTGACCTACACGATGTAACATCAACTGGAAAATGCCGTTTGAAACAGTTGGATTAAAACTTGGCAGCAACTTTGCCAACAGAAGCTGTAATGCCAACATTCTGCTGTGGTCGCACTGACGTCTGTACAAATTGCTCACCACAATTCCTCCTTTAGGAAGAAGATGAGGAGGAATTTCTTTAGTCAGAGAGTGGTGAATCTGTGGAATTCTTTGCCACAGACAGCAGTGGAGGCCAAGTCAGTGGATATTTTTAAGGCAACAATAGATAGATCTTGATTAGTGCGGGTGTCAGGGGTTATGGGGAGAAGGCAGGAGAATGGGGTTGAAAGGGAAAGATAGATCAGCCACGATTGAATGGCGGAGTAGACTTGATGGGCCGAATGGCCTAATTCTGCTCCTGTCATTGGCAGTGACAACAATTACATTAGCAGCAATTTTAAACACAATTCAACACGAGTAAAATTTGATTTTCTCTAACTTTTATCACTCTTTGGGCAAACCAGTATTTGACCAGAAGTTCCCCAAGGCCCTTAGAGACATTCATCATTGCTTGCGAGTTTCCCCTCACTCTGCTATTTCCAAGCACTTTCATTCCTCTGGGTATGCATCCCATTAGCAAGTTTCACAGCTGTTTACTTCTAATTTTCTGTTCAATTTACTAAGGAAACTAGCCACTGTACCCCAGTCTAAACATACAATAGTTGAGTGTGTTATTTTTGATAGTAATTTTAAATCAGGATACTCACATTGCAATGGACTGGCACAGTGATCAACGATGTTTATATTTGTGTGATTGGTCTCACTTCAACTGTGTTAAACCTGCATCCAATTAGTGGGCTGATTATATCAAGGGACATTTTTAAAGGAATTAGTTGAAACAAAAACAATTGCCAGATAGTAACCATTCATGGGAGAGTCCATATGCAGCAAAACGCTGATGAGTTTTGAGGGAACCTGAGGGAAAATGGGTGTAGGCCCTTCGGCCCACAGAGTCGACACCGACCAGCGATCCCTGCACACTAACACTACCCTACACACACCTGGGACAATTTACATTCACACCAAGCCAATTAACCTACAAACCTGTACGTCTTTGGAGTGTGGGAGGAAACCGAAGATCTCGGAGAAAACCCACTCAGGTCACGGGGAGAACATGCAAACTCCGTACAGACAGCGCCTGTGGTCGGGATCGAACCTGGGCCACCGGCGCTGCAAGCGCTGTAAGGCAGCAACTCTACCGCTGCGCCACTGTAGGTGAGTCAGGATGCAGAACAATCCTGTCCGTCCGACCACCAACAAGCTGCCAGAGACCACATGTGCAGTATCAATGATTGATGGCCAGTCAGTTCCTGCTTTTAATGGATCCATGATTCCAATTTCCACAGTTGGATAAACGTTAAAGGTGGGAATGTGTGCGGCACGTCCTGGATGTGCTCTAGACTGTGGCAAAGGGGGGAGGGGGGGGGGGATAATAAGGGTAGGTATCTAGTGGTTTCTTGGCATCTTGATATTCTTGGTAGGTATCTAGCAACACGCTGGTCAACCTGAGGAACACCTTCAGCAACATACTGGTTCCACCAAGATGTGGCACAGAATGCCTTCTTCTGTCGTGGGGTAGACTGAGGCAGAGACTATTTTATAGCAGAATTCTTCCTACGTACAGGGGTGGAAATCCCGGGAGTGGGGGGGTCAGGGGGGGACATGTCCCCCCCCATTTTGATAGTGATTTCCATGCCTGGTTACATAGCTTTGCATTTTCCCAGCCTCAAATATTAGTCCGAGTGGGGACATTGCTTTGGGTACTTCCCATCTCCTGGTGAAAGCAAATTGTCAGGAATCTTAGAAAGCCTTAGACAAATCTTGGATTTGTCACACCCTCAGGAAACCTGCCACAAACATCACGCGACAAGCCCTGAAATGGAACCCCCAAGGAAATAGGAGAAGAGGTGGCCCCAGGAACAGCTGGAGGAGAGATGTCCAGACAAAAGTGTCTGAGAGTGGGCTCAACTGGGGAGATCTGGAAAGAACTGCCAACAACCGAGTGAGGTGGAGGACATTTGTCAATGGCCTAAGGTAGACACAAGTGCTGGAGAAACTCAGCGGGTGCAGCAGCATCTATGGAGCGAAGGAAATAGGCAACGTTTCGGGCCAAAACCCTTCTTCAGATCAAGGTATGTCAATGGCCTATGCTCCCTAGAGCAGCAAAAGCAGAAGTAACACTGGGCGAGAAGGAGAGCGTTGCACCGTCCTCATTCATGTAAACAATGCATTGATTCTACACACGGCGTCACATCATGCAACGTCTCTCACGGCCTTACAGCGGATCGTTGGCCCCGGTTACCAGCCGCAGCAACTCAACTTGTACTTTGAACGTGCTTTTAGAAGTTTAGACAGGGTAGACAGTCAGAACCTTTCTCAAAGGGTGCAATGCTGGAGGATTTGGCTATAAGGTGAGAGGGGCAAAGTTGAATGGACATGTGCGGGGCCAGTTTTCACACAAAGGGTGGAGGGGTCTGGACCGCATTGCCAGGGGTGGTGGTGGCAGTTTAAGAGGCTCTTGGAGAAGCCCAAGGAAGTGCAGGGAATAGACAGATATGGAACACATGCTGGCAGATGAGATCAGTTCAACTTGGCATCACGCTGGCACAGGCATTGTGGGCCAAAGGGCCTGTTCCTGTGCTGGGCTGTTTTATGTTCTATGTTTACTAATGTCAGAAGTTATTTTGATGTGTGTTACCTGCACATCTTGATACTTTGCACATGTCCATTTGCTTTGACAC
Organism: Okamejei kenojei; assembly: GCA_035221665.1. NCBI lineage: Eukaryota > Metazoa > Chordata > Chondrichthyes > Rajiformes > Rajidae > Okamejei > Okamejei kenojei. Next base: position 37,684,025 of record CM069158.1, read on the forward strand.
ATGCCTTCAATAAAAGAGATGTATAGAAATGATGGCCTTGCTATTTGATTCTGTTCATCATCCAGGCTACAGAATTATTGAACATGATACTGCAAGTACTCACACACACTACATCACAATAAACAAAGTGCTCCCTTTATAAGCGGGATTTACATATAATAGTAAGATTAAACAAGAACTTACCAGTTCGAAGTTTGATCGTTATTTTATGAGGAGTTACGATGAGGGATTACGTGAAGAACCCGCCTCACGCTGGCAACGGCACAGAACACCAAAAGCCGGAGTAACATAGTAAGGCTCATAAAAGACTTAGAACTACCATTTGATCATTTATTTTATGAGGGTGGGAGCGGAGGGCACGTAATCCCTCATCGTAACTCCTCATAAAATAACGATCAAACTTCGAACTGGTAAGTTCTTGTTTAATCTTACTATTTTACTTCGGAGTCACGTGAGTGACTACGTGAAGATTTTAAAGCTTTCTGTGTTTTTTATGTCGTAGAATCAATCCGTACGACAGTCCGGCTAAGTAAACACATACATGAGAAACCAGACTAATGTTAGATCATTTCACAATTAACTTTTTAATGGTTTAAAGACCATATAATAACCCTCCTTATATCTGAGGGAAAATGATTACAAGTGATAAAAGATAGAAGTGACTACACCATTGATTATAGCAATTAATAGTAAACAAAGCAGGTGATTATAGTGCTCCCAACACCGCGTGTCCAAAGCTTGTCATAGTGTGAACAGGTTTATTGTAGAACTTTGAAAAAGTTTCTTCTTTACTCCACCCTGCGACTTTTAAAATATGCTCGAGAGGTACGTCCCGCCCCTTCGCCGCGGACGTAGCTGCCGCCCTGGTGGAGTGAGATTTGAACACATCAGTGTCTACTCCCGCTAAAACCAACACCTGTTTCAACCATTTTGAGATAGTTTGAACTGAAGCTTTTGTGTGTGGTTTTTTGTGCGTAACCATTAACGCTTTTTCATTTCCTCGAAGGGTGTCAGTAACTTTAATATATTCGTTCAAATGTTTAACCACACACAAAGTAGGATCAATATGATAAGCTTGAAAGGTTACCTTTGTTCCAGATCTCCCTGGTCTGCTTTGTTTTATCAACTCGTAAACATAGAACACAACATTATCTGTAGTCACATGCATACAGTCTAAACGCAACATTTGTAAAGTTTGCACTCTTTGAGCTGAGACCAGTGACATTAACATGACTAATTTCAATGTCAATCTTTCCAATGTCAACCCTTCAATTGGAGTCCATTGTCTAAGTAGCGTAAGTACAATGCTCACATCCCAAATCTCTGTGTATCTTGGTTTGGGTGGATTAATATTAAAGATTCCTTTCATGAATCTAGATATTAATGGATGCGACCCAATTGATCTCTGATCAGTCATAAGCCCTAAATAGGACGACAAGGCACTGCGTGCAGTGTTAATGGCACTGTAACTTAAATGTTGCTGAAAATGCAAATTGGCAAGGAATTCCAAAACATTTGCAATATTTACAGTATCATAAGAAATATTTGACTGTGTGCAAAAGTCTTCCCATTTCTTAATATGTGTCATATATTGCTTTTGTGTGCTATTGCGCCATGTTGCAACCATAACTTCCATAGTTTGGTCCGACAATCCCAGCTCCTGTAGTGGTCTGGTCAAAACCTGCAGATTAACAAATTCATATATGCATACAATGGGTAAATCTCTTTAGTTACCGGATTAGTCAAGATATCACTACAGTTAGGAATCGACATATATGGTTCTTTAATCATATTCAGCATTACTGGGAACCAAGGTTGAGTTGGCCAATTTGGAACTACCAACAATCCAGAAGCAGAATCTTGTTCTATCTTCTTCAGGCATCTCTGAATCAAAGCAAATGGTGGAAAAGCATAAAAGAACATCTTTCCCCAGTGTAATGAAAAAGCATCTACTGCTACTGCATCTGGATCGTGTTCCCAAGACACATAAGTAGGCAACTGATGATTAAGCCTAGATGCAAACAAATCTATTTCTGGCAACCCAAATTGGTTTACAATATTCTTAAATATTGCTGGCTTAAGCATCCATTCCGTATTATCTTTAAAAATCCTGGACCTTTCATCTGCTACCACATTGTCCTTATCCGGAATGTAGCTTGCTGAAATCCTTATTTGGCGACCAATACACCATTGCCATATCTCATTGGCCAGACAATCACATGATACTGACCTAACTCCCCCCATGTGATTAATGTATGCAACAGCCGTTTTATTGTCTAACTGTATTAACACATGTAGACCTTGTTTAGCACAACAATATGCTTTAAGTCCATAAAAAGCACCCAATAACTCCAAATAGTTAATACCATAACCTTGAAGAAACGCTTCTTCTTGAGCTTTCCATCTACCTCCACAACTGGAGGACGAATCTGTAGCCCCCCATCCGAGAGCACTAGCATCCGTTTGTAAAACCATTTCAGGTTGTTTAATCATGATATTCTTAGCAGCTTGTGGGACATTTTCAACCCACCATTGTAATTCCAACACGGCTTCTTTTGTTAACTGCATAGGCCTGTCAAAGTGACCTGCCTTCTCTTTAAGAGCCCTTATTTTGTCCCTTTGAAGATTTTGATAATGTAATGGACCAAATTCCACTGCCGGAAATGCTGCTACCAGTTTCCCAATGGTTTTCGCCACTTCTCGGATGGAGGGATAAGGTTTGTGAATGAGGTAATTACAAGTCATCAAGATGTCATTGGCCTTCTCTGTTGGCAAAGTAACTAACATAGTCACTGAGTTAATTACAAACCCCAAAAAGTTAATTGATTGTGCTGGCTGCAGCTGGGACTTAATTGGATGAATCAAAAACCCTAGCTTTTCAAACAAAGCTTTAGTAACTGAAACTGAGTGCTCAACTGACTCTTGAGTATCACTAATGATCAGAATATCATCCAGATAAGCCATAACAATATGTGTTTCTGTGCTCTTAATTGGGCTAAAACTGGTTTCAACAGTTTTGTAAAGAGTCTAGGAGCCGAACTCAATCCATTTGGTAAAGCTTTAAACTGCCATAATTGTCCCAGCCAATTAAATTTTAAATACCTCCTGAAGCATTGATGAATTGCTACAGAATAATAGGCATCCTTCAAATCAATCTTAGCCATATAACACCCTGCTGAGATAAGATATTTTGCAGTACTGAATGTCTCCATCTTAAAATGTTTGTATTCTACAAACTTATTCAGATTTGTAAGGTCCAGAATAATTCTGCAACCACCATCTTTTTTATCTCTTCGAAATATATTAGAGACAAATTGATGCTTATGTTCATAAGTCTTTTCAATTACTCCTTTTCCAGATAATTTGTCAATTTCCACATTAATCTCCATTCTTTCCTCTGCAGAAAACACATAAGCATAAGCAGGTCTATTCTGTACAGGAGGATTAACCCCTTCTTTAAAAATAATAATGGCTCCCGAAACTGCTTGTAATACATATCGATCAGAAGTAATGTTAAGCCAGGCATTATAAAATTTTTGCAATCTCCCTCCAACTGGAGAGTCATCCACAGTTTCTTTAAGTATATAAGTCTTTAATACCTCTCCGTATGAGCGTGGTGGTCTCCTTCTTCCCGAATACAGGGAAGCACTTGCCTGCACAGCACGATAGTATTTTCGTGACAAACTTCTGCTTCTATAACGGAAATCGAAACCCCTTCGGGTCGAAAAACCCCTTCTTTGTCCAAAAACAAAAGGTTTAACATTGCTAAAATATTTAGCTTCTTCATCCAACTCTTTCAGCTGTTTCGGCAGATTTTCTCCAAACAAATACCCAGGAGCTTGAACTCCACTTTCTTGACACAGGCTTGCAAATCTAGGGTGAAATATGGGCCGAATCGCCGTTTTCCTCATGCAATTAATTTCATAGAATGAATTACATAATAAGCCCAAAGTATCCTTTTGAATCTTTTCCATTTCCAGATTCTCCATTTGCCTGCCATAGGCCGTAATGGCAGCAGAAATTAATTTGAGCACCTTTTGAAACTTCACTTCTAGGGCTCTCATACTTGGAGTCATAGACGTCCATATCATCGGATTCACCGTAGGTACTTCCAATGAGGCACAATTTCTTGGAGCTTTATATAATTCTGATGTTTCATTCATCACAGAATTGTGAAGTTGGTGAGATACCATATAATTTATGTTTGCAGCTAGGATTTCTTCCATAGCCTCACCACTTCCTTCAGGTATAGCAAAATCTTGTGCTATCCCAGGCACATTAGGCCTTTTCTTTTTACTTTGTGGTGTGCTTTCAAAAGCCATATAGCCACCAGCAGGGTCTGCCTTCTGCAGCCCTAAATCAATTGGGATATCATCCCATGAGACTTCTTCCAGCCCAAATCCTGGGTCCGGAGTATCATATTCCCAACTTGGCCCACAGCCATATTCATCATATTCAAACCCCTCAGGGATTTTTTGGGATTCATCTGGGTACTCTGACCCTTGTCTCATTATTGTTTGGAGAACTTTCTCCATATGCTCCATTTTTAGCCACATAGTTTTATTGTCTGGAGGTCTTTCAATATCAGAGTCATCAGAAACCACGGGCCTCTCAGATTTCTTTTTGCATTTTTTAGGAACATTTTCCTCCGTGGTTATTATTTCTGGAGAATCTGGAAACTCACTATCGGGTAAATCGGCGGCCAACGGTATCGGAACCGGGTCCGCACTAACTTTGCGTCCCGTATTTTTACTTTCACCCCGGGAACATCTTTTTACCCGCGAAAACTTCTTTCCCGATTTCTCCATTTTTCTTTAATAATCAGTGCTCAATCAGCACGTTAACGTGGCTCTAAATTTTACTTTTGGTTTCGTTTGCTGGAGCCACCCAGCGTAACCTAAAAAACGCCCCGGTCTAACTGCACTTACCTGCGGGCCGTTCCGACCGCTGCCGAGGAGCTGCTCCTTACTGCAGCTCCTCCTCGCGCCGTCAGCGTTGACGTCATGCCGTTGCCAGCGTGAGGCGGGTTCTTCACGTAGTCACTCACGTGACTCCGAAGTAAAATACAGGCATCGTTGATGTCATTTGGAACGAGCTGTAAAATGAAACATCACTAGGGAGCCTTGGGTCTGATCCCCTCTCCGAGCTAAATTGGATCTTAGGACAAAGGTTCAACACTGATGTAGTCCTCGCCAACCCTGGGTGCTAGCTTAGGACAACTCTCTAGTTGTTGCTAGGTTGATTCACTTGTCTGATAACAGCTGGACAGTCGCTTGCAGACTGCAGAAACCCCGAACCAAACCCCTAAAGAACAAGACTAAGTTGAACAGTTATGGAATGAAGTCCATGGAGAGAAGGAATGGGTAATGTTTCTGACGAAGGGTCCCGACCAGAATCGTCACCAATTCCTTGTCTTCATAGATGCTGCCTGTCCCGCTGAGTTACTCCAGCTTTTTGTGTCTATCTCGGTTGAAACTAGCATCTGCAGTTCCTTGCTACGCACATTCCTTACACTCTCTGAACACGAGATAACAGATGAATAAGTGACGTACTGATGGGTCTCACGTCAGTAGGTAGGCAAGGACCTGGGGAATTTACCTCAGAGCAAGTGTAGGTAGGCTTTGTGATGGAGGAAGGCTGAGGTTTCAGGCAAGGCATCTAGGTGCCATGTATAGTCCTGCCATTGTTATTATGGTACTTAACCGAGCAGCTGAACAAAAAAGTTTAAAGGCAGAGCGATTTGACTTATGTTCTTTTGAGAATGATGAAACTGCAGAACATTTTATGAACCATTCACACTAATTTTTTAATATTAAATCTGATGAATCTATGAAAGGCTGGTTAGGTTATAATTGGAGGCAATGCACACACAGCAGAAATTGTATTAAAACTTTACGGAGCATGACAGAGCGTAATGTTCTGCAGCTTTTGTCCACGTGTCCCATTCAGTCTGTCATAGCGTCACAGAGTGACAGAGTCACACAGCGTGGAAACAGGCCCTTCAGCCCAACTTGCCCATGCTGCCCAACATGCCCCATCTACACTAGTCCCACCTGCTTGTGTTTGGCCCATATCCCTCCAAACTTATCCTATCCATGTACCTGACCAAATGTTTTTTAAACGTTGCGATGGTCCGGGCCTCAAATACTTCCTCCGGCAGCACGTTCCATACACCCACCACCCTCTGTGCGGAAACATTACCCCTCAGGCTCCTATTAAATCTTTCCCCTCTCAAACCCATGCCCTCTGGTTTTTGATTCCCCCACTCTGAAAATACTGCATTCTCCCTCTCATGAATTTTGTACATCTCTACAAGATCACCCCTCATCCTCCTGTGCTCCAAGGAATAAAGTCCCAGCCTGCTCAACCTCTCTCTGTAGCTCAGGCCCTCGGGTCCTGGCAACATCCTCGTAAATCTTCTCTAAACCGTTTCCAGCTGGACAATGCCTGTTGGGATGAAGTTATCCTTTGCAGTTTCCCCGGTCATTCCTCTCCTGTGGTGAAGGAGATGAAGGACAGAGGTTCCCTGAGCTGAAAGTCACAGAGAAAAAGAACAAAGGAGAAGGGTTTAGAATTCATTCTGAAGCAAAATCACTGTCTAAGTTTCCAGTTCGTGCATGGTGACGAGCGTTGGCCCGGCCTAGTGATTAGTCGTGGCCTCGGATCCTCATTACTGAACATTGCCAAATGCAAGCCCCTGCTGAGTCCACACACTAATGGAAGTAATGTCTTTTTTTAACTACTGTAAATGTCACCGGCGCTTGTTAAAATGCACTGCGAGGTTCTGTGGATTAATTAAAAGTAGAAAAATAGCCCACGCTATCGGAATCTTTGCCTGGGATTGACTTGTTTTATACCAGCACATCCTTTCAACACATTCCAATTGTCCAGCCTGGTGACCTGCCTTTGGGGGTGGGGGGCAATCTGTGTCTCAAAGAGGGTCTGAGATACGTCAGCCTTGAATTTCAGAAGTTCATCAGTTCTTCCTCTGGCTTCCCAATACAGGTCTTCAAACCCCCTTCTATCATCTTCTCCTGTTGACCTTTGGTAGCATCAACAAGATTGGATCCCACCACCACTACCTGTGAGCTCATTGTCCAGTCTAGCTCTCACTCAACTATCACTAGTAAACCCAGTGAGGAATGTCAAAGTCCATTTGGGGAGTGAGCCTCATGTTGATCTGGTGCGAGATGTTGTAACGAGCAAATACATCAGAGTCCAAGGCAAACATAACCAACAGATCAACGCAAACCTCTACCACTCTTTCACAAGTGGTGGTCTGAAGTAGGGTCTTGACCATAAACGCCCCCTATTCGAGGTGCCACATGGCGGAGGCATTCCTGGCGTGCCGTAGTCAGCGGGAACTCGCCCGAAGGCTCCTCGGTCAGTCGGCGTAATCGGGAGGGAGCTGGAGACGTGGAACGTGAGGAGCATGGGCCGGTGGGAGGGTGAACCGGGGTAATGTCTCCAGCGCCTTCAAGGTCAGCAGCAGGAGGCGCCCATGGGACACAGAGAGGGCCAGGAGAGGAGAGGCGAGGGGAGGGATGTCGGTTCGCAGGAACTGCTCCAGAACATCGAGCACGCGGGCCGTTCAGACTTTGGACGGTGAATAATGTCGGCGTACACATGTGTAATAGATGCAACACTAATTTCATTGTGCAGTTGCGTATGTGACAAATAAAGCTGTATTGAACTATTGGTGAAGGTCCGTGGACAACTAAATGTCTAACAGGACGAGGAGATCACATTGTCCTCAGTGATGCTTGTGGCCGAATCTTGAGTGCGAAAAACAACACTGACACATTTGAAAGAGTGGAGAAGATGTTTCCACTGTTGGGAGAGTCCAGGACCAGATGGACAGTCAGAATAAAAGGACGTATCTTCAGAATGGAGATGAGGAGGAATTTATTTCATCAGAGGGTGGTGCATCTGTGGAATTCATTGCCACAGAAGGCAGTGGAGGTCAAGTCATTGGGTACTTTTAAAGCGGAGATAGACAGATTCATGATTTGTAAAGTGACAAAGGTTTTGGGGAGAAGGCAGGAGAATGGAGTACAAGGGGAAAATAGATCAGCCATGACTGAAGAAGGGTCTCGACACAAAACGTCGCCTATTCCTTCTCAACAGAGATGCTGCCTCACCCGTTGAGTTTCTCCAGCATTTATTGTCTACATGATAAGGGAATGACGTTTAGTTCAAGGTAAAGACTGCAAAGTCCGATCAAGGATAGTCCGAGGGTCACCAAAGAGGTAGATTGTAGTTCAGCACTGCTCTCTGGTTGTGGTAGGATGATCTGTGATGATGGAAGATGATGCAGTGATGTTGGGACAGACAGTTTGGGAAGATAACCACCTTTCAGAATGTGTGCAATTTTTTGGAAACAGTTTGACCTTGGAGGTGAAACGCAGGAAGTCTCTGCTCCTCCTGGTGTGTTTATTTGTCATGTGGGGAGTAGAATCATAGAATCTACAAGCCTATTCCTTCTCTCCATAGATGCTGCCTCACCCGCTGAGTTTCTCCAGCATTTGTTGTTTAGCCAAGATTGAATGGTGGAGCAGGCTCAATGGGCCAAATGGCCTAATTCTGTTCCTATGCCTTATGGCCTTCTGGAAACCATCTTTTACCAGAATCTTTTGTCTTTTCTTCATCAAAAAGGAAATTAGAAACAAATTGATTTTACAATTTGCAAAATATTTTGTAGAACAATCTCTAACATGGTAAGGCACAAACTGTTTCTCTGCTTGTGAGACGGGCCATTTGTGATTCTAATGTGCTGACACTAATTCTTGACAGAGGATAATTGTTCGTAATTGTCTTCACCCAGAGCAAAATCTATCTTCACCAACTGTGTCGGATTTAATGTGACAATACTCGCATAAAGACAGAGGAAAACAAAGGACATTGTTGCGTTTTTCTAAAGTATAATAAAAAATAGTCTGCGGCTATTTGCCCTCGCTGATAAAATGCTTCCACATCTGAAAGATTCATCATCATTTACAGTAAGTGATAGCCAGGGACACTAGTGATTGCAACAAGCAGTAAAAAACATCAAGGACTTTTGTGATATTCTTTCATATTGTACCCTGCATGCATCTCAAGGAAATACAAAGAATCACAGATGCTGGTTTACAAAAAAAGAAACAGAGTGTTGGAGTAACTCAGCGGGTCAAGCAGCATCTATGGAGAACATGGATGGATGACGTTTCCGGTCAGGACTCTTTTTCAGACTGATTGGGGTGGGAGGGGGTGGGGGGTGGAGAAAGTTGCTGGGAAAAGCCTGGTGAGTGACAGGTAGATAGCCGATGGGGGATTTGTTGGCAGTTGAAAATGCTTGTCTCTGGTAGAAAGTTGATCCACAATAACCAGCGCTGAATCAAATGCCAGTGTACCACACAAGACAGTCTATTAGCAAAATCTCTAAGCAAACTCAGGGAGTTATCTCAGCTCCCAATTATACAGAGACTAGACACATGTAGGGAGGGCTGGTCCCCCTACGCAATATGCCACCTCCCCACCAATTCCAATATTGATGGACAGCGGGGGGGGGGGGGGGGGGGGACACTTTGTGGAGCGCTAGTATGGGTGTTGTGGGCTGAGGGGACTGGTTTCCAGAGGGCTAGTATGGACTGTGAGCTGAATGGATTCTTGGGCTGGCAGCTCACTCACTCATGGCTGGTGGGCTGGCAGTTGACTCACGGCTATTCCTTGAAATTCCATTCCAAGCAGAGAGTATAAAGAGTGTCTTTCTTCGGGCACCAAATTCAACTCCCTCTATGCAATAAGTTTTCCTAACATTTCAAGCAGGAAACAAGGCAACCAAATTCAAATGCAGTTTCCTACCATTTCAAGCATGGTGCAAGGCCACCAAATTCAAAAGCAGGTTCCTAACATTTCAAGCAGAGTGCAAGGCCACCAAGGTGACCTCTCCCTCCCCCATCATGCAGAGACTGAGCCAGGCCCACACTTCCGGGTTTTATAGTCCCTCCCCACTCCCACCAGAAGGGGCGTGGCCTTCATGGCGGTGATTGACAGGAGGGAGAATCTCAACAATTTTTTAAACACAAATAACTCTTTTATTTTTTTATCGATCAGAAAAATCCTCTTGTCCTGCGCAGCGGAGGGGGACCCTGAGTAAGATGGCCAAAAATCACAGCCGTAAGTGGTAGCGTTTTTTCTAAAATCAATATGCAGTGCAAACAGGAAGTGGTCAAGATGAGACTTTTAATTATATAGATGATAATGGCTTAGAACAAACACCTGGAAAACCAGGGTTACAAGAAATAGTCATGTACCTGTACCTGTGATGTACCTGTGATGTACCTGTACCTGTGATGTACCTGTGATGTACCTGTGATGTACCTGTACCTGTGATGTACCTGTACCTGTACCTGTACCTGTACCTGTGATGTACCTGTACCTGTGATGTACCTGTACCTGTACCTGTACCTGTACCTGTACCTGTGATGTACCTGTACCTGTGATGTTATTACAAGGGATTTCAGGCAAAATCTAAATTGGATCAGTGTTTTCCCATTCTTTTGTTGGCTAGGGATTGAGCACTGAGGGAAACGAGAGAAGCTCGTGTGACTTGGGTTTTTCACCAGCTTCTCATTTTCACCCAACAAACAGCTAACAATGGCCTGTTTCCTTTATTACGGGTTCAATCCTGGCCTTGGGTACAGTGTGTGTGGAGTTTGCAAGCTCTCTGTGTGACTGCATGGGTTTCCTCCGGGTGCTCCGGTTTCCTCCCACATCCCAAAGACGTGCGGGTTTGTAAGTTAATTGCCCCCTGGTGTGTAGGGAGTGGATGAGAAAGCGGGATAACATAGAACTAGTGCGAACGGGTGATTGGTGGTCGGTTAGCGTGGGCTCGGTGGGCCGAATGGCCTGTTCCCTGCTGTATCTCAAAACTGAACCAAATCCATCATCCTGATGGTAAGGGTGTAAAGTAAAGATTAGTGTGTGTGATTGGCATCTTGTCATTTGTCATATGTACACACAAGCTCTGTGGGGAGTTAGTGGAGACTGTGTTTAAGGGGACAGGAAGCCTGTTCCGTCACACAATTACTGCAGGCATTTAGAATTCCAACATTAACTTTAGTTGTACTTTTGTCAAGAATGTTCGTGACAGCGACTAATTGCTTTCCCTGGAGTAAGTAGGAACTGTGTCTAACACCAGCCAGGTGCAGTGCCATTAATATTCTCATTAAGCTTGCTCATTGTCTACAATATTACAGAAAGTCTCTCCTTTCTACTTCAGTAGTTCTAATTAATAGTCACAGATTTTCAGTAAATTAATTTTAATCAAAAAAAAATCTAATTTTGCAGTATTGTAAGGACAGAAGATTAGAAAATGTTAAACTAGACATGCCGTTTATGCCGTGACCTTCAGACCCAACCTGTAACTAAATGTCAAGCTACTATGCATTTAAAACAACATTGCCCGATCCTTTGGAAATCATTTATCCTTTTAAATCAAATTATCTTACATTTTCTGCATCTGTGTTTGATATTAACTGTGTTGATATTAACTGCTGTGAATCTATGACAGTCTCCATCCCCGACACCAAGTGTTGATGGCACCAGCTTTGATTAATTGAAGCTTAGATCCTTGCAGTTCAGATGGCAATGGATATTGACCTGATTAAGAGACTTGGAGAGCTCGCTGGGTTTGAACAGCATGCAGATTCCATGACTATGCACAGTCCTGAATGTCAAAGCACGCCCGCAGTTGCCAGAGTTCCAGAGTAAAGCTGGGAGCACTGGTCTGCACCCAGCAAAAGCATTTCACTGTACCTCTCTCTCATGGTCTCAAGGGAACAGAATTGGTGGCCAGGCCGAGCAACTCTGCGTCCTGGTCCCAGGAGTGGTTCTGCGATCACTCATTGAATTTGCTCCACTCTTCGAAACCTTTATTTGTAATAGGCCTGATTGTAATAGACACAAAATGCTGGAGTAACTCAGTGGGACAGGCAGCATCTCTGGAGAGAAGGAATGGGTGACGTTTCGGGTCGAGACCGTTCTTCAGACTGATGTCAGGGGAGAGGGAGATACATAGGTAAGAAAGTGTAAGGTGTGAAAATAGGACAAAGGGAATGGAGATCAATGAAATGTAGAATAGATCATTGTCAGCTGTCATCATGTATTGTCTCTCCGCTGACTGGTCAGCACGCAACTAAACAGCTTTTCACTTACCTCGGTACACGTAAACTCAACTCGACCTAGCATCCCAGGAAGCATTAGTGGAAAGAGAAGCAGTTAATGTTTCACGTTGAAGACTGATTCTTCATCAGATGTTTTGATGAAAGATCTTCAATCTTTAATATTAAACCATTTCTTTGTTCCACAGATGCAGCCTGACCCACTGAGTTTTCCCAGTGTGTTCAGTTATTAGAGAAGATTCAAGATGGGTTCTAGAACAGGCAGATGCAAAGGGAGGTAAATGCAGCCAGATGTTTGATAATGCTCAGGACAACAAACTAATAGGCAAGAATAGTATTACGCCATTCGGCCCATCAAGTCTACTCTGCCATTCAGTCATGGCAGATCTATCACTCCCTCCTAACCCCAGTCTCCTGCCTTCTCCCTATAACCCTGACATCCATACTAATGAAGATTCTATCTACCTCTGCCTTAAAAATATCCATTGACGTGGCCTCAACAGCCTTTTGTGGCCAAGAATTCCACAGATTCACCGCCCTCTGACTAAAGAAATTCATCCCCATTTCCTTTGTAAAGATACATAATTTAATTCTGAGGCTGTGAGCTCTAGTCCTCGACTCTCCCACTGGTGGAAACCTCTCTCCACATCCATTTTATCCAGGCCTTTCACTATTTGATGTGAATATGTGACGACATGGATGAGTTGATGAAAACCGCTGGACACAGGTCAAAACACAAAGTGCTGGAGGAACTCAGCGGGTCAGGCAGCATCTGTGGAGGGAATGGGTTGGGCCCCTACTTGATTGAAATGTTGTCTGTGCATTCTCTCCACAGATGCTGCCTGACCCGCTGAGTTCTTCCAGTACTTTGTGTTTTGCACAAAGGTCCAGCACCTGCAGTTCTCTGTATCTTCACTGGGCATAAGTAACGGCATGTCTATATGGAGTTTGCACGTTCTCCCTGTGACCGTGTGGGTTTTCTCCAGGTGCTCTGGTTTCCCCCCCACACTACAAAGATGTGCAGGTTTGTAGTTTCAATGTGTATGAAGGAACAGCAGATGCTGATTTAAACTGAAGATAGAAACAAAATGCTGGAGTAACTCTGCGGGCAGGCAGCATCTTTGGAGAGAAGGAATGGGTGACGTTTCGGGTCGAGACCCTTCTTCAGACTGATGGTTTGTAGGTTAATTGGCTTCCGTAAATTGTCCCTTTGTGTGTGTAGGATGGAACTAGTGTCCAGGCGTGGACTCGGTGGGCGAAGGGCCTGTTTCTGTGCTGTATCTCTGAAGTAAATGCAAGGGTTTGTGGCACGTCGGGTCTCCGTGGCCAGTGGACCATCATTACAAACAGCAGAACACAAATGATCAACGTGCCCATTAACGTCAGACTTCCAGCTGTGGTCAGAGTTGTTACTGACCGGCTGCATCGTGGCCTGGTTTGGTAACTTGAACGTCCAGGAGCAAAAAAGAATGCAGAAAGTTGTGACCACTGCCCAGTCCGTCACCGGCTTTGACCTCCCCACCGTCGAAGGCATCTATCGTAGTCGCTGCCTCAAAAAAGCTGCCAAAATCATCAAGGACCCACACCGCCTGGCCACACACTCATCTCACCGCTGCCATCAGGAAGAAGGTACAGAAAACTGTCATGTCCAGGTTCAGGAACAGCTTCTTCCCTACAGCCATCAGGCTATTAAACACAACAATGAATAAACTCTGAACTGCAAAAGACTATATTATTATTGCACTCTATTTGTTATTTATTGAACTTTTTATATTTTTTTCTCTTCTCCTATTATGTACTATGTTTACATATTCACATATTGTGTTGTGCTGCAGCAGGTAAGAATGTCATTGTCCCATCCGGGACATATGACAATAAAACACTCTTAACTCTTGACTCTTATTGCAAGCCAAGTTGAAAAACAATCCAGAAGTCTAAAACCCCCGTGCTGGCTGGCTGGCTGGCTGGCTGGAGGGGATTCTGATTCATTGCTTCCTGGAATATCCACACTGGGATCTCTTGCACAATCCACTTTAAAAGTCAAAAGTCAAAAGAGTTTATTGTCAGGACAATGAAATTCTTTCTTTGTATAGCACAACAGTACATAGTAGGCATTTACTACAATTACATACTTAAATACACACATTCATTAATAAATTAATAAAGTGCAAATAGCAGATGGATGCGGTATTAATGTTCAGAGTTTTGTCCGAGCCAGGTTTAATAGCCTGATGGCTGTGGGGAAGTAGCTATTCCTGAACCTGGTCGTTGCAGTTCTCAGGCTCCTGTACCTTCTACCTGAAGGTAGCAGGGAGATGAGTGTGTGGCCAGGATGGTGTGGGTCCTTGATGATGCTGCCAGCCTTTTTGAGGCAGCGACTGTGGTAGATCCCCTCGATGGAAGGAAGATCAGAGCTGATGATGGACTGGGCAGTGTTTACTACTTTTTGAAGTCTTTTCCTCTCCAGGGCACTCAAGTTGCCGAACCAAGCCATGATGCAAATGGTCAGCAAGCTCTCTACTGTGCACCTGTAGATGTTAGAGAGAGTTCTCCTTGACAGACCGACTCTCCGTAATCTTCTCAGGAAGTAGAGGCACTGATGAGCTTTCTTAATAATTGCATCTGTGTTCTCGGACCAGGAAAGATCTTCACAGATGTCCACGCCCAGGAATTTGAAGCTCTTGACTCTTTCAACCATCAACCCGTTGATATAAACAGGACTGTGGGTCCCCTTCCTACTCCTTACAAAGTCCACAATCAGTTCCTTGGTTTTGCTGGTGTTGAGGGCTAGGTTATTGTGCTGGCACCATATGGACAGTCGCTCGATCTCTCTTCTATACTCTGACTCATCCCCATCAGTGATACGTCCCACAACAGTGGTGTCGTCAACGAACTTGATGATGGAGTTCGCACTATGACCGGCTACGCAGTCATGAGTATAGAGTGAGTACAGCAGGGGGCTGAGCACGCAGCCTTGAGGTGCTCCTGTGCTGATTGTTATCGAGTCTGACACATTTCCACTAATACGAACAGACTGTGGTCTGTGAATGAGGAAGTCAAGGATCCAATTGCAGAGGGATGCGCAGAGACCCAGTTCTGCGAGTTTGGTAACCAGCTTGGAGTGGATGATTGTGTTAAATGCCGAGCTGTAGTCAATGAATAACAGCCTGACATATGAGTTTTTGTTGCCCAAGTGGTCCAGAGCGGAGTGGAGGGCCGGCGAGATCGCATCCACCGTTGATCTGTTGTGGCGGTAAGTGAACTGCAGTGGGTCCAGGTTTTTGTCGAGGTAGGAGTTGATTTGCGCCATGATCAACCTCTCAAAGCACTTCATCACCACAGGCGTTAGTGCCACTGGTCGATAGTCATTGAGGCACGTCACCTTGCTCTTCTTGGGCACCGGTATTATTGATGCCCTTTTGAAGCAGGTGGAACCTCAGACCTCAGAAGTGACAGGTTGAAAATGTCCGTAAAAACTTCAGCCAGTTGGTCCGCACGGGTTTTTAGAACACGACCAGGTATACCATCAGGTCCAGACGCTTTTCGAGGGTTCACCCCTCTGAAGGATTTCCTGACGTCGGCCTCTGTGACTGAGACTGAAATACCATCACAGCGAATGGGGGCTCGGGAAGGCACATCAGTATTCTCCCTATCAAAGCGTGCGTAAAACACATTGAGCTCATCAGGGAGTCACTTGTCCGCAAACCTGACTCTGTTACATTTGTGGGTACGCAAAAGGCTGGAGAAACTCAGCTGGTGCAGCAGCATCTAAGGAGCGAAGGAGATAGGCGATGTTTCGGGTCGAGACCCTTCTTCAGAGTCTGAAGAAGGGTCTCGACAGGAAACGTCGCCTATCTCCTTTGCTCCTTAGATGCTGCTGCACCCGCTGAGTTTCTCCAGCCTTTTGTGTACCCTCGATTCTCCAGCATCTGCAGTTCCTTCTTTAACACTCTGTTACATTTGTAATGTGTTGATGTATTTCATCTTATCCTTCTGTTTGATCTTTGGGTTGATAGGTTAGCCCTTTCAAGTCAGTTCCAAACTGAAAACAAAGCTTGTTGTTCCCCAATGGGCTGCACTCATCCAGGCCCCCAGCGATGTTGCTCTTTATTTGGTTTACAAGAAGCAGAGGCAGATGTTCTTTCACCGAGGGACTGGAACAACTACGGCTGTTTGGACGACGTCGGCAGAAACGTCCTTTGTAGGAGTGATATTACTCTTCTACAAATGTCTGACCAGTCTGAAGAAGGGTCTCGCACAAAGGCGTCACCCATTCCTTCTCTCCAGAGATGCTGCCCGTCCCACTGAGTTATTCCAACTTTTTGTGTTTATCTTCTGACCAATATCCTTGGGTATCAGAATCATGGATTCTTGCCGTCAAGATCTGCCTGCAGGTAAGTTCCAGGAGCCCTGGTCTTCATCTTCCTGCCTCTGAGATTCCATATCTAACATATATTTAATCTGAAAGGTTCAATAGGACACATTGTTCAAGCATATTGAGAGAATGAATGAATGAATACGTTTATTGGCCAAGTATTCACATACAAGGAATTTGCCTTGGTGCTCTGCCCGCAAGTGACAACGACATACATTTGTATGTTTCAAGTAAGTTCCTTCCTAGTCAATCAAAGAAGAACAAGAACTGTTAGCGTAGTTTAGTTTAGATTAGTCGGTTTGGTTGAGTTTGGTCTAGTTAACTCAGTTTAGTTTATTGTCACAGGTGCAGCAGAAGACATTAGTCAGCGGATAGACTACCTCTGTTAGTCACTGGGCCTATGAATGCACCGTGTTATAATGACGATCAGCCCTTCCACTCAACATTCAACAAGAAGCCAGGAGCCTTAGGAACCAGCAGTCAGTCTCATCGTCCAGAATCGTTCTGGACAGCTGATTAGTTTCTGTAAGTGGAGCTGGGAACTGGGAATAAGATCTCAGAGAATCACTGGATTCATCTGTTGCTATGGGTTACAAATTAAACATTCAGTGAACAGAATCCATTCTAATAAAGAAATGGTGCCCAAGATGTATGGCTGCAGTTTGGTACTGAGCTCTGGGCCAACCTGTGATGCTGAGGCTCAGGGGCTGCTCCAGGTAAATGTTTGGAGTTGTAGCCATTATTCAGACGGTCTATAGAGGGCAGTCACGCCCTGGAAACAGGACGCCGGCTGCAATGTGTCGGAAGGAACTGCAGACGCTGGTTTAAACCAAAGAAAGTCACAAAATGCTGGGGCACAGACTGGGCTGCAGATCACCGACGACACTACTGTTGTGGGTCGAGTCACTGATGGGGATGAGTCAGAGGATAGAAGTGAGATCGACCGATTGACCAAATGGTGCCAGCACAACAACCTGGCCCTCAACTCCAGCAAAACCAAGGAACTGAGATTGTGGACTTTTGAAGGGGTAGGATAGGGACCCACAATCCCGTTTATATCAATGGTGGAAAGGGTCAAAAACTTCAAATTCCTGGCCGTGCATATTTCCTGGTCCCAGCACACTGATGCAATTATAAAGAAAGCACATCAGCGCCTCTAAAAGGCTGCAGAATATTGTAACCACTGCCCAGTCCATCATCCACACTGAACAGTTCTGTATTTATGCCTACAATATTCTGTTGTGCTGCAGCAAGCAAGAATTTGATTGTCCTATCTGGGACACATGACTAAACTCTCTTGACTTGACTTGTGTTGAATGCAGACACAGGCTTCCTTGGTGAGTCTAAGCCTCAACGCCCCGACACTCCTGTCGAAGACCTTGTGTCTTTGGGCTTGCTGTGGGTGACAAGGACACACAGATGGGCTGATCTCATCCATGTGTGGAAAGGAACTGCAGATGCTGGTTTATGCAGAGGCTGGAGTCAGTCAACAGGTTGGGCAGCATCTCTGGAGAAAAAGGATGGGTGACGTGTCAGGTTCCCCAGTGCTCACTGGCCACTTGCGTCTCTGGATTTAGGAACACGATGCATTTGTTTACCGACTGTCAGGGCCACTATGTTGGTGCAGGTCATGCAACTGTCCCACAGCACTGTTGATCAGGGTTCCATCCCCCTATCCCATCATAGCGTGGGCTTCCCCAAAACACTCCAGCTTCCTGTCACTAGTCGGTAAGTTGATTTAAATCACCCATCGGTGATATAAACCAGCGGTGTTTATGTATGTGCGAGAGGAATCATGTTGCACGGGAATCAATTGGAGACTGGGATAGTTTTGAAAGAGTATAGACTCAGTGGGCTGAATGGTCTCCTCCACAGTTTAGTTTAGAGACACAGCGCCAAAACAGGCCCTTCGGCCCACCGGGTCTGCGCTGACCAGCGATCCCCTGCATGAAGTCATAGAGTCAAAGAGTGATTCAGTGTGGAATCCATATCGGCCAACATGTCCCATCTACACTAGTCTCACCTGACAGCATTTGGCCCATATCCCTCCAAACCTGTCCTACCCACGTACCTGTCTAACTGTTTCTTAAAGGATGGGATAGTCGCAGCCTCAACTACCTCCTCTGGCACCCACCACCCATTACATGTATGACTGATGCACGACGCCAGCGTGGGCATCACACACCTGGTGCAAGGGCTTTGTACAAGAGAGCACACATAACTGAACACTGCAATGCATAACGGGGCGTCATTACTCACACCCAATGTCCCAACTTCTGCTGAATTAAAACTAATCTGCAACGACATGCCTGCAGATGGCATATAAATGTAAAGTGGAGGCTGCTGAAGCTAAAAGATAAATTGTCAGCTTTGAAGTCTTAATTCGTGAAACGGCCGTAGTACATTGCTAAATTAATGCAAGATGTTGGAAAAAAACAACTAGCCTGCTCTCTCAAACTGTGATCGCAATTCACAAAATTAAGTGACTCTGAAAGAGCGTTCAATAACCAAAGGTTATCCAGAAGATTCATTGATCGAAGTCCCTTGATGGTCGGGTGAAAGACGACACACTTGGTTCAGCTCAGGTCCACAGACAAGAATCCTGTCTGTACTGAGTTTGCAACCACTGTATTAGTATCACAGCAAGGAAACTGGCCCCTGGATTGTGAAAGCCTTCACAGTAGCCCAGTGTTTCCAACTCCTAGTGTTGCCTGATCATCTCAGTTGAAAATTAGCTGTGGGGTGATCCAGTCCTGACATGTGTGCCTTGCTGGTTAAATATACACTCTCCACATAGTCAGAGTCACAGCAGTGTGGAAACAGGCCCTCGGCCCAATTTGCCCCATCTACACTAGTCCCACCTGCCCATGTTTGGCCCGTATCCCTCTAAACCTGTCCTATCCATGTATCTGTCTAAATGTTTCTTAAACGTTGGGATAGTCCCTGCCTCAACTACCTCCTCTGGCAGCTCGTTCCATACACCCACCACCCTCTGTGTGGAAACAGTATCCCTCAGGTTCCTATTAAATCTTTCCCCCCCTCACCTGAAACCTGGCCCCTGGTTCTCGATTCCCCTACTCTGGACAAGAGATCCCGTGCGTCCACCCGATCTGTTCCATGCTCGGTGAATGATGAATGTCAATTCACAATCACAATAATACTTTATTAGCCCAGTATGTTTTGCAACAAAGGAGGAATTTCATTTGCCAAGTCAGTCATACAATAAAAAGCAACAGAACACACAAAATACTTTTTAACATAAACATCCACCACAGTGACTCCTCCACATTCCTCACTGTGATGGCAGGCGAACAAAAGTTCAAATTTCTTCCCTTTATTCTCCCGCAGTCAGGGACATCGAGTCTTCCGTTGATGGGACGATCGTGACACCCGTAGCCGGCGACGTTTGGGCCCTCCGTGTCGAGGCGTTCAGCTCCTGCATCTGGGGGATGTCAGCTTCCCCGTGCCGGCGATCTGACCACGCGTCGAGGCTGGTCGAGCCTCTACGTTCATTGGAGCTCCCGACATCAACGGCCTCTCCCGAGACTGCGAGCTCTTGATGGTAAGTCCACAGGCTGCTGCTGGAGCGATCACAGGCAAGGGATCGGCTCCGATGTTAAGTCTATGCCCTGCGGTGAGGCCCAAAGTGAGTCCAAGGAGGCCTCCAGCTCCAGTGATGGTAGGTTGCAGAACGACCGGAAAATGCGATCCGAAAATTTATCGCAACTCCGGCAAGGTAAGAAACTTTAAAAAAAGTTTCCCCTCCCCCTTCCCCCAGATAAAACAAACCGGAGAACATTTACACAGACTTTTAACACACACTAAAAATAAAAAAACGAAAAAAACAGACAGACTGTTGGCAGGGCAGCTAATCGTGCAGCGCCCCCTGGCGCTTTTCATATTGTCTCATGGGCAAAACTCCAGGAAGTGTCAGCAAATTGTTAACACCTTGATATTCATTCGTAAAAGAAAAATGCTTTCATCCCTTCTAATTTAATCTCCAGGGGGATATTGTACGTCTTCCCCGTGTAAACAGGAAAATAAAACGACTCTAAGTGTGTTAAAAGAAAATAATGAATACATGGAAAACATGTCAGCACGGTGGCGCAGCAGGTAGAGCTGCTGCCTCACAGCGCCAGAGACACGGATTCAATCCCGACTACGGGTGCTGTCTGTACGGAGTTTATACGTTCTCCCCGCGACGTGAATGGGTTTTCTCCGAGATCTCCGGTTTCCTCCCACTCTCCAAAGACGTATGGGTTTGTAGCTTAATTGGCTTGGTGTATGTGTAAATTGTCCCTATAGTGTGTAGGATAGTGTGAATGTGCTAGGATCGCTGGATGGTCCAGACTCGGTGGGCCGAAGGGCCTGTTTCCGTGCTGTATGTCTATACTAAAAAGAATGGAAGCCATTCTCACGCACCAGACCTTTCTCTTAGTGCAGATGACATTTATAAAACATGAAAGCAATGCCTTCACAAAAACACAGTGCGATAGCTGCATCTGTTACTGGATATATATTTTCACATAGGATTCAAATAAATTGCTGAATTGCAACATAAAATCTGTTCTTGCTAAATTCTATCAAATGCAGAATTTAATTGGACTGGTGTCTGATAGCTGGCTAGGAATCATAGTTGAACAATATGATGCAGAAAATAATCCCATTCTGTCTGTACGCAGTTTGTGCGTTCTCCCCGTGGCCTGCGTGGGTTTTCTCCGGGTGCTCCGATTTCCTCCCACACTCCAAAGACGTACAAGTTTGTTGGCTAATTGGCTTTGGTAAAATTGTGAAATATTCCTAGAGTGTGAAAGATAATGTTAGTGTGCGGGGATCACTGGTCAGCACAGTCTCGGTGGGCTGAAGGGCCTGTTTCTGCGTTGTATCTCTAAACTAAACTAAACATTTGGTTTGTGCAGGAAACAACAACAGATGCCGGTTTAAATCGAAGATAGACACAAAATGTGTCTCAGTGGGACAGGCAGCATCTCTGGAGAGAAGGAATAGGTGATGTTTCTGGTCGAGGCCCTTCTACAGACCACGACCTGAAACTCGTTTTTTGTCTATAAACATTTGGTTTGATGGGGAAGTGATTTCCACAAAGGCTGATCCTGGTGTAGTGGATAATATCTCACACCTGTAAAACAAATCTCACTGTGTGGTCACCTTCCCTTGCTAATTGCTGATCCTGAAAGTAAAATAGTAAGATTAAATGAGAACTTACCAGTTTGAAGTTTGATCTTTATTTTATGAGGAGTCGAGTTGAGGGACTACATGAATAAAACCCCGTACAGCCGTTGGTGCGTCAATCTTCAAAGCAGCGGAGTGAATTCACAGCTAACAGTGACTGAAGTATAATGGTAAGATGACAAAGACTAGAACTACCAGCTGAGATCTATGAGGGTGGGAGCGGAGGGCACATAGTCCCTCAACTCGACTCCTCATAAAATAAAGATCAAACTTCAAACTGGTAAGTTCTTGTTTAATCTTACTATTTTACTTTGGAGTCACGTGAGTGACTACGTGAAGACTTCAAAGCTCTGTGATTTCATGCCGCAGACCCAAATCCGGCGTTCACACTGCATCGATTGACTCAAAAGTCGTTAACAATCAATAATGCATCAATAATAACATTTGTTAAATGAATAACGGTTTATTTACAAACAAAATCATAACAAACCCCTCTAAATCAGGGGGAAACTATAACAGTACTCAAAACAGAATCAGCAAACACCCCGAGCCTTGAAATCAGCTTGTGATAAAATCTCTGAAAGGTCAGCTCACTGAACCATCCCGCGGCCGCGAGGATATGGTCTATTGGCACGTCCATCGCCCTTGCCGCGGAAGTTGATGCCGCCCTGGTGGAATGAGATTTGAATTTATCAGTATCAACTCCAGCACTTGCCAGGACCTGCTTTAGCCACCTTGAAATTGTTTGCACCGACACCTTACTGTGTGTTTTTTTGTGGCTAATAAATAATGCAGACTCTGTTCCTCTTAGAGCTTTAGTAATCTCAATGTAACGAGATAAATGTGAGACTACACACAAGCGATCATCTGTGGGGTATGCTGAATACACAATCTTACATCCTGTCATGCCTCTTCTACTATGTTTAAGCAAAACATAGACATAAAATATAATGGCATCTGCCGACACATGCATTCTATCTAGCCGTAGCTTTTGCAATGTTTGTACACGTTGGGCTGAAACCAACACCATAAGCATGACCACCTTCATAGTTAATTTGGCTATAGATAGGCTTGTAACCGGAGCCCACTGGCGAAGAAGCATAAGAACCTCACTCACATTCCAAATACCGGCATACCTGGGTTTAGGAGGATTAGAATTGAAAACTCCCTTCATGAATCGTGAAACTAACGGATGTGTCCCTACTGTATGCAATTCTGAATTCATGGGTAAATAAGAAGACAGAGCACTTCTGGTTGAATTGATTGCACTTTAACTTAATTTTTGGTCGAAATAAAGAGTTGACAAAAACTCCAATACGTCTGTGATCCCTGCAGTGTGATATGAAATATTCTGCTGTAGGCAGAATTGCTCCCACTTCCTTATCGAGGTGATATATTGCTGCTGTGTACTATCCCTGCAGGCCGACGTGAGCACATCCACAGTACGATCAGACAGTCCTCTCCCCAGGTATGGCCTCCTTAAAATCTGCAAATCAACAGATCAATACGATCATGTAAAGGATGTTGATCCCCAGTTACTGGATTCACCAGTAGATTTTTATTCTTGGGAATACTCATGGGAGGCTCCCTAGCCATTTGTAATACAACGGGAAACCATGCTTGTGTAGGCCAATCTGGCACTACCAATACCCCTGAAGCAGAGTCCTGCTTGATCTTTTGCAAACATCTGCTGATGAGACAGAATGGAGGAAATACATACACAAACATTCCTCCCCAATGCAGCGAGAACGCATCCACTGCTACTGCAGGATCTGGTTCCCACGAAACATATCTGGGCAACTGATGATTTAATCTAGATGCAAACAAGTCAATATCTGGCAATCCATACTGAACAATCACTTGGTTAAATACATCCTGATTTAACATCCATTCAATATTGTCATTAAACTGACGTGACCTAGTGTCAGCTACAGCATTGAATCTTCCTGGCAAATAAATTGCTGAAAGCCAGATATTTTGGTCAATACACCAGCTCCAAATCTGGTTAGCCAGTCTATCACAAGACTGTGACTTGACTCCACCCATGTGGTTTACATATGCCACTGCTGTGGTGTTGTCAATCTGAACCTGCACATGCAAATCCCTCCTGGTAGAACAATAAGCTTTAAGCCCATACCAGGTTCCCAACAACTCTAAATAATTCGGGTCGAGACCCTTCGAAGTCGCCCATCTCCTTCACTCCTTAGATGCTGCTGCACCCGCTGAGTTTCTCCAGCCTTTTGTGTACCCTCGATTCTCCAGCATCTGCAGTTCCTTCTTTAACAACTCTAAATAATGAATCCCTCTTAATTGAAGAAAGGATGTCTCATCAACATTCCATCTGCCTCCACAACTAGAAGACATATCTGTTGCACCCCAACCCAGTGTACTTACATCAGTCTGTAATATCATTGAAGGTGGTTCCACCAAAACCTTCCTAAAACTTTTTGAAACATGTACTATCCACCATTGTATGTCAGAAATTGCCCCAGCTGACAACTGCATAGGCCTATCAAAATGGCCCCTTTGCATTCTCAGTGCCTGTTCCTTTAATCGTTGTAATTGTTGATAATGTTAACCATACTGCACAGCTGGAAATGCTGCAACAAACTTTCCAATTAACCTGGCTACTTGTCTAATTGAAGGCCGTTGTTCTCCAACAAGATTAACACAGTCCTCAATTAACTGATCCAATTTATCCCTGGGCAAAGTTACCAACATGTGATTTGAATTAATGGTAAATCCCAGATAATCAGTAATTTGGACTAGTGATAATTTAGATTTATCTGG